>CM038672.1:695876259-696476259 GCA_021605145.1 Aegilops bicornis | reverse complement strand
GACATGCTTCGAGATAGCATTGACATGGTCTTCAAGCAAAGGTCAGACTTTGGATATAGGAAGGATCCATTAGGAACAACTTGTAGGATAAGTCTTACAATTTCCTCAGGGAAGAATGGCTAAACTTGCTAAATAGGATACTACAATAATAGGTCCTCCACCCGGGGGGTGCTAAACATGACATCATGTTACCGGGTCATCAAAGGACCAATGTTATAACTCTTGAAAATATGTTCCAACCATCATATCCGATGGAGATTCAGATATGATGGGTGTCAGGATACCTCAGGCTCAGGATGCCTGAGAAGAAAGGTGCAACACAAATTGACGGGATGAGCACTTTGTAAGATTCTCGGAATGAACTAAGAAGTGATTTCCGTTAACAAGAGTTCATCATTAACCCAAGGAGAGGATGATGAGGTGGCTGATGGACTCAGCGATAATTCAACGAGGTATCCAAAAGATGGATCTCCACAATTATGTGGATAAGGGATAACATCTGTCGATTAAACGATATAATGGGATATGCTCGAGGAAAACATACATAATTAAACATTGGTTGAGCAGTGCGCCCGAAATACGGGTTGGGTTGCACGACCAATGTCGGAATGGTGATTCAATAATCAATAGACTAAGAATGAACGGCCGACTATTAACTTCAAAGCAATAGGGTTGCTAGAAGTGCAGGATCCAAACAGCACCGTTCACTTGTTGGTACCCCGGTTGGAATCAACACGAGGACCATGAAAGAGTGGTGATGGTGAGTAGTATCACTATACCAAGAACTGTTTAAGAGGTGGAGCAGTCCTCACAACATCCTTGATAGTAAAAGATGGTAATACTCCAAGGTAAGAAAGAACAAATGCTGGATAGTAGGGATCTCAAGGTATAACTCAAAACACGAACAAGTTTGTGTTGAACGGAAGGCAAATAAGTGGTCAAAGGTAACACAAATCATCAGGGGCAAGGATGGTATTTCTCATCATGAACTCAATTGATATCCTGGAAGAGCTCATAAGGTTGATGATGATCACGACGCATTTGTCGAGAGATTTCATGAAGATGTAATCAATAAGTGACGACATCAAGTCAAAGGAATAATGAAGCGGAAGGTTATTGGAACCATGGGTAGGACACAAACTCGAAATCAAGCTTGCTGTCCAAGGACCAACGGTATGACGAGGAAGATCGATTGTAAGATTAGCTCACCGTCGAATTTTGTGCTCCGAGGAGAAGGACCCGTATACAGATAAAATTTAGCATGATAATGATATAGCCGATCAGGCTAGGAATGATGTGATCGGCTACAAACTCGTACTTATAGAAGCTTACCGAAGGGTTGTTGAACCGTAGTGCGGACTCGGTTCAGCTATTGGTGTCTGAGTGTTTAGTAATTCAGAGCCCGTGAAAAAAAAATTGAATCAGTGGGAAGGTAGCACTTGATGAAGAACTCATAAGAAGTTATGCAGTTCCATGATAATCTCGAGACACCAGGGGGGTAATACTCGACACAAGATCAAAGTAAAGGTTGGACTGGTGTATTGATCCATAGAAGACAATTGTTTTAACTTGTCCGAGAAATGGAATCAAGGAAGAACAATCATGGTCGGAACCACGGTTGCAAGGGATCAATTCACAGATACCATATGTTAGTTATCAAGGAAATAGTTATTATTACAAGAAGCTTCCATGATAGGATATACATCGCGTCCATGGGCATGAACACAAAGTTCAAGGTCGACTCCCACTTCCTCAATGCATAATCTTCCATTCACCTCTCGTATTTGAAGATGACATTAGTTGTTGAAAGTTTTACCTGGTGCAATACCAGATAAGTATGACTCGTGAAATCTTTCGGGTTCACACCGATGAGGGAAGGCATTGGTTCAATCCCATCGGGGCTTCTTACGAACATATACCATAAGCTTCAAGAGTAAGTATCACCAGCTCGAAAGCAGAGCATCGATGACAAAAGGAAAGGATACAATTTAACAAAGGATTTATGTATCGGAGAAGGACTCACAAGGTGATTAATTATGAAGGACACTGTCGGATATAATAATCCAACGGTGGATATGGCGATCCACTGTGGAGCTGAGGTGAGTATCGATACCCAATCAGAGAAAGAAGGAATGCAAATGCATCGGTTTATAGAACATCTGAATAATTCAATGTTTAAATAACAAAGGGATTGTGATTTTCAAATCAAGGGATCAGAAGCAAACGCCCTGATTTAAGGATGGATAAGTTGAGTAGACTTAGGGATACCATCGATGGTAATTTGATTGGTCGAGATCCAGCTCATGTTCAAAATGACGTCTGAGCCGGAAAGATAATCCTAGGACTCGACTGATGATTGTGAACATTCACAACATATTGAATCAACGGTCTCAAAAATGATGGTGACGAAGGATGCCAATATGATTACTATACTTATGGGATTAATCATAATGAAAGCAAAAAAGAAATTCGAGCAATAGGTTTACGAGGATTTTGAATATCGAATGGTATTTTGAAGACTTTTGTGTAACACAGGAACAACTGGGGGATGAGCGGATACTCGATAAGTGCGAGAATTAACCGTAGGGGTATTCAGGTGACAAGGAACAGCACGGCAGTAAGCTTAAAGGGTTATCGAAACAACGACAAGTTTTTCAGGGTATCTTGTAATAACAAGACCAACTGGGATGAGGGTAAGAATAACAATTGCAAGTAGTTGTCCATAAGGGTTTACGGTGGAAGGGGAATTGCAAACGCGATGAACACAAGTTCTCGAGTTAACAATGGAGAGTATCTTCGAGGTCTTACAGTGCGTGACGATCATCGGTAATAAGGGCTCTCGGGTGAAAGTGATAACGAGATCCTAATGTTAGATTTAGTAAAATTCATTTAACCCGAATAGAGGAGAGATCGAGAGGCCCGAGTAAAGGTCGAGGAGTAAAAGATCCTAATACCACCCAATGGCGAAGTGGGCCCGTAAGGCACACAGCCATGTTAGTAAAAGTTTAGTAAAGTCTAGACTCGACTTCGGCCAAGGAGTTGGAAGGGGGATTCCTACAGGCAGTCGGATCTGATACCAACTTGTGACGCCCCCGATTCAATCGTACACTAATCATGCACGCAAATGTGTACGATCAAGATCAGGGACTCACGGGAAGATATCACAACACAACTCTACAAATAAAATAAGTCATACAAGCATCATAATATAAGCCAGGGGCCTCGAGGGCTCGAATACAAGTGCTCGATCATAGACGAGTCAGCGGAAGCAACAATATCTGAGTACAGACATAAGTTAAACAAGTTTGCCTTAAGAAGGCTAGCACAAACTGGGATACAGATCGAAGAGGCGCAGGCCTCCTGCCTGGGATCCTCCTAAACTACTCATGGTCGTCGTCAGCGGGCTGCACGTAGTAGTAGGCACCTCCAGTGTAGTAGTCGTCATCGACGGTGGCGTCTGGCTCCTGGGCTCCATCGTCTGGTTGCAGCAATCGAGTAGAGATAGGGGGAAAAGGGGGAAACAATGCAACCGTGAGTACTCATCCAAAGTACTCGCAAGCAAGGATCTACACTACATATGCATGGATATATGTGTAAAAGGCCATATCCGTGGACTGAACTGCAGAATGCCAGAATAAGAGGGGGATAGCTAGTCTTATCGAAGACTACGCTTCTGGTCACCTTCGTCTTGCAACAAGTAGCGAGAGGGTAGGTTGAAGTCCTCCAAGTAACATCACATAGCAATAATCCTACCGGTGATCCCTCCTCATTGCCACGAGAGAGCGACCACCGGTTGTATCTGGCACTTGGAAGGGTGTGTTTTATTAAGTATCCGGTTCTAGTTGTCATAAGGTCAAGGTACAACTCCAAGTCGTCCTGTTACCGAAGATCACGGCTATTCGAATAGATTAACTTCCTTGCAGGGGTGCACCAACTTACCCAAAGACGCTTGATCCCATTTGGCGGACACACTTTCTGGGTCATGCCCGCCGCGGAAGATCAACACGTCGCAGCCCCACCTAGGCACAACAGAGAGAGGCCAAAGACGCCGGTCTAAACCTAAGCGTGCAGGGGTCTGGGCCCATCGCCCTGAGCACACCTGCACGTTGCGTGGGCGGCCGGAAGCAGACCTAGCCTAGTGGCGTTCCAGTCCAATCCGGCGCGCGCCGCTCAGTCGCTGACGTCACGAAGTGCTTCGGCTGATACCACGACGCCGGGATACCCATAACTACTCCCACGTAGATGGTTAGTGCGTATAGGCTCGTAGCAGCTCGGACCAAATACCAAGAACTTCGTTAAGCGTGTTAAGTATCCGCGAATGCCGACCAGGCCAGGCCCACCTCTCTCCTAGGTGGTCTCAACCTGCCTGTCGCTCCGCCCTAAAAGTAACGATCGGGGCCGTCGGGAACCCAGGCCCACCTCTACCGGGATGGAGCCACCTGTCCTCTCGGCCCCATCTTAACAGTATCACGGGTAATGTAACGATGTAGCATTATATAGTATATGCCCGTGATCACCTCCCGAAGTGATCACAACCCAGTAGTATATCATGGCAGACGGACATGAATGTAGGGCCACCGATGGAACACTAGCATCCTATACTAAGCATGTAGGATTGCGGTAAAGGTAACAACTTGATAGTAACAAGGACAGGCTATGCATCGGGATAGGTATATGAAAGCGATAACATGCTACACTACTCTAATGCAAGCGATATAGAGTAGGATAGGCGATATCTGGTGATCAAGGGGCTTACTGGTTGCTCACGGCAAGAGAGAGGGTCGTCAACTCCGTAGTCGAATCGGCGGCAGCAGCGTCGGTCTCGGTGTCTAAGCGGAAGAAGAGGGGAAGAAACAATGAATACCATGTAAACAGATGCATATCGATGCATGACAAGTCAAATAACGATGCTAGGCGTGCCCTAACGTGGTATGAGGTGATACGGTTAAGGGGACACATCCGGGAAAGTATCCCCGGTGTTCCGTGTTTTCGGACAGATGATCCGAAGGGGGAAAGTTGCGTGTTTGATAGGTTAGGGGTGTGTGGCGGAAGAACGGACTGCGTATCCGGATTTGTCTCGTCGTTCTGAGCAATTTTCATGTATAAAGTTTTTCGATCCGAGCTACGGTTTATTTAATATGATTTTATAAAGATTTTATTAATTTACGGAATTTAATTATTTATTTCACCATTATCGAGAATAGTGAAAGATGACGTCGACATGACATCATCTTTGGCATCAGCGATCAACTGCGATTGACTGGGTCAAACTACATGTGGGTCCCGCATGTCATACACTGTTTAGTTTAAATAGGGTTTAGCTAATTAATTTCTTTTTAATTAAATTAACTAATTAATTAGATTATTTAAGCATGATTAGTTAACTTAATTAATTTACTAATTAATTAATTAACTAATTAATAATTTTATTAAAAACCTTTTCATTTTCAGTTTTTTAATTCCGTTTTAGGGGTGTGGGGCCCTACGTCGCTGGCTCAGAGGCCGACCGGGCGGCAGCGTGTGGCGTGGGCGTCGGGCTGACTGCTGACCGAGCGGGCAGAGCGCCCGGCTGGTCGAGGCCACGGTTGACGGCGACGGCGAAGCGGGCGGGTGAGCGCAGGGAAGGGTCAAGGTGCTCGGGCACGCGTCGGCGTGGCGGCGTGGCGGCCCGAGCATGAGCTCCGACGCAGCGCTTGGGGGAGGACGACGCGGACAGAGAGGAAGAGAAGGAGGGGAGCTCACGTCGGGGAGTAGGGCACGGGGCAGCGGGGGGTGAGGGGGGTGACGGGGACGACGGCGGAGAGGAGCAGTCCGGCGAGGAGGTTCCTGGCGGCGGGGCGGTGTTGTCGAGGGCGCCGGCGACATCGGGACAGCCCCCTCCCGATCCAAATCAGGCGAGGGGGCCAGGAGAGGAGGGTCGGCGAGGAGGAGGTCGAGGACGGCCTGCCCGGCTGGGAGGCGGCGGTTCCTCAACGGGCGCCTGGACGAGGTGGAAGCGCGACGACAGCGGGCGACGGGGTCGCCTGCCCCCGATCCAGATTGGAGGGAGCGAGGGAGGCGTCGGGGGCGACTCGGGGGTGAGGTGAGGAGGAGGCGGTGACAGGGCGGGGCGGCGCCGGGGATGGGTGCCGCGAGGTGGCTTCGGGCGGCGGTGAGGGGTAGCGCCGGGCGGGATCGATCCCGGTCCCCATTGGATCGGGAGTGAGAGAGAGAGAACGTGGGGGGAACGAGGGCGGGGTGTGCGGGTGGCCAGGGTTTCCCTGGTGGGGATATGGAGGAGGGTGGGGTCTTCTTTGGGCGGCTGGCGGCCGATGCTTCTTGGGCCGTGGCCCAGTGAGAGGTCTCTCTTTTATTCTTCTTCCTTTTGTTTTCTTTTCCTTTTCTTTTATTTATTCTTTTCGGTTTTATTAAATTATTAATTTATTTCAATTTTGTAGAATGTGAGAAGAACACCTAAATATGGTATGTTAAAGATACCCTTGCCACATTAATTTGGACAGCTAAATAAAATAGTTTAATATTTTACAAAATACAAAAGGCATTTAATTAATTTCTTTTCTGTTGTTTTATTTACCTTTGAGCATTTAAACATTTTATAAAAATGTGGTTTCATCACCATAATTACCTATGCATTATATGTCACCTCTCGAACATTTTAGTTTTAACTTTTGAAAACCTTTGTTGTTTGATTGATTTTGAATTTGAATTTGAATCGGTTTCGAACTAACACGAGGTTAGCAACAGTAACCGAGGTGACGTGGCATCGTTAACGCGGGATTACTGCAGCCTAATTATCCGGGCGTCACAGGAAACGCCAATCAGAGGTCTCTTATACCCTTGACACTTCATGCCCCAAAGCGGGTTGTTTCCGCCAGCCTCTTAACCCGTCTGATTCAAATTATCAGGGTACTTCTCACTCATCTTCTGGCGAGTCATCGGCCACACAGCTTCCACCCCTCAAAACAGTTCCTGGGCGAGCTATGAACTTGTCTTTATTCTTGATGTGTTATCTTTACATACTGTACTGATCCTCATGTTTATCTTTTCTCAGCGCCAAGCCGAGACCCAGCAAGAAGGCTCGGTTAAGTAAACCGGCTGATGATAATGTAGCTGTTGAACCGGAAAAAAATCCATATCCGGAAGAAACCAACGCTGACGCCATGCTTAATGATCCGCCACCTCAAGACCATGACTTCCTTGCTGAACAAGTGCAAGTTGACACTACAAGCCATGTAGACCAGCCAACCAGCCCTGTCCGAACTGATGACAAATCGGTCAGTCCCGTTAAAGATACTGACAAACCACCAACTCCAGTAAAGGCTGCTGATGACAAAGATGATGACATTATGATTACTGGCACTGGCCACACCACTCCTGGCAATCCTGTCGCTTTGTCAAAGCATACTGCCAGGGACGAGCTCTCTGCTATCGGCAAAGGCAAATGGAATGCCGATTTATCAAGCTACACCCATCTCAATGCTCAAGACATTCACTCTGGCTTTTTGAACCGTCTGTATACCAGCCGTGACTATGAAGCTAGTTTGATAAACTTGATGAAGGAGCGATATGAGGTAACTACATAACTGTTTTTCTCTTTTGTCCAATTGCAGTTTATCAACTCTAGTAGCCCCCAAGTGAAGGTTTATGATACAAATCTAAACCGGGACTTTTGTCATAACTTAACTTTGCATATTTAGCCTCCAGGGACCGGATTACCTCTTTAAGATGAACCGGTTCTTTAAAATTTGCTATACTGCTCTTTCACCGGTATAGCCCCAAAGGGCCGGTTTAACTTCATAAAGATGAACCGGGACTGTAGAAGAATTCCCATACCAACAGCTTTTGAGCAAACACACATTAGTCCCCAAGTGCCAAGATTAATACTTGTATTGTGCTTGGGACTTGTAGAAATGTCTGATAAGGAGCAAATATGCATTAGCCCCCAAGTATCAAGGGCATAACTTGTTATGTGCTTGGTACTTCAAATATGTAATGTCAACTCATTATACATCTGTCTCTTTACAGGCTGAACTGAGCAAGAAGGAAAGCCAAACCACTGATCTGCAAGAGAACATCAAGTCCCAGCAACCGAAACCTCCAAGGCCAAGGAAGAGTTGACCGACGCTCTAGACGCTATGGAAAAATTGAAAGAGAGCTTCAACAAAGAACGGGCGGATTGGGAGACAGAAAAATCCGCTTTGCAAAAAAGGGCTGAAGACGCAGAAGCAGCTCTTAAACCGGTGGTAGATGAGCTGACTGGCGTAAAGTGGCAGATTCATGCCATGACTGCTGCTATGTTCGGTGATACGTCTCCGTCGTATCTACTTTTCCAAACACTTTTGCCCTTGTTTTGGAATCTAACTTGCATGATTTGAATGGAACTAACCCGGACTGACGCTGTTTTCAGCAGACTTTCCATGGTGTTATTTATGTGCAGAAACAAAAGTTCTCGGAATGACCTGAAACTCCACGGAACATCTATTTGGAAAATAAGAAAAATACCGGAAGAAAAATCCATGTCAGGGGGCCCACACCCTGTCCATGAGGGTGGAGGGCGCGCCCCCTACCTCGTGGACCCCCTGACGCTCCACAGACCTCAGCTCCAACTCCATATATTCACTTTCGGGGAGAAAAAAAATCAGAGAGAAGGATTCATCGTGTTTTACGATACAGAGCCGCTGCCAAGCCCTAAAACCTCTCGGGAGGGCTGATCTGGAGTCCGTTCGGGGCTCCGGAGAGGGGGATTCGTCGCCGTCGTCATCATCAACCATCCTCCATCACCAATTTCATGATGCTCACCACCGTGTGTGAGTAATTCCATCGTAGGCTTGCTGGACGGTGATGGGTTGGATGAGATCTATCATGTAATCGAGTTAGTTTTGTTAGGGTTTGATCCCTAGTATCCACTATGTTCTGAGATTGATGTTGCTATGACTTTGCTATGCTTAATGCTTGTTAGTAGGGCCCGAGTGCCATGATAGCAGATCTGAACCTATTATGTTTTCATGAATATATGTGAGTTCTTGATCCTATCTTGCAAATCTATAGTCACCTACTATGTGTTATGATCCGGCAACCCCGAAGTGACAATAATCGGGACCACTCCCGGTGATGACCATAGTTTGAGGAGTTCATGGGCTCACTATGTGCTAATGCTTTGTTCCGGTACTCTATTAAAAGGAGGCCTTAATATCCCTTAGTTTCCATTAGGAACCCGCTGCCACGGGAGGGTAGGACAAAAGATGTCATGCAAGTTCTTTTCCATAAGCACGTATGACTATATTCGAATACATGCCTACATTACATTGATGAATTGGAGCTAGTTACGTGTCACCCTATCTTATGATCTGTTACATGATGAACCGCATCGACATAATTCTCCATCACCGATCCAATGCCTCTGAGCTTTTCACATATTGTTTCCGCTTATTTACTTTTTTCGTTTACTCTTGTTACAATCACTAGAAAACACCAAAAATATTACTTTTGCTACCGTTACTTTTGTTACCGTTACCACTACTATCATATTACTTTGCTACTAAATATTTTGCTGCAGATACTAAGTTATCCAGGTGTGGTTGAATTGACAACTCAACTTCTAATACTTGAGAATATTCTTTGGCTCCCCTTGTGTCGAATCAATAAATTTGGGTTGAATACTCTACCCTCGAAAACGGTTGCGATCCCCTATACTTGTGGGTTATCAAGACTATTTTAAAGCGCCATTGCCGGGGAGCATAGCTCTATTATTTGAGTCACTTGGGATTTATATCTGCTGGTCACTATGAAGAAATTGAAAGACGAGAAAACAAAAATCTATCCCTCAACTACGAGGGAGGTAAGGAACTGCCATCTAGCTCTGCACTTGATTCACCTTCTGTTTTGAGTAAGCTTGCGACACCTAAACCTGCTTCTGCTATTCATTCCGATATGTCGCATGTTATTGATGATGCCACTTCTGTTATTCATGATACTTATGATGAAACTACCTCTATGCTTGATACTACTGTGCCACTTGGTGAATTTCTTGATGAAAAAATTGCTAGAGCTAGAGAGAAATAAATTATAAATTGATTATATAGATGAAAGTGATGATGAAGACTTGCCTGTTATTCCTGAGGGTTAAGTTTTTGAAAAAGAAGCTTCTTTAGCTATTTTAGCTTGCAAAGATAGATATGAGCTCAAAAGGTTATTAGCTAAATGGAAGCAACAATCTCTTAATGCTAGAATGAAACCTGACCCTGCTTTTGCTACTTCACCTATCTGTGTTACTGATAAGGATTATGAATTCTCTGTTGATCCTGATATAATTACTTTGGTTGAATCTGATCCTTTTCATGGATATGAATCTGAAACTGTTGTGGCACATCTTACTAAATTAAATGATATAGCCACCCTCTTCACTAATGATGAGAAATCTCGCTATCTTTATATCCTTAAAATATTTCCGTTCTCATTAAAGGGTGATGCTAAGATATGGTTTAATTCTCTTGATCCTGATTGTGTGCTTAGTCCCCAGGATATGATTTATTACTTCTCTGCTAAATATTTCCCTGCTCATAAGAAACAAGCTGCTTTGAGGGATAGGTATAATTTTGTGCAAATTGAAGAAGAGTGTCTTCCACAAGCTTGGGGGAGGCTTCTCCAGTTACTTAATGCTTTGCCTGATCATCCTCTTAAGAAAAATGAAATACTTGATATCTTTTATAATGGACTTACCGATGCTTCCAGAGATTACGGATAGTTCTGCAGGTTACATTTTCAGGAAAAGAACACGGATGAAGCTGAAATTCTATTGAATAATATGTTGACAAATGAAAATAATTGGACACTTCGGAGACAGCTCTGAGCCAATTCTGAGCCTATTCCTAAACCAACTCAAGAAGAAGAGGTGTTCTATTTCTCGATCCTGAAGATATGCAAGAGGCAAAGAAATCTATGAAAGAAAAAGGTATTAAAGCTGAAGATGTTAAGAATTTACCTCCTATTGAAGAAATACATGGTCTTAATTTACACTTTGTTGAAGAAACATATGATCTTCATCCAGTACCTATTGAAGAAACTCATGGTCTTGATAACCCGACATAGGTAGTAAAGGTAAATTCTCTCTATAGATTTGATGAAGGTGATATTCCTCACTATAAGTCTGCTAGACAATGCTTAGAAGAGTTTGATAATTTTATTGTCAAACAAGAAAACTTCAATGCTTATTTTGGTAGACAATTGAAATACAATTACGATACGCTTGAACACTTGAGTAATTACATGGCTAATGTTAAAGGTGAACTTAAACTCATTACTAAACATGCTTCTATGGTTACCACTCAAGTAGAACAAGTACTTAAAGCTCAAAATGATTTTCTCAATGAATTGAATACTAAGAAAAATGATTATGTTGTTAGAGTGGCTACTAGAACTGGTAAAATGACTCAAGAACCTTTGTATCCTGAAGGCCACCCTAAGATAATTGAACAAGATTCTCAGAGAAATAATATTGATGCACCTAGTCCTTCTAAAAAGAAGAAAAAGAAAAATGATTGGACTTTGCATGCTTCTAGTGAACCTATTGCTGAACCACCTGAGAATCCAAATGATATATCTATTTACGATGCTTTGAAACACAATGCAGTAATGAACATGAACCTAGTGATAATGCTAATAATGATGTTCATGATGATGCTCAACCTAGTAATGATATTGATGTAGAAATTTAACCTGCTGTTGATCTTGATAACCCACAATCAAAGAATCAACGTCATGATAAGAGAGACTTTGTTGCTAGGAAACATGGTAAAGAAAGGGAGCCATGGGTTCAGAAACCCATGCCTTTTCCTCCCAAACCATCCAAGAAAAAGGATGATGACAATTTTGAGCGCTTTGCTGAAATGATTACACCTATCTTCTTGCATATGCGATTAATTGATATGCTCAAAATGAATCCTTATGCTAAGTATATGAAGGATATTGTTATGAATAAAAGAAAGATACCGGAAGCTGAAATTTCCACCATGCTTGCTAATTACACTTTTAAGGGTGGAATACCTAAGAAACTTGGAGATCTTGGAGTACCAACTATACCATGCTCCATTAAAAGAAACTATGTTAAAACTTCTTTATGTGATCTTGGAGCCGGTGTTAGTGTTATGCCTCTCTCTTTATATCGTAGACTTGACTTGAATAAGTTGACACCTACTGAAATATCTTTGCAAATGGCTGATAAATAAACTGCTATACCTGTCGGTATTTGTGAGGATGTGCCTGTTGTGGTTGCAAACGTTACTATTTTAACGGACTTTGTTATTCTTGACATTCCCGAGGACGATAGTATGTCTATTATTCTTGGAAGACCTTTTTTGAATACTGTAGGGGCTGTTATTGATTGCAACAAAGGCAATGTCACTTTTCATGTTAATGGTAATGAGCATACGGTACACTTTCCGAGGAAACAACCTCAAGTTCATAGCATCAACTCTATTGGAAAAATTCCATCAATTATTTTTGGAGGTTTTGAATTTCCTCTTCCTACTGTCAAGAAGAAATATGATATTCTCATTATAGGGGATGTGCATATCCCCGTTGAGGTAACATATTGTTATTCGAAATTTCTCTGGTTCCATGTTATTCAGAATGAGTTTGTTAACAATACCTGGTCAACCTTGTTAGTGGATTCCTTTTGATGAGCATGAGATGGATGAAACTAGAAAGCACAACCCTCTGTACCCTCTTTCTACTTTCTGTTGTTTAGTTGAAATAAAGTAAAAAATAGAATTTTTCTGTCTGTTTCTTGAATTATCTGTGCAATATAAAAATACCATGAAAATAAAAGTTCTCCAAATGCCCTGAAAATGGAATATGTTTTTTCTAGAATTTTTGAGAATATCTGGCACTGAGAGCACAGCAGGAGGGGCGAGCACCTGGCCACAAGGGTGGAGGGCGCGCCCTACCCCTTGGGCACGCCCCCTGCCTCGTGGGCCCACGGTGGCTCCCCTCCACTTATTCCTGCACCCACACACTCCTTCCTCTTGCATGTCAAATTTATATGGTTCAAGTAGTTCTAATGCTTGATATAGGCTCTAGGCACTTGTAGGAGTAGTTGCTATTAATTTTATTGAGATTGGTTCACTTTTGTTTGAAGTTACTAAAAATTTCAGAAATTTTTCAGAGGAGAAACATGCTTAGGAAAATGTTCCAAGGTGGTTCTTAAAGGAAGCAAGGACCCAGGCTTGCAATGCGTGATGCTGACGAGGAGCCACCAAGGGACGCTCCAGTGCGGCCTTGTGAATGGCCTTCAGAAAACTTCATGGATCGAGCGGGAATCAATGAAGAATTTAACACATATTTGCGTAACGCTGATCTTGTGAGCTTCGAGCCAGAGAAGTGCCGCCAGTAACACTATCTCACTAGTTCATTTGTGAGGAGGTTTGAATTTTCATCTTCATGTAATTCTCCAACTGTCCTGTTTGATCTTTATGAAAAATCTTATACCATGGACTTAGAGGATTTTACCGCTGCTTGCAAACTTCCACAATGGGGTAATGCTAGTGAACCCCACAAATCTGAATTTAGAAATTTTCTTGCTAGTATAACCGTGGGGGAATCTAGAGATATAGCACAAGCTACCATAGGGAGCATCCATTTTCCTGCTATACATTATTTTGCTCTCTTCATAGGTAGATGCATAAATGGTAAGGATGAAGCATGTCACGTGTGTGTCCCTGACCTCAGTATTCTTAGGAGTGCTGTGTTAGGAGACAAATCTTATAATTTGGGAGCCATTGTTGCATGTAGGTTGCATCATAATAGATTTAATGGAGATTTCTTTGGAGGAATTTATGCAACCCATTTAGATGATTTTCTTGGTGTGGACATTCGTGAGGATGATATTGAGTTGCCTCTTACTTATTTAGACTATAATGCTATGGTCCACCACCAGTTTATTGAGAGGAATGAATCACCTCTCCATTATCTCTTAATCTTTGATAGACGTCGTGTTGTCCGTATTACTCTCCCTGCTCCTGCCTTCTTTGATTACCAGGCAAGGGGAAGACATTTTATTACTAGAGATGAGGCAGATGAGTACGAGAGGAGGGCGGAGGCAGCTCGCCGCCAAGCTGCAGCTCAGGAGGCGATATCCGCTACATCTCAGTACGACCCCGGCTACAACTATGGATATCCGCCAGGCCATCCGTGGCAATAAACCAACTTAGTCCAAAAGCCTAAGCTTGGGGGAGTACGTATTTCCCACCGACATTACATTTATGTTCACTCACTCATTGCTAAATGTCAGTGCTCATACTTTTTCATTGTAATATCCATGCTAGTTTATTTTCCTTTTCTTGCTTTCTTCTTGTGTGTTTGTTAAATCTTAAGAAAAACAAAAAAATTAGTGTAGCTTTTAGTTAAGTTTACTTTTCTTGCTGTAGTAGTAGTAATTAAAAAGAAAACCCAAAAAGATTTCCCGTTCTTGTTTTGCTTGTTGGGAGCTTTTCCGTGTAAATAGTTTTATTTCTTTTCTTTGGGGGTCGATAGGAGAAGACCATAATTAAATTGTTGAAGTGGCTCTTATATGCATTATTGTTGATTTAACCAAGAGCCCATATTGCCTTGTCTTCTCCTGTTTATTGAATGCTCGTAGATTCCAGCTTAGTCCAATGCACGTGCACTCTTATTATTATTCACTTTGTTCGGTCATGCAAGTGAAAGGCAATTATGACGATATATGATGGACTGACTGAGATGAATAAAGCTGGTATAAACTCGACCTCTCTTGTTTTTGTAAATATGATGAGTTCATCGTTCCTGATTCAGCCTATTATGAATAAACATGTTTGCAATGACAATTAGAGATCATAGTTGCTCGTGCCATGCTTGATTAGCTATGAGTTATAATGGTTTACCTTGAGTGCCAAAATGCTATTAAAATGGTTGTGATGTGGTATAGTGGGGTGGTATCCTCCTTTGAATGATTTAAGTGACTCAACTTGGCACGTGTTCACACATGTAGTTGAAACAAATCAACATAGCCTTCACGATATTTATGTTCATGGTGGATTATATCCTACTTATGCTTGTACTCAATGTTTATTAATTTTAATGCATGATCATGACTGTTGTGGCTCTCTAGTTGGTCGCTTCCCATTTTTTTGCTAGCCTTCACTTGTGCTAAGAGGGAATATTGCTTGTGCATCCAATCCCTTAAACCCCAAAGTTATTCCATATGAGTCCACTATACCTTCCTATATGTGGTATCTACCTGCCGTTCCAAGTAAATTTGTATGTGCCAAACTCTAAACCTTCAAATAAACATTCTGTTTTATGCTCGAATAGCTCATGTATCAACTAGGGCTGTCCGTATCTTCCATGCTAGGAGGGTTATTCTCAAGAGGAGTGGACTCCGCTCCTTACTCACGAGTAGGGATGTAAATGGTACGGATAATTTCCGCGCCGAATCCGCATCCGCATCCGTTTTTGAGGATATGGTATGCAATTATGTGAATCCGCCGGATATGGATGAGGATACGGATTTCAATCAATCGGATATCCGGCGGATATGGTAGCGGATATGGTATCACTAGTATCCGACGGATGTGGATTATGCGCTATTTTTTGCGGATTATCCGAGGTAAGAAAACCGGATTATATCCGATAAAATAAGCCAAGACGAGCTGGTCTATATGCCCACCCATTTAAGTTAATAACTGTTGATTTGCAGTCTCACCATATACTCTACCATAATCTCGTACGCAATCACCGCTTGTAAAATTGGTAGCACATCGGCCGACGGCGATAGCTCATCATATCATATCCCTCTCTCCATCGCCATCTTGCATTGTTGCTTCTCCCCGGCTGCCAGCTGCATCTCTGATCTCTCGATAGTCCGGTGGTTGAACGATGGTCAAATATGCCCGTGGCCAATCAGTTGGTGCCAACAATAGAGGTAAGTGAATTCTTAGATGCACATAGTCTTGCGCAAGTTAGAGCAACGATGATCCTATCTATGATCATGTCCGGCTGTCAATGGACGCCGTGAGCAGCAGCACGCCCACACCACGGCAAAAGACACTTCAACATCATAGAGCCTCGACGGGCGTGGCCGACGCTTCTCACAGCCATGATCGGCAGCCTGGAAGCGACGATGGGAAACGTCCGTCGCCTTGAATCTTGATGGCGATCTGCATGGATCCGACGTGGGATCGCATCGAGGCAGCTCGCCATTGGTAACACGCTGATAGAACTTGACCAGTACGCGACGCACATACTCCTCTAAACTCACCAGGTTGAAAGCAATGAATCCGGTAGCTAGCTCTAGAAATCAATCCGATTGCTTGCTTGCTTGGGCCTTGGGTTAGCTTCTTGCACCTACACGTCTTGCTGAATCATCAGACCCTCACAATCTCTCTCGTCTCTGTCTTCTTTTTGTGGACTCACACACATGCTGTGTTTCAGAAAGACATATGCTTCAGACTTTCAGACAAAAACAGAGTAACTGAAAAACAGAGGAGACAGACAGGATGTAGTATTTGGTTTCGGCCAACACTTATTCCTGAACATTTATACAAGATCCTGTACACAAATTCCTGAACATATATGCAAGATCCACTTGGCAACACAACCTGATTTAAACATTGAACCGACACACCCAGCTGATTCAACTCAGCAGGATAGACTGGCACATGTGTAAGTTAGCTTCAGTTGCAGGCAAACTGCAGCATGCCACTTCACTTCGGCACCCACATATACTATTCAGTTTAGATCACCATGCAGAGAAAAATCAGTGTTGCTCGCGGCCATGATCGACACCCATACATGACATTGGGCAAGTTTGTAGTAGTCGAGTAGGCTTTATCTTAATAGACTACAAAACACTGAATTTATGTTGTTTGATGTCTTGCTTGCCGATCCTTCTAAGTATTAATTCCTTTGATCAGTAAAAAGTGACTGATTACTTCTGTATTGTTATTCCTTTTATAGATCATCTGAAAAAGATATTGGGGAAAAGATCAACATCTGCAAGAACAAGTGCAGTTCAGAGTATGGTTGGATCACCCCCAGCTGAAAGTCAAGATGAAGAACCGCCGAATATTGGCAGTGGCAATGAAGCTGCCAATGAAGTGATTGATCTGGAGGGTGATAATCAGGATGCTGGAGTAGATGAGCCTGTAGGGAAGAAACAAAAGAAGACCACATCAGAATGTTGGGACCATTTTGATAAGTTTTTCAAGATGGTGGAGGTAGATGGCAAGAAAGTTAAGGAAGAATGGGCTAAATGCAAGTACTGCACTTATGATGCAAGGAGAAATAGCAGGAATGGGACATCAGTCTTCTTGAGCCATATTAAGATGCATAGTGTGAAGTCAGGCCAACAGTTGCTCAAAGTAGAGAAGAAGGAACATGGTTACATTCTTTGTTGAGGCTTATAAGTATGATCAAGAGTCTTCCTTGAGAAAGCTCTACTTGGAAATAATCATGCATGAATATCCCTTCAATATTGTTGAGCATGAATACTTCCGTGACTTTATCTAATCCTTGCGCCCTTCATTTCCTCTGAAGAACCATAGCACAGTTAAAAATGAAATAGTGGCTATGTTTGAAATAGAAAAGGATAAGCTGTATGAGTATTTCAAAACAATTAACTTGCATTTTAGCACCACAATTGACATGTGGACATCAAATCAGAATAAAGGGTACATGTGTGTCACTGTGCATTGGATTGATGATGAATGGATTATTCAGAAAAGGATCATCAAATTTATGCATGTAGAAGGGAACCATACTGGTCTTAACATGTCCGGAGAATTTATTGCTTGCATTTTATGCTGGTTTATTGAGAAAAAATGTTTTCTCTTACTTTGGACAATGCATCTTCAAATGAAGTTTGTGTTAAACATGTCATTAGTAAACTGAAAGAGTATTCCCCTCTAGTATGTGATGGTGAATTCTTTCATGTGAGATGTGCAAAGCATGTTCTTAATTTGGTTGCTAGAGATTGTCTTGATCAGATTTCAAATGTAGTTTGGGGTGTTAAGGCATTTGTTTTGGCAGTAAAATCGTCGCCTCAGTTGGAGGAGGAATTCTATAAGTGTGCATCTGTCGGCGTTCTAGGAACGGGGGTCCCCAGACTTGCCTACCTGCGGCCTGCGGCGTGGCTCAAAGGGGGCCCATCACGGCCCATCTTCACCAACACAAGCTCAAGACCCTCGCGAGGCCAAGCCTCATGAGGCGGGGCTGACAGGGAGCTTCCTCAGGCACGGCCTCGTCAGGCTGGCTCGCGAGGAGGCGGAGAGATAAAGGCGGGGTACCTCACGAGGTGCCCATGACGCAAGCCATGACGACCAAGGGCGCCAGGCGGGCGCCAGCCCGCGCAGTGTCCTCCTTTCCTCTTTGGTGCAAAGGGAGCAAGCGCAGGCGAGAGCATCAAGCAAAGGCGTCCATTTCGGTGCAACAAGACCAAGACCAGCCCAACGGCAGGAAGGAAGTCATTGTGGAGCCCAAGCCGGCGTCACCACGAGCCTTTGATGAGCGAGGACCAACTTTAGTCAGGATAAGTGTACCATATGTTCCCCTTCAAAATGGCCAATTGTTGGCGCCCTTCCCGCTCGATATTTGGGAAGAGGCCCAGGGCCTTCGCCTATAAATAGGACTAGCCACACACAGAGCTAGGGGCATCTTGGATCCGATCCAGAATAGCTTGAGCTGGATCCCAGAGAGAGAGAGAGAGAGAGAGAGAGAGAGAGAGAGAGCGATTGAACTCCTCCAAGCAGTTCATCGCCCCGGCCAAGAACGGACCCTCGCGAGGCTGTTCTTCCTTGTATTGTTCATCACCATCAGCCCAAGAGGCAATCCACCACACCACAAACTAGAGTAGGGTATTACACCACAACGGTGGCCCGAACTAGTATAAACCTTGTGTCTCTTGTGTTGTTCCTTTCGTAGTTTAGATCCTTGCGAGGCGGCGGGGTGCAGGTAGGTAGAGGGCGAGATCTCCGCGCGCACCCCAGTGTTCGAACCTCAAGGGTCTGCCGGAACCCGAAATCCGACATTTGGCGCGCCAGGTAGGGGTGCGCCGGAGTTCCCCTTCGCGCGACCGATGTGATGGCCTTCCTGCTGGCGTACGAGGAGGCCATCCTCGAAGCTGGAGGTGACGACAGGTTCATGGCCAACTGGCTTCCCATGGCCCTCACCGGCGCTCTGCACGCATGGCTGCTCCACCTTCCGGCAGCCTCCGTGGTCTCTTGGGAAGAGCTCTGCGGCCTCTTCCTCGCCCACCACGCTGCGCCGGCGCCCCCCATCGTCGCGGCCCTCGTAGGCCGCTCGCGGGCGCCGCCCTCAAGTCATCACGTCAAGTCGTTCGTCCGCCGGGTCGGCGCCGCCTCCACGCGGCAGGGAGCCCCCCCGGACCGGTCGGTGCCCAAGGCCAGTCTGACCTTCAGCTCGGAGGACCACCCCTCCAACTCAGCCTGCTCGGGTGCGCTTCCCATGCTGTGCACCCCCACTATCTGCCAGGTGGCCGTCACCAGGACTCTCATCGACGGCGGTGCGGGCCTCAACGTGCTCTCAGTTGAGGCCTTCAACCTTCTACGCATACCCCGGGAGCGGCTGCAGCCCAGCCGGCCCTTCTCGGGCGTCGGGGGCGGGTCATCCAGCTCCTTGGGTCAGATCCGGCTCCCGGTAACTTTCGGCACCTACGACAACTTCCGCACGGAGCTGGTCGATTTCGACATCGCCCCTATCGGCCTCCCCTTCAACGCTATCCTCGGCTACCCAACACTGGCCCAGTTCATGGCCGCGACTCACCCAGCATACTGTTGGAAATATGCCCTAGAGGCAATAATAAAAGGATTATTATTATATTTCCTTGTTCGTGATAATTGTCTTTTATTCATGCTATAATTGTATTATCCGGAAATCGTAATACACGTGTGAATACTTAGACCACAATATGTCCCTAGTGGGCCTCTAGTTGACTAGCTCGTTGATCAATAGATAGTCATGGTTTCCTGACTATGGACATTAGATGTCGTTGATAATGGGATCACATCATTAGGAGAATGATGTGATGGACAAGACCCAATCCTAAGCATAGCACAAGATCGTGTAGTTCGTTTTGCTAGAGCTTTTCCAATGTCAAGTATCTCTTCCTTAGACCATGAGATCGTGTAACTCCCGGATACCGTAGGAGTGCTTTGGGTATACCAAACGTCACAACGTAACTGGGTGACTATAAAGGTACACTACAGGTATCTCCGAAAGTGTCTGTTGGGTTGACACGGATCGAGGCGGGATTTGTCACTCCGTATAACGGAGAGGTATCATCGGGCCCACTCGGTAGTGCATCATCATAATGAGCTCAAAGTGACCAAGTGTCCGGTCACGGGATCATGCATTACTGATGCGAGTAAAGTGACTTGCCGGTAACGAGACTGAACGAGGTATTGGGATACCGACGATCGAGTCTCGGGCAAGTAACATACCGTCTGACAAAGGGAATAGTATACGGGGTTGCTTGAATCCTCGACATCGTGGTTCATCCGATGAGATCATCGAGGAGTATGTGGGAGCCAACATGGGTATCCAGATCTCGCTGTTGGTTATTGACCGGAGAGCCGTCTCGGTCATGTCTACATGTCTCCCGAACCCGTAGGGTCTACACATAAGGTTCGGTGACGCTAGGGTTATTAGGAAGACTTGTATGTGATTACCGAATGTTGTTCGAGTCCCGGATGAGATCCCGGACGTCACGAGGAGTTCGGAATAGTCCGGAGGTAAAGATTTATATATGGGAAGTCATCATACGGTCACCGGAAAGGTTGAGGGCATATCGGTATTGTCTGGGGCCACCGGAGGGGTTTCGGGGGTCCACCGGGAGGGGCCACCTCTCCCGGAGGGCCTTATGGGCTGTATGAGGAAGGGATCCAACCCAAAGTGGTCTGGGGCGCCACTCCCCCCTAGGGCCCATGCGCCTAGGGTTGGGGGAAACCCTGAGGGGGGCGCCCCCCCTTGCTTGGGGGGCAAGCCCCCTCCCCTTGGCCGCCGCCCCCTCTAGATCCCATCTAGAGGGGCCGGCCCCCCTTCTCCCTTCCCCTATAAATAGAGGGGCGAGGGGAGGGCTGCAACACACTTCAAGGCGCAGCCCCTCCCCTCCCCAACACCTCTCCTTCTCCGTTGAGTGCTTGGCGAAGCCCTGTCGGAGTACTGCCTCTCCACCATCATCACGCCGTCGTGCTGCTGCTGGAGCCATCTTCCTCAACCTTTCCTTCCCCCTTGCTGGATCAAGAAGGAGGAGACGGCATCCGCTCCGTACGTGTGTTGAACGCGGAGGTGCCGTCCGTTCGGCGCTAGGATCTCCGGTGATAGGATCACGACGAGAACGACTACTTCAACCCCGTTCTTTTGAACGCTTAGCTCGCGATCTACAAAGTGGTATGTAGATGCAATATCTCTCCCATGACTCGTTGCTTAGATGAACTCATAGATGGATCTTGGTGAAACCGTAGGAAAAATTTTATTTTCTGCAACGTTCTCCAATAGTGGCATCATGAGCTAGGTTTATGCGTAGTTCTCTATTGCACGAGTAGAACACAATTTTGTTGTGGGCGTAGATCTTGTCAACTTGCTTGCCGCTACTAGTCTTATCTTGCTTCAGCGGTATTGTGGGATGAAGCGGCCCGGACCAACCTTACACGTACGCTTACGTGAGACCGGTTCCACCGACCGACATGCACTAGTTGCATAAGGTGGCTGGCGGGTGTCTGTCTCTCCCACTTTAGTTGGAGCGGATTCGATGAAAAGGGTCCTTATGAAGGGTAAATAGAAGTTGACAAAATCACGTTGTGGTTATTCGTAGGTAAGAAAACGTTCTTGCTAGAACCCAATTGCAGCCACGTAAAAGATGCAACAACAATTAGAGGACGTCTAACTTGTTTTTGCAGCAATTGTAATGTGATGTGATATGGCCAGAAGTTGTGATGAATGATGAATGATATATTGTGATGTATGAGATCATGTTCTTGTAATAGGAATCACGACTTGCATGTCGATGAGTATGACAACCGGCAGGAGCCATAGGAGTTGTCTTTGTTTTTGTATGACCTGCGTGTCATTGAAGAACGCCGTGTAAAATTACTTTACTTTATTGCTAAACGCGTTAGCCATAGAAGTAGAAGTAGTCGTTGGCGTGACAACTTCATGAAGACACGATGATGGAGATCATGATGATGGAGATCATGGTGTCATGCCGGTGACGAAGATGATCATGGAGCCCGAAGATGGAGATCGAAGGAGCTATATGATATTGGCCATATCATGTCACTACTATATATAATGGCATGTGATGTTTATTATGTTTACGCATCTTGTTTACTTAGAACGACGGTAGTAAATAAGATGATCCCTTATAATAATTTCAAGAAAGTGTTCCCCTAATCGTGCACCGTTGCTAAAGTTCGTCGTTTCAAGCACCACGTGATGATCGGGTGTGATAGATCCTTACGTTCACATACAACGGGTGTAAGACAGATTTACACATGCGAACACTTAGGGTTAACTTGACGAGCCTAGCATGTACAGACATGGCCTCGGAACACAAGAGACCGAAAGGTCGAACACGAGTCGTATGGAAGATACGATCAACATGGAGATGTTCACCGACGATGACTAGTCCGTCTCACGTGATGATCGGACACGGCCTAGTCAACTCGGATCGTGTAACACAAGCTCAAGGCAGAACTGTTTTCCTCCGACAAGTTCTATAGTTGTAAGATGGAGGAAAACAGTTCTGTCAGTGAGCACATACTCAAAATGTCTGGGTTGCACAACCGCCTGTCCCAGCTGGACATAAACCTCCCGGACGAGGGGGTCATTGACAGAATCCTTGATCGCTCCCACCAAGCTACAAGAGCTTTGTGATGAACTACAATATGCAGGGGATGGTGAAGACCATTCCTGAAGTATTCTCAATGCTGAAGTTAGCAGAGGTTGAAATCAAGAAAGAACATCAAGTGTTGATGGTCAATAAAACCACTAAGTTAAAAAGGGCAAGGGTAAGAAGAACTTCAAGAAGGACGGCAAAGATGTTGCCGCGCCCGGTAAGCAAGTTGCCGGGAAGAAGTCAAAGAATGGACCCAAGCCTGAGACAGAGTGCTTTTATTGCAAAGGGAAGGTGTAACATCCCAAATTTCCTATTTGGAATGTTTTGCAATTATAGCTAAGCATCCTATGCATCCTGTTTGAATTTGAATACCATTTGAAGTTTCAGAGTTATTTGAATTTGAATTCCAAACTTTGGCATGTGGGAAACAATTCAAAAAAACTAAGCCTGGTAAATACTTGATCAAAAGTATGAGAGGAGCTAACATGACACTCCAAAAATATCAGAGGAAACAATGCCAAAAGAATTGGAATTCAAATCTGAATTTTATTTGAATTTGAAAAAAATGGATTTTTATAAAGTTTGGATTTTGCCTTTGGAAAAATGTTCAAATGAAAGGGAATATTCCCCTGATCATTTTGGTATATATATACCCTATATAAAATATTTATAGTTTAGGTTTTATTTTTGGTTTTGTTTCAATTAAAAAATAAAGAAAAAGACCAGTGGGCGCCAGAGCCACCCAGCCAGTGGCGCCACCTAACCTCCCTCCTCCCACTTTGGCCAGTCAAGCCAGGCCCACTGAGGCCACCAGTGAGAGCCGACCCAGTGTTGCACTCCCGCACCGCCTGAAAACCCTGTGGTCCGGCCACCCGACCGAACCTTCCCCCTCTCTCTCTCACTGACCCGTGGCCCCCGCCCCGTCTTCTTCCCCCCTCGCCCACGAAACGAACCTCGCCGGAGATCCACCGGATCCCGAAGGATCCGGGATCCCCGACAGCCCCCGATGCCCTTCCGCCTCGCCCGACCCCTGGCTATATAAGCCAAGCCCCGCACCCCATTCCCTTAGCCTCATGGAGCCCTCTCCCTCTCTCTCCCGAAGCACGTGGAGCCCGAGGCTCCCCACCGCCAAAACCCTCGCCGCCGCCTGGTGCCCCGACCCTCCCAACACCACCGAACCTCCCCGAGCTCCTCAGCATCCCCGACGTCTCGCTGGCTCGCTGACGCCGAGCCCCCGAGCACTCTCGCCGCCCGCCCGACGTCGCCCGAGTCCGGTGAGTCCCAGCAACCCCCCACCGTTAGATCCTAAACCTAGGGTTAGGATTAGAAGCCCCCGAAGGGGTACGTTTTATTTAGAAAACCGGACGGCCGAGCGGTTTATTTTTTTTAGTTAGGTTTATTTTAATTAGGCCGGTTCTGTTAGTTAAACCCTAGGCCCATTTAGTCTATCTGACGCCTAGTGCACAGTATAGGCCCATTAGGCTTTTTCTTTTTATTTTGATTTTCTGTTTTAGCCGAATAGTTTCAATTTTCAAAAATGTGTATCTTTTATTCTGTTTAATATTTTTGAGTGATTCTTTTTTTGTTGGATTGCAAATTTTATGTAGTTTCTGAAAAACATATATTTAGCTATGTTAAAAATAATTAAAAATGCTTTAATATTACTTTAGTCAGAATAGCAAATCTGCTATAGTTTTAGTTAGAAAAATTATTTTTGCATGAATCTTTTTGCAATCACTTTATTCTGATATTGCCAAACCCTAGAAATTAACTTTGGTATTTTAGGATTAATAAATAATTAATTCTAGGCAGAATCCTATTAATCCTAATTAATTGATTAGTTCCTGTTTTCCAAATTAATAAATTAGTAAATTAATTTATTTTTAACTTGTGATTAGTTATTCTAGGTTAGTTTCTGTCACTCCATTAGATGAACTTTTATTTATAATTAATAAAAGTTTTAAATTAATTTTCTTAATAGAAATTTGATTAGGCCTAAAATGAGTTTTATAATAGCTATTTAATTAATTCTTTTTGCACCTAGTTGCTTAGTTAATCCTTTTCTGTTAATTTAACCTAAAACCATGATTAGTTTATATTAAGAAATTTTTGTTATATAAAAACTATTTTGTTATTATTTGGAATAGGGAAAAACTTTGAATTGGTTTCTTTGAGTTTTTCCTTTTGATTTGGTTTTGATTGTTTTGTTGTGCTATGTTACTTTTGTTATCTTGTGTGATCCTCTTGCTTTATGCTTATTGTGTTATTGTTTGTCTCGGTAGAGTTTCCTGAGTCTGAAGCTTGCTACTACGACTCTTTAGCTTACGAGGATCATCGGCAAAGGCAAGTTTTGATCATGTTATTTCTATACCTATGTTTTTGTGCATTAGTAGTTGTCACCACCCCACCATGCATGCAGTAGTGAAATCTTGAAGTCATTAAACTTGAGTAGTATCATGTGGTAGGATGAACCAATCCTTGTTACCATGACCCCGGGGCGTAGTAGTTATTTTGCTATGCTCGTAGACGGGATTTGGTATGAGTGATATTCATAAGCAAGATGTGAGAGTCAATGATGATGATGACCCCATGAACTACAATGATCAAGATGGACTTGGGAAAATCACTCTGGGTGGAGGACGGTTGACGGGCACCTGGAGCACCCAGTGGTGGCGGGATGCATGGAGAAGCGCCATGACATCCTGCGGAAAGCTTCACCCAGCCACTAAGAGAAGGATGGATGCCCCATGATCGGAAGCTTACCTGTGCAGCCGCAAGCCATTATGGGCTCTGGCTGGGTTGACCCTAGTAGTGACGCTGGCTGGACGGTACTACGAGAAGTAGACGAACGGTAGGATTGGATGGGTACCGGCGGTGGCGGAAGAACTCTTTGGAAGACCCTGTTTCATTCGTCCCGTCTTCAAACACCATGAAGTGCGAAGACTTTAAAGGAGGGAATGATTCTTGCGGGAAAGTCATAAACCTCTGCAGAGTTATAACCTAATCGATTAGCCGTGTCCCGATTACGGACATTTGAGCCTCTGGAACTTGGAAGTATTCGGATATCTCAACACTTAACTCTAATGAATTAATTTGATGGGTTCATGACTTAATAATAATTTGGGAACGAGATATTGGTTGGCGGAACCATCTCAATAACTACCAACAATTTGTAGTAATTTGCAAATAAGTCCACTTTGTAGTAGGATAAAATTGGCTTTTCGCAAAAATGATGAAACTTAGAGCTCCACAGCCAAAATGCATATAGAGGTAGTAACTTTATTATTGTTATTCTTCATGACTTGCCAGCTTATTCCAAAAGCTGACCTACATGGCTGCAACGTATTATGTTGCAGAGATATATTCCGATCAGGAGTGAGGCTACGCTCCGCGCTTGGCGATTGCCCTTTGGAGTCGGATGGACTCGCTTTACCTCGACGCTTCCGCAGCATTAGTAGTTTATTTCTCATGAGTTGGCCTTGAGCCGAATTTATTCCCTTGTAATAAAGACTCTATATGAGAATCGTGTAATAAAATTCAGGTGTGATTGAACTTTGATTACTTTATCGATGTCTTGTGAGTACCGGCATGATCTTGGGATGGTATGCATACCACGGAGACTTGACCGATGTTGGGTCAGGTCGCTCTGAGAGATGGTATCGAGCACACGCTGACCGTAGGATCGTAACCCCTAGGATCGGAAAGCCATAAGCAGAGACCATCTACTTTGAACCCCTTTTTCATTCTATAATTCTTCCTTGTTCTATTCTGACTCTTCTCCCCTTTGCAACATTCTAGATGGCCGCCGAGTTCACCCCAGTTTTGCTACCGGAGTTCTGCCAGCCCGATGAGACGATGCCCTTTGGAAGAAAGCTGGTCCAGATGGTGAAGCAGCTGAAGATAGCTCTACCCTCGATCACCGGAAACCCACTAATGCACTTCCGACGGACACCCGCCATGGATTGAGGTGCATATCCCAGGGAGGACCTTTGGAGGACACACGGAGCCTATCAACTTTGAGTTCACCGAGTTCAAGCTGGATCATCGGAAGGGACGTGGCGATCTACCGAGCGCTTGGACATCTCCGAGAGGAGTACAGGGCCGAGCTCGATCACTCAGACCTCGCCATGGTTTCTCGCAGGGCAAGGAATGGAGATATCATCCGTACCATCGAGGACGATTCCACTCTCTCTTACATCCAGGACTTGGAGTGTCTTCTCAGGAAACGGGAGATTCAGACTCGCCGTAACTCGAAGACACACCGGAGGCTTTTGTTCCATGAATCGAACTGGAGGAGAAGGCACGCGCAGACTTCCTTGGCCATGAGGAAGAAATCACGGACTTCATGGAGGCGATCGACGACCTGAAGATGAAGCTTGCCGCGATTGAGGAGAAGATGGACTTGGGAGAGGACCTTTACCCGAGTGGAGATGAAGCACCCCTCGTGAGCAACGATCAGGATTTTGAAGGAGTACCACCGAAGGAAACCCCAAGAAGAGGCGCCACCGATGAAGACTTTTAGTCGACCACCATGTTATCTTTTACTTTTTCGTCGATCAGTTAGGCCGATCTTTTTCCTTCGATTAGTCATGAGCTTTTGTAATCGAAGTTTGAACCATGTTTGAGTGGAATGAATAAATGTTTGGTGTGTTATGATTGTGCATTCATGTGGGTAGTGTTATTCTCATAGACCCTTGTTCTATTCTAATCTTCTCACCCACTCCAAAACACCAGATGCCTCCGAGACGTGACACTTTGGTTTCCCGGAGCTCACCCCTGCTCCAAAGAAGCAGAATGCACCGATGCAGCTCCTTATTCAGAATCAGAACAACACCGCCAACAATCCACCGCCACCACCACCACCCACTGTGGACAACTTGATTTCGATTTACGAGGTTGAATCCGCCGTGTTCTCTAGTAGCACCGAGCCAATTGTGGCTGATGATTGGCTCCGCAAGATCGGAAGGGAGCTAGTCACCGTTGGATGCACCGATCTTTGAGAAGGTGCGCTATGCAGCGCATCAAGCTGGATGGACCTGCAGCTTCTTGGTGGGAGAATTACACCGCCACTTTCCCCATGGGTGGCATCACTTGGGACCAATTCCAGCAGGCCTTTTCGCACTGCTCATGTCTCAGCTGGAGCCATGAGTCTGAAGAAGCGTGAGTTCCGCAACTTACGCCAGGGGAATCGTACTGTGGCACAGTACGTGGATGAATTCAGCAAGCTCGCTCGCTATGCCCCTGATGATGTGGCCACAGACGCCGCCAAGCAGGAGAAGTTCCTTGAGGGACTCAATGATGAACTGAGCATGCAGCTTATTGTGGCTACTTTCAACAACTACCAGGAGCTGGTAGACAAGGCCACCGATTCGGAAGGCAAGCGGCGGCAGATAGAAAGCATAGCGGAAGTACAGCCAGGGGAAGCACAACTCGGGAGCTCAGCAGAAGCCCCGCTATGCACCATACTCAGGAGGGCACACCCATCATAACCATGGAGGTCATAACCATGGAGGTCATAACCATGGAGGAAATGGGAACAACCGCAGCCAGGACAACAAGTCAGGCCATGGCAATGGCAATGGAAATGGTAATGGCAATCAGCACCGTTCTGCCCCGGCTCCGAAGGATCTG
Source organism: Aegilops bicornis (assembly GCA_021605145.1). Taxonomy (NCBI): domain Eukaryota; kingdom Viridiplantae; phylum Streptophyta; class Magnoliopsida; order Poales; family Poaceae; genus Aegilops; species Aegilops bicornis. The sequence continues at coordinate 696,447,761 of CM038672.1, read as the reverse complement.
AGCCACATCACCGCTTCAAGTGCCGTAAGACAGGGCACTATGCCACCGACTGCCGGAGGCCAAGCAGAGGAATGGTAATGGCAATGGAGGCTCGTGAAGAAGCCCAATCCGTTCCCTCGTGCTCGGGTGAACCACATCGACGTGGAGGACGTCTATAATCAGCCGGATTAATCGTGGTTGGTAAGTTTTATTGAATTCACGTTCAGTTTTGGTTCTGTTTGATTCTGGTGCAACGCATTCATTCATATCAAGGGTAGTTGTGGATAAGTACGGATTACGCACTAGAACCCTTAGAAGCCCCCTCCGCGTCAGTTCCGCAGGAGGAGAAATGATGGCAGGTTTAAGCTGTCCTGCAAACCTCAACATCGGGAACCACAAATTTCCCGTGGACCTCATAGTGTTGGAAACCCAGACCTTGGATGAATCAAGAGGTTTGGAGTCAAGGGAAAGTTAGCACCCCGCTTCATTGGCCCTACAAAATCCTTGAGCGTCGTGGAGAAGTTGCATACAAGTTGGAATTGCGGAAGGATTGTCCGGAGTTCATGATGTCTTCCATGTTTCTCGGTGAAGAAGTGTCATGCCGACATGGCCGATGTTCCGTTGAGAGATACAGTGCCCCTAGAGGCCATACAGCTTGACAGTGATTTGACTTACAAGGAGAAACCCGTCCGAATTCTCGAGACTGCAAGCAGAGTCACCCGCAGCAAGGTCATCAAGTTTTGCAAGGTGCTGTGGAGTCACCACACCGAGGAAGAAGCCACCTGGGAACGCGAAGAAGATCTTCGTCGAGACCATCCGCACCTATTTGCTAGCCAACCCGAATCTCGAGGGCGAGATTCATCTTAAGGTGGTAGGTTTGTAACATCCCAAATTTCCTATTTGGAATGTTTTGCAATTATAGCTAAGCATCCTATGCATCCTGTTTGAATTTGAATACCATTTGAAGTTTCAGAGTTATTTGAATTTGAATTCCAAACTTTGGCATGTGGGAAACAATTCAAAAAACTAAGCCTGATAAATACTTGATCAAAAGTATGAGAGGAGCAAACATGACACTCCAAAAATATCAGAGGAAACAATGCCAAAAGAATTGGAATTCAAATCTGAATTTTATTTGAATTTGAAAAAAATGATTTTAATAAATTTTGTATTTTGCCTTTTGAAATATTTTCAAATGACAGGTAATATTCCCTTTATCATTTTTGTATATATATACCCTATATAAAATATTTATAGTTTAGGTTTTATTTTTGGTTTTGTTTCAATTAAAAAATAAAGAAAAAGACCCAGGGGCGCCACCAGCCACCTGTGCCCAGCCAGCGCCACCTAACCTCCCCTCCTCCCAAGACTGGCCAGTCAAGCCAGCCCACGGGGCCAGCCAGTGAGAGCCACCCCAGTTGCACTCCCGCACCCCTCGCCCGAAAACCCCAGGGTCCGGCCACCCGACCGAACCTTCCCCCTCTCTCTCTCACTGACCCGTGGCCCCCGCCCCGTCTTCTTCCCCCCTCGCCCACGAAACGAACCTCATGGGAGATCCACCGGATCCCAAGGATCCGGATCCCCGACGGCCCCGATGCCCTTCCGCCCCTCGCCCACCCCTGGCTATATAAGCCAAGCCCCCGCACCCCATTCCCTTAGCCTCGGCCGAGCCCTCTCCCTCTCTCTCCCGGCACGCTGGAGCCAGGCTCCCACCGCCGCCAAAACCCTCGCCGTCGCCGCCCTGGTGCCCCCCGACCCTCCCCAACACCACCGAACCCTCCCCGAGGCTCCCGCATCCCCGACGTCTACTTGAAGCTCGCCCGGCCTTTCGGAGCCCCGAGCACTCTCGCCGCCGCCGCACGTCATGGGAGTCGGTGAGTCCTCCTGCAACCCCACCGTTAGATCCTAAACCTAGGGTTAGGATTAGAAGCCCTCAAGGCACGTTTTATTTAGAAAACCGGACGGCCGAGCGGTTTATTTTTTTAGTTAGGTTTATTTTAGTTAGGCCGGTTCTGTTAGTTAAACCCTAGGCCCATTTAGTCTATCTGACGCCTAGTGCACAGTATAGGCCCATTAGGCTTTTCTTTTTATTTTGATTTTCTGTTTTAGCGAATAGTTTCAATTTTCAAAAATGTGTATCTTTTATTCTGTTTAATATTTTTGAGTGATTCTTTTTTGTTGGATTGCAAATTTTATGTAGTTTCTGAAAAACATATATTTAGCTATGTTAAAAATAATTAAAAATGCTTTAATATTACTTTAGTCAGAATAGCAAATCTGCTATAGTTTTAGTTAGAAAAATTATTTTTGCATGAATCTTTTTGCAATCACTTTATTCTGATATTGCCAAACCCTAGAAATTAACTTTGGTATTTTAGGATTAATAAATAATTAATTCTAGGCAGAATCCTATTAATCCTAATTAATTGATTAGTTCCTGTTTTCCAAATTAATAAATTAGTAAATTAATTTATTTTTAACTTGTGATTAGTTATTCTAGGTTAGTTTCTGTCACTCCATTAGATGAACTTTTATTTATAATTAATAAAAGTTTTAAATTAATTTTCTTAATAGAAATTTGATTAGGCCTAAAATGAGTTTTATAATAGCTATTTAATTAATTCTTTTTGCACCTAGTTGCTTAGTTAATCCTTTTCTGTTAATTTAACCTAAAACCATGATTAGGTTATATTAAGAAATTTTTGTTATATAAAAACTATTTTTGTTATTATTTGGAATAGGGAAAAACTTTGAATTGGTTTCTTTGAGTTTTTCCTTTTGATTTGGTTTTGATTGTTTTGTTGTGCTATGTTACTTTTGTTATCTTGTGTGATCCTCTTGCTTTATGCTTATTGTGTTATTGTTTGTCTCGGTAGAGTTTCCGGAGTCCAAGCTTGCTACTACGACTCTTTAGCTTACGAGGATCATCGGCAAGGCAAGTTTTGATCATGTTATTTCTATACCTATGTTTTTGTGCATTAGTAGTTGTCACCACCCCACCATGCATGCAGTAGTGAAATCTTGAAGTCATTAAACTTGAGTAGTATCATGTGGTAGGATGAACCAATCCCCTTGTTACCATGACCCGGGACGTAGTAGTTATTTTGCTATGCTCGTAGAGCGGGATTTGGTATGAGTGATATTCATAAGCAAGATGTGAGAGTCAATGATGATGATGACCCCATGAACTACAATGATCAAGATGGACTTCGGAAAATCACTCTTGGGTGGAGGACGGTTGGCGGGCACCTGGAGCACCCAGTGGTGGCCGGGATGCATGGAGAAGCGCCATGACATCCTGCGGAAAGCTTCACCCAGCCACGAAGAGAAGGATGGATGCCCCATGACCGGAAGCTTACCTGTGCGGCCGCAAGCCATTATGGGCTCTGGCTGGGTTGACCCTAGTAGTGACGCTGGCTGGACGGTACTACGAGAAGTAGACGAACGGTAGGATTGGATGGAGTACGGCGGTGGCGGAAGAACTCTTTGGAAGACCCTGTTTCATCTCGTCCGTCTTCAAACACCATGAAGTGCTAAGACTTTAAAGGAGGGAATGATTCTTGCGGGGAAAGTGCGCAAACCTCTGCAGAGTTATAACCTAATCGATTAGCCGTGTCCCCGGTTACGGACATTTGAGCCTCTGGAACTTGGAAGTATTCGGATATCTCAACACTTAACTCTAATGAATTAATTTGATGGGTTCATGACTTAATAATAATTTGGGAACGAGATATTGGTTGGCGGAACCATCTCAATAACTACCAACAATTTGTAGTAATTTGCAAATAAGTCCACTGTAGTAGGATAAAATTGGCTTTTCGCAAAATGATGAAACTTAGAACTCCACAGCCAAAATGCATATAGAGGTAGTAACTTTATTATTGTTATTCTTCATGACTTGCCAGCTTATTCCAAAAGCTGACCTACATGGCTGCAACGTATTATGTTGCAGAGATATATTCCGATCAGGAGTGAGGCTACTCTCCGCGCTTGGAGATTTCCCTTTTGAGTCGTATGTTATCGCTTTACTTCGACGCTTACTCAGCATTAGTATTTTATTTCTCATGAGTTGGCCTTGAGCCGAATTTATTCCTTGTAATAAAGACTCTATATGAGAATCGTGTAATAAAATTCAGGTGTGATTGAACTTTGATTACTTTATCGATGTCTTGTGAGTACCGGCATGATCTTGGGATGGTATGCGGAACCACGGAGACTTGACCGATGTTGGGTCAATTAAGCTATGGAAGAACCCTTTGGAAGCGGAACTGCCCCAAATACTTAGCGGACAAGAAGGCCGGCAACACTAAAGTTATATTTGATATACATGTAATTGATGTGTACCTTACCAGTACTCGTAGTAACTCCTGGGTATTTGATACCGGTGCCGTTGCTCATATTTGTAACTCACAGCAGGAGCTGCGGAATAAACGGAGACTGGCAAAGGACGAGGTGACGATGCGCATCGGGAATGGTTCCAAGGTCGATGTGATTGCCGTCGGCACGCTACCTCTACATTAACTTACGGGATTAGTTTTAAACCCCAATAATTGTTATTTAGTACCAAGTTTGAGCATGAACATTGTATCAGGATCTCGTTTAATATGAGATGGCTACTCATTTAAATCCGAGAATAATGGTTGTTCTATTTATATGAGAGAAATGTTTTATGGTCATGCTCCGATGGTCAATGGTTTATTCTTAATGAATCTCGAACGCAATGTTACACATGTTCATAATGTGAATACCAAAAGATGTAAAGTTGATAACGATAGTCCCACATACTTGTGGCACTGCCGCCTTGGTCACATTGGTGTCAAGCGCATGAAGAAGCTCCATGCTGATGGACTTTTAGAGTCTCTCGATTATGAATCATTTGACACATGCGAACCATGCCTCATGGGCAAGATGACCAAGACTCCGTTCTCCGGAACAATGGAGCGAGCAACCAACTTATTGGAAATCATACATACCGATGTATGCGGTCCAATGAGTGTTGAGGCTCATGGAGGATATCGTTATGTTCTCACTCTCACTGATGACTTGAGTAGATATGGGTATGTCTACTTGATGAAACACAAGTCTGCGACCTTTGAAAAGTTGAAGGAATTTCAGAATGAAGTAGAGAATCAACGTGACCGAAAGATAAAATTCTTACGATCGGATCGTGGAGGAGAATATTTAAGTCACGAATTTGGTACACACTTAAGGAAATGTGGAATCGTTTCACAACTCATGCCGCTGGAACACCTCGGTAGAACGGTGTGTCCGAACGTCAGAATGTCGCACTCTATTGGACATGGTGCGATCTATGATGTCTCTTACCGATTTACCGCTATCATTTTGGGGATAGGCTCTAGAGACAGCTACATTCACTTTAAATAGGGCACCGTCTAAATCCATTGAGACGACACCGTATGAATTATGGTTTGGGAAGAAACCTAAGCTGTCGTTTCTAAAAGTTTGGGGATGCGATGCTTATGTTAAGAAACTTCAACCTGAAAAGCTCGAACCCAAGTCGGAAAAATGCGTCTTCATAGGATACCCTAAGGAAACCATTGGGTATACCTTCTACCTTAGATCCGAAGGCAAGATCTTTGTTGCCAAGAACAGATCCTTTCTGAAAAAAGATTTTCTCTCGAAAGGAGTGAGTGGGAGGAAAGTAGAACTCGATGAAGTACTACCTCTTGAACCGGAAAGTAGTGCAGCTCAGAAATTGTTCTGTGGTGCCTACACCTCTTGGAGAGGAAATTAATGATGATGTTCAAGGTACTTGGATCAAGTTGCTCTTGAACTTCAGAGGTCCACAAGGACACGCTCCACACCAGAGTGGTATGGCAACCCTGTCCTGGAAATCATGTTGTTAGACAACGGTGAACCTTCGAACTATGAAGAAGCGATGGCGGGCCCGGATTCCAACAAATGGCTTGAAGCCATGCAATCCGAGATAGGATCCATGTATGAAAACAAAGTGTGGACTTTGATAGACTTGCCCGATGATCGGCGAGCGATAGAAAACAAATGGATCTTTAAGAAGAAGACGGACGCGGATGGTAATGTCTCCATCTATAAAGCTCGACTTGTCGCTAAAGGTTATCGGCAAGTTCAAGGGATTGACTCTGATGAGACTTTCTCTCCCGTAGCGAAGCTTAAGTCCGTCCGAATCATGTTAGCAATTGCCGCATACTATGATTATGCGATATGGCAGATGGACGTCAAAACGGCATTCCTTAACGGTTATCTTAAGGAAGAGCTGTATATGATGTAGCCGGAAGGTTTTGTCGATCCTCAAAATGCTAACAAAGTATGCAAGCTCCAGCGATCCATTTATGGGCTCGTGCAAGCATCTCGGAGTTGGAACATTCGCTTTGATGAGATGATCAAAGCGTTTGGGTTTATGCAGACTTATGGAGAAGCCTGCGTTTACAAGAAAGTGAGTGGGAGCTCAGTAGCATTTCTCATATTATATGTAGATGACATACTTTTGATGGGAAATGATATAGAACTCTTGGACAGCATTAAGGCCTACTTGAATAAAAGTTTTTCAATGAAGGACCTTGAGAAGCTGCTTACATATTAGGCATCAAGATCTATAGGGATAGATCGAGACGCCTCATAGGTCTTTCACAAAGCACATACCTTGATAAGATTTTGAAGAAGTTCAAAATGGACCAGTCCAAGAAAGGGTTCTTTTTGTCTTGCAAGGTGTGAGATTGAGCTCGGCTCAATGCCCGACCACGGCAAAAAGCTAAAGAAGAGATGAGCGTCATCCCCTATGCCTTGGCCATAGGATCTATTATGTATGCCATGCTGTGTACCAGACCTGATGTAAACCTTGCCGTAAGTTTGGTAGGAAGGTACCAAAGTAATCCCGGCAAGGAACACCGGACAGCGGTCAAGAATATCCTGAAGTACCTAAAAAGGACAAAGGACACGCTTCTCGTTTATGGAGGTGACGAAGAGCTCGTCAGAAGGGTTACGCCGACGCTTAGCTTCGACACAGATCTGGATGACTCTAAGTCACAAACCGGATACGTGTATATGTTGAATGGTGGAGCGAAGCTGGTGCAGCTGCAAGCAGAGCGTCGTGGCGGGATCTACATGTGAAGCGGAGTACATGGCAGCCTCGGAGGCAGCGCATGAAGCAATTTGGGTGAAGGAGTTCATCACCGACCTAGGAGTCATACCCAATGCGTCGGGGCCGATCAAACTCTTCCGTGACAACACCGGAGCTATTGCACTTGCCAAGGAGCCCAGGTTTCACAAGAAGACCAGGCACATCAAGCTGCCGCTTCAACTCCATCCGTGAAAATGTTCAAGATGGAGACATAGAAATTTGCAAAGTGCATACGGATCTGAATGTCGCAGATCCGCTGACTAAACCTCTTCCATGAAAGCAAAACATGATCAACACCAGAACTCTATGGGTGTTCGGTTCATCACAATGTAACTAGATTATTGACCCTAGTGCAAGTGGGAGACTGTTGGAAATATGCCCTAGAGGCAATAATAAAAGGATTATTATTATATTTCCTTGTTCGTGATAATTGTCCTTTATTCATGCTATAATTGTATTATCCGGAAATCGTAATACACGTGTGAATACATAGACCACAATATGTCCCTAGTGGGCCTCTAGTTGACTAGCTCGTTGATCAATAGATAGTCATGGTTTCCTGACTATGGACATTAGATGTCGTTGATAACGGGATCACATCATTAGGAGAATGATGTGATGGACAAGACCCAATCCTAAGCATAGCACAAGATCGTGTAGTTCGTTTTGCTAGAGCTTTTCCAATGTCAAGTATCTCTTCCTTAGACCTGTAGATCGTGTAACTCCGGGATACCGTAGGAGTGCTTTGGGTATACCAAACGTCACAATCTGGGTGACTATAAAGGTACACTACAGGTATCTCCAAAAGTGTCTGTTGGGTTGACACGGATCGAGACTGGGATTTGTCACTCCGTATGACGGAGAGGTATCACTGGGCCCACTCGGTAGTGCATCATCATAATGATCTCAAAGTGACCAAGTGTCTGGTCACGGGATCATGCATAACTGCACGAGTAAAGTGACTTGCCGGTAACTTGAGACTGAACGAGGTATTGGGATACCGACGATCGAGTCTCGGGCAAGTAACATACCGTCGACAAAGGGAATAGTATACGGGGTTGATTGAATCCTCGACATCGTGGTTCATCCGATGAGATCATCGAGGAGCATGTGGGAGCCAACATGGGTATCCAGATCCCGCTGTTGGTTATTGACCGGAGAGACGTCTCGGTCATGTCTACATGTCTCCCGAACCCGTAGGGTCTACACACTTAAGGTTCGGTGACGCTAGGGTTGTTAGGAAGACTTGTATGTGATTACCGAATGTTGTTCGGAGTCCCGGATGAGATCCCGGACGTCACGAGGAGTTCCGGAATAGTCCGGAGGTAAAGATTTATATATGGGAAGTCATCATACGGTCACCGGAAAGGTTCGGGGGCATATCGGTATTGTACCAGGGCCACGGGAGGGGTTCCGGGGGTCCACCGGGAGGGGCCACCTCTCCCGGAGGGCCTTATGGGCTGTATGAGGAAGGGATCCTTCCCAAAGTGGGCTGGGGCGCCACTCCCCCCTAGGGCCCATGCGCCTAGGGTTGGGGGAAACCCTGAGGGGGGGCGCCCCCCTTGCTTGGGGGGCAAGCCCCCTCCCCTTGGCCGCCGCCCCCCCTCTAGATCCCATCTAGAGGGGCCGGCCCCCCTTCTCCCTTCCCCTATAAATAGAGGGGCGAGGGGAGGGCTGCAACACACTTCAAGGCGCAGCCCTTCCCCTCCCCAACACCTCTCCTTCTCCGTTGAGTGCTTGGCGAAGCCCTGCCGAGATCGCCTCTCCACCATCATCACGCCGTCGTCTTTGCTGGAGCCATCTTCCTCAACCTCTCCTTCCCCTTGCTGGATCAAGAAGGAGGAGACTTCATCCGCTCTGACGTGTGTTGAACGCGGAGGTGCCGTCCGTTCGGCGAGGGATCTCCGGTGATAGGATCACAACGAGAACGACTGCTTCAACCCCGTTCTTTTGAACGCTTCTGCTCGCGATCTACAAAGTGGTATGTAGATGCAATCTCTCTCCCATGACTCGTTGCTTAGATGAACTCATAGATGGATCTTGGTGAAACCGTAGGAAAATTTTTATTTTCTGCAACGTTTTCCAACACATACAACCTCATGAAGATGCCCGGGATCAACGGTGTCCTCACCGTGCCCGGGGACACCGGGGGTGCGCTGCGAGTGCTCAAGCTCGCCTTCATGACGGCGGCGCCAGCACAGCCCGCCAACGCGGAGACCCCTGAGCCCAAGGGGGCTGCACCAACCAAGAAGAAACAGTTGTTCACCCAATACAAAGCTAAGACCAAGAAAATACCCGTCGACGAGGACGGGTCCACTGTCGCCACCTTCACCATAGGCGCCAACCTCGAGACCGAGCAGGAGGAGGCCCTGGTCAAGTTCCTGTGCGCAAAAAAGAAGGTATTCGCCTGGGAGCCTCCTCAGTTGGCGGGGATCCCTAGGGGCGTAATCGAACATCACCTCCACGTGTGCCCCAACGTACGCCCCGTGAAGCAGAAAGCGAGGCGGTAGTCTACTGAAAAGCAAGCCTTCATCGTCCAGGAGACCCGCAAACTAGAAGCCGCTGGGGTCATTCGCGAGGTCCGATATCCGGATTGGTTGGCAAACCCTGTCGTTGTAGCAAAGAAGGGAGGGAAGGAGCGCATGTGTGTCGACTTCACCAACCTCAACAAGGCATGCCCGCAAGATCCGTTCCCGCTACCTCGCATCGACCAGATCGTCGATTCCACCGCTGAGTGCGACCTGTTATGCTTCTTGGATGCCTTCTCCGGGTATCACCAGATCAAGATGGCAGTAGAAGACGTGGAAAATACGGCCTTCCTGACCCTGTGTGGGGTGTACTACTACACGTGCATGCCATTCGGGGTGCGCAACGCAGGGGCGACCTTCCAGCGGCTGATGCACATCACCTTGGGTCCGCAGCTCGGGAAGAATGTTGAGGCTTACGTCGATGACATTGTGGTGAAGTCTCGGGAGGCCAGAACCCTGATACAATACCTGGAGGAAACCTTCGCGAGCCTCGACGCAGTGAACCTGCGGCTCAACCCGGAGAAGTGTGTGTTTGGAGTCCCCTCGGGCAAGATCTTAGGCTTCCTCGTATCCCACCGAGGCATCGAGGCTAACCCAGAAAAGGTCAAGGCGGTCGAGGACATGAGCCCGCCAAAGGCCCTCAGGGAAATGCAGAAGCTCACTGGGTGCGTCACTACGCTAGGGCGCTTCATCTCCAAGCTGGGAGAATGAGCGATGCCTTTCTTCCAGCTAATGAAGAAAAAGGGACCCTTTGAATGGACCGCAGAGGCCGACAAGGCGTTTCAAGATCTCAAGAGGTACCAAACCAGCCCTCCGGTCATGGTGGCCCCACGCCCTTGAGAACCCCCGGTGCTCTACCTCGCTTCTCCCTACTCCGCCAACAAGAGCTCTGGTGGCGGTTAGGGAAGAGCGTCAAACCAAAACCACAACAGCAGCCCAGGTCAAGGCAAAGCAGGAACAAGGAAGACCCACAGAAACCACTACTGCGGCTGAGAAGGATCAGCCGCTACATGGGAGCGCGCGGGGACGAAAGAGGTCCCTCCCTAGACTACCAGCCTCTGGAGGCTCCATCGCCTCAAGAGGCGCCACGGTCCCCAGAGGGCGCCAGCGGCACTGGCGCTCCAAACCTCGTTGAGCACCCAGTGTACTTCGTCAGCACGGTGTTGCGGGACGCAATGGCACGGTACCACATGCCTCAGAAACTCCTCCTCGCGCTATTGGTGGCCTCATGCAAGCCACGGCACTATTTTCAGGGTCACCCCATCAAGGTCGTCTCAGCATACCCCTTGGAAAGGGTGCTCAGGAGCCCTAACTCCGCCGGAAGGGTCGCTGAGTGGAACTTTGAACTGCAAGCGTTTCAGCTCGAATTCAGCACGACCAGTCATCAAGGGGGCCGCACTAGCGGATTTCGTGGCAGAATGGACGGAAGCACCGGGTCTCAAGGCCGACGAGGATCGGTCCCTCTCCCTGGGAAGCGAAGCGCCAGAAGGTTGGGTCATGTACTTCGATGGGGCGTTCTCCAGGCATGGCGCTGGGGCTGGGGCGGTGCTCATATCCCCCACTCAGGACAAGCTCTACTACGATGTGCAGCTCTGTTTCCGGCAAGGTGAAAAGTTCTCCAACAACATAGCGGAGTATGAAGGTCTAATAGCGGGCTTGAAGGCCGCAGCTGCCCTAGGGGTGAAGCGCCTTACCATCAAGGGCGATTCGCAGCTCCTCGTCAATTTCTCCAATAAGGTGTACGAGCCAAAAGATGAGCACATGGAAGCCTACCTTGCGGAGGTCCGCAGGATGGAGAAGCAGTTCTGGGGGTTGGAGTTGCAGCATGTGCCCCGCGGCACCAATCAGGAGGCCGACGATATCGCCAAACGAGCATCCAGGCGGTTGCCTTAGGAGCCTGGCGTGTTTGAGGAGCGGCTTTTCAAGCCCTCGGCCATGCCAACACTATCAAACACGGCGCAGCCTCGGGAGGAGCTTCCCCAGCCACCTGCCTCGGGAGCCCCGGTCTGTGGCCCGGCCTCAGGAACGCACCTGCTCCTAACGATGGAGCCTCAGGAGGGGTGCTGGATCACAGAGCTCCGGAGCTACCTAACGCAAGGGACCTGCCGGAGAAGGAGGAGGAAGCGGAGCGTGTGGCGCGGCAAGCCACAGCATACTGCATCAGGGATGGAGAGCTCTAACGGAAGCGACCGAAAGATGTGTCACTACGCTGCATCTCCAGGGAGCAAGGGAAAGAACTGCTAGCGGATATACACGGTGGAGACTATGGGCATCACTCGTCTTCACGAACCCTCGTGGGCAAGGCATTCCGGAGAGGTTTATATTGGCCTACTACACTCAACGACGCCGTCGAACTAGTGAAGGCTTGCGAAGCCTGCCAATTCCATGCCAAGCAGATCCATCAGCCAGCAGGAGGTCTGCAAACTATACCCCTCTCGTGGCCATTCGCAGTCTGGGGGCTGGATATCCTGGGCCCGTTTCCTCGAGCGCCAGGGGGCTACCGCTACCTCTACGTCGTCGTGGACAAGTTCACCAAGTGGGCTGAAGTGGAAGCCGTCCGCACCATCCCCGCAGGTTCTGCGGTCAAGTTCGTCAAGGGCATTGTGAGCCGGTTCGGGGTGCCGAACAGCACCATCACCGACAACAGTTTGCAGTTCACTAGTAACCTCTTCAAAACATACTGTGTTAACCTGGGAACACAGATATGCTACGCTTCGGTGGCGCACCCCGAAGCAACGACCAGGCCGAGCGGGCCAATGCAGAGGTCCTGAGGGGCCTCAAAACCAGAACATTCAAGAAGAAATTGGAGGCATGCGGCAGAGGTTGGTACGACGAGCTTCAGTCCGTGCTGTGGTCCATCCGCACGACCACGACCAAGCCGACCGGAGAGACCCCGTTCTTCCTCGTCTATGGAGCCGAAGCGGTCCTCCCTCACGAGGTCAGACGTCGTTCCGCACGGGTCCTGGCGTTTGACGAGGCGCAGCAGGACGCCATGCGGGGGACGGACCTCGTGCTGGGGGAGGAGCGTCGTCGAGAAGCCGCGTTGCGAGCAGCGAGGTACCAACAAGCACTGCGACGATACCACTACCGCAACATCCACCCCAGAACTCTTGAGGTAGGGGACCTCGTGCTCAGGCGGGTTCTCTCCTGGGAGGGGCGGCATAATCTCTTTCCCATGTGGGAGGGCCCATTCAAGGTTGTTCATGTTTCCAGGCCCGGCTCCGCTGCTTGAGACTCGTGGAGGGGGTGCCAGTCGTAACGCGTGGAACATCCAGCACCTCCGGAGGTTTTACCCTGAAAAGGCCCAGAGCTCTGTGAAGAAGGCGAATGCCCGTGAAGCTATCTTTTGGGAAAAGGCCCGAGCTCGTGAAGAAGGCGAATGCCTGTGAAGCTATCTTTTTGGAAAAGGCCCAGAGCCTGTGAAGAAGGTGAATGCCTGTGAAGCTATCCTTCTGGAAAAGGCCCAGAGCCTGTGAAGAAGGCGAATGCCTGTGAAGCTATCCTTCTGGAAAAGGCCCAGAGCCTGTGAAGAAGGCGAATGCCTGTGAAGCTATCTGTTTGGAGAAGGCCCAGAGCCGGTGAAGAAGGCGAATTCCCGTGGAAGCTATCTTTTGGAAAAGGCCCAGAGCTCGTGAAGAAGGCGAATGCTGTGAAGCTGCTGCTGCTTTGGAAAAGTCCCAGATCCTGTGAAGAGGGCCAATGCCCGTGAAGCTTGCTTTCCCCCAAGAAAGGCCCGGAGCCTGTGAAGAAGGCCAACGCCTGTAAAGCTCACCGCCCGTGACACTCTCACGTAATAATGAGTTGGGGCTGTACACGCCCCGGAGTCTCAGGAGCGCCGGCCTCAGGCCCTGGGGCTCCCTCCCACGCCCAGTGGCAGCACTTAGCTCCGCGCTGGTGAGAAGACGTCGAAGACTAGATTAGGTGCCGGACGCGGCTTTTTCATTTGCTTTCTGCAGTTGGCTTGTTCATTCTCATTTGAAGTTTTATCGAAGCTGTTGTCGTTTTTGGTTTGTGGCTCTTCGGCTTTTTCGCCCTCCTACCTCGATTTCTCTCACGCCAGGTCTCGCGAGGGGGCAGCCTGGGCGCCCTCGCGAGTGTTTTCTGCCCTTACCGTTCAAGGTTTCCCAACCTGGGTCCACCACGGGAGCACCCCTCCAGTCCGTGCCTCACGGGCACCACGACACGAACACATGACCTGGGTCGGTCACCCCTCATGGCTGAGGCTGGGAACTACCTACGCGCAGGCATGCGGCCCAAAGACACGATACCGAAATAGTAGAAACAGTACGATGATTAACGCGAAAGTCCAAACACGCCCCTCGTGGGGCCCCACGCTACTGTCTTTCTACGCAGGAAAAAGAAAAAGGAAGAACAAATCGGGCGCGGGTCGCCCGGCACCAGCCCGCAGGAAAGACTCGGGCCGCCTCCGGGGTTCAGGTGGACTCCCTCTCGCGCTTCACCGAGGCACGATAGCGTGGGGGCTGATCGCTGCTGCTGCTGGAGGAGCCGCTGCCCGAAGAAGAATCGATGAAGCTCGAGGAGCCTCGAGCGCCGCCGACCACGCTGCGGCGCTGTCTTCTCCATCATCGCCGGGGCTGGGCCCCCGGCCGCGGTCGTCGTCCTCAGGGCAGCACCCAGTGCGGCGACCATCCTCCCCAAACGCCCTCACGTAAAGGGTGGCATCAGCGTCGAACTTGAAGTGCAGGGTGCACCGACGGCTCAGGCCACGCGCGCGGGCAAACGTCTGCCAGCCGCGAGTCAAGGCCAGGCTCCCAGCCGTGGAGACCTCCAACGAAGCCCAGGAGGCCCGACTACAGCAGCCGTCTGCCTGGAGCCAGAGGCTGCCCGGGGCGCCAGCCGGGAGCTCGCCTAGGAGGAAGCGAGGAAGCTGAAGCCGGGCGAAAGTCAGCTCCGCCGACCACACAACAAACTCCGGCAACACCTCCGCAGCGCGGAAGCGCGGCCTAGGGGGTCGTGCGGCCGTAGCGCACCCCCCGACCACAGCCAGCCGCCCATCACCGCGCGGGAGATCACCTCCGCGGCCACGGGGAGTCGCCGCGGGAGCCACAGGATGTTTGCGAGGGCGGCCTCGGCCGCGCTTGAGCGGGGGGGGGGGGGAGGCAGGCTCAACCTGGCGGGCCTTCCCCTTCTCTGCGGCCGAGAACTTCCTCGACGGAGCCATGAAGAAGGAGGAAAAGCAAGAGGGAACCGACTGGAAGGGCACGCGCCATTCCGTACTTAAAGCCAGAGGAGGCCAACCGCCGGCCTCCACGATCGCAGGTAATCATGACTCGCTTTGCATGCAGGGACTTGTCAATTCGTGCAGTCGCCGAGGCGTTGTGGGGAAGTGGAAACGCCCACGTCCAATCAACCGCCACGCGGCGCCCAAGGACGGAGGCTGTTAGGGCCCACGGCGCTTCGCGCTTGCCCCTTCGCCTCTCTGCTCAGCCAAGCCCGGGCGCGCCTTGGGCCCGGGGGCTACTGTCGGCGTTCTGGGAATGGGGGTCCCCAGACTTGCCTGCCTGCGGCCTGGGGCGTGGCTCAAAGGGGGCCCATCACGGCCCATCTTCACCAACACAAGCTCGAGACCCTCGCGAGGGGCCAAGCCTCGCGGGGCGGACGACAGGGAACCTCCTCAGGCATGGCCTTATCAGGTTGGCTCGCGAGGAGGCGGAGAGATCAAGGCGGGGTACCTCACGAGGTGCCCATGACGCAAGCCATGACGACCAAGGGCGCCAGGCGGGCGCCAGCCCGCGCAGTGTCCTCCTTTCCTCTTTGGTGCAAAGGGAGCAAGCGCAGGCGAGAGCATCAAGCAAAGGCGTCCATTTCGGTGCAACAAGCCCAAGACCAGCCCAACGGCAGGAAGGAAGTCATTGTGGAGCCCAAGCCGGCCACTCACCACGAGCCTTTGACAAAGCGAGGACGAACTTTAGTCAGGATAAGTGTACGAGATGTTCCCCTTCAAAATGGCCAATTGTTGGCGCCCTTCCCGCTCGATATTTGGGAAGAGGCCCAGGGCCTTCGCCTATAAATAGGATTAGCCACACACAGAGCTAGGGGCATCTTGGATCCGATCCAGAATAGCTTGAGCTGGATCCTAGAGAGAGAGAGAGAGAGAGAGAGAGAGAGAGAGAGAGAGAGAGCGATTGAACTCCTCCAAGCAGTTCATCGCCCCGGCCAAGAACAGACCCTCGCGAGGCTGTTCTTCCTTGTATTGTTCATCACCATCAGCCCAAGAGGCAATCCACCACACCACAAACTAGAGTAGGGTATTACACCACAACGGTGGCCCGAACGAGTATAAACCTTGTGTCTCTTGTGTTGTTCCTTTCGTAGTTTAGATCCTTGCGAGGCGGCGGGGTGCAGGTAGGTAGAGGGCGAGATCTCCGTGCGCACCCCAGTGTTCGAACCTCAAGGGTCTGCCGGAACCCGAAATCCGACATTCGGCGCGCCAGGTAGGGGTGCGCCGGAGTTCCCCTTCCGCCACCGCCGCGACCCGCCTCACGACGAGTAGCGCGCCGCCCGCCCGCCGCCCGGCCAGCTTGGGGCCATGGGGCTCGAGCCTGGCCCCGGCCTTGCATCGGGTGCGGTGGCCGGACAAGTTCAAGCCGAAGATGCCACCGCGCTACAACGGCGCGACCGATGCGATGGCCTTCCTGCTGGCATACGAGGAGGCCATCCTCGAAGCTGGAGGTGACGACAGGGTCATGGCCAACTGGCTTCCCATGGCCCTCACCGGCGCTCCGCGCGCATGGCTGCTCCACCTTCCGGCAGCCTCCGTGGCCTCTTGGGAAGAGCTCTGTGGCCTCTTCCTCGCCCACCACGCTGCGCCGGCGCCCCCGATCATCGCGGCCCTCCTAGGCGGCTCGCGGGCGCCGCCCTCAAGTCACCATATCAAGCCGTTCGTCCGCCGGGTCGGTGCCGCCTCCACGCGGCAGGGAGCCCCCCCGGACCGGTCGGTGCCCAAGGCCAGTCTGACCTTCAGCTCGGAGGACCACCCCTCCAACTCAGCCTGCTCGGGTGCGCTCCCCATGCTGTGCACCCCCACCATCTGCCAGGTGGCCGTCACCAGGACTCTCATTGACGGCGGCGCGGGCCTCAACGTGCTCTCAGTTGAGGCCTTCAACCTTCTCTGCATACCCCAGGAACGGCTGCAGCCCAGCCGGCCCTTCTCGGGCGTCGGGGGCGGGTCATCCAGCTCCTTGGGTCAGATCCGGCTCCCGGTAACTTTCGGCACCTACGACAACTTCCGCACGGAGCTGGTCAATTTCGACATCGCCCCTATCAGCCTCCCTTACAACGACATCCTCGGCTACCCAGCACTGGCCCAGTTCATGGCCGCGACTCACCCAGCATACAACCTCATGAAGATGCCCGGGAGCAACGGTGTCCTCACCGTGCCCGGGGACATCGGGGATGCGCTGCGAGTGCTCAAGCTCGCCTTCAAGACGGCGGGCGCCAAAGACAGCTCACGACGCTGGAGACCCTCGAGCCCAAGGGGCTGCACCAACCAAGAAGAAACAGTTGTTCACCCAAGACAAGGCAGAGACCAAGCAAATACCCGTCGACGAGGACGGGTCCACTGGCGCCACCTTCACCATAGGCGCCAACCTCGAGCCCGAGCAGGAGGAGGCCCTGGTCAAGTTCCTACGCGCAAACAAGAAGGTATTCGCCTGGGAGCCTGCTCAGTTGGTGGGGATCCCTAGGGGCGTAATCAAACATCACCTCCACGTGTGCCCCAACGTACGCCCCGTGAAGCAGAAAGCGAGGCGGCAGTCTACTGAAAAGCAAGCCTTCATCATCCAGGAGACCCGCAAACTAGAAGCCGCTGGGGTCATTCGCGAGGTCCGATATCCGGATTGGTTGGCAAACCCTGTCGTTGTACCAAAGAAGGGAGGGAAGGAGCGCATGTGTGTCGACTTCACCAACCTCAACAAGGCATGCCCGCAAGATCCGTTCCCGCTACCTCGCATCGACCAGATCGTCGATTCCACCGCTAAGTACGACCTGTTATACTTCTTGGATGCCTTCTCCGGGTATCACCAGATCAAGATGGCGGTAGAACACGTGGAAAAGACGGCCTTCCTAACCCCGTGTGGGGTGTACTGCTACACGTGCATGCCATTCGGGGTGCGCAACGCAGGGGCGACCTTCCAGCGGCTGATGCACATCACCTTGGGTCCACAGCTCGGGAAGAATGTTGAGGCTTACGTCGATGACATTGTGGTGAAGTCTCGGGAGGACAGAACCCTGATACAAGACCTGGAGGAAACCTTCGCGAGCCTCGACGCAGTGAACCTGCAGCTCAACCCGGAGAAGTGTGTGTTTGGAGTCCCCTCGGGCAAGCTCTTATGCTTCCTCGTATCCCACCGAGGCATCGAGGCTAACCCAGAAAAGGTCAAGGCGGTCGAGAGCATGAGCCCGCCAAAGACCCTCAGGGAAATGCAGAAGCTCACTGGGCGCATGAATGCGCTAGGGCGCTTCATCTCCAAGCTGGGAGAACGAGCGTTGCCTTTCTTCCAGCTAATGAAGAAAAAGGGAGCCTTTGAATGGACCGCAGAGGCCGACAAGGCGTTTCAAGATCTCAAGAGGTACCTAACCAGCCCTCCGGTCATGGTGGCCCCACGCCCGCAAGAACCCCTGGTGCTCTACCTCGCCGCTACTCCCTACTCCGCCAGTGCAGCTCTGCTGGCGGTTAGGGAAGAGCGTCAAACCAAAACCACAGCAGCAGCCCAGGTCAAGGCAAAGCAGGAACAAGGAAGACCCACAGAAACCACTACTGCGGCTGAGAAGGATCAGCCGCCACAGGGGAGCGCGCTGGGGACGGAAGAGGTCCCCTCCCTAGACTACCAGCCTCTGGAGGCTCCATCGCCTCAAGAGGCGCCACGGTCCCCAGAGGGCGCCAGCGGCAATGGCGCTCCAAACCTCGTTGAGCACCCAGTGTACTTCGTCAGCACAGTGTTGCGGGACGCAAGGGCACGGTACCTCATGTCTCAGAAACTCCTCCTCGCGTTATTGGTGGCCTCACGCAAGTGCGGCACTATTTTCAGGGTCACCCCATCAAGGTCGTCTCAGCATACCCCTTGGAAAGGGTGCTCAGGAGCCCTAACTCAGCAGGAAGGGTCGCTGAGTGGAACATTGAACTGCAAGCGTTTCAGCTTGAATTCAGCACGACCAGAGTCATCAAGGGGGCCGCACTAGCGGATTTCGTGGCAGAATGGACGGAAGCACCGGGTCTCAAGGCCGACGACGATCGGTCCCTCTCCCCGGGAAGCGAAGCGCCAGAAGGTTGGGTCATGTACTTCGATGGGGCGTTCTCCAGGCATGGCGCTGGGGCTGGGGCGGTGCTCATATACCCCGCTCAGGACAAGCTCTACTACGCTGTGGAGCTCTGTTTCCAGCAAGGTGAAATGGTCTCCAACAACATAGCGGACTATGAAGGTCTAATAGCGGGCTTGAAGGCCGCAGCTGCCCTAGGGGTGAAGCGCCTTACCTCGCAGCTCCTCGTCAATTTCTCCAATAAGGTGTACGAGCCAAAAGATGAGCACATGGAAGCCTACCTTGCGGAGGTCCGCAGGATGGAGAAGCAGTTCTGGGGGTTGGAGTTGCAGCATGTGCCCCGCGGCACCAATCAGGAGGCCGACGACATCGCCAAACGAGCATCCAGGCGGTTGCCTCAGGAGCCTGGCGTGTTCGAGGAGCGGCTTTTCAAGCCCTCGGCCATGCTAACACTATCAAACACGGCGCAGCCTCGGGAGGAGCTCCCCCAGCCACCTGCCTCAGGAGCCCCGGTCTGTGGCCCGGCCTCAGGAGCGCGCCTGCTCCTGACGATGGAGCCTCAGGAGGGGTGCTGGATCACAGAACTCCGGAGCTACTTAACGCAAGGGACCCTGCCGGAGAAGGAGGAGGAAGCGGAGCGTGTGGCGTGACAAGCCACGGCGTACTGCATCAGGGATGGAGAGCTCTATCAGAAGCGACCGAATGATGTGTCACTATGCTGCATCTCCAGGGAGCAAGGGAAAGAACTGCTGGCGGATATACACGGTGGAGACTGTGGGCATCACTCGTCTTCATGAACCCTCATGGGCAAGGCATTCCGGACCGGTTTCTATTGGCCTACTGCACTCAACGACGCCGTCGAACAAGTGAAGGCTTGCGAAGCCTGCCAATTCCATGCCAAGCAGATCCATCAGCCAGTAGGAGGTCTGCAAACTATACACCTCTCGTGGCCATTCACAGTCTGGGGGCTAGATATCCTGGGCCCGTTTCCTCGAGCGCCAGGGGGCTACCGCTACCTCTACGTCGTCGTGGACAAGTTCACCACGTGGGCTGAAGTGGAAGCCGTCCGCACCATCCCCGCAGATTCTGCGGTCAAGTTCGTCAAGGGCATCGTGAGCCGGTTCGGGGTGCCGAACCGCATCATCACCGACAATGGTTCGCAGTTCACCAGTAACGTCTTCAAAACATACTGTGCTAACCTGGGAACACAGATATGCTATGCTTCGGTGGCGCACCCCGAAGCAACGGCCAGGCCGAGCGGGCCAATGCAGAGGTCCCGAGGGGCCTCAAAACCAGAACATTCAAGAAGAAATTGTATGCCTGCGGCAGAGGTTGGTACGACGAGCTTCAGTACGTGCTGTGGTCCATCCGCACGACCACGACCAAGCCGACCGGAGAGACCCCGTTCTTCCTGGTCTATGGAGCCGAAGCGTTCCTCCCTCACGTGGTCAGACGTCGTTCCGCACGGGTCCTGGCGTTCGACGAGGCTCAACAGGACGCCATGCGGGGGACGGACCTCGTGCTGGGGGAGGAGCGTCGTCGAGAAGCCGCATTGCCAGCAGCGAGGTACCAACAAGCACTGCGACGCTACCACTGCTGCAACATCCGCCCCAGAACTCTTGAGGTAGGGGACCTCGTGCTCAGGCGGGTTCTCTCCAGGGAGGGGCTGCATAAGCTCTCTCCCATGTGGGAGGGCCCATTCAAGGTTGTTCATGTTTCCAGGCCCGGCTCCGCGCGCTTGGAGACTCAGGAGGGGGTGCCAGTCCAGAACGCGTGGAACATCCAGCACCTCCGGAGGTTTTACCCCTAAAAAGGCCCAGAGCCTGTGAAGAAGGCGAATGCCTGTGAAGCTATCTTTTTGGAAAAGGCCCAGAGCCTGTGAAGAAGGCGAATGCATGTGAAGCTATCGTTTTGGAAAAGGCCCAGAGCCTGTGAAGAAGGCGAATGCCTGTGAAGCTATCCTTTTGGAAAAGGCCCAAAGCCTGTGAAGAAGGCGAATGCCTGTGAAGCTATCCTTTTGGAAAAGGCCCAGAGCCTATGAAGAAGGAGAATGCCTGTGAAGCTATCTTTTTGGAAAAGGCCCAGAGCCTGTGAAGAAGGCGAATGCCTGTGAAGTGGTCGCGTTTTGGAAAAGGCCCAGATCCTGTGAAGAGGGCCAATGTCTGTGAAGCTTGCTTTCCCCCAAGAAAGGCCCGGAGCCTGTGAAGCTCGCCGCCCGTGACACTCTCACGTAATAATGAGTTGGGGCTGTACACGCCCCGGAGTCTCAGGAGCGCCGGCCTCAGGCCCTGGGGCTCCCTCCCACGCCCAGTGGCAGCACTTAGCTCCGCGCTGGTGAGAAGACGTCGAAGACTAGATTAGGTGCCGGACGCGGCTTTTTCATTTGCTTTCTGCAGTTGGCTTGTTCATTCTCATTTGAAGTTTTATCGAAGCTGTTGTCGTTTTTGGTTTGTGGCTCTTCGGCTTTTCGCCCTTCTACCTCGATTTCTCTCGCGCAAGGTCTCGTGAGGGGGCAGCCTGGGCGCCCTCGCGAGTGTTTTCTGCCCTTATCGTTCAAGGTTTCCCAACCTGGGTCCACCACGGGAGCACCACTCCAGTCCGTGCCTCACGGGCACCGCGACACGAACACAGGACCTGGGTCGGTCGCCCCTCACGGCTGAGGCTGGGAACTACCTACACGCAGGCGTCCGGCCCAAAGGCACGATACCGAAATAGCAGAAATAGTACGATGATTAACGGCGAAAGTCCAAACACGCCCCCGCGGGGCCCCACGCTACTGTCTTTCTACGTAGGAAAAAGAAAAAGGAAGAACAAATCGGGCGCGGCTCGCCCGGCACCAGCCCGCAGGAAAGACTCGGGCCGCCTCCGGGGTTCAGGCGGACTCCCTCTCGCACTTCACCGAGGCACGACAGCGTGGGGGCTGATCGCGGCCGCTGCTGGAGGAGCCGCTGCCCGAAGAAGAATCGATGAAGCTCGAGGAGCCCTGAGCGCCGCCGACCACGCGTGCGCTGTCTTCTCCGTCATCGCCGGGGCTGGGCCCTCGGCCGCGGTCGTCGTCCTCAGGGCAGCACCCAGTGCGGCGACCATCCTCCCCAAACACCCTCACGTAAAGGGTGGCATCGCCGTCGAACTTGAAGTGCAGGGTGCACCGACGGCTCAAAGCACGCAGCGTGGGCAAACGTCTGCCACCATGAGTCAAGGCCAGGCTGCCAGCGGACACCTCCAACGAAGCCCAGGAGGCCCAAGCTGCAGCAGCTGGCCCGCTCGAGCGAGGCCGCCTGGGCGCCAGCCGGAGCTCGCCTAGGAGGAAGCGAGGAAGCTGAAGCCGGGCGCAAGTCGGCTCCGCCGACCACACAACGAACTCCGGCAACACCTCCGCGCTGGAAGCGGCCTAGGGGTCAGCGCGTCAGAAGCGCACTTCTGCCACAGCCGGGCCGCCCATCACCGCGCGGGAGATCACCTCCGCGGCCCCGGGGAGTCGCCGCGGGAGCCACAGGATGTTTGCGAGGGCGGCCTCGGCCGCGCTTGAGCGGGGGAGAGGCAGGCTCAACCTGGCGGGCCTTCCCCTTCTCTATGGCCGAGAACTTCCTCGGCGGAGCCATGAAGAAGGAGGAAAAGCAAGAGGGAACAGACTAGAATGGCACGCGCCGTTCCGTGCATTTAAAGAGAGGAGGCCAACCGCCGGCCTCCATGATCGCAGGTAATCATGACTCGCTTTGCATGCAGGGACTTGTCTATTCGTGCAGTCGCCGAGGCGTCGTGGGGAAGTGGAGACGCCCACGTCCAATCAACCGCCACGCGGCGCCCAAGGCCGCAGGCTGTTAGGGCCCGCGGCGCTTCGCGCTTGCCCTGTCGCCTCTCTGCTCGGCCAAGCCCGGGCGCGCCTTGGGCCCGGGGCTACTGTCGGCGTTCTGGGAACGGGGGTCCCCAGACTTGCCTGCCTGCGGTGTGGCTCAATGGGGCCCATCACGGCCAATCTTCACCAACACAAGCTCAAGACCCTCGCGAGGGGCCAAGCCTCGCGGGGCGGACGACAGGGAACCTCCTCAGGCACGGCCTCATCAGGCTGGCTCGCGAGGAGGCAGAGAGATCAAGGCGGGGTACCTCACGAGGTGCCCATGACGCAAGCCATGACGACCAAGGGCGCCAGGCGGGCGCCAGCCCGCACAATGTCCTCCTTTCCTCTTTGGTGCAAAGGGAGCAAGCGCAAGCGAGAGCATCAAGCAAAGGCGTCCATTTCGGTGCAACAAGACCAAGACCAGCCCAACGGCAGGAAGGAAGTCATTGTGGAGCCCAAGCCGGCGTCACCACCAGAGCCTTTGACAGGCGAGGACCAACTTTAGTCAGGATAAGTGTACCAGATGTTCCCTTCAAAATGGCCAATTGTTGGCGCCCTTCTCGCTCGATATTTGGGAAGAGTCCCAGGGCCTTTGCCTATAAATAGGACTAGCCACACACAGATCTAGGGGCATCTTGGATCCGATCCAGAACAGCTTGAGCTGGATCCCAGAGAGAGAGAGAGAGAGAGAGAGAGAGAGAGAGAGAGAGAGCGATTGAACTCCTCCAAGCAGTTCATCGCCCCGGCCAAGAACAGACCCTCGCGAGGCTGTTCTTCCTTGTATTGTTCATCACCATCTGCCCAAGAGGCAATCCACCACACCACAAACTAGAGTAGGGTATTACACCACAACGGTGGCCCGAACTAGTATAAACCTTGTGTCTCTTGTGTTGTTCCTTTCGTAGTTTAGATCCTTGCAAGGCGGCGGGGTGCAGGTAGGTAGAGGGCGAGATCTCCGCGCGCACCCCAGTCTTCGAACCTCAAGGGTCTGCCTGAACCCGAAATCCGACAGCATCTGAGTGTGGGTTGTCCACAGAAAAAGGTCTACGCCTGGATGTCCAAACAAGGTGGAATTCTACCTACCACATGTTGAGTGATGCCCTATATTATAAGAAGGCCTTTGATAGGTTGCATGAGATTGACAAAAAGAAGTTTGACAAGTTTGCTCCAACAGCTGATGATTGGGACAAGGCGCTTACCCTTTGTAGATGCTTGAAGAAGTTTGATGATCTCACTACTCTGCTATCAGGTAATCAATATCCAACAGCAAACTTATTCTACAAAGGCTTCTGTGAGATCAAGGCTTTAATTTCTGGTTGGCGTAAAAGTAGTGATACTACTATTAAAAAGATGGCAGGTTCTATGCAAACTAAATTTGATAAGTACTGGAGGAAGTCAAATCTTGCTCTTGCAGTTGCCTTCTTTCTTGACCCTAGATACAAGAGAAGTGGAATTGAACATTACATGAGAAAGGTTCATGGGGAACTACTGTATCGTGGTAAAGTAGAAGAGTTGATTATTGCTGTGAAGCAGATGTACCAAGCATATCAGAATGAATATGCACAGAGCACTGATGGACCTAGCTGTACTACCACTTCCCAAGAAGGCAATACTGATCTTATGGTAGAAGATGAAGATGATTATTTTCTGTCTCAGCAGGGCACTCATGGGTCCAATGAAGGTGACACTGACTTGGATAAGTACATGGCAGAAGTTACAGTAAGGCTTTCAAAGGTTGCTTTTGAGAACTTTGATATCTTATCATGGTGGAAAACACATCAAGATGTATACCCTGTGTTATCAATGCTTGCTCGTGATGTTTTGGCTATACAAGTGTCCACTGTTGCCTCGGAAGCAGCTTTCAGTGCCAGTGGTCGTGTTATTGATCCATTCCGCTGTGGTCTTGACCCCTATGTGGTAGAAGCATTAATATGTACAAAAGACTGGGTTGCTGCATCTAGGAAAAATAACAATAAAAAAGGGGATAGACTTGGTTCAATTGTGAACGATCTGGAGGTTGTGGAAACACTTGTTGCTAATATGAGTCTTAAGGAACAGCTTGACGAAAAGGTAAGGCTCTGCCCTCTCTACCAGTCTTACTCATTTTGGAAGAGACTTGCCTTCATGATCATTAATGCCCTATACATGATCTAATGCCAATATTTTCCCTGGACTTTGTAGCAACAAGCAGAAGCTCACAGTGATGATGACAATTTCGATTATACCATGAGTACTTCAACTTTAGGGGAGAGGCTAGCTATGCAAGTATGTCTGATTACCTCTTCAACATTACTGCTATTTTATTTCTCTAAAGTAATAACAATATTTTCCTTAAATTGCATGCTGCTGATACATAGGATAATAAAGGAACGGATATTGAATAAGAGGCTGATCAACTGCATCAGGAGCAAGAAGTTTAGGTACGCAGTTGTACCAACAATTCTCTGATGTATATTAGTATATATTACCAGCCTGTATCCTCTTTGCACATATGGATTAGTTTTACTGATATATGCCTTTTATATGTGTGCTGCTACTTGCTAGTTACGAATCACATGCCGATCAGATTATATTTACATTTATATATACATCTGTACTCATGAATCATGATTGGATATGTATGTTGCTAGTTACCGACCAGATATCAATATAATTGAATTAGTCATCTATGTATAGTACGTGCTTCTTGAATTAGTCATCTATGTATAGTACGTGCATCGATGCATTCAATATCTGACGCTTGATGTTTCTCTTCTCACTATATACACGTACTCTAAGAGTTACAAATTAATCATGTGGATATATACACCTCAGAACTGATGCATGTGTGTCCGAACTACTTAATTGTCCACAGCCAAGTATTAATAATTTCTCTTACTGTCAAGTGTAGTATCTAATGATCTAATATCTCTTATCATTCTCACAGGGTGATGCCAGTGGATTGGAAGAAGACCATGTTGAAGAGAAATAAAGGATGATTACCGGCTTCTACATACTTGATTGGATACTTGCCTTTCATAATAAATAAAAACTTCGATTGAATTAAATATTTCCTAAGTACGACCTTCGTCTTGGACACTATGTGTAATGCTATCAACATATTATCGGTACTGCATATTTTTGCTATACTGGTGATTTATAACTTTAAAACGCCACTCTCTAGTGTTATGCGCTTGGATGAAAACATGTTTTCATATTGTTTGCTTAGTAGAAATAAATCATGTCTTTGCACGTATCATCCGATAATTTTTGTCCGTTTCCGCTCCAAATTTGCTCCGCCTCCGCTCCGAATCCGTAGTCCGACATAATCCGCATTCGAATCCGCATCCGGTCATTATCCGCTCCGCTCCGAATCCGGCCAAAAAAATGGTAAAGGATATGGTACAAGCATTATCCGATCCGATCCGATCCGTTTACATCCCTACTCACGAGAAAATGGCTGGTCACCGGAATGCCCAGTCCCATGCTTTATGCAAATCAAATCAAAATAATTGCAAACAAAACTCCCCCTGGGACTGTTGCTAGTTGGAGACACTCGTTGTTTCGAGCAAGTCATGGATTGATGCTTGTTGGTGGAGGGGGAGTATAAACTTTACCATTCTGTTTGGGAACCGCCTATAATGTGTGTAGCATGGAAGATATCGCCATCTCTTGGTTGTTATGTTGACAATGAAAGTATGCCGCTCAAATATTATTTATCTCTATTTCAAAACCGAGCTCTGGCACCTCTACAAATCCCTGCTTCCCTCTGCGAAGGGCCTATCTATTTACTTTTATGTTGAGTCATCACCCTCTTATTAAAAGCACTAGCTGGAGAGCACTGCTGTCATTTGCATTCATTACTATTAATTTATATTGGGTATGACTATGACTGGATCTCTTTTACCATGAATTACAATGTCTAGTCAGTCCTTGATCTTTAAAGGTGCTCTGCATTTATGTTTTGCAGTCTCAGAAAGGGCTAGCGAGATACCATCTTATTATATCATATCATGGTTGTTTTGAGAAAGTGTTGTCATCCGAGATTTATTATTATTGCTCGCTAGTTGATTATGCCATTGATATGAGTAAACATGAGACCTAAGAGTTATTGTGAATGTGGTTAGTCATAATCTTTGCTGAAAACTTGAATGCTGACTTTACATATTTACAACAAGAGCAAACAGAGTTTGTAAAAGTTTTTCTTTATCTCTTTCAGTTTATCTACTGAATTGCTTGAGGACAAGCAAAGGTTTAAGCTTGGGGGAGTTGATACGTCTCCGTCGTATCTACTTTTCCAAACACTTTTGCCCTTGTTTTGGACTCTAACTTGCATGATTTGAATGGAACTAACCCGGACTGATGTTGTTTTCAGCAGACTTTCCATGGTGTTATTTATGTGCAGAAACAAAAGTTCTCGGAATGACCTGAAACTCCACGGAACATCTATTTGGAAAATAAGAAAAATACTGAAGAAAAATCCACGTCAGGGGGCCCACACCCTATCCACGAGGTGGAGGGCGCCTGCCCCCTAGGGTGCGCCCCCTACCTCGTGGGCCCCTGACTCCACCGACCTCAACTCCAACTCCATATATTCACTTTCGGGGAGAAAAAAATCAGAGAGAAGGATTCACCGTGTTTTACGATACGGAACCGCCCCCAAGCCCTAAAACCTCTTGGGAGAGCTGATCTGGAGTCCATTCGGGGCTCCGGAGAGGGGGATTCGTCGCCGTCATCATCATCAACCATCCTCCACCACCAATTTCATGATGCTCACCGCCGTGCGTGAGTAATACCATCGTGAGGCTTGCTGGACGGTGATGGGTTGGATGAGATCTATAATGTAATCGAGTTAGTTTTGTTAGGGTTTGATCCCTAGTATCCACTATGTACTGAGATTGATATTGCTATGACTTTGCTATGCTTAATGCTTGTCACTAGGGCCCGAGTGCCATGATTTCAGATCTTAACCTATTATGTTTTCTTGAATATATGTGAGTTCTTGATCCTATCTTGCAAGTCTATAGTCACCTACTATGTGTTATGATCCGGCAACCCCGAAGTGACAATAATCGGGACCACTCCCGGTGATGACCATAGTTTGAGGAATTCATGCATTCACTATGTGCTAATGCTTTGTTCGATCTTGTATTAAAGGAGGCCTTAATATCCCTTAGTTTCCATTAGAACCCGCTGCCACGGGAGGGTAGGACAAAAGATGTCATGAAAGTTCTTTTCCATAAGCACGTATGACTATATTGAATACATGCCTACATTACATTGATGAATTGGAGCTATACATGTCACCCTATGTTATGACTGTTACATGATGAACCGCATCCGGCATAATTCTCCATCACCGATCCAATGCCTACGAGCTTTCCACATATTGTTTCCCGCTTATTTACTGTTCCGTTACTACTGTTACAATCACTAGAAAACACCAAAAATATTACTTTTGCTACCGTTACCACTACTATCATATTACTTTGCTACTAAATACTTTGCTGCAGATACTAAGTTATCCAGGTGTGGTTGAATTGACAACTCAACTGCTAATACTTGAGAATATTCTTTGGCTCCCCTTGTGTCGAATCAATAAATTTGGGTTGAATACTCTACCCTCGAAAACTGTTGCGATCCCCTATACTTGTGGGTTATCATTCGGTAAACATCTGTTCCTTATACTTTCAATCATATCTTCCCATGTGTTGTCGGTTTACTGATGTGTCAAATGATGCAGGAACTCGCATTAGCCATCTGGCTCACGATGTTCAAAAAGAAGCTGAAGGCTGCCTATACCCTTATAGAGCTGTTATATACCGGTGCACAACGGATCATCTGTGCCGCTTCACACAACAAGCCTCCCCCCACTTTAATTAAGGAAACCTTAGCAAGGTTGTCGATCCTGCCTGCCCGGGTAGAAGAGCTAAAGAGATCTACTGCAAGGGCAGATGCTTTGACCGCACTAACCCGGGCAAAAGCATGGGTACCTAACCTTGATCCGGTGGAAGTGGCTAAAGGCTATCCCAGCTTAAAAGAAGATGGATCAGAATTTGATCAGGAGGATCTCCGTGCCATAAACCGGGAAGTACGTCCACTGGCTTGTCAACTGGCTGAAGAAGCTGATCTTTCTTTTTACCAGGCGAGCTATGACACCAATAACAAACGGGTTGCTGCACCGACTCTTGAAGCGCA
The DNA here is from genome assembly GCA_021605145.1 of Aegilops bicornis. Lineage (NCBI taxonomy): Eukaryota > Viridiplantae > Streptophyta > Magnoliopsida > Poales > Poaceae > Aegilops > Aegilops bicornis. Next base: position 696,418,843 of record CM038672.1, on the reverse strand, counting down.
AAATCTGATCCCTCAATCCGTAAGCACACTTATGCCCCTCATATTGAACAGTCAACCCTTATAAGCGACGAAGCTGTGTTCCAAGCTTTAACTGGGATTGACTGGATAACTGTTGACTTCCAGCCGCTGGGTAGAGACGAAGAAGATGAACCGGTGCAAGATGATTCGCAACCCGTCGAGTCAAGCTGATAAGCAATCATAATCAGGGGGGCGGTTTAGTCTTCCACGTGCTGCAATGCTTATTGAGAAACAATTATCCTTTTGGGCACTGAAACGCCTTGTAATAGGCTAGTTAAAACACTTGGTCTGTTATGCCTTCGTGCATATTTATCTGCAACTGATGCGTGCTAATCCGCCATGCTTAAGATATGATGTTCATAATCCATAGCCATTTATTCAAGCTGTTCCTGCAGATAAGAAGCTTAAAGCGCCCTGGCTGTTTATCACCAAGTAGTCATGATACCCAAATATATATATATATATATATATATATATATATATATATATATATATATATATATATATATATATATATATATATATATATAGGAAAATGCATCCTACTACGGTGTAGTTACACCCATTTCTCACATACTATCATGTGGTAGTATATACTCTGCTTTATTATTTTTAGTATGTTCACATACTATATCTAAGATACTCCAACGCGAGTTATGTGAAAAAATTGCATGTGAGCCCATGTTTTTATAATATTGGTGAAATACGTACATATTTGTACGTACAAAGGAGTATGCTCAAAATATACTACATACTACCTAAAAATAGTATATATACTACCTAAACATCCTTACATACTACATACTACGCGTACATACTCTTTGACATGATAGATACTACCTAGAACGTATGAAACAAAAGTGGGAGTAACTACACCCGGTAGTAGGAAAAAATTGTCCTATATATATATATATATATATATATATATATATATAATATATATATATATATAATCAAGGTTGTAAAAGGTAACCAAATATGGAAATATATGATACATGTGACCTTTAGGCATAGTGTTGGCTGACCAACTTTGTAGTGAGGGTAATAACCCTAATCCGGTATATGAGGAACTCCTGTTATATGATGCCGGTTTACAATAAAACCGTTCCGGGTTGTGATAAACACCGGTTTATTCCATACTGGTGACTTTGAGTCAAAACCAGACCGGGCTGATAGTCTCAGTTATAATTTGATCATGTGCGACAACTTGGAGTTGACAGTCTACTTGGGTTGATGAACACGGTTTAAAAACGTCACAAATCTTGTCAAAAAGAGAAAAAACTTAGCAAAAAGCGAATAAAAAACCCTTGTAGTCGAGGCTTTTCACGGGCTGCCAGGCCCCAAATTCGAGGCTTTTCATGGGTTGCCAGGCCACTGAGTTAAACCATTTCACAAAGCCTTTTAAGATGGTCCTCAATCCTTAACCAATCATCGTTTTAACTTGACAAGTTCAGGGTCTTTATTTTAGAATAACTTGTCAAAGTTTGAAGGGTCATACCAGGTTTACCTGGGCGGAGTAACTTACTTAAATAGGCAGGTTAACCCGGGGTTTTAGGTGTATACACCAGGCTTCCAAGCCATGGCTTGATAGCCTATTACAAGTGTAGATTCTTTGTTCATTTCGACAACAAAGAATCCCCAAGTAACATCTTGAGCTGTGCTCAGTGGGTGCCTATGTTTGAGTTGTTGTTTTACAACACTCTCTTTGGCCCCGGATTGATTTGGCTTTGAGCCGATCAAGAGGTGTGGCTATGGTTCGGATACGACCAAGCCCCCAAGTGATGTTGTGGCATTGCGCCGATCAAGAGGTGTAGCTATGGTTCAGATACGACCAAGCCCCCAAGTGATGTAACATAAAGCTTTGAGAAGCTGAATCAAGGGGTAAACCGGACGCCGCTTTATAAACAGAAGCTCCATGTAACCACACATGATGTAAGAAAAACAACAGATACCCCGCTTTAGCTGAGGTTCCGGTTTATTATATTGATCATAATATATACTTTGTCATAATATGTACATAAGCGAGCCTATGGCTAGTATAGTAAGGCCGAAGATGAGAAATATTCCACGGCCGGTTGGTCTCCTCCTCCGACTTAAGTGAGTCTTCGTGCTCTCGAACATCAATTAGGTAGTACGACCCGTTGTGTAGATTCTTGCTGACCACAAAGGGTCCTTCCCAAGGGCGGGACAGCTTGTGCATATCATGCGATCCTGAATAAGTCGAAGCACCAAATCGCCTTCTTGAAAAGTTCTGGTTCTACCCCAGCAGCTGTGATAACAACGCAGATCTTGGCGATAAATCACCGAGCGGGCTGCTGCCATGTCACGCTCCTCATCTAATAGGTCGAGAGCTTCCTGTCGCGCCTTCTCGTTGTCAGCTTCAACATATGCCGCTACACGAGGTGAGTCATGACAGATGTCACTAGGAAGAACCGCTTCCGCTCCATAAACCATGAAGAACGGTGTGTACCCAATCGATCTGTTGGGTGTGCTATTGATGCTCCATAACACAGAAGGTAACTCCCCAACCCAACAACCCGGCCTCTGCTACGTCTTGAGCTTGCGTTGGTTTTCCCCGAAGAGAAGAGGATGATGCATCACAGTAGCGTAAGTATTTCCCTCAATTTTTGAGAACCAAGGTATCAATCCAGTAGGAGGCCACACGCAAGTCCCTCGTACCTGCACACAATGATAGCTACTCGCAACCAACGCGATTAGGGGTTGTCAATCCCTTCATGGTCACTTACGAGAGTGAGACCTGATAGAGATAATATTTTTGGTATTTTTAGTATAAAGATGCAAAGTGAAAAGTAAAAGGCAAAGTAAAACAAAGCAAGTATAAAAGTGATAGAGATTGATATGATGAGAATAGACCCGGGGCGATAGGTTTCACTAGTGACTTCTCTCAAGAGCATAAGTATTCTACGGTGGGTGAACAAATTACTGTTGAGCAATTGTGAATTGAGCATAGTTATGAGGTTATCTAGGTATGATCATGTATATAGGCATCACGTCCGTGACAAGTATATCGAAGCGATTCTGCATCTACTACTATTACTCCACTCATCGACCGCTATCCGGCATGCATCTAGAGTATTAAGTTAAAAACAGAGTAACGCCTTAAGCAAGATGACATGATGTAGAGGAATAAATTCATGCAATATGATAAATACCCCATCTTGTTATCCTCGATGGCAACAATACAATACGTGCCTTGCAACCCTTTACATCCTTTGGGTAAGGACACCACAAGATTGAACCCAAAGCTAAGCACTTCTCCCATTGCAAGAACTACCAATCTAGTTGGGCAAACCAAGCGGATAATTGAAGAGACTTGCAAAGATAACTCAATCATACATAAAAGAATTCAGAGAAGATTCAAATAGTATTCATAGATAAGCTGGATCATAAACGCACAATTCATCGGTCTCAACAAAAACACCACAAAAAGAAGATTACATCGAATAGATCTCCACGAGAGAGGGGGAGAACATTGTATTGAGATCCAAAAAGAGAGAAGAAGCCATCTAGCTACTAGCTATGGACCCGAAGGTCTGAAGTAAACTACTCACACTTCATCGGAGGGGCTATGGTGTTGATGTAGAAGCCCTCCGTGGTGGATGCCTCCTCCGGCGGAGCTCCGCACTACTAGAAAAACCGCTACTAATGGCGCACCTAATTTGGCCATTAATGGCGCATCATGATGCGCCATTACTAGCACGCCATTAGTATTTTTTACTATTGGCGCACCGATCAGTGCGCCATTAGTATCTGTATACTAATGTCGCACCACTGGTGCACCATTAGTATAGGCTACGGTGCGCCATTAGTATACCTCCCAGGGGCCATGTATACCCAGGTGCTTTGGCATACTAATGGCGCACGACCACGAGATGCGCCATTAGTAAACGGCGGCATACTAATGGCGCACTGACCAGTGATGCGCCATTAGTATGCTTTGTCATACTAATGGCGCACTGTCATGTGATGCGCCATTAGTATGAATATTAGATTTTTTTTTTATTTTCTGTTTTTTGCACAGGTTACAAAATGTATAATTTGACAAAATATAGACAACACACATCAACAACAGATTCATCGAATACAATAGAAGATTAGTCTTTGAATACAATTCATCATATTAGTCTCCGAATACAATTCATCATATTAGTCTCCGAATTGAAAAGACCGAACAAAGATAGAACATTATATTACAAGTCTCGAGACCGCGAGTAGCGAGTTTGTCTTCACATTACAAGTCGATATCGATCATCTAAACTACCATCACATAGAAGAGAGCTGCGGTCATCACGATGAGCATCATCACGATGAAACTCGTCTTCATCCGGTTCCTCCAACGCTCCCTCCCCTCTCCCACTAGATAGCGGGCGTATCTAGATTCGGCCTCGGCCCTAGTGGTGTACCCTTTGTAACTGTTACCGCTGAATCGGTGAACCTGTCTCCGACACTCCTCCCAGTCATCGTAGACTCCGGGAACCTTACCCTTGTACACGACATACGTCGGCATCGCTATGCACTAGCCAAGCGAAGCGTTAGTACCAATTCACAGACAATACATAAGCAATATATAAGTATGCAACAGAGCGATCGAAAGAGAAAAGCAAGACATTAATAGCATCGATTACATCTAAGTTGAGCGACTCTCGAAACCAAAGAGACATACTACAAGTTCATTAAAGTTTAATTACAACATGAGCCAATCGATGTTTCAGAACTGAACAACTCGACTCAAGGGACGGGCGTGGATGAAGCCGCCGTCTATCGTGGGAGTCATGAAAGAGCAGGCGTTGTCAGCCTGCATTTGTAGCATTGTGTCGATGTCAGCATTGGACGGTTGATTTACGAGGTAGAACTGCCCGAGGTACGAAGGACATCTTGATGGATGATTTCCGCAAACTCCATTTGGATGCGAAAGAATTCTTGTCGATGTCCGCGTCTGGATGCCGACACGCTCGCGGCCCAATCTTTGAGTTTACTCGGTAGCGAAGTTGATGATGGTCCCGCACGATCGCCCGCATGTGATGGATGGCATAGTAGGCACCCTTCGACCGCCCGGTGACCTGCTTGGCACTTAGCGAGCGTCGTATTGTGGGAGAACACGTGCTTGCCGTGCTTACGAATAGGCCTGGTGAAGGTGCCTCCAGATTAGGCGTGGCAGGGAGAACATCATCAAGAACCTTCTTGACATTTGTGTAGTCTACCTTCGGTGACGGTCGGAATTAAATCGTGGCCATGGAATATTTGGGGCTTAGGAGGATGGCGTGCAATGTGTGTCACTGCAGAAAACACGGAATGTTAAAGAAAAAGCGATCGAAATCTAAGAATTCATATGTTACGGGCGGTTGAGGGAGGACTTACTCGGGAAAGTAAGGCACGAGGAAGTTATCCTTATCTTGGTTTGCCGAATAGCGCCTTGAGGTAAGAACTTCGCGACTTGCGGTCCCCAAGCGCTGCCCAAGATCTTGGCACGCATGTAGAAGGGTCGACTATCACGATGTCCGGGTCTTGTCGCGAATGATCCGCATCTCCATACTCAGCGAAAATAGCGAGCGAAGGTGTAGTGCAGCGGATGAAGGTTCAACATAGCATGGATGTCATCAAACCGCAGGACGATCGTCGCCCGATGGAGTTATCCACAAAGCCCTTGCCCTCTGGCACCTTGGCCACGAAAACCGGGTATGCCACATCCTTCTCTACGAGGCGCCGCTTCTCCAAAGAAAGAACAACATCATGCAGACTCCGCATAGCACCGGTTGCAGCATTGAGCAAATTTGTCGGTAGCATCGCCCTACCGCCACATGCACCCTCACGGAGATATCCTCGGTGAAGGTGGCCCGTCTGAGCACGGATGCGTACTCGGTGCCAGCTAGCCCGCACCCTTGTTAGTCTTTCTTTTGCGTGCCTTCTTCTTCTCTGTAATGGGACGAGTTACGCTCCTTGACCGCCTTCTTGAGTGTGTTGGGGCTGATAATATTTCGCACCTCGCCTATCTCGAGGCTCGGTGAAGTCGGCGGTGGGCGTCTCTGAGAGCTGAATGGCGAGAGCGGCGCTGTTGCAACTTGGCTTCTCCAGCGGTACCAGCTAGATCGCGCACGTCTTTTGTTGGGTTGGGTTCTTGAGAAGGAGGCCCCATGAAGTCGCCACCATACCCATGATCGGCAAAGTCTTGATCGGCGTTGGCAAATGTATCGTCGTCGTAAATGCGTTACGATCACATGCCATATGCATGTTTGGATCCGATGGCATAGGGATGTCCGGCACCGTTGCGGTGGTCTTGCCATGGGGCCGACTTGGCGACAACACGTTGGCGGTGTTGTCTTTGGGGTGGTGTCCCCCGCCCCCAAACAAATCTGGCTCTTCGACCAAAGCAGGGGCCAGCTCAGGCAGGCGCTGAGGGTCATCACGTCACCATCGTCGGCCCCGACGGGTCGAATCGGAGGTAACACCTCGTCGTAGCCTGGCAGCACCCGAACCAGTTCAACCCTAAACAAGTTGGGTGGCATCTGGGTACCGTGGAACAAGGGGTTGCCGGTTGAGCGATTTTGCCCTTGGCGACATTGACCAACTCATTGTTCACGAAGTGCGAGGAGAGTGCACGGAACGTCGGCGGCGCCCTGCGAAAACATGTAGGGCGTCGGGGATGCCAGTCAAAGGCAAGGAGATGAAGTCCTCGACCGAGAGATGCTTAATTAGTTACCGTGATGATGGCGTCGAGCTCGGCTAATGTCGAGGCACCGCCAGGCGAGCGTCAGCGATTGACGGAGGGGCCGCTTGCTGCAGAAGGTGCCGGCGGCGTACACCCGGGTGCATTAAGCTCCCGTGCGGCGTCGGAGACACCAATGCCGCCTCCGCCGGAGACACCAATGGCCCGCCATCGCATTCTGCGAGTTCTTGGCCGTGAAGCTAGGAATCGGGGGCGGCCCCTGTTGGCCGCCTGCAATCCACGCACTCAACCCCTGGATCAAGATAGGCACAATGGCGGTGATCGTCGCTCCGAGTTGTTGTTGCACTTGCTCTTGGACAATCTCCGGAATCCGCGCCACCTGTGCCTTGAGTTCTTGAACCTCGCGCGCCTGGCTTTCCGAGCTGGTCTTTTTCTCCTAGCGCACACCAGCGGTATAGTATGACCCCCATTTTGTGGACAAGCCTTTGCCGGCCACACGACCAGCTGACGTCGACTTCTTGAGCTTATCCTTGTTCTTCATTACATTCAACGCCCTATTTAGAGTGGTGTCCCAAGGGTTGCTCTTAGTCGACCCAGCTCTGCTTTTCGATCGCCTGCGGAAGGAATGTGAACCATTTAGAAATTTGGCTTCATTAATTAGAATGCAACCATATGGAGCTAATTACCCCGGGGGTGGTATTCCTTACCAGAACAACCTCAATCGCCCTGGTCTTCGGATCCGTGGTAAGCTGCTTTGTTTTCGGGTCCTTCTATTACCCGGCCAAGACAAAGTACATGGTCTGCTTGTCACCGTATGTATCGAAGAGGCGGTAGGCCTTGCTCGGCACGCTCGCGTCCTCCTTGTCCCATATAGGCTCCGCCACTCTGTAACCGCGGGACCGAGTATGTGTTCCCCTAAGTTCAGCTCCGCATTTCTTTCCCCCATCGACTTGATTGTGAGTTTGCGGTGCTCGATCAATTGATCTTGAAGTCGTTGTAGTCATCTTCGGTGATCGAAGGATTTTTCTCCTTGATCTTCTCATAACTCTCACCTTTCTCGATCATTCTCTTCACATTGCTTTTCCAAGTAGACAGGGCCTTGCTCATCTTCGTGAGGGCAGCATTGTTCACTTTATTCCCTTTGAGGCTTGTGTTTTCAAAAGCAGCGGGGAACTTGTATCGTTCGTGCAACCGTGAAGAGGAGGTTGCGCAAATTCCCTCGGTCGGGATGCCTCGGGTTCTCGGTGTTGATCGAGGCGGTGCTCGGAGAATGCACCCGAGCTGAAGCGAGTACCCTTGACTATTCGTTCGGGCGCCGTTGGATTCCGTCGGAGTCCACTTGATAACTTCCTCCTTGAGGGTGCGAACGCACGGTCGGGCGCCAGTCCTTCCGTTGCCTCTTACATTGGCTGCCATCTGTGTGTGCGCCGCCATCATCAGTGGTGGCATCCTCGGCGGCACCATCAGTGGTGGCATCATTGGGGTCATCGTCGGCGGTACCATCAGTGGTCTTAGGATCGGTGGGGAAGGCGGCGTCCTCATACAAGTGAGGTTGTTCCTCCATCTCTGGGACAGCTCGAGAATGCCTTGCCGCCCGAACCCCGGCCTCATCGTTGTGGGCCATGTTTCTCTCTAAATAGAAACAAAGTTTGGTCAAAAAGTTGGTTATTGTCAAGGAACAAGATCATGGTCTCATCATTTAGGGTTTGTCGACACGAGGCATCCTAAAATCTAAGCTTTTATCATTGAGGGTTTTTCGGCGTAAGGCACCCTAAAAGCCTAACCTTTCATCATTTCGGTTTTATCGACACGAGGCACCCTAAAAGCCATGCATTAGTCACAAATGCGCGGGCACTTGATCCTACTCAATTAACTACTAAGATACCCGGCCCATGCATTAGTCACAAGTACCCCATATGTCCTATTTTTAGCAAAGTCATGCTAAAATTCACGGAAAAATTTCAGCATGACCTTTGCTGAAAATAGGACATATGGAGTACCAATTTGCCGGAGCGGAAGTTAATCGACATTCCGGCAAACTCAAGGGCCTCTCGGGAACCTGCAATATCATCATGACACGATGGTGGGAGACAAAACCCAACAAACTAGCACCACAATGTGCCTCTACTTTCATATGGATGAAAATGCCACAATGTGCCTCTACTAGCACCACAATCTTAGTTAACCACGGGGACATCAGAAAGTTAACATCCGCCTAATTATTATGAGGACTTCACTGCCACTGTTTATTCAAACTTAAGTTAGTAATTAAAAATATAAAATAGGATAACCCAGTGACAGGACTGTTGGTTGATGTCACAAAAAAGTTGCTAATCTCAACATGTTCTATAGTTGTTAAAATTATCTTACTGTATTTAGAACAAACTAACACCCCAGAGTCTACCAATTCAGGTAGAAGCCATCATTCATTACAAATTTGAATATATGATATTCCAGAAAATAATATGTCTACAAAATGAGATACATTCCGTTTGAACTACCAAAACTGTAACCAACGTTATTACCTAATTATGAAAAAAGTGCAGTACATATAAATTATTTCATCACTTTGAGAGGAGATAACCAAAATTTCCAAGCAATATGATTAAGAAAATGGGATTTAGGCATCCAAATGCCACAAAAGACCAAATCACAATTTTAAACCAAGTTACACAAAGAAAATGCACCTAAGCACCAAGAGGAACTGTTACAACTCCATAAGGTATATCCAAGTCACTGCTACTCATATTCAAAAAACTGACTGCAATATAACGGAAAAGATTGTAAAACATTATATCTCCCTGCTGACATGAACTGAAAGCGTAACAAAATACCATCTTCTTTTGTCGATGCGTTGGTGTTTTAGAGTAGAGGTAAGAAAACCAGAGACCATATATGTAGTTTCTAACATATGCAAGATTACTTAAAAATTGGAGAGCCATGTCGTTTCTACTGGACCTAAATATAGCTAGCTACTGGTGTTGAACAATAAACAACCACACCACACACTAAGACAAGTAACTGAAATGACTCTCTTTGTATTGTAGTAGAAGAAGAAACAAGAGAGAGATGCAAGATAGTAGTATATATAGGTGAGTCAACCTATTATTCTAGGCAGCTGCCTTGCTAGTGATTCGGTGTAAATGCAACTGGATCCCTCCCACTCGACCTGCGATCTTCTACAAGGAAAAAGTAGCAGCTCAGTCAACCACCATATAATTATACAAGGAAAAAATGCTACTTGGCACAAGTGTAAGCGAGAAGCTTGAGGTAGCAGCAGATTGAAGTGATAAAGTGCAAAGGAGAAGCTTGAGCTAGTAAACAATTTCTGAATGTTATAAAGTGGGGAAAGTAAAATAAAATTCATGACTAGTCATGGCACTAGAAAAGAGATGAGATTTCACAAAACCAGAGCCAAGCATAGTCCAGAATGTCAAATTTTCAGTTAGTTAATTATTACAGTCCTTTGCTAAAAGAGATCCGTCCAAGAAATTTAATACTAGATGCATGCAGTCTGTTGAGGATCTTTTAGTGAATGACTAACAACAAGTAGCCGAGCTTGCCCAAGAAAGATTAGATTGAAGTGCTGGCTGCTACTAGTGAATGGAGCTGACAGTTATCTGATGTCATTTCATTTCATTACACCCAGTTCAAATCACATTAGTGATTTTCAAGTTTAAATTTGAATTTCATTAAAATTTGAATTTCAAGTTTAAATTTGAATTTGAACAGTAGTGATTAGATTCATGCGATGACAGTTAAACTTCATATGTTTTGAATGAATGAGAGAGCAAGTACATACTATTAACATAGATGAGAGAGGGCAACGGAAACATCCAGGCTTCAAATATTTTGTGTGCACCTCTCCAAATATTCGATGTGGTCCAACAAACAAACTGATGGTTTACATGGATCGAAAAGACTTTTCCATCTCCGATTACGAAAAACAGGCACAACGGGCAAATTAATAAATCAATAGCTAGCAGGGGAGAATAAAAGCAACACAAGCTCACAGCAAATCAAGCACCTAATTAAATTAGTTAGCCCTATCAACCACAGTCCATACATCCATTCTGTACAATGTTTCGACAAGGACACCATCACTCCCATCACATAGAAATCTAATTACCTAAGTAGCCGGGCATGCCATGGTGTAGATAGATGAACAAATTGGCGGGCGGCGCAGCCTAAATAGCTGTTCTCAAACTAAATGTCTCATGAGGCAGGTTAGATTTATTTAAAGTGGTGAGAACAACAACTGTAAAGAAGATATATTCAGGTACATCCATAACAAATCGACGGTTATCTGGTAGCGGGCATTGGCGCGGAGACTAAAAACAAACAGAGCTGATAAGATGGTTGCGTTGAAGCAGCTTGGTGCACAGTACCCTATTTGGTTCCTTTGGTCATCTTTCCAGACAAAAAAAAGACAATATACATCTTTCCAGACAAAAAAAGACAATATATTAACTTAAGGGCCATAAGCTTTCATAATGCTTGGTAATACCGGTAGGATCACGCCACTCTTACGCCTTTGCTTAATTATGTAGTGCAACACTTTCGATTACCAAGTGCATCAGCACCTCTAAGTACCCTGAGACTAACAACAGAGTTCAATTCAACTTTGCACCCTAACTAATTCAACAACAAACAGTTGCAATATATTGACTTCCACATGTCTGAATTTTGAAACTCGAACCAGGGCATATCTGAACCAGCAGGCATTGGCGCGGAGACTAAAAATCTTAACCCTAACAGCATAGTGGAGCTCGTGGAAGGCGAGGTGGGGCGGCAGTAGGCGGGCACCTTGGCGTGTAGGCGCTCGAGGCGGCAGGCTGGCGCTCGAGGCGGCGGGTGAGCAGGCACCTCCCGGAGATCGCCTCCAGCCACGTCTCCTCCACGAGCAGCTCGGACTTGGCAAAGGCGGAGGTTGCAGCCTTGTGGCGAGGCGAGGTTGGTGTCGGCCTGTGGCGCTGCTCGGCGAGAGTGGGGTGGGGTCGGAGGAGGAAGGGAGGATGGGGAGAGGAGGCGTCGGTGGTGTGGTGTGGGCCAGGCGGCGCTGCTCCGGCGAGTGGGGTGGGGTCGGAGGGAGGAAGGGAGGATGGGGAGAGGGAGGCGTCGGTGGTGTGGTGTGGGCCAGGCGGCGCTGCTCGGCGAGAGTGGGGTGGGGTCGGAGGGAGGAAGGGAGGATGGGGAGAGGGAGGCGTCGGTGGTGTGGTGTGGGCCAGGCGGGCGCTGCTCCGGCGAGAGTGGGGGTGGGGTCGGAGGAGGAAGGGAGGATGGGGAGAGGGAGGCGTCGGTGGTGTGGTGTGGGCGGGCGGCGCTGGTGTCGGGCGGCGGCCGAGGCGTGGCGGCGTCGGGAGAGGAGAGGGGAAGGGATCATGGCGAGGGCGAGGAGAGAGAGGGATCGTCTGAGTAGAGGCGGCACAATACTAATGGCGCACCACCCTCGATCGCCATAAGTACATACATGCTAATGGCGCACCTCACCCAGTGCGCCATTAGTATTTTTTTACTTACGGAGCCAACAGGTTATCTACCACAGGACCTGATACACATCAAGTCTTCTCTACTAGTTCGACTGGTCAGCAGCTAGTTCTCACACCGGGAGGTCACAGGTTCGATTCCTAGGCTCCACAATTTTTTATGCATTAAAAATGTTGTTTGATACTTACTTGTGTTTAAATATGTTCAAACTTGTTTAAATCATAACATTAATATTTTTTATAAGACAGTAATATTTTTTAAAAATATCATCAAACAATAATGTCGGTGGGCGGGGAGGTGCGGGGGTGCGGGGGTCGGTGGCGGTTGAGTAGGGAGGTGCGGGGGTCGGCGGCGATTGAGTAGGGAGGAGTGCGGGGGTCGGTGGCGGTTGAGTAGGGAATCGAGGTGCGGGCGGTCGGTGGCGGCAGTGGACCGGATCTGGCGAGGTGGGATAGCGATCGAGATGGAGGATCGAGTGTCCATGAAATTAAAAATATTCATGATAGTTCAAAAAGTGCCCATGAAATACAATCGAGAAATGAAGTCTACGATTTAAATACAATCGATCTTAGCTAGCTATCTCCTCACAATGATCTTCTTGCCCTTCTTTTTTCGCAAAATGGAGTTCTTCTATGGAGCAGACGTCCTTTAGGTAGGGTGGTCCTGCTTCTTCTTGTGGTGTATGCTGCTACTTCATCATCGTCGTCATGTTCGATCCTCGGGTCGCCCGTGCTTGTCGAAGTCTTGCTCATTGGCTACTCCATCCATTCCGATGATCTTCCTTTTGCCTCTCCTCACGGCAACACGACCGGGCTTTGGCGGGTCGGTAATGAAAAGCATTGGTCCACTTGGGAAGCCAGTACCCATGGCTCATTTTTCGATGGCGTTTGTGCCAGCGGTCTTGGATTTGGCCGGGTATAACCATGGTGGTGAAATACGGTCTTCTTTTATGGCGTTCTTGGCCCATCGACACGGAGCGTCGGGACCTTCTCTCCAGCGTAGCTCAGCTCCCAGATCTCCTCGATCCTTCCGTAGTATCTGTCCTTGTCGTTACGGTGTAGGATTCCATCGTTACCCGGAGTTACGATAACCATCGCTCTTCATGTCCTTGGCCTCGGTGTAGAATGTGTAGCCGTTGATATAAATGCGCCTCATAGGTCATCGAGGTTGTGCTCGGCGCCTGTGACAAGGAGAATATGAGTTGTTCTTCGCGGAAGAATCCTCATGTAAAAGTGCAATGAAGCTTACGCTTGAACCAACGCGTGAAACATGAGTTGTGCTCTTTGAGTATATCTCCGTCCATCCCTGTTGGCCTCGGTCATTGTCGTCTTCTTAATAAAGGTTCTGTGCTGTACCACCCAAGGATCGACCACGTCTATGTGTTGTGGCGTGACTAGGTTTGCTCTTTCAAAGTCGGTAGTCGACCCTCGAAATCGACATGCATTTGGCGACCCTCACGGTAACCCCATCCGGCGAGCCTGCCGAGGTGCTGTTAACGGCAGACCAGCGGGGTTCTCGATGCCTAGATAATTCGTGCAGTAGGAGATGCACTCTTGATCGAAAAGCCCTGGCTATGCTTCCTTACGGGCGTGACATGTTGCGAACGTATCCTTTGATGACACCATTCATCCTTTCGAGCGGCATCATCTTTGTGCGAGGAGCGTCGGCCGAGTTGGATGATATACTCCACTATATGGACCAGCGGATGCACCATAACATCGAAGAATGCGGGCGGAAGTACATCTCAAGCTCGCATAGTATCACCACGATCTCTTCCTGTAGCCTTACGAGTTGCCTCCGCCAATCGACTTCCGAGAGATGGCGTCGAAGAAGTTGCATAGGCCAAATAGCGTTTCACGGACGTGCGTGTCCATGATCCTGATTACTGGCTGGAAATGTCTGCGTCATCGGCACATGACGGTCGTGAGACTTCATCCCGCTGAACTTCGCTTGTTGGGTCTAGGTATCTGCTTATCTTCCCAGCGTAACCGTAAGGAAGTTTTACTCCTAGGAGGCAGGTGAAAAACTGCTCGATCTCCTCGACTTAGAGTGAAGCACGCGGGAGGGTAGTCATTTCCGGTCTTCTTGGCCTTTTTCCTTTGCGACAACTTTACGTGTCCTGCTTAGCCTCATCATCATCATCATCATCATCATTAGCGTGAAGCTCTGCACGATGCCCATTGATTTCAAGTCTGCCCTTGCTTTCGGCCCATCTTTGGTCCTCTCTGGCATGTTGAGCAGGGTACCAAGCAGACTCTCGCACACGTTCTTCGTGATATGCATGACATCAAGGCTGTGAGGCACACGGTTTATCTTCCAGTACGGCAAGTCCCAGAAAACAGACCTCGTTTTCCATACCTTCAGCAGCGGCTCTGGCGCCTTTCGCTTCTTTCCCGGCTCTGGCGCCTTTTGCTTCTTTCCCGGCAGTGGGCAGTCTTTCCAATTTTTCAACAGCTTGTCTATTTCCTCGCCGCTCCTCGTACAGGCGTTTTCGGGAGTTCGGTTTCACCATCGAACAGATCCTTGCGTTTCCTCCACGGGTCATCGTCGCGAAGCCACCTTCGATGTCCCATGAACACGATTTTGAAGACCGGGATCTCTATCTAGCTGGCGATCGTTGTGTCATCCATGCACCTTACGCATCTAGAAAATCCGTGGACTACCTGCCTTGAGATATCCGTAACCGAGATAGTCGTGCACCGTCGTGAGCAGTCTGCGGCTCTCATAGGGAAATATTCTTTCTGCGGCGTCCCACGTATTGGCTGGCGTTTTCCTGGCGTGTCAAGCTCCTCTTTCAGCAGCCCAGATCTGATTGATGTCGTTCCTGGTTGTTTCGGCCCTTCAATTAGCATACTCATGTGAATGTACTTCCTCTTCATGCACAACCAGGGGGAAGGTTGTACATCCACACAAACACAGGCCAGGTGCTATGTGTGCTTCTCACGGCTGCCAAGCGGATTGACTCCATCGGTGCTCGCGCCCGGCCACGATGTTCCTTGGATCGTTCCCAAATTCTGAGTCTTGAAGTTCAGCGCTTGCCAATGGCTCGCATCCTTAGGGTGACTCAACATCTTGTCTTTTTATCTATCTCCGGATCATTTGCGTCATCTTCTGCTTCTTCTCCTCCTATCCGGCGTGCCAGCGCAGGAGCTTTGCTACCTTAGGGTCCATGAAATACCGCTGCAGGCGAGGAGTGATCGGAAAGTACCACACCACTTTTCGAGGAGCTTTCTTCCTCTTCTTGTATCGAGTGACGGCGCTTTACCGGACATATGGTAGACTCAGCGTGCTCGTCCCGATAAATGATGCAATTCTTCATGCACACATGGTATTTCACGTCTTGATGCGGTAAATCGAGAGGACACACGATTTTCTTCGCCTCCTCCAAACTGGTCGGGCACTTGTTCCCCTTGGGAAGGCGTTCGTGCGAATGACATATTCTCGTCGAAGCATCGTCGGTCATTTTGTGTTTTACCTTCATCTCGAGCCATGGCGTTACTTTCGGCGGGTATCCTCGGGCCTGCATCCTTCATACAATGGAGTAACCGCGTCTAACTCAAGTTGATCCATCTTGGCTTTCTCTCGAGGCGGCAGCTCTGGCGTTATCCGTCTGTTTGAGAAGAAGCTCTTGAATATGAGGTCCTGCACCCAGCCCATCGATGGTCCAGCGTAAATGCGCTCCGCGGCATCATCATCTTCATGATCATGCCGTCGTCTGCTCCGGCATCTTCCTCATCATCATGTCCTGCATCTTCTACATGATGACTGTGTACAACATCACCGTCGTGATCATCTCACAGGGATTCTTCGTCTTCTCGCCCGCCCGAGCCGCGGTGGTTGTCTTGCTGCCCTTCCTCATTTCTTGCCCGGCCCCCATGGACGACTTCGTAGTCATCTTCATCACCTTGCCACTGATAGCCATCCATGAAACCACGCAAGAGCAGGTGGTCCCGCACCTGCCCGGAATCCGGCTCCATAATAAGGCTCTTCAGCTTGCATCTTCGACCACGGACATCTTATCTCCGTCTCGTTCTTTTGAAGCATCTCGGCCTTCGCGGACCTCAAAACCTATTCACGATGCCTTCGGTCATCGTGCGGACCATGGTCGCTGCTTGAGGTAGAGCAAAAGCGATATTTTAGAACCAAACAAAAATTTGGCATGACTTTCCTAAAAATAGGACCAAAAGAATGCTTAATGCCAAAATTCTACTTGAAGCGGAAATGAATCAACATTCCGGAAAAATATTGGCAACTATCGCATTTCAAATACGGTACACCTCCAAACACAAACACATATGCAACACCACAAACATATGCAACACCACGAACATACATAGATCTAGCTAGGCCATAAAAAGTGCATGTGCACATTGTTGTAGGGAGAAAAACATAAATATAGCTTCCCCCCTTACCTATTAAAACAAGGTAATTTAACCACTTAATTTGAATGAATCTATGGTGGAAATGAGGTGAAAAAGAGGAGGCACCCGAGACAACAAGGAGGAGGTGGAGAGAATGAAGTGGGGAGAAAGTGAGTGTGGGTAGGAGAGGCTGTCCAAAATATCTAGTTGCTGCCCACTTACTAATGGCGCACTAGCAACAAATACGCCATTAGTAATCCAGGTTACTAATGGCGCACCTTACGGCGGTGCGCCATTAGTAGTTTTACAAAAAAAATACTAATGGCGCAGCGATGCATGATGCGCCATTACTAGTTTAAACTAGTAATGTCGCACGATTGATCAATGCGCCATTAGTAGTATTGCAAAAAAAGGAATAAAAAATATAATAAAAAAACAACATTAGTGGCGCACATGTGGGAGGGTGCGCCATTAGTAGTTACAACTACTAATGGCGCACTTTATCTGGATGCGCCATTAGTATGTTTGGATAGGCGCACTACTTCAAAAAATTGATACTAATGGCGCACCCTTTGCATGGTGCGCCATTAGTAATTCAACACTAATGGCGTGTCGGTGGGTGGTGCGCCATTAGTATATACTAATGGCGCACCAACTTTGCAGTGCGCCATTAGTGTCAATCCCATCTATAGCCCTTTTTCTAGTAGTGCGGAACAGGCCCCAAGATGGGATCTCGTGGATACAGGAAAATGCGGCGGTGGAATTAGGTTTTTGGCTCCTGTTCTGATCGTTTGGGGATACGTAGGTATATATAGGAGGAAGGAGTACGTCGGTGGAGCGTCAGGGGGCCCACGAGGTATGGGGCGCGCCCAGGGGGGCCCCCTCCACCCTCGTGACCGCCTCTGGCACTTCTTGGAGTAGGGTCCAAGTCTCCTGGATCACGTTCGGTTGGAAAAGCACGTTCCCGAAGGTTTCATTCCGTTTGGACTCCGTTTGATATTCCGTTTCTTCAAAACACTGAAATAGGCGAAAAACAGCAATTCTGGGATGGGCCTCCGGTTAATAGGTTAGTCCCAAAAATAATATAAAAGTGGAAAATAAAGCCCAATATAGTCCAAAACAGTAGATAAAGTAGCATGGAGCAATCAAAAATTATAGATACGTTGGAGACGTATCAGCGTCCGTTGCAAAGGAACCATAAGCCATGGTTTGATGCCTCTCAAGATCTCTTGATTGGCCCTCTCCGCTTGACCATTGGACTGGGGGTGAGCCACTGATGGTACGTCAAGCCAGATGTGCTCACGTTGACAGAACTCCTTCATGGCACCCTTTGACAGATTGGTACCATTATCTGTTATAATCTTGTGTGGAAAGCCAAACGGAAGATCACCTTTTGATGAATTGAACCACCGTAGCTGCATCACATTCTTGGTGGCTCTGCCTCCACCCGCTTCGTGAACTTATCAACCACCACCAAAAGGTGGGTCTTCTTGTCCTTGGATCTCTTGAAGGGCCCAACCATATCCAGCCCCCAAGTTGCAAATGGCCAAGTGATTGCAGTCATCCTAAATTCTTGAGCGGTACATGAGCACGTCATGAGAATTTTTGACATCCATCGCACCTTTTGACCAAGTCCTCGGCATCAGCATGAGTTGTTAACCAATAAAATCCGTGAAGAAACGCTTTGGCCACCAAAGACTTTGAACCGGCATGGTGACCGCAATCTCCTTCGGGAATCTCACGCAAAATTTCACGGACTTCTTCAGGAGACACACAGCATTGAAACGCCCCTGTCACACTTCAACAATGTAACTCTCCATTGATAATAGTCATGGACTTGGACCGCCGAATTATCTGCCTGGCCAAAGTTTCATCCTCTGGTAACTCGCCCTGGTTCATATACGCCAAATATGGAACCGTACAATCAGGAATAATATAAAGAGCCGCCACCAAGTGAGCTTCCGGATCAGGAATAGCCAAATCTCTTCACCGGGGAGCTTGCCAGACGGAGTATACAACGCATCGAGGAAGACATTAGGTGGAACTGGTTTATGTTGAGAACCCAAAGCGGCTTAAAGCGTCGCCGCCGTTCTTCCGCGGTCCACATGATCCACCTGATAACCTTTGAAGTGACCTGCAATAATATCCACTTCACGACGATATGCCGCCATGAGTGGGACCTTAGAATCCCAAGTGCCGGACACTTGTTGAGCCACCAGGTCCGAGTCACCGAAGCACTTAACTCGGCTTAGGTTCATCTCCTTAGCCATCCGAAGACCATGGAGTAAGGCCTCATATTCAGCTGCATTGTTAGTGAAAGGGAACATTAAACGGAGGACATAACAAAATTTATCACCTCGTGGGGAAGTTAATATGACTCCAGCCCCCGAGCCCTCCAATTGCCTGGACCCATCAGAATGAATAGTCCAATAAGTATGATCCGACTTTTCTTCTGGTACTTGTAGTTCTGTCCAATCATTGATGAAATCCACAAGTGCTTGAGATTTGATCGCCGTTCGGGGTATGTATTTCAACCCGTGAGGCCCGAGCTCGATGGCCCACTTAGCAATCCGGCCAGTTGCTTCCCTGTTCTGGATTATATCCCCCAAAGGAGCAGAGCTGACCACCGTGATGGGATGACCTTGGAAATATTGCATAAGCTTCCTGCTTGCCATGAAAACTCCGTACACCAACTTTTGCCAATGCGGGTATCTCTTCTTGGACTCAATAAGTACCTCACTGATATAGTAAATCGACCGCTGAATCGGATATATCTTTCCTGCCTCCTTGCGCTCCACCACAATAGCCACACTAACAGCCCGGGCCTTAGCTGCCACATATAGCAACGATGGTTCTTTGTCAACCGAAGCAGCGAGAATCGATGGATTAGCCAGCTGCCGCTTTAAGTCCTCAAATGCTTCATTAGCAGCGTCACTCCAAACGAAGTTATCCGTTTTCTTCAGCATCTGATACAAAGGGATGGCCTTCTCACGGCGGCTGATAAACCGGCTCAACGCGGCAATCCGGCCTGCCAGGCGTTGAGCATCATTGATACTGCCGGTTTGGCCAAAGAAGTAATTGCTTTGATCTTTTACGGGTTAGCTTCAATGCCTGTTAGACACCAAAAGCCCAAGAGCTTGCTGCGGTACACCAAAACGCACTTGGCGGATTAAGCATCATTTTATAAATCCCCAGGTTATCAAAGGTCTCCTTCAAGTCATCAATACATGTCTCCTTCTTCCTTGATTTCACCATAATATCATCTACATATGCATGAACATTGTGGCCAATCTGATCATGAAGACAATTCTGCACACACGGCGATAGGTTGCCTAGGCACTCTTGAGCCCAAAGGGCATAGACACATAACAGAAGGCTCCAAAAGGAGTTATGAAGTTTGTCTTATCCTGGTCCTTAACTGCCATTTTGATTTGATGGTAGCCAGAATATGCATCCAGAAAGCTCAAACGCTCGCAACCCGCCGTAGCATCAATGATTTGATCAATACGAGGGAGGGCAAAAGGATCTGCTGGATAGGCTTTGTTGAGATCTCTGTAGTCCACACACATACGCCAAGTGACGTTCTTCTTGAGCACCAGCACCGGATTAGCCAGCCACTCAGGATGAAATACTTCAATGATAAATCCAGCCGCCAAGAGCCTGGTACTTCTTCACCAATAGCCTTGCGTCTTTCTTCATTGAACCGGCGAAGAAATTGCTTGACCGTTTTATACTTGGGATCAACATTGAGAGTGTGCTCAACGAGTTCTCTCGGTAAACCTGGCATGTCAGAAGGCTTCCACGCAAAGATGTCCCGATTCTCACGGATGAACTCGATGAAGCGCTTTCCTATTTCGGATCCAAGTTAGTGATGATGCTAAACTGCTTGGACAAATCACGAACGCGAAGTCAACAAGCTTAGTCCCATCAGCCGATTTAAACTTTACGGCCGGATCATGCTCTGTAGTTGGTTTCTTCAATGAAGTCATATCTGCCGGATCAACATTGTCCTTATAGAACTTCAATTCCTCAGTTGCACAAACCGACTCAGAGTAAGGCGCATCACATTCTTCACACTCCAAAGCGATCTTGCGGCTCCCGTGCACTATGATAGTCCCCTTATGACCCGGCATCTTGAGCTGCAGATGGACATAACAGGGCCTTGCCATAAACTTAGCATAAGCCGGTCGTCCAAACAGGGCATGATATGGGCTCTTGATTTTCACCACCTCAAAGGTCAACTTCTACGATCTTGAATCATGCTCGTCACCAAAAGCAACCTCAAGAGCTATCTTACCAGCGGGATATGCCGATTTACCAGGTACCACACCATGAAAGACCGTGTTGGACGGTTTAAGATTTTTATCTGTTAATCCCATGCGACGGAAGGTTTCATAATAAAGGATATTGATACTACTCCCCCCATCCATGAACACTTTGGTGAACTTATAACCTCCCACCTGAGGTGCCACCACCAATGCCAGATGACCCGAATTATCAACCCGGGGCGGATGATCCTCTCGACTCCACACAATAGGCTGCTCGAGACCAAGCGTAAGTATCGGGGAACCGCCGGTTCAATGGAATTCAGTGCCCTTTTATGAAGCTTCTGATCACGCTTGTCCAGGCTAGTGGTGAAGACATGATACTGCCCGCTATTCAACTGCTTCGGGTTGCTCTGGTAACCCGATTGCTGCTGCTGCTATTGCCGATTCCCCTGATTATTATAACCACTTTGGTTGCCCTGATTGCCTTGATTGCCCTGTCCACTCTAGTTGTCGTGAAAGCCTGAACCGGAATTACCTCCACCGTAACCCGCCCATGAGATTCGGGGCCTGAACCGCCACCCGGTCCATGATCATACCGAAACCTTAGAGTTTTTGAACTCTTGCATGATGTAACAATCTTTCCAGAGGTGCGTGGACGGGTTCTCCTTCGTCCCGTGCTTTGGGCAAGGCTGGTTCAACAGATAAGATAGGCGGTCCAGATTAGGACTTGGTCCTCCACCGCGCTGGGGCGGTTTACCTTTACGTCATTGGCCTTTATCCTGCGCGTTGGTATTAGCCAGTCCAAGCTATTATCCACACTATGCTTACCATTGTTTCCATGGCCCGCCGGGTTGTGCTGCTGCCCCTTGGTATGTCCGCTCTTCTTTCCCTTCCCTGTCTTGTCATCGTACCATCAGAGTCGGCATATTTCACCAGAGCAGCCATGAGAGTCCCCATATCATTGCAGTGGCGTTTGAGCCGTCCCAACTTCAACGGAGGTGCAAACCGGCAATTGCCTTCCAACGTCAAAACTCCTGTGTCAGCATTAATGCGGTCCGATGAATGCAAAATCTCCGAAACCCGGCGCACCCAATGGGTTGTTGATTCTCCTTCCTCCTGGACATAGGCAGCTAGGTCCACAATCGACATGGGCTGCTTGCATGTATCCTTGAAGTTCTGGATAAACCGGGCCCTCAGCTCGGCCCATGACCCAATGGAGTTAGCTGGTAACTTTTTCAACCAAGTTCGAGCCGTTCCTTCCAACATCATGGTGAAGTATTTATCGCACGCTGCATCGTCCACATCGAGCATCTCCATTGCCATCTCATAGCTTTCCACCCATGACTCGGGGGATAAATCGGCGGTGTAATTCGGCACTTTTCGTGGGCCTTTGAAATCCTTAGGCAGGCGCACGTTGCGTGTTGGGGCCAGCGACACGGTACTCCCAAAGAGCTAGAGGTAACCCCTGGTTCCGCTGATGTGGTTGGTCGAACTGGAGTAAGTTGGCGGGCCTCATGCTGTGCTGCTAACTCGACTTCTTGGCGAGCTCTAAGCGCGATCCACCACATCTGAGCATCACCACCACCACCCACGGGTTATGGCCGCAGGCGAATCACGGTTCAGCGCATTGCTTGATCTGGCTGGTTCATCCATCGCTGCTTTGTAGCTCCGGCTTGGGCGGGGAGTAGAATGGATCCTCTCGCGACTATATGAATAAGCATCTTTGCTGAACCAAAGCTATCTATAGAAGCTCCCTTGCTGTCGCGTCTCGGCGCCGCCGGAGACTCACCTTCGATCGGAAGAGCCGCCCGGCCGTGAAGCGGCAGCGACAATGTTGTCCATCGGGTTAGAGTAATGACCGGTGGTGTTGGGACATCTTTGTGGCGAAAGCGTGATTACGGCGGCGGATCCACCAAGCGTGGCTGAACCGGCGCCCCGCTCCAAGTGCTTCCGCCCGATTTAACATCGGTGGATTCTTGGTCCCGCTCACAGGGTGTTTAAGAGGTTCCTGGCCTCATAAACTGGCGGCAGGCGAGATTGGTACCTCCTCTTCAGGACATCATTTGCCGCATCTGATCCAGCATAAGCCAGTAAGCCTGTGCATCCAATGCGGCCCGTTCCGCAGCCATCCTGGTATCCTCTGCTGCCAAGTCGGCTTTGGCCTGGGTGATCTGATCTTTCACCTTCGCGATTTCTGCATTATGTGCGTCTTGGTCCGCCGGGTTAACCTCCGCCATCAGCATTGCCAAAGCGTCAAACAAATCAGATAGAACCTGAGCCGGCGGTTGCACAGGGCCTCCTGCCCCGGCCGTTGCCGCTGCTGTTGATCTGGAAATCATCGCTGCTGCGGTTGAAGAGTGGAGCGATGGTTGTGTACTGGCCATGAAGATTGCAACCCGGTTCGGCGAATCAAAGGGGTCCGGAATACTGTCGCCATCGGAACTGCCCCCAATCCGGCCATCTTGCAACTGATATAACGATTCGGTCTCTCCAGTCGATGACTCATCGCCGGAATAAACGACGGTTTCACCACCAGATTCCGATCTATCCTCAGATTCCCCTCCGTGGATGACTCCCATGAAGGCACGCTTCATGACAGGCTTGACCAGGGCAGATCTCGCACGCTGAGCCATTTCGACGAGGTCGGTGCAGATGTCCGGCTGAGGGCCCGGTTCGCCGATCTTGCCAATGAAAACGTGTATGCCACCAAAGGGGACCCGGTACCCGTACTCGATTGAGCCGGCCTCGGGGCCCCAGCCTGCATCGTCGATGTAGATCATGCCGCGACGACTCTTGGTCATCCGGCCCTCAACGTAAACCTTGAGTCCTTCAAAGCTACCCTCTAAGAACTCGAAAACATCGTGCGAGTGCCCCACGGTGGGCGCCAAGCGTAAATGGTTTTGTCACGGCGGATGTCCTAGAGAAAGGACTTAGTCGTGGAGCCATCGCTACGGGTTAACAAAAGGGGTTAAAGCGGACAAGGGGCGCAAGAGAGTTTATCTTGGTTCGGCCCTTGCGGTGAAGGTAAAGCCTACGATCCGGTTGTTGTGGGATTTCTTGGGTTTCGATAACCAGGAGCGAATACGCTTTGCACGAGTCTCGAGTTGTTGTCTGTTGTTCTGAACGCCGCTTGGGTCGTCCCCTTATATACATGGGTTGGCGCCGTCGGTCTCTGAAATCTGAGGCCGGCTCATAGACGTGTCCGGCTCGGTCTCTGCTCTTTCTATCTTACAACACAAGCTTACATACTAATACCGGTTTATGTCTATAGGCCTTAAACCGGCTGTTGTGCCCTGGGCCTTTATAAAGCGTCACCGTCTTCGTCTTCATGTGCTTCAGATACAGCGAACCATTATGGGGCTAACCCAGCCTCTCTGGCGGTTTCGCCCGGTAGTAATATCCCCAACAGAAACCTATGGCCCCGGGTCTATTTTCTATCATATAAGTTTACGATCTACTTTATTTGCAATCTTTACTTTCAGTCTTTATCATAAAAATACCAAAAATATTATCTTATCATCTCTATCAGATCTCACTTTTGCAAGTTCCCGTGAAGGGATTGACAACCCCTTTATCGCGTTGGTTGCAAGGTTCTTATTTGTTTGTGTAGGTGCGTGAGACTTGGCGTGGTCTCCTCTTGAATTGATACCTTGGTTCTCAAAATTGAGGGAAATACTTACGCTACTTTGCTGCATCACCCTTTCCTCTTCAAGGGAAAACCAACGCAGTGCTCAAGAGGTAGCAGCGACGAGGAGCCAGGACCAATCCTCGACTAGAGCCAAGACTAGTCCTCTCCCAGAAACCTAGCGCACTTAGGCCAATCCTCTCCATCTTTGAGCCTTCTTCTTCTCTCTCCACGCCGTGTTGCCTCCCCTGCACTCGCAACGCTACCTTCTCTCCCAGTGCTCGAGGTGCAGTGGCAGGAGGCGCCACTCGCCCTCGATCCAACGGATTGAGCACGGGCACTACAAAATTTGCTCTATTTTACAACATTTCACTTGTGTCACGTAAAACCGTTTTTGTCACTGAAAATGCCCTGGTGATGTTCTCCGGTCGTCACCCCCACTGTTACTGAAGCGTCGTCATAAAAAATAAAATCTTGACGGAACCACTTCTTCCGTTGCGCAAGATCGTGTTTTAGGTGACAAACCCGAAATTGTCAATGATGGTCGTTTTCGGTGATGGCCCCGAATGTCACCTATGACTGGCCAATCTTCCGCCTAAGATCGTTTTTGGTGACGATAATCCGTCACGAGTGATCAGTCTGCGGGTTTGGTTGGTCAAAGATCCTGACAAGTGGGGGCCAGCGATTCTTGACATGACTTCTTCCATGTGGGTCTGCCATGGATTTTAGCAAAATTGGTGGGCATATTTGATACAAAATTTTAATATTTGACAATTTTCATATGAATTTGTGTAAAATTTGAATTTGAATGTGAATTGAGCTATCACTGCTTTTATTAAATACATAAACTTGACAATTGCCAAACAGACTGTCTGAGACATTACAATAATCAACCATAGTATAGAGCTGCAGTATAAAATTAGATACATGACTCACTATGCCCTAGCACCGCAACCCTGACGTGGCAAATTGTGGCAATAGTCAATAGATATTCAAGCATGCCCGAAGGTTTTAGTTAGCAGTAAATTTCACTAGAAACAACTACTCCCTCCGTTCCCAAATATTTGTCTTTCTAGATATTTCAAATGGACTACATATACAGATGTATATAGACATATTTTAGAGTGTAGATTCACTCATTTTACTTCGTATGTAGTCACTTCTTGAAATCTCTAGAAAGACAAATATTAAACGAAGGGAGTAACTAAAATAAGTATGCTGATACATGTTGATCCTATTGAAAATTCTAAACAATTTGCATATTGTTTGGCGATTTCATGTATAAAGTTATTTATTTATCGTGGCATCCACACTATAATGAGTGTTGTCATGAACCGTTTGGAAAAATGAGAATAATATTGTTTCGAGTAAGCATGCATAAAAGGGTAGAAACATGATTTGTCGTAGGATCATGAATCAATTAAGCAACAGAGGAAAATTGTGCAAAAAATCACAAACCACATTAAAAATGGTGGAACTTGAAAGTGCAAGCCAGTTGCAGCTCTGTTCATCGGAAGAAGCCCATGTCAATGCTCTCATGTATTGCCAATTCCCGTCAATCATACAACCTTGAGCAAAAGTTTGATAATTGATCTTGGAGGCATTTTCTTTGGCAGCACAAACTAGGTATAATACTTCACTCTTCCTCATTGTTGCACTCCCCTCAGGAAGAGTCGGATGGGTTCATCCTTTTAGTTCTTTTATTATTTGCAGTCAATAAATATGCTAGAGCTTGCAATCTTATGGATCAAAATTGATATAGTTTATCATTCCCATAGTATTACTCATAACCTCTTTTAGTCTCTTCTAGGTTAAAATTACCATATCCTACACAAGAAGGAATTGTAGATGAGGGAGAAACGCAATCATACTCTACTGTTAACACATTGTAAGAAACAAGCGATATTCACTAGGATAATAAATTGTTTGCTCAAATGCGTAGTCAATAGCGTAAGATAAGACATGTATATATAGACACTATATATATAGACACTATATATAGACACTATATATATATATATATATATATATATATATATATATATATATATATATATACTGATTAATCTTGATAGAAATAGTTAATGGTATTATCTACATCAATTATTTTTCCGTACAAACATATTGTTGATGATGCTAATGAACCAATGCGTATCCGAGGTATATAGAGAATGGACGTTTGGCTCTCGGCCTCCATGGAGGCCTTTTTTTGAAAAAAAAATTCAAAATTACACTTTTCTGTTTCAAACAAATATGAAAACAATTGTGCAAGTAAACAAGAATGTTATCTGTATGCGTGTAAAATTTCAAGATGAAAAATGTTGAAATGTGACCTGTACAAAAAAGACAAATTCATGGCCTGGGAGGATGAATAGTATCATGGGTTTAAAAACCACATATTTGTCTTTTTTGTACAGCCCTCATTTCAACGTATTTTGCCCTGAAAATTTGCACACATGTGTGTTATGCCTTCATGTATATCTGTGTTTTCTTGAATTTTTGAAATGTAAAAAATATGAAATTTTATGAAATTCAAAATTTTCAAAACCGAGCTCCATGAGCTCGGCCTCCAAAGACAATATACGTCACCCTGGGTGAGGAATTGTTATTCTTCACACCCCCTCCCTCCGCCCCCTCTATTTTAACATCAATGCACCGTAATTTTGCGTTCCGTAAAATTTGTCT
The DNA here is from genome assembly GCA_021605145.1 of Aegilops bicornis. NCBI lineage: Eukaryota > Viridiplantae > Streptophyta > Magnoliopsida > Poales > Poaceae > Aegilops > Aegilops bicornis. Next base: position 696,391,714 of record CM038672.1, on the reverse strand, counting down.
TATTTCAGACGTAAAAAGAGAATGTAAGAAAAGATATAATTGCCGTAAAAATATATTATATGTTACATAAAATTATAAATGTAAAAACATAGTGTAAAATGCAATATTTCTGGTCTTATGACCTATATTTTTTTCTTATGCCAAATTTTACGCAGTGAATCAATATGAATGTAACTTTTTGTATTCAAATGTAATTTATTTATGAAATGATCGTAAGATTACCTCGGTGAAGAATAACTTATTCTGCACCCTGGATGATGAATAGACTTTCTATACTTAAAAGATTATCTTTTCAGTTTGAGATTTGTTTTAGTTTGATGGGCTAGATCTGCAAATACTTTTTAAGTTGCATCACAAATAAATTGTTTCACCTCTCTTCTCTCTTATGAGTTATAGAAACAGCTCAAGCTATGCTCAAAAGAAACAGCTCAAGCTAAAATACTTTTAAACTAGAGTAATCGCTTTAGCAAAACACTGCCAAAAAGATTAAACAACACCGGCCAAATTTAAATATGTAACATACAAATGTGAACTCTTTTATTTTCTCACCATAAAAAAAAAACTCTTTTATTTTCTTATTATTAATCTTCCACGAACAAACTTCTATTTTTTGGCACAACTATGCTGGATATTTTTTTTAGCCCAAAACAAATAAACACACACACGCACACACACACACACAGACAGCTTGCCCTCAATCCATGACCACCTCTTCTCACCTTGCAAGAAAAGCAATATAGATACACAAACGGGCTTCTGCAGTGCGCGGCATGCCGCCGTGCCTCCGTCCGCTAGTGAGAATTATTCCTAGTAGCATTGGTTGGATTTAGACAACTGTGAAACTCTTTCCCTTGGAAGGCTATACGGTGCTCTGACTCTGCAAGCCTTGGTAGGATAAGCACAGATCTTTATGGATCACATACAGCTGAAATCAAAATAGGGTTGCTCATTGTCTAGCTAATATTGGTAGATCTGGTGATAGCATCGCTTGTTGGTTGCGCCATATGGTAGATAGTGTCTCAAATCTTGTATTAGCTGACTATAACACTATTACTAAGGAATAAAACCCACTTTATCTTGCAAAAAAAAAGGGACGGAGTGCACTTGATTGGATAGTTGTTTCGGTTGCTTCAGTATTTCTTTTTCTTTTCCTCCATATAGGCATAGTTTTTGTCTTACCTCCTGTTTCTTTGCATGTGTGCATTGATATTGGTTCTGTACATCTCGGGTGTGCACCTATTTGTTTGTAATCAATCTAGATATCTTATTTTGAGTCAATAAAAACCGTCCTTTTGTCCCCAAAAAATGGACTTCATATATATGGACTATGGTAAGTTTAGAAAATCCACTAACCTAAAGAAAAGGTAAACGTTTCACGCCATGGCCTTGGCGGAAATTTGGGCCGGTCGCATACACGCGCGCTAGCTAGGACGACTTAAGTGGCGACACGTGGGGTGGTGGACCCACCACATTATCACTTTCCCAATCTCCGCGCATCTTTCCTTTTTCCCATTCCTGTGTCTTTTTCGTTCGCCTCTCCTACCGGCTGCCATGGAAGTCCTACCCCGGCGACCTTCTCCGACGAGTCCCTCCTCTTCTTCTCCAGCGAGCCCCTCCTCTTCTTCTCCAGCGAGCCCCTCCTCCCTCCCTCTTCTTCTCCGGCGAGCACCCCCGAAGGCAACCCCCAAGCCAGCGTTCTCCCCTGGATTCCCCTCTCTCAACTGCATCTACTTGTGCTCCATGAACGACCAGAGCTGCAACGGGCATGGCCGGCGAAGCTGCGTCCATGGCCGGCGACCCGCAAAACTTTTTATTGCTGCAACCGGCTGTGAGCTACAACCCCAAGCTATGAGCTTCCTGTTCGGAGATGGAAACGGCAAACACAGATGCTACATGCGGGCATGAGGTTTGTTGGAAGCGGCTGGGGACATGCTGGAACCAACGTTGCTGGAAGATACAAAGCGTTACCGGGGAAGTTGAAACTAGTGTCGCCAAAAGCTACAATTGTCCGCTGGAATTGCTGGAAGCCTGGAACCATCAAGTAAAAAAGCTGGAACCGACTAGTACCGGAGCTGCATTCATTAGCAATGATGCGATGGCAGTGACCTGTTTTGCTGCAATCGTCGTCCTTTTTTGCTACTACCGGTGAGGTAATTAATTTGGTACATCCTTCATGGCGAGCTCATGGTGCCACGACTCAGCGGATGTTTTTCTTTTGCTGGAACCGGCTACTAGCGGAGCTGCAACCATGTGATGCAGATGCTGGAACTGTTGCCTAGGAAAGGTAGGGCGGTGCTGAGGCAGCGGCGGCCGCTGCCTCGGTGAGCTGCAACCGGCATCAACAAAAGCTACATCCGTCTTTTCGTTTTGTTGCAATGGTTTATAGTGGGTGGAGCGGTGGAGTCCAGTAGATGACGACAAGGGAGGCAGCGGACGGACGCCACCCACACGTCGAGCGATCTCGGCGAGCACGACAGGGGGAGGGGGGCGCAGCGCAACCCGATGGTGCAACCATGGGGCCATGTGATGTGCACCTGTGCCGGCCGGTGCTAGGAACGCCGCTGCCGGAGCAGCGTTCATGGTCATGGCTAGGAGATGCAAGACGGGATGGCCATGGCTAGGGATGCGAATGGCGAATGGCGATGGCGAGGTTGCAAGCAGACCAACAACGACAGAAAAGCGCGTCCATGGCTGGGGCCGGGCGGTCAGCGGCGGCGCTCGCCTTTGCTTGTTCTGGGAGAAAGACGACACGAGGGGAAGGGGATGAAATGAAAGGGCAGATCGGATGGCTCTCGCTCGCTGCATCGGACGGCTGGGCCGGACCGGCCCAAAGTATTGGGCCGGCGCACCGGCGCCTAGCGCTGCCCTAAAGAAAAGCATACTACTCTCTCCGTCCCAAAATTCTTGCCTTAGATTTATCTAAATACAAATGTATCAAGTTACGTTTTAGTATTAGATATATTCGTACACAAGAATTTTGGGACGGAGGGAGTAATAAATATGAAACGGCAAGTCAATTAGATTTTCTTACTGCAGGGAAAGTAAATCAAAATTTACCTTGGACACGAGATCATCGGCCTGCTTGACTGAGGAAGGTAACCCACAGTTAGCGATTACTTCCTTAAGACTAGAGCCCATACATACAAATACGGGAATATACATATAGGACGTCGACGATTGATTTCATCGGAGGAAGCAAAGCAGCGAGGCAATCGATCGAGCAGAAGAATGGCGCGGAAGCAGATGGTCTTCGCGACGGAGGTGCACTGCAACGGCTGCGGGAAGAAGATTAAGAAGGCCCTCAGACCGCATCAATTGTACGCACGCGTGAGCTATATATCCATGAGTATATGTCCATGCATGCATGCAATCGTACGCCCGTGTTTTGGTTGCAGGGATGGATGGCGTATGGTTCCAAGTCGGTTTTGGGGACAGCGGGCGCGTGTTTGTGGACGCTCAAGGCGGAGATCGAGAGAACGAACAATGAAGCCGGTCACCATCCTGGACTTCGGCGGCTTTGACGTGGACGACGCGCCACCACCGCGGCCGGCGGCAGCGCGAGCCTCAAGCCCTCTTCCGGCAGCACGGACGTCTCCATAAAACTCCCAGCCCCCATCCCTCGGGCCAGCACCTCGAGCTACTACACGCCGACGTACTCCCCTCCACCGGCGCCGACCAGCAGCTCCACCGACTACCCGCCGGGCGGCTACTACTCCTACTAAGCGCCGCCGCCCCCGCCGCCGGGCGGCTACTACCCGCCGCTGGCCAACTACTACAACTACGACCGGTCGCGCGGCGGACCTTAGAGCATCTCCAACGGCCGCGCCAAACAACGCGCGCGTGCGATAAACCCAGCTTTTAGCGCACGCAGGGCGTTTTGCCGCGCTCCAGCGGCCGCGGAAAACTCGCGCGCACGGAAACCGTTTGTGCGCGCACAAAAAGGCGACACTCGCGCGCTATTTTTTGCGCACAGCTTCCGGCGCGCCTATAAAAGTGCGGCGCACGCCACGCGCCTTCTCCACGCTTCCTCTTCTCCTCTTCCTCTCCCTCTCTGCCACGCGCCGCTCCAGCGCCCCGCTTCCGACGCGCCGCCATGCCGCCGCGCCGTCGAGGAGCGTCCGGCTACCGCGGCGTCCGCCTGCGCCCCAATGGCAGCTACTCCGCGGATATACGCACCGGCGATCTCTGGCTCGGCCTCGGCACGTACGGGACGGCGCGCGAGGCCGCCCGCGCGTACGACGCGGCGGCAGGGCCGGGCCGGCAAATTCTGGGGCCCTGTGCGAAATTAAAAAATGGGGCCCTATGTCGTTGTTGGAAATATGCCCTAGAGGCAATAATAAAAGGATTATTATAATATTTCCTTGTTCATGATAATTGTCTTTTATTCATGCTATAATTGTATTATCCGAAAATTCTAATACACATGTGAATACATAGACCACAATATGTCCCTAGTGAGCCTCTAGTTGACTAGCTCGTTGATCAATAGATAGTCATGGTTTCCTCACAATGGACATTGGATGTCATTGATAACGGGATCACATCATTAGGAGAATGATGTGATGGACAAGACCCAATCCTAAGCATAGCACAAGATCGTGTAGTTCGTTTTGCTAAAGTTTTTCCAATGTCAAGTATCTCTTCCCTAGACCATGAGATCGTGTAACTCCCGGATACCGTAGGAGTGCTTTGGGTGTATCAAGCGTCTGGCGTAACTGGGTGACTATAAATATGCACTACAGGTATCTACGAAAGTGTCTGTTGGGTTGACACAGATCGAGACTGGGATTTGTCACTCCGTATTACGGAGAGGTATCACTGGGCCCACTCGGTAGTGCATCATCATAATGAGCTCAATGTGACCAAGTGCCTGGTCACGGGATCATGCATTCTGATGCAGTAAAGTGACTTGCTGGTAACGAGATTGAGCGAGGTATTGGGATACCGACTATCGAATCTCGGGCAAGTAACATATCGTCGACAAAGGGAATAGTATCTGAGGTTGCTGAATCCTCGACATCGTGGTTCATCCGATGAAATCATCGAGGAGTATGTAGGAGCCAACATGGGTATCCAGATCCGCTGTTGGTTATTGACGGAGAGTCGTCTCGGTCATGTACGCATGTCTCCCGAACCCGTAGGGTCTACACATAAGGTTCGGTGGCGCTTAGGGTTATTAGGAAGACTTGTATGTGATTACCGAATGTTGTTGAGTCCGGATGAGATCCCGGACTTCACGAGGAGTTCGGAATGGTCGGAGGTGAAGATTTATATATGGGAAGTTGTCATACGGACACCGGAAAGTTTGAGGGCATATCGGTATTATGCAGGGGCCACGGAGAGGTTCAGGCGTCCACCGGGAGGCCACCCCTCTCGGAGGGCCTCATGGGCCACAAGGGGCAAGGAACCAGCCTGGAGGGCTGGGCGCGCCTCCCCTTAGGCCCATGCGGCTAGGGTTGCGGGGGACCCTGGTGGGGCGCCCCTTTGCTTGGGGGCAAGCCCCCTCCTGGTCGCCGCCCCTCTAGATCTCATCTAGAGGGCCGACCTGCCCCTTCCCCTATAAATAGAGGGGTGAGGGGAGGGCTGCATGACACACCCAAGGCGCAGCCCCTCCCCTCCCCAACGCCTCTCCTCCTCCGTTGAGTGCTTGGCGAAGCCCTGTCGGAGTACTGCCTCTCCACCATCATCACGCCGTCGTGCTGCTGCTGGAGCCTTCTTCCTCAACCTCTCCTCCCCCCTTGCTGGATCAAGAAGGAGGAGACGTCGTCCGTTCCATACGTGTGTTGAACGCGGAGGTGCTGTCCGTTCGGCACTTGGTCATCGGTGATTTGAATCACGTCGAGTACGACCCCATCATCACCGTTCCCTTGAACGCTTCCGCACGCGATCTACAAGTGGTATGTAGATGCAATCTCTCTCACATGACTCGTTGCTTAGATGAACTCATAGATGGATCTTGGTGAAACCGTAGGAAAAATTTTAATTTTCTGCAACGTTCCCCAACAGTGGTATCATGAGCTAGGTCTATGCGTAGTTCTCTATTGCACGAGTAGAACACAATTTTGTTGTGGGCGTAGATCTTGTCAACTTGCTTGCCGCTACCAGTCTTTTCTTGCTTCAGCGGTATTGTGGGATGAAGCGGCCCGGACCGACCTTACACGTACGCTTACGTGAGACAAGTTCCACCAACTGACATGCACTAGTTGCATAAGGTGGCTAGCGGGTGTCTGTCTCTCCTACTTTAGTTGGAGCGGATTAGATGAAAAGGGTCCTTATGAAGGGTAAATAGAAGTTGATAAAATCACGCTGTGGTTATTCGTAGGTAAGAAAAGCGTTCTTGCTAGAACCCAATTGCAGCCACGTAAAAGATGCAACAACAATTAGAGGACGTCTAACTTGTTTTTGCAGCAATTGCCATGTGATGTGATATGGCCAGAAGTTGTGATGAATGATGAATGATATATTGTGATGTATGAGATCATATTCTTGTAGTAGGAATCACGACTTGCATGTCGATGAGTATGACAACCGGCAGGAGCCATAGGAGTTGTCTTATTTTTGTATGACCTGCGTGTCATTGAAGAGCGCCATGTAAATTACTTTACTTTATTGCTAAATGTGTTAGCCATAGAAGTAGAAGTAGTCGTTGGCGTGACAACTTCATGAAGACACAATGATGGAGATCATGATGATGGAGATCATGGTGTCATGCGGTGACAAGATGATCATGGAGCCCGAAGATGGAGATCGAAGGAGCTATATGATATTGGCCATATCATGTCACTACTTTATATAATTGCATGTAATGTTTATTATGTTTATGCATCTTGTTTACTTAGGCGACGGTAGTAAATAAGATGATCCCTTATAATAATTTCAAGAAAGTGTTCCCCTAATTGTGCACCGTTGCTAAAGTTAAATGCGTTTCGAAGCACCACGTGATGATCGGGTGTGATAGATCCTTACGTTCACATACAACGGGTGTAAGACAGTTTTACACATGCAAAAGACTTAGGGTTAACTTGACGAGCCTAGCATGTACAGACATGGCCTCGGAACACAAGAGACCGAAAGGTCGAACATGAGTCGTATGGAAGATACGATCAACGTGGAGATGTTCACCGATGATGACTAGTCCGTCTCACGTGATGATCGGACACGGCCTAGTCGACTCGGATCGTGTAACACTTAGATGACTAGAGGGATGTCAATCTGAGTGGGAGTTCATTAAATATTTGATTAGATGAACTTAATTATCATGAACTTAGTCTAAAGTCTTTGCAAAATATGTCTTGTAGATCAAATGGCCAACGCTCATGTCAACATGAACTTCAACGCGTTCCTAGAGAAAACTAAGCTGAAAGATGATGGCAGCAACTATTCGGACTGGGTCCGGAATCTGAGGATCATCCTCATAGCAGCCAAGAAACAATAAGTCCTAGAAGCGCCGCTAGGTGAAGCACCCATCCCAGAGAACCAAGACATTATGAATGCTTGGCAGTCTCGTGCTGATGATTACTCCCTCGTTCAGTGCGGCATGCTTTACAGCTTAGAACCGGGGCTCCAAAAGCGTTTTGAGCAACACGGAGCATATGAGATGTTCGAAGAGCTGAAAATGGTTTTCCAAATTCATGCTCGGGTCGAGAGATATGAAGTCTCCGACAAGTTCTATAGTTGTAAGATGGAGGAAAACAGTTCTGTCGGTGAGCACATACTCAAAATATGCAGGTTGCACAACCGCTTTGTCCCATTTGGACATTAACCTCCCGGACGAGGCGGTCATTGACAGAATCCTTCAGTTGCTCCCACCAAGCTACAAGAGCTTTGTGATGAACTACAATATGCAGGGGATGGTGAAGACCATTCCTGAAGTATTCTCAATGCTGAAGTCAGTAGAGGTTGAAATCAAGAAAGAACATCAAGTGTTGATGGTTAATAAGACCACTAAGTTCAAGAAGGGCAAGGGTAAGAAGAACTTCAAGAAGGACGGCAAGGATGTTGCCGCGCCCGGTAAGCAAGTTGCCGGGAAGAAGTCAAAAAATGCACCCAAGCACGAGACAGTGCTTTTATTGCAAAGGGAAGGGCCCTTTGAGCGGAACTGCCCCAAATACTTAGCGGACAAGAAGGCCGGCAACACTAAAGGTATATTTGATATACATGTAATTGATGTGTACCTTACCAGTACTCGTAGTAACTCCTGGGTATTTGATACCGGTGCCGTTGCTCATATTTGTAACTCACAGCAGGAGTTGCGGAATAAGCGGAGACTGGCGAAGGACGAGGTGACGATGTGCGTCGGGAATGATTCCAAGGTCGATATGATCGCCGTCGAACGCTACCTCTACATTTACCTACGGGATTAGTTTTAAACCTCAATAATTGTTATTTAGTGCCAAGTTTGAGCATGAACATTGTATCAGGATCTGGTTCAATGCGAGATGGCTACTCATTTAAATCCGAGAATAATGGTTGTTCTATTTATATGAGAGATATGTTTTATGGTCATGCTCCGATGGTCAATGGTTTATTCTTAATGAATCTCGAACGTAATATTACACCTATTCATAGTGTGAATACCAAAAGATGTAAAGTTGATAACGATAGTCCCACATACTTGTGGCTTTGCCGCCTTGGTCACATTGGTGTCAAGCGCATGAAGAAGCTCCATTCTAATGGACTTTTAGAGTCTCTCGATTATGAATCATTTGACACATGCGAACCATGCCTTATGGAAAAAATGACCAAGACTCCGTTCTCCGGAACAATGGAGCGAGCAACCAACTTATTGGAAATCATACATACCGATGTGTGCGGTCCAATGGCGTTGAGGCTCATGGAGGATATTGTTATGTTCTCACTCTCGATGACTTGAGTAGATATGGGTATGTCTAATTGATGAAACACAAGTCTGAGACCTTTGAAAAGTTCAAGGAATTTCAGAATGAGGTAGAGAATCAACGTGACGAAAGATAAAATTCTTACGATCGGATCGTGGAGGAGAATATTTAAGTCACGCAATTTGGTACACACTTAAGGAAATGTGGAATCGTTTCACAACTCACGCCGCTGGAACACCTCAGCGTAACGCTGTGTCCGAACGTCGTAATCGCACTCTATTGGATATGGTGCGATCTATGATGTCTCTTACCGATTTACCGCTGTCATTTTGGGGATACGCTCTAGAGACAGCTACATTCACTTTAAATAGGGCACCGTCTAAATCTGTTGAGACGACACGGTATGAATTATGGTTTGGGAAAAAACCTAAGCTGTCGTTTCTAAAAGTTTGGGGATGCGATGCTTATGTCAAGAAACTTCAACCTGAAAAGCTCGAACCCAAGTCGGAAAAATGTGTCTTCATAGGATACCCTAAGGAAACCATTGGGTATACCTTCTACCTTAGATCCGAAGGCAAGATCTTTGTTGCCAAGAACGGATCCTTTACGGAAAAGAGTTTCTCTCGAAAGGAGTAAGTGGGAGGAAAGTAGAACTCGATGAAGTACTACCTCTTGAACCGGAAAGTAGTGCAACTCAGGAAAATGTTCTGTGGTGCCTACACCTCTTGGAGAGGAAATTAATGATGATGATCAAGGTACTTGGATCAAGTTGCTCTTGAACCCGTAGGTCCACAAGGACACGTTCCACACCAGAGTGGTATGGCAACCCTGTCCTGGAAATCATGTTGTTAGACAACGGCGAACCTTCGAACTATGAAGAAGCGATGGCGGGCCCAGATTCCAACAAATGGCTTGAAGCCATGCAATCCGAGATAGGATCCATGTATGAAAACAAAGTATGGACTTTGACAGACTTGCCCAATGATCGTGACGATAGAAAACAAGCTGGATCTTTAAGAAGAAGACGGACGCGGATGGTAATGTTACCATCTATAAAGCTCGACTTGTCGCTGAAGGTTATCGGCAAGTTCAAGGGGTTAACTACGATGAGACTTTCTCTCCCGTAGCGAAGTTGAAGTCCGTCCGAATCATGTTAGCAATTGCCGCATACTATGATTATGAGATATGGAAAATGGACGTCAAAACGGCATTCCTTAACGGCTATCTTAAGGAAGAACTGTATATGATGCAGCTGGAAGGTTTTGTCAACCCTAAGAACACTAACAAGGTGTGCAAGCTCCAGCGATCCATTTATGGGCTGGTGCAAGCATCTCGGAGTTGGAACATTCGCTTTGATGAGATGATCAAAGCGTTTGGGTTTATGCAGACTTATGGAGAAGCCTGCGTTTACAAGAAAGTGAGTGGGAGCTCTGTAGCATTTCTCATACTATATGTAGATGACATACTTTTGATGGGAAATGATATAGAACTCTTGGACAACATTAAGGCCTACATGAATAAAAGTTTTTCAATGAAGGACCTTGGAGAAGCTGCTTACATATTAGGCATCAAGATCTATAGGGATAGATCGAGATGCCTCATAGGTCTTTCAAAAAGCACATACCTTGATAAGATTTTGAAGAAGTTCAAAATGGATCAGTCCAAGAAAGGGTTCTTGCCTGTCTTGCAAGGTGTGAGATTGAGCTCGGCTCAATGCCCGACCACGGCAAAAGATAAAGAAGAGATGAGTGTCATCCCTATGCCTCAGCCATAGGATCTATTATGTATGCCATGTTGTGTACCAGACCGGATGTAAACCTTGCCGTAAGTTTGGTAGGTAGGTACCAAAGTAATCCCGGCAAGGAACACTGGACAGCGGTCAAGAATATCCTGAAGTACCTGAAAAGGACAAAGGACATGTTTCTCGTTTATGGAGGTGACGAAGAGCTCGTCGTAAAGGGTTACGTCGACGCTAGCTTCGACGCATATCTGGATGACTCTAAGTCACAAACCGGATACGTGTATATGTTGACTGGTGGAGCGATGGCTCGTGCAGCTGCAAGAAGAGCGTCGTGGCGGGATCTACATGTGAAGCGGAGTACATGGCAGCCTCGGAGGCAGCGCATGAAGCAATTTGGATGGAGGAGTTCATCACCGACCTAGGAGTCATACCCAATGCGTCGGGGCCGATCAAACTCTTCCGTGACAACACTGGAGCTATTGCACTTGCCAAGGAGCCCAGATTTCACAAGAAGACCAGGCACATCAAGCGTCGTTTCAACTCCATCCGTAAAAATGTTCAAGATGGAGACATAGAAATTTGCAAAGTGCATACGGATCTGAATGTCGCAGATCCGTTGACTAAACTTCTCTTCATGGGCAAAACATGATCAACACGAGAACTCTATGGGTGTTCGATTCATCACAATGTAACTAGATTATTTACTCTAGTGCAAGTGGGAGACTGTTGGAAATATGCCCTAGAGGCAATAATAAAAGGATTATTATTATATTTCCTTGTTCATGATAATTATCTTTTATTCATGCTATAATTGTATTATCCGGAAATCGTAATACTGCGTGTGAATACATAGACCACAATATGTCCCTAGTGAGCCTCTAGTTGACTAGCTCGTTGATCAATAGATAGTCATGGTTTCACGACTATGGACCTGAATGTCATTGGTAATGGGATCACATCATTAGGAGAATGATGTGATGGACAAGACAATCCTAAGCATAGCACAAGATCATGTAGTTCATTTTGCTAGAGCTTTTCCAATGTCAAGTATCTCTTCCTTAGACCATGAGATCGTGTAACTCCCGGATACCGTAGGAGTGCTTTGGGTGTACCAAATGTCACAACGTAACTGGGTGACTATAAAGGTGCACTACAGGTATCTTCGAAAGTGTCTGTTGGGTTGACACGGATCGAGGCAGGATTTGTCACTCCGTATTACGGAGAGGTATCACTTGGGCCCACTTTCGGTAGTGCATCATCATAATGAGCTCAATGTGACCAAGTGTGCGGTCACGGGATCATGCATTACTGATGCGAGTAAAGTGACTTGCCGGTAACGAGATTGAGCGAGGTATTGGGATACCGACGATCGAATCTCGGGCAAGTAACATACCGTCGACAAAGGGAATAGTATCTGAGGTTGCACGAATCCTCGACATCGTGGTTCATCCGATGAAATCATCGAGGAGTATGTAGGAGCCAACATGGGTATCCAGATCCGCTGTTGGTTATTGACACGGGAGCCGTCTCGGTCATGTGCGCATGTCTCCCGAACCCGTAGGGTCTACACATAAGGTTCGGTGGCGCTAGGGTTATTAGGAAGACTTGTATGTGATTACCGAATGTTGTTGAGTCCCGGATGAGATCCCGGACGTCACGAGGAGTTCGAGAATGGTCCGGAGGTGAAGATTTATATATGGGAAGTTGTCATACGGACACCGGAAAGTTTCGGGGCATATCGGTATTATCTTTGGGGCCACCGGAGAGGTTCCGGGGTCCACCGGAGGAGCCACCCCTCTCGGAGGGCCTCATGGGCCTGAGGGCAGGGAACCAGCCCCTGGAGGCTGGGCGCCTCCCCCTTGGGCCCATGCGCCTAGGGGTTGGGGAACCCTAGTGTGGGCGCCCCCTTTGCTTGGGGCAAGCCCCCCCTCCAGCCGCCGCCCCTCTAGATCTCATCTAGAGGGCAGGCCCCTGCCCCTTCCCCTATAAATAGAGGGGTGAGGGGAGGGCTGCATGACACATCCATGGCGCAACCCCTCCCCTCCCCAAAACCTCTCCTCCTCTGTTGAGTGCTTGGCGAAGCCATGTCGGAGTACTGCCTCTCCATCATCATCACGCCGTCGTGCTGCTGCTGGAGCCTTCTTCCTCAACCTCTCCTCCCCCCCTTGCTGGATCAAGAAGGAGGAGACGTCGTCCGTTCCGTACGTGTGTTGAACGCGGAGGTGCTGTCCATTCGGCACTTGGTCATCGGTGATTTGAATTACAGTGATGCGACTCCATCATCACCGTTCCCTTGAACAGCTTCCATACGCGATCTACAAGTGGTATGTAGATGCAATCTCTCTCACATGACTCGTTGCTTAGATGAACTCATAGATGGATCTTGGTGAAACCGTAGGAAAAAAATTAATTTTCTGCAACGTTCCCCAACAGTCGTTAGATATTTTTTTCGTTCAAAAAACATCTCACTAGAAAAAATGAACTAGCTAGTGAGAAAGTATAGTGTATATGACCAGCATAATTGGTTTGATGCCAAAAGTTGGCATGCCAAATTTTGGCAATTGCCAAATGTTGGCTAGAGATTGGATACTTGCCAATTTTCGCGGCCAATCTCACAAAAGATTGCCAAATGTTGGCAACTTCTGATTTTGCCAAATGTTGGCTTGTCAATTATTGGCAATGCCAAATATTGGTAGCAAACCAATTATGCTTAGTGTCTTACTCAGTTGGAGATTATGCCTCAATATTGGCTTTTAGTCGATCCAGCTTAATCAACTACTCCCGTGTCATGTCTGGTTGAACTACTATAATGTGATATTTAACCGAGGAGGTAAGAACTGATCTCTAACGATTCTTGCCAAAAATTAATTACAAATTAGGAGTAGGAGTAGGAGCCGAAGTTAATCAGGAAGGAGGAGTTTACAAATCGTAACTGTGAATTTTTTCCTTAACCTTCCTACTGAAGTCATAATCTTCTAGATCATCTACGTTTTGAAACCTATACAAAGTCTTGGATCACCGGAACTGAGCAAACTCATCTGGGTAGCTACAGTACAGCCGTACATATCTTCCATTGTATGGTCGTGGATTTATTGATTATTCACACGTAATGGTCTAACTAACATGCATGATAACTCAAACGGCTGATGCTATGGACAAAAGTCAGACGAATTATCGGGTTCTAGCACTAACCTGCGGTCAGCGGCAGGCTACCTGTTTTGGCTGAGAGGAACTGTCCCGTGTAAGCGCCTTCGCGGCACTCTGGAGTCTGGATAACGATTTTGTTTTGACGAGAGGAGCGGAACTGTCGCCGACTTCGCCGTGCCGCCCGTCGCGGATCGATCCGCCAATCCCGTTTCTGATCCGACGATCCTGTTTCATGTTGGCTGTAGCGACGCGAAGGGGCCTGAGCATGTATGCGCGTGTTTCCTTCTTTTTTAGATAATCGATCCCGTTTCCGATCGAGCCTTGACTCACCTGGACACGGCAGCGGCCAACACCATGCGGGCTAGCGCCCAGGAGTCTTTTTTTTAGCGCCCAGGAGTCATAGGCCTGTATAAAAATTGGGGCCCCTAAATTTTATGGGCCCTGTGCGGGCCGCACAGTGTGCACAACTATGGGCCCGGCCCTGCGCGGCGGCGTGGCGCCCTAGGCGGCAGCGGCCAGATGAACTTTCAAGATGTGTACACGCGCTCGATGGCGCTCAACCGCCCACGCCGCCTCGTGCGAACACGGCGGAAGACCGTGCGGAGCACGCCGAGCGGCAACGCCGCCTCCTCGTCGCCTAGGAGGACGAGCGGGTCATGGCGGAGTGGCGCCAGCGCCACCCGGAGGACGTCGCCTACGAGCAGGCCTACTGGGCAAGGCGTCGCGAGGAGGACACGCGAAGGCGCCGCGAGACGCGGTTGGACAGGCGTCGGCGAAAGGCGTTGGCGAATGCGCAGTCCGACCTCGTTGCAGCAGGTGGGCAGTCGTTCTTCATGCCGGACGATGATCGATGGCTGGACATCTGGCTAGATACCTCGGACGACACCGCCGAGGATGATAATGGTGATGATGATAGCGACTTAGAGTAGTTTTTTTATGCAATCTATGTTTTTTATCGTTTGTCGTTTTTATTTATTTATGCAATCTATGTTTCGGATGTAAAATACCTTTGTATCGTTTAAAATCTATGCAATCTATCTAGTTTTTTAAAAATTTATGCTTTCAGTGTCTACATTTCTAGTTTGTAGAATGAGCGCGCGCTGCATTTTTCTTTGGGCGTAGCGCTGCATTTTAAGCCTTGACTGCTGGAGCAGGCATGCAGCGTCGCGTCAAACAAAACGATAAGCACGCGCTAAAGCTGTTTTTTGCGCGCGCCGCGTTCGGCGCCTGTTGGAGATACTCTTACTACATGCCCAACTACGCGCCCACCATCTTCAATGACGAGAACCCCAACGCTTGCTCCATCCATGAACCAGGACGTCGACGGCTTTTCCAGTTTCACTTTTATTAGCCCTTGTATGCACGATATGTGCATCTTCTAGAATAAAAACATCAACTGATACGATGATACACAATAATAGTGAAAACATCGATTGATAATAATATCCGGATGAGTTCTTGTATTGGGCTTTTCGGGAGATTAGAGGTCATCTAATGTAGTCTATGTTACATAAATGAAAATTGCTATATTTTGTTTTATTTTGGGATAAGTATATTTTTTGTCCCTCAACTTTACTGATAGTGTAAAAATGGTCCCTCAACTTCAAACCAGACAAACATAGTCCCTTAACTTGTAAAACCGGATACTTTTCGTCCCCCGCCCAGTCAAGGTGGTTTTGGGCTGACATGGACCTGGTATTGACCTTTGACCTCGCCACATCAGCGCCACGTCACACAGAACGGTCTGAATCTCTCTTTCTCTCTCCCGACATGGGTCAGCGTGTCGGAGTTGTACATGCCAGTGGTGTTTGATGTGTCGCGGTAGCTGAGGTCGAGGAGCTGGTTTTCTAGCTATAGCAGGACGGCGGTGACGCATGGCCATCCAACAGACTGTACATTGTCGATCTCGCCGAGAGCAACAGACACGCAGGAAGGACTGAGCTCGCCTCGACACGAACGTATAGAAGCTGATCGATTCCTCGACACGCACGTACACAATAAGGAAGCTGATTGTTTCCTCGACACGCACGTACACAACAAGCAAAGCTGATCGATTGCTCATGTGCAAGCTAGCCATGCAAGCCAATTTGCCGCTGGCCTCACGTCATCTACCCTGTCGGCGTCGACGAGGGGTGCGCGCATGCCGTCGAGCACGGAACGCCATGGACGTCGGGCCGTGCGTGTTCGACCGCTCGGCACGCGTTGTCCATGCGCTCGGCGTCCTCTAACATGGGCACATGGCCTCGGCGATCGAGCATGGGAACGCCATGGACACCGAGTCGTACGTGTTCAACCGCTCAGGCGCTCAGCATGCACGTCGTCCAAGTGCTCGTCGTCCATACGCTTGGCATCTAGCTAGCTTTTCACACGAGCATCCAAAGCCAACTTTGTTGTGTACGTCAAGCGCGAGCGCCACGGCGCCTGCACCACTTCCGGTGCCGGCCGAATGACCGGGACGGTGAGCATGGCGACAGCCAACATCCCATGAGCCAAGCAGCACGGACGAGCATGTACACAACATACATTGCGGTCGCTGCTCGTGACGTGGCAGTCTAATCCGGATGACATGTCTATTTCCTATTGAAAACTGAGTCCACATCGGACGAAAACCACTTAAGGTGGTATTGGGGACTAAACTTATCCGGTTTTATAAGTTGAGAGGCTACGGTTGGCCGGGTTTTTTTTTTTTTGAAAAGGAGGTTAAATCCCCGGCCTCTGCATCAATCGACGCATGCAGCCATCTTTATTAATTATTCCACAAAGGTCTGACAAGAATATACAACAAATCACCCGAAGCCACCACTTACACCTACAAATACGATAATGAGAAGTGTTCTCACTCCTCGTATCAAAAACCAGTGTCGTCGCCGATCCATCCACATAACGTATCGGGACTAACAGCCGGTGCAGCAGACCTAAAACGCACACCACTTGCACACGTTTTAGAAACCGCCATCTTCATCGAACCACTGACCCATCTTCAGAAGATATATCCGCATCATCCTTGACAGTCCGGACATCCGTCGATGCCACCATGGCGCTCAATGGCGCCACCGCCCTGCGCTCGTCCGTCCAGACGCAAAGACTCTGGAAGATCTGTCGTGCGTAGCACCTGCCAACCAGGCATGACTTAGCATAGCACCTGTCGGCCACGCATGACTTGACAGCTCCACCGAAGCTCCGTGCAAGACGGAGCCGCTCCACCTCCTGCCTGTGTCTTCCAGCGCTGCTCAAACGATGCTCCCAGGAGAGACACGACACCGCAATACTGTCATCGTCCGATCTGGAAAACCAGATCGTAGGGTTTCCCCCGAAGCAGTGCCCATCACCAGCAACTGTCAACGACCCACACAGTGCCCACCACCACTCGGCCCTCAAGGCGACGCCTTCAGGAAGGTCACGACGTCAAGGACGCCGCCGCCTCCCACCGTAGTTAGGGTTTTCACCCGAGAGGCAGAATGAAGGGAAATGAAGGAGCAGACATAGACCGATGTCTCCAAGAAGAAAAGCGGCGCCCTTGAGCGTCATCCTCGGCGCGGCCGGCCGGGGCCGACCAAGGGGTTTCCCCCAATCTGGATCTCCTCCACCAGCTTCTCCAGCGGTCGGCGTCCCGGCAACCACACCGGCACCGTCAGGAACCCGCAGGAGAGAAGCCCACCGATCAAGGTCAGATGACTGTGGCCAGATCTGGCGCTAGAACCCAACACCCGCGAGCACCGGCAGCCGAACAAGCCGACTCCGACAACGCCGGCCACAGATCTAGCCACAACCAGATCCGCCGCGACACCGTGTTGACGACCACCTCCACTCGCCGGAGTGGAGAACCACCCCGGAAGCCAGGGACCGTCGACACCACGAGCCGCCACCACCCACAGCAGGGCGAACTTGGGCAGAGGGCGCCCAGATCCGCCGCCACCGCTGATACATCTCCAACGTATCTATAATTTTTGATTGTTCCATGCTATTATATATTCTGTTTTGGATGTTTAATGGGTTTTATTATACACTTTTATATTATTTTTGGGACTAACATATTAACAGGAGGCCCAGCCCAAATTGTTGTTTTTTTGCCTATTTCAGTGTTTCGCAAAAAAAGAATATCAAACGGAGTCCAAAGCGAAATGAAACCTTCAGGAGCGTGATTCTTGGAACAAACATGATCCAGAGGACTTGGAGTGGATGTCAAGCAACAGACGAGGAGGCCACGAGGTAGGGGGGCGCCCCCACCCCCCCCGGGCGCGCCCTCCACCCTCGTGGGCCCCTCGTGGCTCCACCGACCTACTTCTTCCTCCTATATATACCTCATTGCCCCCAAACCATCAGAGGCATCCACAAAACCTAATTCCACCACCGCAACCTTCATGTACACGTGAGATCCCATCTTGGGGCCTTTTTCCGGCGTCTGCCGGAGGGGCATTATCACGGAGGGCTTCTACATCAACACCATAGCCTCTCCGATGATGTGTGAGTAGTTTACCTCAGACCTTCGGGTCCATAGTTATTAGCTAGATGGCTTCTTCTCTCTCTTTGGATCTCAATACAAAGTTATCGATCTTCTTGGAGATCTATCCGATGTAATCTTCTTTTGCGGTGTGTTTGTCGAGATCCGATGAATTGTGGGTTTATGCTCAAGTTTATCTATGAACAATATTTGAATCTCCTCTGAATTCTTTTATCTGTGATTGGTTATCTTTGCAAGTCTCTTCGAATTATCAGTTTGGTTTGGCCTACTAGATTGATCTTTCTTGCAATGGTAGAAGTGCTTAGTTTTGGGTTAAATCTTGCGGTGTCCTTTCCCAGTGACAGCAGGGGCAGCAAGGCACGTAATGTATTGTTGACATCGAGGATAAAAAGATGGGGTTTATATCATATTGCATGAGTTTATCCCTCTACATCATGCCATCCTGCTTAAAGCATTACTCTGTTCTTATGAACTTAATACTCTAGATGCATGCTGGATAGCGGTCGATGTGTGGAGTAATAGTAGTAGTTGCAGAATCGTTTGATTGTACTTGTCGCATGAGCGTGATGCCTATATACATGATCATACCTAGATATTCTCATAACTATGCTCAATTCTATCAATTGCCTGACGGTAATTCGTTTACCCACCGTAATACTTATGCAATTTTGAGAGAAGCCACTAGTGAAACCTACGGCCCCGGGTCTATTTGCCATCATATTAATCTTTCAACACTTAGCTATTTCTATTGTCGTTTATTTTACTTTGCATCTTTTTTTCTCTTTATCATAAAAATACCAAAAATATTATCTTATCATATCTATCAGATCCCACTCTTGTAAGTGACCGTGAAGGGATTGACAACCCCTTTATTGCGTTGGTTGCGAGGTTCTTATTTGTTTGTGTAGGTGCGTGGGACTCGCGCGTGGCCTCCTACTGGATTGATACCTTGGTTCTCAAAAACTGAGGGAAATACTTACGCTACTTTACTGCATCATCCTTTCCTCTTCAAGGGAAAACCAACGCAGTGCTCAAGAGGTAGCAAGAAGGATTTCTGGCGCCGTTGCCGGGGAGATTCGCGCCAAGTCAAGTCAAGATTAGACTCCCAGCAACAAGCCATTTCTGGCGCCGTTGTCGGGGAGTCTACGCACAAGTCAAGACATACCAAGTACCCCTCACAAACTCTTATCCCTCGCATTACATTATTTGCCATTTGCCTCTCGTTTTCCTCTCCCCCACTTCACCCTTGCCTTTTTATTCGCCCTCTCTTTTCCGTTCATCACTTTCTTGCTTGCCTTGCTGTTATGGCTAGTCCCTTATCTTCTCCGTTATCTTCCGAGAATGAAGTTCTTAATTTTAAGCAAAGGGAGGGAGAAAATCCAAAAGACGCTTGGTATAGAATTTGCAATGCTCAAAATAGATCTACCAGGAAGCAATCTTCCGTTCTTCTCCACAATTTTTATGTAGGCGCTACTCCTTGGTACAGATATATTCTTGATACCATTACCGGATGCAATTTCTTGGATAGCCATACTTTTGATTCTTATAATGATATGATAGATTTGTTTGGCTCACCACCTCTTTTGGTTAATGGAACTATGTTAACTTTGGGACATGTGATGCAAAGGCTTGAAATTATTGAAAATAAAGTTGCTACTGTAGAGTTGATTGAGAATTTGGATAAAAGATCCACAACCATGGATCTAAGGTGGGAGTTACTCTGAAAAGTTTTAACGAAAAAGAACCCATAGTTAATGAAAGAATAGATCAAGATTCTACTAGAATCGATAAACTTGAGGAATTATCACCAACTTGGGGTCCGCTTTTCTTCCGTTAAAAATACTCCAAATCCTCCTACCAAAATTGCCAAGCTTGTTTATGTTCCTAAAAATAAGGGTAAATCCTCTAGTAAGGAAACTGCGGATTTAAAATCAATAAGTGTTCATCCCAATCTTTTTGCTATCATTAAGGAACCGTTTGCTACAAATAATTTTTTCTTGATTTTGTGCCTAGGAATTTGATAATTATTAAAAAGAAAAGAAACTCCTAGGGGTTATAGGTGTCTTATTGAAGAATTGCCCATCAAAGACGGCAATACCTAGATCTATCCTTGCTTTTATGCCTAGCTAGGGGCGTTAAACGATAGCGCTTGTTGGGAGGCAACCCAATTTCATTTTAGTTTTTTTTTTGCTTTTTGCTTCTGTTTAGGAATAAATCTTTGATCTAGCCCCTGGTTAGATTTGCTTTTATGTTTTAATTAGTGTTTGTTCCAAGTGAAACCTATAGGATCTTCTTGGATGATAGTTATTTGATCTTACTGAAAATTCCAGAAATTTCTGCTCACGAAAACAATTGTTAAAAATCACCAGAACGCCATAAAATACTGATTCCAATTGCAGCAGTTTAATAAACAAATTATCTAGGTCGTCCTATTTTGGTAGATTTTTCTGAGTTCCAGAAGTTTGTGTTAGTTACAGATTACTACAGACTTTTCTGTTTTTGACAGATTCTATTTCTCGTGTGTTGTTTGCTTATTTTGATGAATCTATGACTAGTAAAATAGTTTATAAACCATAGATAAGTTGGAATACAGTAGGTTTAAAACCAATATAAATAAAGAATGAGTTTAATACAGTACCTTGAAGTGGTATTTTGTTTTCTTTAAGCTAACAGAGCTCACGAGATTTTCTATTAAGTTTTGTGTTGTGAAGTTTTCAAGATTTGGGTAAAAGATTTGATGGATTATGAAACAAGGAGTGGCAAGAGCCTAAGCTTGGGGATTCCCATGGCACCCCAAGGTAATCTAAGGACACCAAAAAACCAAAGCTTGGGGATGCCCCGGAAGGCATCCCCTCTTTCGTCCTCGTTCATCGGTAACTTTACTTGGAGCTATATTTTTATTCACCACGTGATATGTGTTTTGCTTGGAGCGTCTTGTATGATTTGAGTCTTTGCCTTTTAGTTTACCACAATCATCCTTGTTGTACACACTTTTTGAGAGAGACACACATGATTCGGAATTTATTAGAATACTCTATGTGCTTCACTTATATCTTTTGAACTATATAGTTTTTGCTCTAGTGCTTCACTTATATCTTTTAGAGCAAGGCGGTGATTTTGTTTTATAGAAACTATTGTTCTCTCATACTTCACTTATATTATTTTGAGAGTCCTACAAAACAACATGGTAATTTGCTTAAATTGAGAAATTAGTCCTAAAGTGATAGGCATCCAAAATTAGTAAAAACTTTCTTATAAATCGTTGAATACTATGAGAAGTTTGATGCTTGATAAATGTTTTGAGATATGAAGATGGTGATATTAGAGTCATGCTAGTTGAGTAGTTTTGAATTTGATAAATACTTGTGTTAAAGTTTGTGATTCCTGTAGCATGCACGTATGGTGAACCATTATGTGATGAAGTCGGAGCATGATTTATTTATTGATTGTCTTCCTTATGAGTGACGGTCGGGGACGGCGATGGTCTTTTCCTACCAATCTATCCCCTAGGAGCATGTGCGTAATACTTTGTTTCGATAACTAATAGATTTTTGCAATAAGTATATGAGTTCTTTATGACTAATGCTGAGTCTATGGATTATCGCACTCTCACCCTTCCACCTTTGCTAGCCTCTCTAATACCACACACGTTTTGCCGGTATCATACACCCACCATATACCTTCCTCAAAACAGCCACCATACCTACCTATCATGGCATTTCCATAGCCATTCCGAGATATATTGCCATGCAACTTACCACCGTTCCGTTTACTATGACACGCTTCATCATTGTCATATTGCTTTGCATGATCATGTAGTTGACATCGTATTTGTGGCAAAGCCATCGTTCATAATTTTTATACATGTCACTCTTGATTCATTGCATATCCCGGTACTCCGCCGGAGGCATTCACATATAGTCATATTTTTGTTCTAAGTATCGAGTTGTAATCCTTGAGTTGCAAGTAAATAAAAATGTGATGATCAACATTATTAGAGCATTGTCTCAAGTGAGGAAAGGATGATAGAGACTATGATTCCCCCACAAATCGGGATGAGACTCCGGACGAAAAAAAGGAGAAAAGGCCCAAAAAAAAAAGAGAAGGGACAATGTTACTATCCTTTTTACCACACTTGTGCTTCAAAAGTAGCACCATGATCTTCATGA
Source organism: Aegilops bicornis (assembly GCA_021605145.1). Lineage (NCBI taxonomy): Eukaryota > Viridiplantae > Streptophyta > Magnoliopsida > Poales > Poaceae > Aegilops > Aegilops bicornis. The sequence continues at coordinate 696,369,358 of CM038672.1, read as the reverse complement.
TAGAGAGTCTCCTATGTTGTCATTTTCATATACTAGTGGGAATTTTACATTATAGAACTTGGCTTGTATATTCCAATGATGGGCTTCCTCAAAATGCCCTAGGTCTTCGTGAGCAAGCAAGTTGGATGCACACCCACTTAGTTTCTTTTGTTGAGCTTTCATACACTTATACCTCTAGTGCATCCGTTGCATGGCAATCCCTACTCACTCTCATTGATATCTATTGATGGGAATCTCCATAGCCCGTTGATACGCCTAGTTGATGTGAGACTGTCTTCTCCTTTTTGTCTTCTCCACAACCACCATTCTATTCCACATATAGTGCTATGTCCATAGCTCATGCTCATGTATTGCGTGAAGATTGAAAAAGTTTGAGAACATCAAAAGTATGAAACAATTGCTTGGCTTGTCATCGGGGTTGTGCATGATTAAATACTTTGTGTGATGAAGATAGAGCATAGCCAGACTATATGATTTTGTAGGGATAACTTTCTTTGGCCATGTTATTTTGAGAAGACATGATTGCATAGTTAGTATGCTTGAAGTATTATTATTTTTATGTCAATATTAAAATTTTATCTTGAATCTTTCGGATCTGAATATTCATACCACAAATAAGAGAATTACATTAAGGATTATGCTAGGTAGCATTCCACATCAAAAATTCTGTTTTTATCATTTACCTACTCGAGGAAGAGCAGGAATTAAGCTTGGGATGCTTGATACGTCTCCAACATATCTATAATTTTGGTTGTTCCATGCTATTATATATTCTGTTTTGGATGTTTAATGGGCTTTATTATACACTTTTATATTATTTTTGAGACTAACCTATAAACCGGAGGCCCAGCCCAAATTGCTGTTTTTTGCCTATTTCGGTGTTTCGCAGAAAAAAGAATATCAAACGGAGTCCAAAGCGGAATGAAACCTTGAGCGTGATTTTGGAACAAACATGATCCAGAGAACTTGGAGTGGACGTCAAGCAACATACGAGGAGGCAGCGAGGTGAGGCGCCCACCCCCACCAGGCGCGCCCTCCACCCTCGTGGGCCCCTCGTGGCTCCACCGACCTACTTCTTCCTCCTATATATACCTCACGCACCCCAAACCATCCAGGCATCCACGAAAACCTAATTCTACAGGCCGCAACCTTACATGCCGTGAGATCCCATCTTGGGCCCTTTTAGGCGTCCTGCCGGAGGGCATTGATCACGGAGGGCTTCTACATTAACACCATAGCCTCTCCGATGATGTGTGAGTAGTTTACCTCAGACCTTGAGCCCATAGTTATTAGGTAGATGGCTTCTTGTCTCTCTTTGGATCTCAATACAAAGTTCTCCTCGATCTTCTTGGAGATCTATTCGATGTAATCTTCTTTTGCAGTGTGTTTGTCGAGATCCGATGAATTGTGGGTTTATGATCAAGTTTATCTATGAACGATATTTGAATCTTCTCTGAATTCTTTTATGTATGATTGGTTATCTTTGCAAGTCTATTCGAATTATCAGTTTGGTTTGGCCTACTAGATTGATCTTTCTTGCAATGGGAGAAGTGCTTAGCTTTGGGTTAAATCTTGCGGTGTCCTTTTCTAGTGACAGCAGGGGCAGCAAGGCACGTATTTATTGTTGCCATCGAGGATAAAAAGATGGGGTTTATATCATATTGCATGAGTTTAACCCTCTACATCATGTCATCTTGCTTAAAGCATTACTCTGTTCTTACGAACTTAATACTCTAGTTGCATGCTGGATAGCGGTCGATGTGTGGAGTAATAGTAGTAGATGCAGAATTGTTTTGGTCTACTTGTCGCGGACGTGATGCCTATATACATGATCATACCTAGATATTCTCATAACTATGCTTAATTCTATCAATTGCTCGACAATAATTCGTTTATCCACCGTAATACTTATGCTATTTTGAGAGAAGCCACTAGTGAAACCTATGGCCCTCAGGTCTATTTTCCATCATATTAATCTTTTAACACTTAGCTATTTCTATTGCCGTTTATTTTACTTTGCATCCTTATTTCTCTTTATCATAAAAATATCTAAAATATTATCTTATCATATCTATCAGATCTCACTCTAAGTAAGTGACCGTGAAGGGATTGACAACCCCTTTATCGCATTGGTTGCGAGGTTCTTATTTGTTTGTGTAGGTGCGTGGGACTCGGCGTGGTCTCCTCTTGGATTGATACCTTGGTTCTCAAAAACTGAGAGAAATACTTACGCTACTTTACTGCATCACCCTTTTTTAAGGTAAAACCAACACGATTGCTCAAGAGGTAGCAATCGCAAGGCCATGGCTGGCCACCATGCTGCCCCGACAGCCATGGCGACACAGCCCCGCCGAAAAGCCTGGAGCCGCCGCTCCAGCTTCCGATCTCCGCCGCCACGCCTGACGTCCAGGGTCGCCGTCGCGCGCATCCCGAGTCCGCCCCCAGGATGAAGAGCGAGCCCGCCACCGCCGTCCGCCGGACGAGCTTTGCTCCCCGGCTTCCTCCGGCCGCGGCGAGGAAGGATGGTTCGGGGTGGGTTGGGGGCGGCGGCGGCTAGGGTTTGCCGGTTTTGAAGTTGAAGGACTATTTCTATACTTTCAAAAGAATTGAGGGATGAAAAATATACTTATCTCTTTTATTTTCGGTAGAACCATGTCATATGGCTTGATATTTCTGCACGATATCAAGAGTATGAGTACAACATAGATTGAGAAGTTGATGACCTTTATTTGGAATATCATGCGCTGGTGAGAAGACGTCGAAGACTAGATTAGGTGCCGGACGCGGCTTTTTCATTTGATCTCTGCAGTTGGCTTGTTCATTCTCATTTGAAGTTTTATCGAAGCTGTTGTCGTTTTTGGTTTGTGGCTCTTCGGCTTTTTCGCCCTCCTACCTCGATTTCTCTCGCGCCAGGTCTCGCGAGGGGGCAGCCTGGGCGCCCTCAAGAGTGTTTTCTGCCCTTACTGTTCAAGGTTTCCCAACCTGGGTCCACCACGGGAGCACCACTCCAGTCCGTGCCTCACGGGCACCGCGACACGAACACAGGACCTGGGTCGGTCGCCCCTCACGGCTGAGGCTGGGAACTACCTACGCGCAGGCGTGCGGCCCGAAGGCACGATACCGAAATAGCAGAAACAGTACGATGATTAACGGCGAAAGTCCAAACACGCCCCCACGGGGCCCCACGCTACTGTCTTTCTACGCAGGAAAAAGAAAAAGGAAGAACAAATCGGGCGCGGCTCGCCCGGCACCAGCCCGCAGGAAAGACTCGGGCCGCCTCCGGGGTTCAGGCGGACTCCCTCTCGCACTTCACCGAGGCACGACAGCGTGGGGGCTGATCGCGGCCGCTGCTGGAGGAGCCGCTGCCCGAAGAAGAATCGATGAAGCTCGAGGAGCCCTGAGCGCCGCCGACCACGCGTGCGCTGTCTTCTCCGTCATCGCCGGGGCTGGGCCCCCGGCCGCGGTTGTCGTCCTCAGGGCAGCACCCAGCGCGGCGACCATCCTCCCCAAACGCCCTCACGTAAAGGGTGGCATCGCCGTCGAACTTGAAGTGCAGGGTGCACCGACGGCTCAGGCCACGCGTGCGGGCAAACGTCTGCCAGCCGCGAGTCAAGGCCAGGCTGCCAGCCGCGGACACCTCCAACGAAGCCCAGGAGGCCCAACTGCAGCAGCCGTCTGCCTGGAGCCAGAGGCCGCCCGGGGCGCCAGCCGGGAGCTCGCCTAGGAGGAAGCGAGGAAGCTGAAGCCGGGCGCAAGTCGGCTCCGCCGACCACACAACGAACTCCGGCAACACCTCCGCAGCGCGGAAGCGCGGCCTAGGGGGTCGCGCGGCCGTAGCGCACCCCCCGGCCACAGCCAGTCGCCCATCACCGCGCGGGAGATCACCTCCGCGGCCCCGGGGAGTCGCCGCGGGAGCCACAGGATGTTTGCGAGGGCGGCCTCGGCCGCGCTTGAGCGGGGGAGAGGCAGGCTCAACCTGGCGGGCCTTCCCCTTCTCTATGGCCGAGAACTTCCTCGGCGGAGCCATGAAGAAGGAGGAAAAGCAAGAGGGAACAGACTAGAATGGCACGCGCCGTTCCGTACTTAAAGCCAGAGGAGGCCAACCGCCGGCCTCCATGATCGCAGGTAATCATGACTCGCTTTGCATGCAGGGACTTGTCTATTCGTGCAGTCGCCGAGGCGTCGTGGGGAAGTGGAGACGCCCACGTCCAATCAACCGCCACGCGGCGCCCAAGGCCGCAGGCTGTTAGCATGGCGCTCAAGGCTTGCCTGTCGCCGCCTCTGCTCGGCCAAGCCCGGGCGCGCCTTGGGCCCGGGGCTACTGTCGGCGTTCTGGGAACGGGGGTCCCCAGACTTGCCTGCCTGCGGTGTGGCTCAATGGGGCCCATCACGGCCAATCTTCACCAACACAAGCTCAAGACCTCGCGAGGGCCAAGCCTCATGAGGCGGACGACAGGAACCTCCTCGTGCATGGCCTCATCAGGCTGGCTCGCGAGGAGGCAGAGAGATCAAGCGGGGTACCTCACGAGGTGCCCATGACGCAAGCCATGACGACCAAGGGCGCCAGGGCGCCAGCCCGCCAGATGTCCTCCTTTCCTCTTTGGTGCAAAGGGAGCAAGCGCAGCGAGCATCAAGCAAAGGCGTCCATTTCGGTGCAACAAGCCCAAGACCAGCCCAACGGCAGGAAGGAAGTCATTGTGGAGCCCAAGCCGGCGTCACCACCAGAGCCTTTGACAGGCGAGGACCAACTTTAGTCAGGATAAGTGTACCAGATGTTCCCCTTCAAAATGGCCAATTGTTGGCGCCCTTCTCGCTCGATATTTGGGAAGAGTCCCAGGGCCTTTGCCTATAAATAGGACTAGCCACACACAGATCTAGGGGCATCTTGGATCCGATCCAGAACAGCTTGAGCTGGATCCCAGAGAGAGAGAGAGAGAGAGAGAGAGAGAGAGAGAGAGCGATTGAACTCCTCCAAGCAGTTCATCGCCCCGGCCAAGAACAGACCCTCGCGAGGCTGTTCTTCCTTGTATTGTTCATCACCATCTGCCCAAGAGGCAATCCACCACACCACAAACTAGAGTAGGGTATTACACCACAACGGTGGCCCGAACTAGTATAAACCTTGTGTCTCTTGTGTTGTTCCTTTCGTAGTTTAGATCCTTGCAAGGCGGCGGGGTGCAGGTAGGTAGAGGGCGAGATCTCCGCGCGCACCCCAGTCTTCGAACCTCAAGGGTCTGCCTGAACCCGAAATCCGACAGCATCTGAGTGTGGGTTGTCCACAGAAAAAGGTCTACGCCTGGATGTCCAAACAAGGTGGAATTCTACCTACCACATGTTGAGTGATGCCCTATATTATAAGAAGGCCTTTGATAGGTTGCATGAGATTGACAAAAAGAAGTTTGACAAGTTTGCTCCAACAGCTGATGATTGGGACAAGGCGCTTACCCTTTGTAGATGCTTGAAGAAGTTTGATGATCTCACTACTCTGCTATCAGGTAATCAATATCCAACAGCAAACTTATTCTACAAAGGATTCTGTGAGATCAAGGCTTTAATTTCTGGTTGGCGTAAAAGTAGTGATACTACTATTAAAAAGATGGCAGGTTCTATGCAAACTAAATTTGATAAGTACTGGAGGAAGTCAAATCTTGCTCTTGCAGTTGCCTTCTTTCTTGACCCTAGATACAAGAGAAGTGGAATTGAACATTACATGAGAAAGGTTCATGGGGAACTACTGTATCGTGGTAAAGTAGAAGAGTTGATTATTGTTGTGAAGCAGATGTACCAAGCATATCAGAATGAATATGCACAGAGCACTGATGGACCTAGCTGTACTACCACTTCTCAAGAAGGCAATACTGATCTTATGGTAGGAGATGAAGATGATTATTTTCTGTCTCAGCAGGGCACTCATGGGTCCAATGAAGGTGACACAGACTTGGATAAGTACATGGCAGAAGTTACAGTAAGGCTTTCAAAGGTTGCTTTTGAGAACTTTGATATCTTATCATGGTGGAAAACACATCAAGATGTATACCCTGTGTTATCAATGCTTGCTCGTGATGTTTTGGCTATACAAGTGTCCACTGTTGCCTCGGAAGCAGCTTTCAGTGCCAGTGGTCGTGTTATTGATCCATTCCGCTGTGGTCTTGACCCCTATGTGGTAGAAGCATTAATATGTACAAAAGACTGGGTTGCTGCATCTAGGAAAAATAACAATAAAAAGGGGATAGACTTGGTTCAATTGTGAACGATCTGGAGGTTGTGGAAACACTTGTTGCTAATATGAGTCTTAAGGAACAGCTTGACGAAAAGGTAAGGCTCTGCCCTCTCTACCAGTCTTACTCATTTTGGAAGAGACTTGCCTTCATGATCATTAATGCCCTATACATGATCTAATGCCAATATTTTCCCTGGACTTTGTAGCAACAAGCAGAAGCTGACAATGATGATGACAATTTCGATTATACCATGAGTACTTTAACTTTAGGGGAGAGGCTAGCTATGCAAGTATGTCTGATTACCTCTTCAACATTACTGCTATTTTATTTTTCTAAAGTAATAACAATATTTTCCTTAAATTGCATGCTGCTGATACATAGGATAATAAAGGAACTGATATTGAATAAGAGGCTGATCAAGTGCATCAGGAGCAAGAAGTTTAGGTACGCAGTTGTACCAACAATTCTCTGATGTATATTAGTATATATTACCAGCCTGTATCCTCTTTGCACATATGGATTAGTTTTACTGATATATGCCTTTTATATGTGTGCTGCTACTTGCTAGTTACGAATCACATGCCGATCAGATTAGATTTACATTTATATATACATCTGTACTCATGAATCATGATTGGATATGTATGTTGCTAGTTACCGACCAGATATCAATATAATTGAATTAGTCATCTATGTATAGTACGTGCTTCTTGAATTAGTCATCTATGTATAGTACGTGCATCGATGCATTCAATATCTGACGCTTGATGTTTCTCTTCTCACTATATACACGTACTCTAAGAGTTACAAATTAATCATGTGGATATATACACCTCAGAACTGATGCATGTGTGTCCGAACTACTTAATTGTCCACAGCCAAGTATTAATAATTTCTCTTACTGTCAAGTGTAGTATCTAATGATCTAATATCTCTTATCATTCTCACAGGGTGATGCCAGTGGATTGGAAGAAGACCATGTTGAAGAGAAATAAAGGATGATTACCGGCTTCTACATACTTGATTGGATACTTGCCTTTCATAATAAATAAAAACTTCGATTGAATTAAATATTTCCTAAGTACGACCTTCGTCTTGGACACTATGTGTAATGCTATCAACATATTATCGGTACTGCATATTTTTGCTATACTGGTGATTTATAACTTTAAAACGCCACTCTCTAGTGTTATGCGCTTGGATGAAAACATGTTTTCATATTGTTTGCTTAGTAGAAATAAATCATGTCTTTGCACGTATCATCCGATAATTTTTGTCCGTTTCCAGTCCGAATTTGCTCCGCCTCCGCTCCGAATCCGTAGTCCGACATAATCCGCATTCGAATCCGCATCCGGTCATTATCCGCTCCGCTCCGAATCCGGCCAAAAAAATGGTAAAGGATATGGTACAAGCATTATCCGATCCGATCCGATCCGTTTACATCCCTACTCACGAGAAAATGGCTGGTCACCGGAATGCCCAGTCCCATGCTTTATGCAAATCAAATCAAAATAATTGCAAACAAAACTCCCCCTGGGACTGTTGCTAGTTGGAGACACTCGTTGTTTCGAGCAAGTCATGGATTGATGCTTGTTGGTGGAGGGGGAGTATAAACTTTACCATTCTGTTTGGGAACCGCCTATAATGTGTGTAGCATGGAAGATATCGCCATCTCTTGGTTGTTATGTTGACAATGAAAGTATGCCGCTCAAATATTATTTATCTCTATTTCAAAACCGAGCTCTGGCACCTCTACAAATCCCTGCTTCCCTCTGCGAAGGGCCTATCTATTTACTTTCATGTTGAGTCATCACTCTCTTATTAAAAAGCACTAGCTGGAGAGCACTGCTGTCATTTGCATTCATTACTATTAATTTATATTGGGTATGACTATGACTGGATCTCTTTTACCATGAATTACAATGTCTAGTCAGTCCTTGATCTTTAAAGGTGCTCTGCATTTATGTTTTGCAGTCCCAGAAAGGGCTAGCGAGATACCATCTTATTATATCATATCATGGTTGTTTTGAGAAAGTGTTGTCATCCGAGATTTATTATTATTGCTCGCTAGTTGATTATGCCATTGATATGAGTAAACATGAGACCTAAGAGTTATTGTGAATGTGGTTAGTCATAATCTTTGCTGAAAACTTGAATGCTGACTTTACATATTTACAACAAGAGCAAACAGAGTTTGTAAAAGTTTTTCTTTATCTCTTTCAGTTTATCTACTGAATTGCTTGAGGACAAGCAAAGGTTTAAGCTTGGGGGAGTTGATACGTCTCCGTCGTATCTACTTTTCCAAACACTTATGCCATTGTTTTGGACTCTAACTTGCATGATTTGAATGGAACTAACCCGGACTGATGTTGTTTTCAGCAGACTTTCCATGGTGTTATTTATGTGCAGAAACAAAAGTTCTCGGAATGACCTGAAACTCCACGGAACATCTATTTGGAAAATAATAAAAATACCGGAAGAAAAATACACGTCAGGGGGCCCACACCCTGTCCACGAGGGTGGAGGGCGCGCCTGCCCCCCTAGGGTGCGCCCCCTACCTCGTGGGCCCCCTGACGCTCCACCGACCTCAACTCCAACTCCATATATTCACTTTCGGGGAGAAAAAAATCAGAGAGAAGGATTCACCGTGTTTTACGATACGGAACCGCCCCCAAGCCCTAAAACCTCTTGGGAGAGCTGATCTGGAGTCCATTCGGGGCTCCGGAGAGGGGGATTCGTCGCCGTCATCATCATCAACCATCCTCCACCACCAATTTCATGATGCTCACCGCCGTGCGTGAGTAATACCATCGTAGGCTTGCTGGACGGTGATGGGTTGGATGAGATCTATAATGTAATCGAGTTAGTTTTGTTAGGGTTTGATCCCTAGTATCCACTATGTACTGAGATTGATATTGCTATGACTTTGCTATGCTTAATGCTTGTCACTAGGGCCCGAGTGCCATGATTTCAGATCTTAACCTATTATGTTTTCTTGAATATATGTGAGTTCTTGATCCTATCTTGCAAGTCTATAGTCACCTACTATGTGTTATGATCCGCAACCTCAAGTGACAATAATCGGGACCACTCCGGTGATGACCATAGTTTGAGGAATTCATGCATTCACTATGTGCTAATGCTTTGTTCCGCATCTTGTATTAAAAGGAGGCCTTAATATCCCTTAGTTTCCATTAGAACCCCGCTGCCACGGGAGGGTAGGACAAAAGATGTCATGAAAGTTCTTTTCCATAAGCACGTATGACTATATTCGGAATACATGCCTACATTACATTGATGAATTGGAGCTACTTCTGTGTCACCCTATGTTATGACTGTTACATGATGAACCGCATCCGGCATAATTCTCCATCACCGATCCAATGCCTACGAGCTTTCCACATATTGTTTCCCGCTTATTTACTGTTCCGTTACTACTGTTACAATCACTACAAAACACCAAAAATATTACTTTTGCTACCGTTACCACTACTATCATATTACTTTGCTACTAAATACTTTGCTGCAGATACTAAGTTATCCAGGTGTGGTTGAATTGACAACTCAACTGCTAATACTTGAGAATATTCTTTGGCTCCCCTTGTGTCGAATCAATAAATTTGGGTTGAATACTCTACCCTCGAAAACTGTTGCGATCCCCTATACTTGTGGGTTATCATTCGGTAAACATCTGTTCCTTATACTTTCAATCATATCTTCCCATGTGTTGTCGGTTTACTGATGTGTCAAATGATGCAGGAACTCGCATTAGCCATCTGGGCTCTGATGTTCAAAAGAAGCTGAAGGCTGCCTATACCCTTATAGAGCTGTTATATACCGGTGCACAACGGATCATCTGTGCCGCTTCACACAACAAGCCTCCCCCCACTTTAATTAAGGAAACCTTAGCAAGGTTGTCGATCCTGCCTGCCCGGGTAGAAGAGCTAAAGAGATCTACTGCAAGGGCAGATGCTTTGACCGCACTAACCCGGGCAAAAGCATGGGTACCTAACCTTGATCCGGTGGAAGTGGCTAAAGGCTATCCCAGCTTAAAAGAAGATGGATCAGAATTTGATCAGGAGGATCTCCGCGCCATAAACCGGGAAGTACGTCCACTGGCTTGTCAACTGGCTGAAGAAGCTGATCTTTCTTTTTACCAGGCGAGCTATGACACCAATAACAAACGGGTTGCTGCACCGACTCCTGAAGCGCAAAATCTGATCCCTCCAATCCGTAAGCACACTTATGCCCCTGATATTGAACCGTCAACCCTTATAAGCGACGAAGCTGTGTTCCAAGCTTTAACTGGGATCGACTGGACAACTGTTGACTTCCAGCCGCTGGGTAGAGACGAAGAAGATGAACCGGTGCAAGATGATCCGCAGCCGTCAGGTCAAGCTGATAAGCAATCATAATCCGGGGGCCGGTTTAGTCTTCCACGTGCTGCAATGCTTATTGAGAAATAATTATCCTTTTTGGGCACTGAAACGCCTTGTAATAGACTAGTTAAAACACTTGGTCTGTTATGCCTTCGTGCATATTTATCTGCAACTGATGCGTGCTAATCCGCCATGCTTAAGATATGATGTTCATAATCCATAGCCATTTATTCAAGCTGTTCCTGCAGATAAGAAGCTTAAAGCGCCCTGGCGGTTTACCACCGGGCGGGTCATGATACCCAAATATATATATATATATATATATATATATATATATATATATATATATATATATATATATATATATATATATATATATATATATATATATAGGAAAATGCATCCTACTACCGGGTGTAGTTACACCCATTTCTCACATACTATCATGTGGTAGTATATACTCTGCTTTATTATTTTTAGTATGTTCACATACTATATCTAAGATACTCCAAAGCGAGTTATGTGAAAAAATTGCATGTGAGCCCATGTTTTTATAATATTGGTGAAATACGTACATATTTATGCATAAAGGAGTATGCTCAAAATATACTACATACTACCTAAAAATAGTATATATACTACCTAAACATCCTTACATACTACATACTACGCGTACATACTTTTCGACATGATAGATACTACCTAGAACGTATGAAACAAAAGTGGGAGTAACTACACCCGGTAGTAGGAAAAAATTGTCCTATATATATATATATATATATATATATATATAATCAAGGTTGTAAAAGGTAACCAAATATGGAAATATATGATACATGTGACCTTTAGGCATAGTGTTGGCTGACCAACTTTGTAGTGAGGGTAATAACCCTAATCCGGTATATGAGGAACTCCTGTTATATGATGCCGGTTTACAATAAAACCGTTCCGGGTTGTGATAAACACCGGTTTATTCCATACTGGTGACTTTGAGTCAAAACCAGACCGGGCTGATAGTCTCCAGATTATAATTTGATCATGTGCTGACAACTTGGAGTTGACAGTCTACTTGGGTTGATGAACACCGGTTTAAAAACGTCACAAATCTTGTCAAAAAGAGAAAAAACTTAGCAAAAAGCGAATAAAAAACCCTTGTAGTCGAGGCTTTTCACGGGCTGCCAGGCCCCAAATTCGAGGCTTTTCATGGGTTGCCAGGCCACTGAGTTAAACCATTTCACAAAGCCTTTTAAGATGGTCCTCAATCCTTAACCAATCATCGTTTTAACTTGACAAGTTCAGGGTCTTTATTTTAGAATAACTTGTCAAAGTTTGAAGGGTCATACCAGGTTTACCTGGGCGGAGTAACTTACTTAAATAGGCAGGTTAACCCGGGGTTTTAGGTGTATACACCAGGCTTCCAAGCCATGGCTTGATAGCCTATTACAAGTGTAGATTCTTTGTTCATTTCGACAGCAAAGAATCCCCAAGTAACATTTTGAGCTGTGCTCAGTGGGTGCCTATGTTTGAGTTGTTGTTTTACAACACTCTCTTTGGCCCCGGATTGATTTGGCTTTGAGCCGATCAAGAGGTGTGGCTATGGTTCGGATACGACCAAGCCCCCAAGTGATGTTGTGGCATTGCGCCGATCAAGAGGTGTAGCTATGGTTCAGATACGACCAAGCCCCCAAGTGATGTAACATAAAGCTTTGAGAAGCTGAATCAAGGGGTAAACCGGACGCCACTTTATAAACAGAAGCTCCATGTAACCACACATGATGTAAGAAAACAACAGATACCCCGCTTTAGCTGAGGTTCCGGTTTATTATATTGATCATAATATATACTTTGTCATAATATGTACATAAGCAGAGCCTATGGCTAGTATAGTAAGGCCGAAGATGAGAAATATTCCACGGCCGGTTGGTCTCCTCCTCCGACTTAAGTGAGTCTTCGTGCTCTCGAACATCAATTAGGTAGTACGACCCGTTGTGTAGATTCTTGCTGACCACAAAGGGTCCTTCCCAAGGGCGGGACAGCTTGTGCATATCTGTCTGATCCTGAATAAGTCGAAGCACCAAATCGCCTTCTTGAAAAGTTCTGGTTCTACCCCAGCAGCTGTGATAACAACGCAGATCTTGCTGATAAATCACCGAACGGGCTGCTGCCATGTCACGCTCCTCATCTAACAGGTCAAGAGCTTCCTGCCGTGCCTTCTCGTTGTCAGCTTCAACATATGCCGCTACACGAGGTGAGTCATGACAGATGTCACTAGGAAGAACCGCTTCCGCTCCATAAACCATGAAGAACGGTGTGTACCCAATCGATCTGTTGGGTGTGCTATTGATGCTCCATAACACAGAAGGTAACTCCCCAACCCAACAACCCGGCCTGCCTTTCGCCTTGAGCTATGCGTTGGTTTTCCCGAAGAGAAGAGGATGATGCATCACGATGGCGTAAGTATTTCCCTCAATTTTTGAGAACCAAGGTATCAATCCAAGGAGGCCACACGCAAGTCCCTCGTACCTGCACACAATGATAGCTACTCGCAACCAACGCGATTAGGGGTTGTCAATCCCTTCATGGTCACTTACGAGAGTGAGACCTGATAGAGATAATATTTTTGGTATTTTTAGTATAAAGATGCAAAGTGAAAAGTAAAAGGCAAAGTAAAACAAAGCAAGTATAAAAGTGATAGAGATTGATATGATGAGAATAGACCCGGGGGCGATAGGTTTCACTAGTGACTTCTCTCAAGAGCATAAGTATTCTACGGTGGGTGAACAAATTACTGTTGAGCAATTGACAGAATTGAGCATAGTTATGAGGTTATCTAGGTATGATCATGTATATAGGCATCACGTCCGTGACAAGTATATCGAAACGATTCTGCATCTACTACTATTACTCCACTCATCGACCGCTATCCAGCATGCATCTAGAGTATTAAGTTAAAACAGAGTAACGCCTTAAGCAAGATGACATGATGTAGAGGAATAAATTCATGCAATATGATAAATACCCCATCTTGTTATCCTCGATGGCAACAATACAATACGTGCCTTGCAACCCTTTACATCCGGGTAAGGACACCACAAGATTGAACCCAAAGCTAAGCACTTCTCCCATTGCAAGAACTACCAATCTAGTTGGGCAAACCAAACGGATAATTCGAAGAGACTTGCAAAGATAACTCAATCATACATAAAAGAATTCAGAGAAGATTCAAATAGTATTCATAGATAAGCTGGATCATAAACGCACAATTCATCGGTCTCAACAAAAACACCACAAAAAGAAGATTACATCGAATAGATCTCCACGAGAGAGGGAGAACATTGTATTGAGATCCAAAAGAGAGAAGAAGCCATCTAGCTACTAGCTATGGACCGAAGGTCTGAAGTAAACTACTCACACTTCATCGGAGGGGCTATGGTGTTGATGTAGAAGCCCTCCGTGGTGGATGCCTCCTCCGGCGGAGCTCCGCACTACTAGAAAAACCGCTACTAATGGCGCACCTAATTTGGCCATTAATGGCGCATCACTGGTGCGCCATTACTAGCACGCCATTAGTATTTTTTACTAATGGCGCACCAGTGGTGCGCCATTAGTATCTGGTATACTAATGTCGCACCACTGGTGCACCATTAGTATAGGCTACGGTGCGCCATTAGTATACCTCCCAGGGGCCATGTATACCCAGGTGCTTTGGCATACTAATGGCGCACGACCACGAGATGCGCCATTAGTAAACGGCGGCATACTAATGGCGCACTGACCAGTGATGCGCCATTAGTATGCTTTGTCATACTAATGGCGACCGTCATGTGATGCGCCATTAGTATGAATATTAGTTTTTTATTTTTTATTTTCTGTTTTTGCACAGGTTACAAAATGTATAATTTGACAAAATATAGACAACACACATCAACAACAGATTCATCGAATACAATAGAAGATTAGTCTTTGAATACAATTCATCATATTAGTCTCCGAATACAATTCATCATATTAGTCTCCGAATTGAAAAGACCGAACAAAGATAGAACATTATATTACAAGTCTCGAGACCGCGAGTAGCGAGTTTGTCTTCACATTACAAGTCGATATCGATCATCTAAACTACCATCACATAGAAGAGAGCTGCGGTCATCACGATGAGCATCATCACGATGAAACTCGTCTTCATCCGGTTCCTCCAACGCTCCCTCCCCTCTCCCACTAGATAGCGGGCGTATCTAGATTCGCCTCGGCCCTAGTGGTGTACCCTTTGTAACTGTTACCGCTGAATCGGTGAACCTGTCTCCGACACTCCTCCCAGTCATCGAGACTCCGGGAACCTTACCCTTGTACACGACATACGACGGCATCGCTATGCACTAGCCAAACGAAACGTTAGTACCAATTCACAGACAATACATAAGCAATATATAAGTATGCAACAGAACGATCGAAAGAGAAAAGCAAGACATTAATAGCATCGATTACATCTAAGTTGAACGACTCTCGAAACCAAAGAGACATACTACAAGTTCATTAAAGTTTAATTACAACATGAGCCAATCGATGTTTCAGAACTAGACAACTCGACTCAAGGGACCGGAGCATGGATGAAGCCGCCGTCTATCGTGGGAGTCATGAAAGAACGGGCGTTGTCAGCCTGCATTTGTAGCATTGTGTCGATGTCACCGTTGGACGGTTGATTTCTGAGGTAGAACTGCCCCGAGGTACGAAGGACATCTTGATGGATGATTTCCGCAAACTCCGATTGGATGCAAAAGAATTCTTGTCTGATGTCCGCGTCTGGATTGCCGACACGCCGCGGCCCAATCTTTGAGTTTACTCGGTAGCAGAAGTTGATGATGGTCCCGCACGATCGCCTGCATGTGATGGATGGCATAGTAGGCACCCTTCGACCACAAAGCGGCTGCTTGACGCAGCGTAACGTCAGATTGTGGGAGAACACGTGCTTGCCGTACTTACGAATAGGCCTGGTGAAGGTGCCTCCAGATTGGGCGTGGCCGGGAGAACATCATCAAGAACCTTCTTGACATTTGTGTAGTCTACCTTCGATCGACGGTCGGGAATTAAATACGTGGCCATGGAATATTTGGGGCTTAGGAGGATGAGCGTGCAATGTGTGTCACTGCAGAAAACACGGAATGTTAAAAGAAAACGATCGAAATCTAAGAATTCATATGTTACGGGCGGTTGAGGGGAGGACTTACTCGGGAAAGTAAGGCACGCGGAAGTTATCCTTATCTTGGTTTGCCAGAATGACGCCTTCGAGGTAAGAACTCGCGACTTGCCGGTCCCCAACGCTGCCCAAGATCTTGGCACGCATGTAGAAGGGGTCGACTATCACGATGTCCGGGGTCTTGTCGCGAATGATCCGCATCTCCATACTCAGCGAAAATAGCCGAACGAAGGTGTAGTGCAGCGGATGAAGGTTCAACATAGCATGGATGTCATCAAACCGCAGGATGATCGTGACGCCCGATGGAGTTATCCACAAAGCCCTTGCCCTCGGCACCTTGGCCACGAAAACCGGGTATGCCACATCCTTCTCTCACGAGACGCCGCTTCTCCAAAGAAAGAACACTGTCATGCAGACTCCGCATAGCACCGGTTGCAGCATTGAGCAAATTTGTCGGTAGCATCGCCCTACCCGCCACATGCACCCTCCTGGAGATATCCTCAGGTGAAGGTGGCCCGTCCTGAGCACGGATCGTACTCGGTGCCAGCTAGCCCGCACCCTTGTTAGTCTTTCTTTTGCGTGCCTTCTTCTTCTCCTGTAATGGGACCGAGTTCTGCTCACTGACCGCCTTCTTGAGTGTGTTGGGGCTGATAATATTTCGCACCTCGCCTATCTGAGGCTCGGTGAAGTCGGCAGTTGGAGGCGTCTCCTGAGAGCTGAATGGCGACGACGCCTGTTGCAACTTGGCTTCTCCGCGGTACCAGCTAGATCGCGCACGCCTTTTGTTGGGTTGGGTTCTTGAGAAGGAGGCCCCATGAAGTCGCCACCATACCCATGATCGGCAAAATCTTGATCGACGTTGGCAAATGTATAAATGTCGTCGTCGTTCGATCCCGTGCCATATGCATGTTTGGATCCATTGGCATAGGGATGTCCGCACCGTTGCGGTGGTCTTGCCATGGGGCCGACTTGGCGACAACACGATGGCGGTGTTGTCTTTGGGGTGGTGTCCCCGCCCCAAACGAATCTGGCTCTTCGCCAAAGCAGGGGCCAGCTCAGCAGGCGCCGAGGGTCATCACGTCACCATCGCCGGCCCGACGGGTCGAATCGGAGGTAACACCTCGTCGCAGCCTGGCAGCACCCGAACCAGTTCAACCCTAAACAAGTTGGGTGGCATCTGGGTACCGTGGAACAAGGGGTTGCCCGGTTGAACGATTTTGCCCTTGGCGACATTGACCAACTCATTGTTCACGGCGCGGGAGAGTGCACGAACGTCGGCGGCGCCCTGCGAAAACATGTAGGGCGTCGGGGATGCCCGATCAAAGGCAAGGAGATGAAGTCCTCGACCGAGAGATGCTTAATTAGTTACCGTGATGATGGCGCCGAGCTCGGCTAATGTCGAGGCACCGCCAACGGCGGGCGGCAGCTGATTGACGGAGGGGCCGCTTGCTGCAGAGGTGCCGCCGGGCGTACACCCGGTGCATTAAGCTCCCGTGCGGCGTCGGAGACACCAATGCCGCCTCCGCCGGAGACACCAATGGCCCCGCCATCGCATTCTGCGAGTTGCTGGCCGTGAAGCTAGGAATCGGGGGCGGCCCCTGTTGGCCGCCTGCAATCCACGCACTCAACCCCTGGATCAAGGTAGGCACAATGGCGGTGATCGTCGCTCCGAGTTGTTGTTGCACTTGCTCTTGGACAATCTCCGGAATCCGCGCCACCTGTGCCTTGAGTTCTTGAACCTCGCGCGCTGGCTTTCCGAGCTGGTCTTTTTCTCCTAGCGCACACCGGTATAGTATGACCCCATTTTGTGGACAAGCCTTTGCGGCCACACGACCATTGACGCCGGCTTCTTGAGCTTATCCTTGTTCTTCATTACATTCAACGCCCTATTTAGAGTGGTGTCCCAAGGGTTGCTCTTAGTCGACCCAGCCATCTGCTTTCGGTCGCTGCGGAAGGAATGTGAACCATTTAGAAATTTGGCTTCATTAATTAGAATGCAACCATATGGAGCTAATTACCCCGGGGGTGGTATTCCTTACCAGAACAACCTCAATCGCCCTGGTCTTCGGATCCGTGGTAAGCTGCTTTGTTTTCGGGTCCTTCTTGTACCGGGCCCTGACAAAGTTCCTGGTCTGCTTGTCACCGTATGTATCGAAGAGGGGCGGTAGGCCTTGCTCGGCACGCTCCGCGTCCTCCTTGTCCCATATAGGCTCCGCCACTCTGTAACCGTCGGGACCGAGTGTGTGTTCCCTAAGTTCAGCTCCATTTCTTTCCCCAATCGACTTGATTGGGAGTTTGCGGTGCTCGATCAATTGATCTTGAAGTCGTTGTAGTCATCTTCGGTGATCGAAGGATTTTTCTCCTTGATCTTCTCATAACTCTCACCTTTCTCGATCATTCTCTTCACATTGCTTTTCCAAGTAGACAGGGCCTTGCTCATCTTCGTGAGGGCAGCATTGTTCACTTTATTCCCTTTGAGGCTTGTGTTTTCAAAAGCAGCGGGAACTTGTATCGCTCGTGCAGCTTCGTGAAGAGGAGGTTGCAAATTCCCTCGGTCAGGATGCCTCGGGTTCTCGGTGTTGATCGAGACGGTGCTCGGAGAATGCACCCGAGCTGAAGCGAGTACCCTTGACTATTCGTTCGGGCGCCGTTGGATTCCCGTCGGAGTCCACTTCAGTAACTTCCTCCTTGAGGGTGCGGAGCACGGTCGGGCGCCGGTCCTTCCGTTGCCTCTTCTGTTGGCTGCCATCTGTGTGTGCGCCGCCATCATTAGTGGTGGCATCCTCGGCGGCACCATCAGTGGTGGCATCAGTGGGGTCATCCTCGGCGGTACCATCAGTGGTCTTAGGATCGGTGGGGAAGGCGGCGTCCTCATACAAGTGAGGTTGTTCCTCCATCTCCTGGGACAGCTCCCAGAATGCCTTGCCGCCAACCCCGGCCTCATCGTTGTGGGCCATGTTTCTCTCTAAATAGAAACAAAGTTTGGTCAAAAGTTGGTTATTGTCAAGGAACAAGATCATGGTCTCATCATTTAGGGTTTGTCGACACCGAGGCATCCTAAAATCTAAGCTTTTATCATTGAGGGTTTTTCGACGCCAAGGCACCCTAAAAGCCTAACCTTTCATCATTTCGGTTTTATCGACACCGAGGCACCCTAAAAGCCATGCATTAGTCACAAGTACGCCGGGGCACTTGATCCTACTCAATTAACTACTAAGATACCCGGCCCATGCATTTGTCGCAAGTACCCCATATGTCATATTTTTAGCAAAGTCATGCTAAAATTCACGGAAAATTTCAGCATGACCTTTGCTGAAAATAGGACATACGGAGTACTCGAATTTGCCAGAACGGAAGTTAATCGACATTCCGGCAAACTCAAGGGCCTCTCGGGGAACCTGCAATATCATCATGACACGATGGTCGGAGACAAAACCCAGCAAACTAGCACCACAATGTGCCTCTACTTTCATATGGATGAAAATGCCACAATGTGCCTCTACTAGCACCACAATCTTAGTTAACTTCTGGGGACATCAGAAAGTTAACATCCGCCTAATTATTATGAGGACTTCACTGCCACTGTTTATTCAAACTTAAGTTAGTAATTAAAAATATAAAATAGGATAACCCAAAGGATGTGACTGTTGGTTGATGTCACAAAAAAGTTGCTAATCTCAACATGTTCTATAGTTGTTAAAATTATCTTACTGTATTTAGAACCTCTGTTGGAAAAGGCAGTGCCTAGGAGGCGCTTAGGCACGCCTAGGCGCTAGGCAATGGCCAAACGCCTCGCCTAGGGCATAAGCAGAAGTCTAGGCAGAGTAAGTAATAATTTTTCTACCCAAGCGAGAAATCATGCCATATTGCAATCGATATGCCAAAAGGGCCATATTCCAATGGTAGTAGCTGGTAGGTAACATACTTATATGCTCTAAATTAATAAAATACAGATATAATAACCACATATACACCCTGATAGTAAAAAAAATATGTAACTGCCTAGGCTGTGCCTAGGGCGCTTAAGCACCGCCTAGGCACTAGGCGAAGGCCAACCGCCTCGCTTACGCCTACCGCCTTTTCCAACCTTGTTTAGAACAAACTAACACCCCAGAGTCTACCAATTCAGGTAGAAGCCATCATTCATTACAAATTTGAATATATGATATTCCAGAAAATAATATGTCTACAAAATGAGATACATTCCGTTTGAACTACCAAAACTGTAACCAACGTTATTACCTAATTATGAAAAAGTGCAGTACATATAAATTATTTCATCACTGAGAGGAGATAACCAAAAATTTCCAAGCAATATGATTAAGAAAATGGGATTTAGGCATCCAAATGCCACAAAAGACCAAATCACATTTTTAAACCAAGTTACACAAAGAAAATGCACCTAAGCACCAAGAGGAACTGTTACAACTCCATAAGGTATATCCAAGTCACTGCTACTCATATTCAAAAAACCTGACTGCAATATAACCAGAAAGATTGTAAGACATTATATCTCCCTGCTGACATGAACTGAAAGCGTAACAAAAATACCATCTTCTTTTGTTGATGCGTTGGTGTTTTAGAGTAGAGGTAAGAAAACCAGAGACCATATATGTAGTTTCTAACATATGCAAGATTACTTAAAAATTGGAGAGCCATGTCGTTTCTACTGGACCTAAATATAGCTAGCTACTGGTGTTGAACAATAAACAGCCACACCACACACTAAGACAAGTAACTGAAATGACTCTCTTTGTATTGTAGTAGAAGAAGAAACAAGAGAGAGATGCAAGATAGTAGTATATATAGGTGAGTCAACCTATTATTCTAGGCAGCTGCCTTGCTAGTGATTCGGTGTCGTCGCAACTGGATCCCTCCCACTCGACCTGCGATCTTCTACAAGGAAAAAGTAGCAGCTCAGTCAACCACCATATAATTATACAAGGAAAAATGCTACTTGGCACAAGTGTAAACGAGAAGCTTGAGGTAGCAGCAGATTGAAGTGATAAAGTGCAAAGGAGAAGCTTGAGCTAGTAAACAATTTCTGAATGTTATAAAGTGGGGAAAGTAAAATAAAATTCATGACTAGTCATGGCACTAGAAAAGAGATGAGATTTCACAAAACCAGAGCCAAGCATAGTCCAGAATGTCAAATTTTCAGTTAGTTAATTATTACAGTCCTTTGCTAAAAGAGATCCGTCCAAGAAATTTAATACTAGATGCATGCAGTCTGTTGAGGATCTTTTAGTGAATGACTAACAACAAGTAGCCGAGCTTGCCCAAGAAAGATTAGATTCAGAAGTGCTGGCTGCTACTAGTGAATGGAGCTGACAGTTATACAGTGTCATTTCATTTCATTACACCCAGTTCAAATCACATTAGTGATTTTCAAGTTTAAATTTGAATTTCATTAAAATTTGAATTTCAAGTTTAAATTTGAATTTGAACAGTAGTGATTAGATTCATGCCAGTGACAGTTAAACTTCATATGTTTTGAATGAATGAGAGAGCAAGTACATACTATTAACATAGATGAGAGAGGGGCAACGGAAACATCCAGGCTTCAAATATTTTGTGTGCACCTCTCCAAATATTCGATGTGGTCCAACAAACAAACTGATGGTTTACATGGATCGAAAAGACTTTTCCATCTCCGATTACGAAAAACAGGCACAACGGGCAAATTAATAAATCAATAGCTAGCAGGGGGAGAATAAAAGCAACACAAGCTCACAGCAAATCAAGCACCTAATTAAATTAGTTAGCCCTATCAACCACAGTCCATACATCCATTCTGTACAATGTTTTCGACAAGGACACCATCACTCCCATCACATAGAAATCTAATTACCTAAGTAGCTGTGCATGCCATGGTGTAGATAGATGAACAAATTGGCCGGGCGACGCAGCCTAAATAGCTGTTCTCAAACTAAATGTCTCATGAGGCAGGTTAGATTTATTTAAAGTGGTGAGAACAACAACTGTAAAGAAGATATATTCAGGTACATCCATAACAAATGCGACGGTTATCTGAATCGATGTGCATTGAGCGGAGACTAAAAACAAACAGAGCTCATAAGATGGTTGCGTTGAAGCAGCTTGGTGCCTGGTACCCTATTTGGTTCCTTTGGTCATCTTTCCAGACAAAAAAAGACAATATACATCTTTCCAGACAAAAAAAGACAATATATTAACTTAAGGGCCATAAGCTTTCATAATGCTTGGTAATACTACCGGTAGGATCACGCCACTCTTCTGCACTGCTTAATTATGTAGTGCAACACTCGATTACCAAGTGCATCAGCACCTCTAAGTACCCACCGAGACTAACAACAGAGTTCAATTCAACTTTGCACCCCTAACTAATTCAACAACAAACAGTTGCAATATATTGACTTCCACATGTCTGAATTTTGAAACTCGAACCAGGGCATATCTGAACTGACAGGCATTGAGCGCGGAGACTAAAAAATCTTAACCCTAACAGCATAGTGGAGCTCGTGGAAGACGAGGTGGGGCGGCGAGTAGACGGGCACCTTGGCGTGTAGGCGCTCGAGGGCGATTTAACCGGGCGCCGAGGGCGGCGGGTAGACGGGCACCTCCCGGAGATCGCCTCCAGCCACGTCTCCTCCACGAGCAGCTCCGGACTTGGCAAGGCGGAGGTTGTGCCTTGGGCGAGGGCGAGGTTGGTGTCGGCCTGCTGGCGCTGCTCCGGCGAGAGTGGGGTGGGGTCGGAGGGGAGGAAGGGGAGGATGGGGAGAGGGAGGCGTCGGTGGTGTGGTGTGGACGGGGCGGCGCTGCTCCGGCGAGAGTGGGGTGGGGTCGGAGGGGAGGAAGGGGAGGATGGGGAGAGGGAGGCGTCGGTGGTGTGGTGTGGGCCAGGCGGCGCTGCTCGGCGAGTGGGGTGGGGTCGGAGGGGAGGAAGGGAGGATGGGGAGAGGGAGGCGTCGGTGGTGTGGTGTGGACGGGGCGGCGCTGCTCCGGCGAGAGTGGGGGTGGGGTCGGAGGGGAGGAAGGGGAGGATGGGGAGAGGGAGGCGTCGGTGGTGTGGTGTGGTCGGGGCGGCGCTGGTGTCGGGCGGCGGCCGAGGGCGGGCAGGGCGGGCAAGGCCGGGAGAGGAGAGGAAGGGATCATGAGGCGAGGGCGAGGGAGAGAGGGATCGTCTGAAGTAGGGGCGGCACAATACTAATGGCGCACCACCCCTCAAAGGCGCCATAAGTACATACATGTTAATGGCGCACCTCACCCAGGTGCGCCATTAGTATTTTTTTACTTCTGCCCGAGCCAACAGGTTATCTACCACCAGACCTGATACACATCAAGTCTTCTCTACTAGTTCGACTGGTCAGCAGCTAGTTCTCACACCAGGAGGTCCTGGGTTCGATTCCCAGGCTCCACAATTTTTTTTATGCATTAAAAATGTTGTTTGATACTTACTTGTGTTTAAATATGTTCAAACTTGTTTAAATCATAACATTAATATTTTTTATAAGACAGTAATATTTTTTTTAAAAATATCATCAAACAGTAATGTCGGTGGAGCGGGCGGGTGCGGGAAGTGCGGGTCGGCGTGGCGGTTGAGTAGGGAGGGTGCGGGGGTCGGCGGGCGGCGATTGAGTAGGGAGGGTGCGGGGGGTGGCGGCGGTTGAGTAGGGGAATCGAGGGTGCGGGCGGTCGGCGGGCGGCGGCCGTGGACCGGATCTGGCGAGGTGGGATAGCGATCGAGATGGAGGGGGATCGAGTGTCCATGAAATTAAAAAATATTCATGATAGTTCAAAAAGTGCCCATGAAATACAATCGAGAAATGAAGTCTACGATTTAAATACAATCGATCTTAGCTAGCTATCTCCTCACAATGATCTTCTTGCCCTTCTTTTTCGCAAATGGAGTTCTTCTATGGAACGGACGTCCTTTAGGTAGGGTGGTCCTGCTTCTTCTTGTGGTGTATGCTGCTACTTCATCATCGTCGTCATGTTCGATCCTCGGTCGCCGCATTTGTCGAAGTCTTGCTCATTGGCTACTCCATCCATTCCGATGATCTTCCTTTTGCCTCTCCTCACGACAACACGACTGGGCTTTGGCGGGTCGGTAATGAAGAAGCATTGGTCCACTTGGGAAGCCAGTACCCATGGCTCATTTTTCGCGATGACGTTTGCGCCCGCGGTCTTGGATTTGGCTTCGGGTATAACCATGGTGGTGAAATACCGGTCTTCTTTTATGACGTTCTTGGCCCATCTGACACGGAACATCGGGACCTTCTCTCGGCCAGTAGCTCAGCTCCCAGATCTCCTCGATCCTTCCGTAGTATCTGTCCTTGTCGTTACCGTGTAGGATTCCATCGTTACCCGGAGTTCGATAACCATCGCTTCTTCATGTCCTTGGCCTCGTGTAGAATGTGTAGCCGTTGATATCGTGACGCCTCATAGGTCATCAGGTTGTGCTCGGGCGCTCGTGACAAGGAGAATATGAGTTGTTCTTCCGCGGAAGAATCCTCATGTAAAGGGTACGACGAAGCTTCGCTTGAACCAACGCTGCGAAACATGAGTTGTGCTCTTTGAGTATATCTCCGCCCATCCCCTGCTGGCCTCGGTCATTGTACGCCTTCTTAATAAAGGTTCTGTGCTGTACCACCCAAGGATCGACCACGCCTATGTGTTGTAGCGTGACTAGGTTTGCTCTTTCAAAGTCGGCGAGTCGACCCTCAAGTCGACATGCATTTCGCGGCGACCCTCACGGTAACCCCATCCAGCGAGCCCGCCGAGGTGCTCGTTGACGGGCAGACCAACGGGTTCTCGATGCCTAGATAATTCGTGCAGTAGGAGATGCACTCTTCGGTCGAGAAAGCCCCGGCTATGCTTCCTTCGGACGTGACATGTTTCGAACGTATCCATTGATGACACCAATCATCCTTTAGAACGGCATCAAGATGAGTAGGAAAGTCTGCACGAGTTGGATGATATACTCCACTATATGTACAAGCAGATGCACCATAACATCAAGAATGCGGGCGGGAAGTACATCTCAAGCTCGCATAGTATCACCACGATCTCTTCCTGTAGCCTTCTGAGTTGCCTCACGCCAATCGACTTCCGAGAGATGACGTCGAAGAAGTTGCATAGGCCAAATAGCGTTTCACGGACGTGCGTGTCCATGATCCCACAGATTGCAACTGGAAGTATCTGCGTCATCAGCACGTGACAGTCGTGAGACTTCATCCCGCTGAACTTCTGCTTCGCTGGGTCTAGGTATCTGCTTATCTTCCCCGCGTAACCATAAGGAAGTTTTACTCCTACGAGGCAGGTGAAAAACTGCTCGATCTCCTCCTGACTTAGAGTGAAGCACGCGGGAGGGTAGTCATTTCCGGTCTTCTTGGCCTTTTTTCCTTTGGCGACAACTTTCTCGTGGTCCTGCTTCGCCTCATCATCATCATCATCATCATCATTAGCGTGAAGCTCCTGCTCGATGCCCATTGATTTCAAGTCTGCCCTTGCTTTCGCCCATCTTTGGTCCTCTCCGGCATGTTGAGCAGGGTACCAAGCAGACTCTCGCACACGCTCTTCGTGGATATGCATGACATCAAGGCTGTGAGGCACACGGTTTATCTTCCAAGACGGCAAGTCCCGTAAAACAGACCTCGCTTTCCATACCTTCAGCAGCTCTGGCGCCTTTCGCTTCTTTCCGGCTCGCGCCTTTTGCTTCTTTCCGGCGGTGGGCAGTCTTTCCAATTTTTCAACAGCTTGTCTATTTCCTCGCCGCTCCTCGTGACACGGGCGCTGGGGTTCGGTTTCACCATCGAACAGATCCTTGCGTTTCCTCCACGGGTCATCGCCGCGAAGCCACCTTCGATGTCCCATGAACACGGTTTTGAAGACCCGGATCTCTATCTAGCTGGCGATACGTTGTGTCATCCATGCACCTTACGCATCTAGAAAATCCGTGGACTACCTGCCCCGCGAGATATCCGTAACCGAGATAGTCGTGCACCGTCGTGAGTAGTGCGGCTCTCATAGGGAAATATTCTCTGCGGCGTCCCACGTATTGGCTGGCGTTTTCCACAGCGTGTCAAGCTCCTCTTTCAGCAGCCCTAGATACAGATTGATGTCGTTCCCTGGTTGTTTCGGCCTTCAATTAGCATACTCATGTGAATGTACTTCCTCTTCATGCACAACCAGTGGGGGAAGGTTGTACATCCACACAAACACAGGCCAGGTGCTATGTGTGCTTCTCCGGCTGCCAAACGGATTGACTCCATCGGTGCTCGCGCCCAAAGACGATGTTCCTTGGATCGCTCCCAAATTCTGAGTCTTCGAAGTTCAACGCTTGCCAATGGCTCGCATCCTTAGGGTGACTCAACATCTTGTCTTTTATCTATCTCCGGATCATTTGCGCCATCTTTCGCTTCTTCTCCTCCCTACCCGCGTGCCAACGCAGGAGCTTTGCTACCTTAGGGTCCGCGAAATACCGCTGCAGACGAGGAGTGATCGGAAAGTACCACACCACTTTTCGAGGAGCTTTCTTCCTCTTCTTGTATCGAGTGACGACGCACACCGGACATATGGTAGACTCCGCGTGCTCGTCCCGATAAATGATGCAATTCTTCATGCACACATGGTATTTCACGTGCGGTAAATCGAGAGGACACACGATTTTCTTCGCCTCCTCCAAACTGGTCGGGCACTTGTTCCCCTTGGGAAGACGCTCGTGCTGTAATGACATGTTCTCGCCGAAGCTACGCGCCGGTCATTTTGTGTTTTACCTTCATCTCCAGAGCCATGAGCGTTACTTTCAAAGCGGGTATCCTCGGCCTGCATCCTTCATACAATGGAGTAACCGCTGCCTAACTCAAGTTGATCCATCTTGGCTTTCTCTCGGGCGGCAGCTCTGGCGTTATCCGTCTGTTTGAGAAGAAGCTCTTGAATATGAGGGTCCTGCACCCAGCCCATCGATGGTCCAGCGTCGTCGCTCCGCGGCATCATCATCTTCATGATCATGCCCGTCGCCTGCTCCGGCATCTTCCTCATCATCATGTCCTGCATCTTCTACATGATGACTGTGTACAGCATCACCGTCGTGATCATCTCCTCGGGATTCTTCGTCTTCTCGCCCGCCCGAGCCGCGGTGGTTGTCTTGCTGCCCTTCCTCATTTCTTGCCCGGCCCCCATGGACGACTTCGTAGTCATCTTCATCACCTTGCCACCGATAGCCATCCATGAAACCACGCAAGAGCAGGTGGTCCCAAGCACCTGCCCGAACTGCTCCGCAATAAGGCTCTTCAGCTTGCATCTTCGACACGGACATCTTATCTCCGCCTCGCTCTTTTGAAGCATCTCGCCTTCGCGGACCTCAAAAACCTATTCACGATGCCTTCGGTCATCGTATGGACTATGGTCGTCATGGGTAGAGCAAAACGATATTTTAGAACCAAACAAAAATTTGGCATGACTTTCCCTAAAAATAGGACCAAAAGAATGCTTAATGCCAAAATTCTACTAAACGGAAATGAATCAACATTCGGAAAAATATTGGCAACTATCGCATTTCAAATACCGTACACCTCCAAACACAAACACATATGCAACACCTCAAACATATGCAACACCACGAACATACATAGATCTAGCTAGGCCATAAAAAGTGCATGTGCACATTGTTGTAGGGAGAAAAACAGATATATTGCTTCCCCTTACCTATTAAAACAAGGTAATTTAACCACTTAATTTGAATGAATCTATGGTGGAAATGAGGTGAAAAGAGGAGGCACCCGAGACAACAAGGAGGAGGTGGAGAGAATGAAGTGGGGAGAAAGTGAGTGTGGGTAGGAGAGGCTGTCCAAAATATCTAGTTGCTGCCCACTTACTAATGGCGCACTAGCAACAAATGCGCCATTAGTAATCCAGGTTACTAATGGCGCACCTTCCGGCGGTGCGCCATTAGTAGTTTTGTAAAAAAATACTAATGGCAAGATCGATGAGTGCGCCATTACTAGTTTAAACTAGTAATGGCGCACGACCCATCAGTGCGCCATTAGTAGTATTGCAAAAAAGGAATAAAAAATATAATAAAAAACAACATTAGTGGCGACATGTGGGAGGGTGCGCCATTAGTAGTTACAACTACTAATGGCGCACTTTATCCGGATGCGCCATTAGTATGTTTGGATAGGCGCACTACTTCAAAAAATTGATACTAATGGCGCACCTTTGCATGGTGCGCCATTAGTATTTTCAACACTAATGGCGTATCAGTAGGTGGTGCGCCATTAGTATATACTAATGGCGCACCAACTTTCTGGTGCGCCATTAGTGTCAATCCCATCTATAGCCCTTTTTCTAGTAGTGCCGGAACAGGCCCCAAGATGGGATCTCGTGGATACAGGAAGGTACGGCGGTGGAATTAGGTTTTTGGCTCCTGTTCTGATCGTTTGGGGATACGTAGGTATATATAGGAGGAAGGAGTACGTCGGTGGAGCGTCAGGGGCCCCACGAGGTAGGGGGGCGTGCCCAGGGGGGCGCCCTCCACCCTCGTGACCGCCTCTGGCACTTCTTGGAGTAGGGTCCAAGTCTCCTGGATCACGTTCGGTTGGAAAAGCACGCTCCTCAAGGTTTCATTCCGTTTGGACTCCGTTTGATATTCCGCTTCTTCAAAACACTGAAATAGGCGAAAAACAGCAATGCAGGATGGGCCTCCGGTTAATAGGTTAGTCCCAAAAATAATATAAAAGTGGAAAATAAAGCCCAATATAGTCCAAAACAGTAGATAAAGTAGCATGGAGCAATCAAAATTATAGATACGCTTGGAGACGACGTCTGCTGTAAAGGAACCATAAGCCATGGTTTGATGCCTCTCAAGATCTCTTGATTGGCCCTCTCCGCTTGACCATTGGACTGGGGGTGAGCCACTGATGGTACGTCAAGCCAGATGTGCTCACGTTGACAGAACTCCTTCATGGCACCCTTTGACAGATTGGTACCATTATCTGTTATAGTACTGTGTGGAAAGCCAAACCGGAAGATCACCTTTTTGATGAATTGAACCACCGTAGCTGCATCACATTTACTGACTGGCTCTGCCTCCACCCACTTCGTGAACTTATCAACCACCACCAAAAGGTGGGTCTTCTTGTCCTTGGATCTCTTGAAGGGCCCAACCATATCCAGCCCCCAAGTTGCAAATGGCCAAGTGATTGCAGTCATCCTAAATTCTTGAGCCGGTACATGAGCACGTCATGAGAATTTTTGACATCCATCGCACCTTTTGACCAAGTCCTCGGCATCAGCATGAGTTGTTAACCAATAAAATCCGTGAAGAAACGCTTTGGCCACCAAAGACTTTGAACCGGCATGGTGACCGCAATCTCCTTCGGGAATCTCACGCAAAATTTCACGGACTTCTTCAGGAGACACACAGCATTGAAACGCCCCTGTCACACTTCAACAATGTAACTCTCCATTGATAATAGTCATGGACTTGGACCGCCGAATTATCTGCCTGGCCAAAGTTTCATCCTCTGGTAACTCGCCCTGGTTCATATACGCCAAATATGGAACCGTACAATCAGGAATAATATAAAGAGCCGCCACCAAGTGAGCTTCCGGATCAGGAATAGCCAAATCTCTTCACCAGGGAGCTTGACGGACGGAGTATGCAACGCATCCAGGAAGACATTAGGTGGAACTGGTTTATGTTGAGAACCCAAACGGCTTAAAGCGTCTGCCACTTCGTTCTTCCGCCGGTCCACATGATCCACCTGATAACCTTTGAAGTGACCTGCAATAATATCCACTTCACGACGATATGCCGCCATGAGTGGGACCTTAGAATCCCAAGTGCCGGACACTTGTTGAGCCACCAGGTCCGAGTCATCAAGCACTTAACTCGCTTAGGTTCATCTCCTTAGCCATCCAAGACCATGGAGTAAGGCCTCATATTCAGCTGCATTGTTAGTGAAAGGGAACATTAAACGGAGGACATAACAAAATTTATCACCTCGTGGGGAAGTTAATATGACTCCAGCCCCCGAGCCCTCCAATTGCCTGGACCCATCAGAATGAATAGTCCAATAAGTATGATCCGACTTTTCTTCTGGTACTTGTAGTTCTGTCCAATCATTGATGAAATCCACAAGTGCTTGAGATTTGATCGCCGTTCGGGGTATGTATTTCAACCCGTGAGGCCCGAGCTCGATGGCCCACTTAGCAATCCGGCCAGTTGCTTCCCTGTTCTGGATTATATCACCCAAAGGAGCAGAGCTGACAACCTTGATGGGATGACCTTGGAAATATTGCATAAGCTTCCTGCTTGCCATGAAAACTCCGACACCAACTTTTGCCAATGCGGTATCTCTTCTTGGACTCAATAAGTACCTCACTGATATAGTAAATCGACCGCTGAATCGGATATATCTTTCCTGCCTCCTTGCGCTCCACCACAATAGCCACACTAACAGCCCGGGCCTTAGCTGCCACATATAGCAACGATGGTTCTTTGTCAACCGAAGCAGCGAGAATCGACGGATTAGCCAGCTGCCGCTTTAAGTCCTCAAATGCTTCATTAGCAGCGTCACTCCAAACGAAGTTATCCGTTTTCTTCAGCATCTGATACAAAGGGATGGCCTTCTCACGGCGGCTGATAAACCGGCTCAACGCGGCAATCCGGCCTGCCAGGCGTTGAGCATCATTGATACACTTCGGTTTGGCCAAAGAAGTAATTGCTTTGATCTTTTCTGGGTTAGCTTCAATGCCCCTGTTAGACACCAAAAAGCCCAAGAGCTTGCCTGCCGGTACACCAAAAACGCACTTGGCCGGATTAAGCATCATTTTATAAATCCCCAGGTTATCAAAGGTCTCCTTCAAGTCATCAATACATGTCTCCTTCTTCCTTGATTTCACCATAATATCATCTACATATGCATGAACATTGTGGCCAATCTGATCATGAAGACAATTCTGCACACACCGCTGATAGGTTGCCTAGGCACTCTTGAGCCCAAAGGGCATAGACACATAACAGAAGGCTCCAAAAGGAGTTATGAAGTTTGTCTTATCCTGGTCCTTAACTGCCATTTTGATTTGATGGTAGCCAGAATATGCATCCGTAAAGCTCAAACGCCGCAACTCCGCCGTAGCATCAATGATTTGATCAATACGAGGGAGGGCAAAAGGATCTGGCTGGATAGGCTTTGTTGAGATCTCTGTAGTCCACACACATACGCCAAGTGACGTTCTTCTTGAGCACCAGCACCGGATTAGCCAGCCACTCAGGATGAAATACTTCAATGATAAATCCAGCCGCCAAGAGCCTGGTACTTCTTCACCAATAGCCTTGCGTCTTTCTTCATTGAACCGGCGAAGAAATTGCTTGACCGTTTTATACTTGGGATCAACATTGAGAGTGTGCTCAACGAGTTCTCTCGGTAAACCTGGCATGTCAGAAGGCTTCCACGCAAAGATGTCCCGATTCTCACGGATGAACTCGATGAGCGCGCTTTCCTATTTCGGATCCAAGTTAGTGATGATGCTAAACTGCTTGGACAAATCACCGGGCACGAAGTCAACAAGCTTAGTCCCATCAGCCGATTTAAACTTTACGGCCGGATCATGCTCTGTAGTTGGTTTCTTCAATGAAGTCATATCTGCCGGATCAACATTGTCCTTATAGAACTTCAATTCCTCAGTTGCACAAACCGACTCAGAGTAAGGCGCATCACATTCTTCACACTCCAAAGCGATCTTGCGGCTCCCGTGCACTATGATAGTCCCCTTATGACCCGGCATCTTGAGCTGCAGATGGACATAACAGGGCCTTGCCATAAACTTAGCATAAGCCGGTCGTCCAAACAGGGCATGATATGGGCTCTTGATTTTCACCACCTCAAAGGTCAACTTCTCTGATCTTGAATCATGCTCGTCACCAAAAGCAACCTCAAGAGCTATCTTACCAACGGGATATGCCGATTTACCAGGTACCACACCATGAAAGACCGTGTTGGACGGTTTAAGATTTTTATCTGTTAATCCCATGCGACGGAAGGTTTCATAATAAAGGATATTGATACTACTCCCCCCATCCATGAACACTTTGGTGAACTTATAACCTCCCACCTGAGGTGCCACCACCAATGCCAGATGACCCGAATTATCAACCCGGGGCGGATGATCCTCTCGACTCCACACAATAGGCTGCTCAGACCAGCGTAAGTATCGGGGAACCGCCGGTTCAATGGAATTCAGTGCCCTTTTATGAAGCTTCTGATCACGCTTGTCCAGGCTAGTGGTGAAGACATGATACTGCCCGCTATTCAACTGCTTCGGGTTGCTCTGGTAACCCGACTGCTGCTGCTGCTGTTGCTGATTCCCCTGATTATTATAACCACCTTGGTTGCCCTGATTGCCTTGATTGCCCTGTCCACTCTAGTTGTCGTGAAAGCCTGAACCGGAATTACCTCCACCGTAACCCGCCCATGAGATTCGGGGCCTGAACCGCCACCCGGTCCATGATCATACCGAGAAACCTTAGAGTTTTTGAACTCTTGCATGATGTAACAATCTTTCCAGAGGTGCGTGGACGGGTTCTCCTTCGTCCCGTGCTTTGGGCAAGGCTGGTTCAACAGATAAGATAGGCGGTCCAGATTAGGACTTGGTCCTCCACCGCTACCGGGCGGTTTACCTTTACGCCATTGGCCTTTATCCTGCTGCTGGTATTAGCCAGTCCAAGCTATTATCCACACTATGCTTACCATTGTTTCCATGGCCCGCCGGGTTGTGCTGCTGCCCTTGGTATGTCCGCTCTTCTTTCCCTTCCCTGTCTTGTCATCGTACCATCAGAGTCGGCATATTTCACCAGAGCAGCCATGAGAGTCCCCATATCATTGCAGTGGCGTTTGAGCCGTCCCAACTTCAACTTCAGAGGTGCAAACCGGCAATTGCCTTCCAACGTCAAAACTCCTGTGTCAGCATTAATGCGGTCCGATGAATGCAAAATCTCCGAAACCCGGCGCACCCAATGGGTTGTTGATTCTCCTTCCTCCTGGACATAGGCAGCTAGGTCCACAATCGACATGGGCTGCTTGCATGTATCCTTGAAGTTCGGATAAACCGGCCCTCAGCTCGGCCCATGACCCAATGGAGTTAGCTGGTAACTTTTTCAACCAAGTTCGAGCCGCTCCTTCCAACATCATGGTGAAGTATTTATCGACGCTGCATCGTCCACATCGAGCATCTCCATTGCCATCTCATAGCTTTCCACCCATGACTCGGGGGATAAATCGGCGGTGTAATTCGGCACTTTTCGTGGGCCTTTGAAATCCTTAGGCAGGCGCACGTTGCGCAGCGCTGGGACGCGACACGGTACTCCCAAAGAGCTAGAGGTAACCCCTGGTTCCGCTGATGTGGTTGGTCGAACTGGAGTAAGTTGGCGGGCCTCATGCTGTGCTGCTAACTCGACTTCTTGACGAGCTCTAGCGCGATCCACCACATCCTGAGCATCACCACCACCACCCACCGGGTTATGGCCACGGGGCGAATCACGGTTCCGCGCATTGCTTGATACGGCTGGTTCATCCATACGCCTGCTGTAGCTCCGGCTTGGGCGGGGAGTAGAATGGATCCTCTCGCGACTATATGAATAAGCATGCTGCTGAACCAAAGCTATCTATAGAAGCTCCCTTGCCTGTCGCGTCTCGACTGCCATCGGAGACTCACCTTCGATCGGAAGAGCCGCCAGCCGTGAAGCGGCAGCGACAATGTTGTCCATCGGGTTAGAGTAATGACCCGGTGGTGTTGGGACATGCTGTGGCGAAACGTGATTCTGGCGAGGCGGATCCACCAAACGTGGCTGAACCGGCGCCCCCGCTCCAAGTGCTTCCGCCCGATTTAACATCGGTGGATTACTGGTCCCCGCTCCTGGGGTGTTAAAGAGGTTCCGGCCTCATAAACCGGGCGGCAAAGTAGATTGGTACCTCCTCTTCAGGACATCATTTGACGACTCGATCCAAAGCATAAGTCGGTAAGCCTGCGCATCCAATGCGCCCGCTCCGCAGCCATCCTGGTATCCTCTTCTGCCAAGTCGGCCTTGGCCTGGGTGATCTGATCTTTCACCTTCACGATTTCCGCATTATGTGCATCTTGGTCCGCCGGGTTAACGTCTGCCATCAGCGTTGCCAAAGCGTCAAATAGATCAGATAGAACCTGAGCCGGCGGTCGCACAGGGCCTCCTGCCTCGGCCGCTGCCGCTGCTGTTGATTCGGAAATCACCGCTGCTGCGGTTGAAGAGTGGAGGGCTGGTTGTGTACCGACCATGAAGATCGCAACCCGTTCGCGAATCAAAGGGGTCCGAATATCGCCGCCATCGGAACTGCCCCTAATCCGCCATCTTGCAACCGATATAACGATTCGGTCTCTCCGCCGATGACTCATCGCCGAATAAACGACGGTTTCACCACCAGATTCCGATCTATCCTCGATTCCTCCGTGGATGACTCCCATGAAGGCACGCTCATGACAGGCTTGACCAGGGCAGATCTCGCGCGCTGAGCCATTTCGACGAGGTCGGTGCAGATGTCCGGCTGAGGGCCCGGTTCGCCGATCTTGCCAATGAAAACGTGTATGCCACCAAAGGGGACCCGCACCAGACTCGATTGAGCCGGCCTCGGGGCCCCAGCCTGCATCGTCGATGTAGATCATGCCGCGACGACTCTTGGTCATCCGGCCCTCAACGTAAACCTTGAGTCCTTCAAAGCTACCCTCTAAGAACTCGAAAACATCGTGCGAGTGCCCCACGGTGGGCGCCAACTGTCGTGGTTTTGTCACGGCAGATGTCCTAGAGAAAGGACTTAGTCGTGGAGCCATCGCTACGGGTTAACTTAAAGGGGTTAAAGCGGACAAGGGACGCAAGAGAGTTTATACTGGTTCGGCCCCTTGCGGTGAAGGTAAAAGCCTACGATCCAGTTGTTGTGGGATTTCTTGGGTTTCGATAACCAGGGAGCGAATACGCTTTGCCTGAGTCTCGAGTTGTTGTCTGTTGTTCCTGAACCGCCGCCGGGTCGTCCCCTTATATACATGGGTTGACGCCCGTCGGTCTACAGAATCCTGAGGCCGGCTCATAGACGTGTCCGGCTCGGTCTCTGCTCTTTCTATCTTACAACACAAGCTTACATACTAATACCGGTTTATGTCTATAGGCCTTAAACCGGCTGTTGTGCCCTGGGCCTTTATAAAGCGTCACCGTCTTCGTCTTCATGTGCTTCAGATACAGCGAACCATTATGGGGCTAACCCAGCCTCTCCTGGCCGGTTTACGCCCAGTAGTAATATCCCCAACAGAAACCTATGGCCCCCGGGTCTATTTTCTATCATATAAGTTTCTGATCTACTTTATTTGCAATCTTTACTTTCAGTCTTTATCATAAAAATACCAAAAATATTATCTTATCATCTCTATCAGATCTCACTTTTGCAAGTTCCCGTGAAGGGATTGACAACCCCTTTATCGCGTTGGTTGCAAGGTTCTTATTTGTTTGTGTAGGTGCGTGAGACTTGAGCGTGGTCTCCTACTGAATTGATACCTTGGTTCTCAAAATTGAGGGAAATACTTACGCTACTTTGCTGCATCACCCTTTCCTCTTCAAGGGAAAACCAACGCAGTGCTCAAGAGGTAGCAGCGACGAGGAGCCAGGACCAATCCTCGACTAGAGCCAAGACTAGTCCTCTCCCAGAAACCTAGCGCACTTAGGCCAATCCTCTCCATCTTTGAGCCTTCTTCTTCTCTCTCCACGCCGTGTTGCCTCCCCTGCACTCGCAACGCTACCTTCTCTCCCCAGTGCTCGAGGTGCAGTAGCAGGAGCGCCACTACGCCCTCGATCCAACCGGATTGGGCACGGGCACTACAAAATTTGCTCTATTTTACAACATTTCACTTGTGTCACGTAAAACCGTTTTTGTCACTGAAAATGCCCTGGTGATGTTCTCCGGTCGTCACCCCCACTGTTACTGAAGCGTCGTCATAAAAAATAAAATCTTGACGGAACCACTTCTTCCGTTGCGCAAGATCGTGTTTTAGGTGACAAACCCGAAATTGTCAATGATGGTCGTTTTCGGTGATGGCCCCGAATGTCACCTATGACTGGCCAATCTTCCGCCTAAGATCGTTTTTGGTGACGATAATCCGTCACGAGTGATCAGTCTGCGGGTTTGGTTGGTCAAAGATCCTGACAAGTGGGGGCCAGCAGTTGCTGACATGACTTCTTCCATGTGGGTCTGCCATGGATTTTAGCAAAATTGGTGGGCATATTTGATACAAAATTTTAATATTTGACAATTTTCATATGAATTTGTGTAAAATTTGAATTTGAATGTGAATTGAGCTATCACTGCTTTTATTAAATCGCAAACTTGACAATTGCCAAACAGACTGTCTGAGACATTACAATAATCAACCATAGTATAGAGCTGCAGTATAAAATTAGATACATGACTCACTATGCCCTAGCACCGCAACCCTGACGTGGCAAATTGTGGCAATAGTCAATAGATATTCAAGCATGCCCGAAGGTTTTAGTTAGCAGTAAATTTCACTAGAACAATTACTCCTTCGTTTCAATATTTGTCTTTCTAGATATTTCAAATGGACTACATATACAGATGTATATAGACATATTTTAGAGTGTAGATTCACTCATTTTACTTCGTATGTAGTCACTTCTTGAAATCTCTAGAAAGACAAATATTTGGAAACGGAGGGAGTAGCTAAAATAGAGTATGCTGATACATGTTGATCCTATTGAAAATTCTAAACAATTTGCATATTGTTTGGCGATTTCATGTATAAAGTTATTTATTTATCGTGGCATCCACACTATAATGAGTGTTGTCATGAACCGTTTGGAAAAATGAGAATAATATTGTTTCGAGTAAGCATGCATAAAAGGGTAGAAACATGATTTGTCGAGGATCATGAATCAATTAAGCAACAGAGGAAAATTGTGCAAAAATCACAAACCACATTAAAAATGGTGGAACTTGAAAGTGCAAGCCAGTTGCAGCTCTGTTCATCGGAAGAAGCCCATGTCAATGCTCTCATGTATTGCTAATTCCCGTCAATCATACAACCTTGAGCAAAAGTTTGATAATTGATCTTGGAGGCATTTTCTTTGGCAGCACAAACTAGGTATAATACTTCACTCTTCCTCATTGTTGCACTCCTCAGGAAGAGTCGGATGGGTTCATCCTTTTAGTTCTTTTATTATTTGCAGTCAATAAATATGCTAGAGCTTGCAATCTTATGGATCAAAATTGATATAGTTTATCATTCCCATAGTATTACTCATAACCTCTTTTTAGTCTCTTCTAGGTCGCAAAATTACCATATCCTACACAAGAAGGAATTGTAGATGAGGGAGAAACGCAATCATACTCTACTGTTAACACATTGTAAGAAACAAGCGATATTCACTAGGATAATAAATTGTTTGCTCAAATGCGTAGTCAATAGCGTAAGATAAGACATGTATATATAGACACTATATATATAGACACTATATATAGACACTATATATATATATATATATATATATATATATATATATACTGATTAATCTTGATAGAAATAGTTAATGGTATTATCTACATCAATTATTTTTCCGTACAAACATTTTGTTGATGATGCTAATGAACCAATGCGTATACGAGGTATATAGAGAATGGACGTTTGGCTCTCGGCCTCCATGGAGGCCTTTTTTTGAAAAAAAAATTCAAAATTACACTTTTCTGTTTCAAACAAATATGAAAACAATTGTGCAAGTAAACAAGAATGTTATCTGTATGCGTGTAAAATTTCAAGATGAAAAATGTTGAATGTGACCTGTACAAAAAGACAAATTCATGGCCTGGGAGGATGAATAGTATCATGGGTTTAAAAACCACATATTTGTCTTTTTTGTACAGCCCTCATTTCAACGTATTTTGCCCTGAAAATTTGCACACATGTGTGTTATGCCTTCATGTATATCTGTGTTTTCTTCGGAATTTTTTGAAATGTAAAAAATATGAAATTTTATGAAATTCAAAATTTTCAAAACCGAGCTCCATGAGCTCGGCCTCCAAAGACAATATACGTCACCCTGGGTGAGGAATTGTTATTCTTCACACCCCCTCCCTCCGCCCCCTCTATTTTAACATCAATGCACCGTAATTTTGCGTTCCGTAAAATTTGTCTTATTTCAGACGTAAAAAGAGAATGTAAGAAAAGATATAATTGCCGTAAAAATATATTATATGTTACATAAAATTATAAATGTAAAAACATAGTGTAAAATGCAATATTTCTGGTCTTATGACCTATATTTTTTTCTTATGCCAAATTTTACGCAGTGAATCAATATGAATGTAACTTTTTGTATTCAAATGTAATTTATTTATGAAATGATCAGAAGATTACCTCGGTGAAGAATAACTTATTCTGCACCCTGGATGATGAATAGACTTTCTATACTTAAAAGATTATCTTTTCAGTTTGAGATTTGTTTTAGTTTGATGGGCTAGATCTGCAAATACTTTTTAAGTTGCATCACAAATAAATTGTTTCACCTCTCTTCTCTCTTATGAGTTATAGAAACAGCTCAAGCTATGCTCAAAAGAAACAGCTCAAGCTAAAATACTTTTAAACTAGAGTAATCGCTTTAGCAAAACACTGCCAAAAAAAGATTAAACAACACCGGCCAAATTTAAATATGTAACATACAAATGTGAACTCTTTTATTTTCTCACCCGCAAAAAAAAAAACTCTTTTATTTTCTTATTATTAATCTTCCACGAACAAACTTCTATTTTTTTGGCCCAACTATGCTGGATATTTTTTTTAGCCCAAAACAAATAAACACACACACGCACACACACACACACACAGACAGCTTGCCCTCAATCCATGACCACCTCTTCTCACCTTGCAAGAAAAGCAATATAGATACACAAACGGGCTTCTGCAGTGCGCGGCATGCCGCCGTGCCTCCGTCCGCTAGTGAGAATTATTCCTAGTAGCATTGGTTGGATTTAGACAACTGTGAAACTCTTTCCCTTGAAGGCTATACGGTGCTCTGACTCTGCAAGCCTTGGTAGGATAAGCACAGATCTTTATGGATCACATACAGCTGAAATCAAAATAGGGTTGCTCATTGTCTAGCTAATATTGGTAGATCTGGTGATAGCATCGCTTGTTGGTTGCGCCATATGGTAGATAGTGTCTCAAATCTTGTATTAGCTGACTATAACACTATTACTAAGGAATAAAACCCACTTTATCTTGCAAAAAAAGAGGGACGGAGTGCACTTGATTGGATAGTTGTTTCGGTTGCTTCAGTATTTCTTTTTCTTTTCCTCCATATAGGCATAGTTTTTGTCTTACCTCCTGTTTCTTTGCATGTGTGCATTGATATTGGTTCTGTACATCTCGGGTGTGCACCTATTTGTTTGTAATCAATCTAGATATCTTATTTTGAGTCAATAAAAACCGTCCTTTTGTCCCCAAAAAATGGACTTCATATATATGGACTATGGTAAGTTTAGAAAATCCACTAACCTAAAGAAAAGGTAAACGTTTCACGCCAGCGCGCCGGCGGAAATTTGGGCCGGTCGCATACACGCGCGCTAGCTAGGACGACTTAAGTGGCGACACGTGGGGTGGTGGACCCACCACATTATCACTTTCCCAATCTCCGCGCATCTTTCCTTTTTCCCATTCCTGTGTCTTTTTCGTTCGCCTCTCCTACCGGCTGCCATGGAAGTCCTACCCCGGCGACCTTCTCCGACGAGTCCCTCCTCTTCTTCTCCAGCGAGCCCCTCCTCTTCTTCTCCAGCGAGCCCCTCCTCCCTCCCTCTTCTTCTCCGGCGAGCACCCCCGAAGGCAACCCCCAAGCCAGCGTTCTCCCCTGGATTCCTCTCTCAACTGCATCTACTTGTGCTCCATGAACGACCAGAGCTGCAACGGGCATGGCCGGGCGGTTAAGGCCCATGGTCAAGTAATTCGCAAAACTTTTTATTGCTGCAACCGGCTGTGAGCTACAACCCCAAGCTATGAGCTTCCTGTTCGGAGATGGAAACGGCAAACACAGATGCTACATGCGGGCATGAGGTTTGTTGGAAGCGGCTGGGGACATGCTGGAACCAACGTTGCTGGAAGATACAAACGTTACCCGGGGGAAGTTGAAACTAGTGTCGCCAAAAGCTACAATTGTCCGCTGGAATTGCTGGAAGCCTGGAACCATCAAGTAAAAAAGCTGGAACCGACTAGTACCGGAGCTGCATTCATTAGCAATGATGCGATGGCAGTGACCTGTTTTGCTGCAATCGTCGTCCTTTTTTGCTACTACCGGTGAGGTAATTAATTTGGTACATCCTTCATGGCGAGCTCATGGTGCCACGACTCAGCGGATGTTTTTCTTTTGCTGGAACCGGCTACTAGCGGAGCTGCAACCATGTGATGCAGATGCTGGAACTGTTGCCTAGGAAAGGTAGGAGCGGTGCTGAGACGACGACGGCCGCTGCCTCGGTGAGCTGCAACCGGCATCAACAAAAGCTACATCCGTCTTTTCGTTTTGTTGCAATGGTTTATAGTGGGTGGAGCGGTGGAGTCCAGTAGATGACGACAAGGGAGGCAGCGGACGGACGCCACCCACACGTCGAGCGATCTCGGCGAGCACGACAGGGGGAGGGGGGCGCAGCGCAACCCGATGGTGCAACCATGGGGCCATGTGATGTGCACCTGTGCCGGCCGGTGCTAGGAACGCCGCTGCCGGAGCAGCGTTCATGGTCATGGCTAGGAGATGCAAGACGGGATGGCCATGGCTAGGGATGCGAATGGCGAATGGCGATGGCGAGGTTGCAAGCAGACCAACAACGACAGAAGGCGCGTCCATGGCTGGGAGCGGGGCGGTCAACGGCGGCGCTCGCCTTTGCTTGTTCTGGGAGAAAGACGACACGAGGGGAAGGGGATGAAATGAAAGGGCAGATCGGATGGCTCTCGCTCGCTGCATCGGACGGCTGGGCCGGACCGGCCCAAAGTATTGGGCCGGCGCACCGGCGCCTAGCGCTGCCCTAAAGAAAGACATACTACTCTCTCCGTCCCAAAATTCTTGCCTTAGATTTATCTAAATACAAATGTATCAAGTTACGTTTTAGTATTAGATATATTCGTACACAAGAATTTTGGGACGGAGGGAGTAATAAATATGAAACGGCAAGTCAATTAGATTTTCTTACTGCAGGGAAAGTAAATCAAAATTTACCTTGGACACGAGATCATCGGCCTGCTTGACTGAGGAAGGTAACCCACAGTTAGCGATTACTTCCTTAAGACTAGAGCCCATACATACAAATACGGGAATATACATATAGGACGTCGACGATTGATTTCATCGGAGGAAGCAAAGCAGCGAGGCAATCGATCGAGCAGAAGAATGGCGCGGAAGCAGATGGTCTTCGCGACGGAGGTGCACTGCAACGGCTGCGGGAAGAAGATTAAGAAGGCCCTCAGACCGCATCAATTGTACGCACGCGTGAGCTATATATCCATGAGTATATGTCCATGCATGCATGCAATCGTACGCCCGTGTTTTGGTTGCAGGGATGGATAGCGTATGGTTCCAAGTCGGTTTTGGGGACAGCGGGCGCGTGTTTGTGGACGCTCAAGGCGGAGATCGAGAGAACGAACAATGAAGCCGGTCACCATCCTGGACTTCGGCGGCTTTGACGTGGACGACGCGCCACCACCGCGGCCGGCGGCAGCGCGAGCCTCAAGCCCTCTTCCGGCAGCACGGACGTCTCCATAAAACTCCCAGCCCCCATCCCCTCGGGCCAGCACCTCGAGCTACTACACGCCGACGTACTCCCCTCCACCGGCGCCGACCAGCAGCTCCACCGACTACCCGCCGGGCGGCTACTACTCCTACTAAGCGCCGCCGCCCCCGCCGCCGGGCGGCTACTACCCGCCGCTGGCCAACTACTACAACTACGACCGGTCGCGCGGCGGACCTTAGAGCATCTCCAACGGCCGCGCCAAACAACGCGCGCGTGCGATAAACCCAGCTTTTAGCGCACGCAGGGCGTTTTGCCGCGCTTCAGCGTCATGAAAAACTCGCTACAAGACGGAAACCGCTTTGTGCAGCGCCGCACAAAAGGCGACATCACAAGGCTTATTTTTATGCGCGACAGCTTCCGGCGCTTATAAAAGTGCGGGCGACGCCACGCCGCCTTTCTCCACGCTTCCTCTTCTCCTCTTCCTCTCCTCTCTGCCACGCTGCCGCCCAGCGCTTCGCTCGACAAGGCCGCCATGCCGCCGCTACCGCCGAGGAGCGTCTGCTATCACAAGGCCCCGCCTGCGCCTAATGGCAGCTACTCATGGATATACGCACCGGCGATCTCTGGCTCGGCCTCGCATCGCACGGGACGGCACATGAGGCCGCCACACAGACGACGCTGGGCGGCAGGGCCGGCCGGCAAATTCTGGGGCCCCAAAGTAAATTAAAAAATGGGGCCCTATGTCGTTGTTGGAAATATGCCCTAGAGGCAATAATAAAAGGATTATTATAATATTTCCTTGTTCATGATAATTGTCTTTTATTCATGCTATAATTGTATTATCCGAAAATTCTAATACACATGTGAATACATAGACCACAATATGTCCCTAGTGAGCCTCTAGTTGACTAGCTCGTTGATCAATAGATAGTCATGGTTTCCTCACAATGGACATTGGATGTCATTGATAACGGGATCACATCATTAGGAGAATGATGTGATGGACAAGACCCAATCCTAAGCATAGCACAAGATCGTGTAGTTCGTTTTGCTAAAGTTTTTCCAATGTCAAGTATCTCTTCCCTAGACCATGAGATCGTGTAACTCCCGGATACCGTAGGAGTGCTTTGGGTGTATCAAACGTCACAACGTAACTGGGTGACTATAAATATGCACTACAGGTATCTACGAAAGTGTCTGTTGGGTTGACACAGATCGAGACTGGGATTTGTCACTCCGTATTACGGAGAGGTATCACTGGGCCCACTCGGTAGTGCATCATCATAATGAGCTCAATGTGACCAAGT
This sequence comes from Aegilops bicornis, assembly GCA_021605145.1. Taxonomy (NCBI): domain Eukaryota; kingdom Viridiplantae; phylum Streptophyta; class Magnoliopsida; order Poales; family Poaceae; genus Aegilops; species Aegilops bicornis. The sequence continues at coordinate 696,326,473 of CM038672.1, read as the reverse complement.
GCCTGGTCACGGGATCATGCATTACGGTACGAGTAAAGTGACTTGCTGGTAACGAGATTGAACGAGGTATTGGGATACCGACTATCGAATCTCGGGCAAGTAACATATCGTCTGACAAAGGGAATAGTATACAGGGTTGCCTGAATCCTCGACATCGTGGTTCATCCGATGAAATCATCGAGGAGTATGTAGGAGCCAACATGGGTATCCAGATCCCGCTGTTGGTTATTGACCGGAGAGTAGTCTCGGTCATGTTCAAGATGTCTCCAACCCGTAGGGTCTACACACTTAAGGTTCGGTGACGCTTAGGGTTATTAGGAAGACTTGTATGTGATTACCGAATGTTGTTCGAGTCCCGGATGAGATCCCGGACTTCACGAGGAGTTCCGGAATGGTCCGGAGGTGAAGATTTATATATGGGAAGTTGTCATACGGACACCGGAAAGTTTCGGGGGCATATCGGTATTGTACCGGGGCCACCGGAGAGGTTCCGGGCGTCCACCGGGAGGGGCCACCCCTCTCGGAGGGCCTCATGGGCCACAAGGGGCAAGGAACCAGCCCCTGGAGGGCTGGGCGCGCCTCCCCCCTTAGGCCCATGCGGCTAGGGTTGCGGGGGGGACCCTAGTGGGGGCGCCCCCCTTTGCTTGGGGGGCAAGCCCCCCTCCCTGGTCGCCGCCCCCCCTCTAGATCTCATCTAGAGGGGCCGACCCCCTTGCCCCTTCCCCTATAAATAGAGGGGTGAGGGGAGGGCTGCATGACACACCCAAGGCGCAGCCCCTCCCCTCCCCAACGCCTCTCCTCCTCCGTTGAGTGCTTGGCGAAGCCTCGCTTGAGTATCGCCTCTCCACCATCATCACGCCGTCGTGCTGCTGCTGGAGCCTTCTTCTCAACCTCTCCTCCCCTTGCTGGATCAAGAAGGAGGAGACGCCGTCTGCTCCATACGTGTGTTGAACGCGGAGGTGCTGTCCGTTCGGCACTTGGTCATCGGTGATTTGAATCACGTCGAGTACGACCCCATCATCACCGTTCCCTTGAACGCTTCCGCACGCGATCTACAAGTGGTATGTAGATGCAATCTCTCTCACATGACTCGTTGCTTAGATGAACTCATAGATGGATCTTGGTGAAACCGTAGGAAAAATTTTAATTTTCTGCAACGTTCCCCAACAGTGGTATCATGAGCTAGGTCTATGCGTAGTTCTCTATTGCACGAGTAGAACACAATTTTGTTGTGGGCGTAGATCTTGTCAACTTGCTTGCCGCTACCAGTCTTTTCTTGCTTCAGCGGTATTGTGGGATGAAGCGGCCCGGACCGACCTTACACGTACGCTTACGTGAGACAAGTTCCACCAACTGACATGCACTAGTTGCATAAGGTGGCTAGCGGGTGTCTGTCTCTCCTACTTTAGTTGGAGCGGATTAGATGAAAAGGGTCCTTATGAAGGGTAAATAGAAGTTGATAAAATCACGCTGTGGTTATTCGTAGGTAAGAAAACGTTCTTGCTAGAACCCAATTGCAGCCACGTAAAAGATGCAACAACAATTAGAGGACGTCTAACTTGTTTTTGCAGCAATTGCCATGTGATGTGATATGGCCAGAAGTTGTGATGAATGATGAATGATATATTGTGATGTATGAGATCATATTCTTGTAGTAGGAATCACGACTTGCATGTCGATGAGTATGACAACCGGCAGGAGCCATAGGAGTTGTCTTATTTTTGTATGACCTGCGTGTCATTGAAGAACGCCATGTAAATTACTTTACTTTATTGCTAAATGTGTTAGCCATAGAAGTAGAAGTAGTCGTTGGCGTGACAACTTCATGAAGACACAATGATGGAGATCATGATGATGGAGATCATGGTGTCATGCCGGTGACAAGATGATCATGGAGCCTCAAGATGGAGATCGAAGGAGCTATATGATATTGGCCATATCATGTCACTACTTTATATAATTGCATGTAATGTTTATTATGTTTATGCATCTTGTTTACTTAGAGCGACGGTAGTAAATAAGATGATCCCTTATAATAATTTCAAGAAAGTGTTCCCCCTAATTGTGCACCGTTGCTAAAGTTCGCTGCTTCAAGCACCACGTGATGATCGGGTGTGATAGATCCTTACGCTCACATACAACGGGTGTAAGACAGTTTTACACATGCAAAAGACTTAGGGTAAACTTGACGATCCTAGCATGTACAGACATGGCCTCGGAACACAAGAGACCGAAAGGTCGAACATGAGTCGTATGGAAGATACGATCAACGTGGAGATGTTCACCGATGATGACTAGTCCGTCTCACGTGATGATCGGACACGGCCTAGTCGACTCGGATCGTGTAACACTTAGATGACTAGAGGGATGTCAATCTGAGTGGGAGTTCATTAAATATTTGATTAGATGAACTTAATTATCATGAACTTAGTCTAAAGTCTTTGCAAAATATGTCTTGTAGATCAAATGGCCAACGCCATGTCAACATGAACTTCAACGCTGCTCCTAGAGAAAACTAAGCTGAAAGATGATGGCAGCAACTATTCGGACTGGGTCCGGAATCTGAGGATCATCCTCATAGCAGCCAAGAAACAATAAGTCCTAGAAGCGCCGCTAGGTGAAGCACCCATCCCAGAGAACCAAGACATTATGAATGCTTGGCAGTCTCGTGCTGATGATTACTCCCTCGTTCAGTGCGGCATGCTTTACAGCTTAGAACCGGGCTCCAAAAGCGCTTTTGAGCAACACGGAGCATATGAGATGTTCGAGGAGCTGAAAATGGTTTTCCAAGTTCATGCCCGGTCGAGAGATATGAAGTCTCCGACAAGTTCTATAGTTGTAAGATGGAGGAAAACAGTTCTGTCGCTGAGCACATACTCAAAATGTCCGGTTGCACAACCGCCTGTCCCATTGGACAATAACCTCCCGGACGAGGCGGTCATTGACAGAATCCTTCAGTCGCTCCCACCAAGCTACAAGAGCTTTGTGATGAACTACAATATGCAGGGGATGGTGAAGACCATTCCTGAAGTATTCTCAATGCTGAAGTCAGTAGAGGTTGAAATCAAGAAAGAACATCAAGTGTTGATGGTTAATAAGACCACTAAGTTCAAGAAGGGCAAGGGTAAGAAGAACTTCAAGAAGGACGGCAAGGATGTTGCCGCGCCCGCAAGCAAGTTGCCGGAAGAAGTCAAAGAATGGACCCAAGCCCGAGACAGAGTGCTTTTATTGCAAAGGGAAGGGCCACTTGAAGCGGAACTGCCCCAAATACTTAGCGGACAAGAAGGCCGGCAACACTAAAGGTATATTTGATATACATGTAATTGATGTGTACCTTACCAGTACTCGTAGTAACTCCTGGGTATTTGATACCGGTGCCGTTGCTCATGTTTGTAACTCACAGCAGGAGTTGCGGAATAAACGGAGACTGGCGAAGGACGAGGTGACGATGCGCGTCGGGAATGGTTCCAAGGTCGATATGATCGCCGTCGGAACGCTACCTCTACATTTACCTACGGGATTAGTTTTAAACCTCAATAATTGTTATTTAGTGCCAAGTTTGAGCATGAACATTGTATCAGGATCTGGTTCAATGCGAGATGGCTACTCATTTAAATCCGAGAATAATGGTTGTTCTATTTATATGAGAGATATGTTTTATGGTCATGCTCCGATGGTCAATGGTTTATTCTTAATGAATCTCGAACGTAATATTACACCTATTCATAGTGTGAATACCAAAAGATGTAAAGTTGATAACGATAGTCCCACATACTTGTGGCACTGCCGCCTTGGTCACATTGGTGTCAAGCGCATGAAGAAGCTCCATTCTAATGGACTTTTAGAGTCTCTCGATTATGAATCATTTGACACATGCGAACCATGCCTTATGGAAAAAATGACCAAGACTCCGTTCTCCGGAACAATGGAGCGAGCAACCAACTTATTGGAAATCATACATACTGATGTGTGCGGTCCAATGAGCGTTGAGGCTCATGGAGGATATTGTTATGTTCTCACTCACCGATGACTTGAGTAGATATGGGTATGTCTAATTGATGAAACACAAGTCTGAGACCTTTGAAAAGTTCAAGGAATTTCAGAATGAGGTAGAGAATCAACGTGACCGAAAGATAAAATTCTTACGATCGGATCGTGGAGGAGAATATTTAAGTCACGAATTTGGTACACACTTAAGGAAATGTGGAATCGTTTCACAACTCACGCCGCCTGGAACACCTCAGCGTAACGCTGTGTCCGAACGTCGTAATCGCACTCTATTGGATATGGTGCGATCTATGATGTCTCTTACCGATTTACCGCTGTCATTTTGGGGATACGCTCTAGAGACAGCTACATTCACTTTAAATAGGGCACCGTCTAAATCTGTTGAGACGACACGGTATGAATTATGGTTTGGGAAAAACCTAAGCTGTCGCTTTCTAAAAGTTTGGGGATGCGATGCTTATGTCAAGAAACTTCAACCTGAAAAGCTCGAACCCAAGTCGGAAAAATGTGTCTTCATAGGATACCCTAAGGAAACCATTGGGTATACCTTCTACCTTAGATCCGAAGGCAAGATCTTTGTTGCCAAGAACGGATCCTTTCTGGAAAAAGAGTTTCTCTCGAAAGGAGTAAGTGGGAGGAAAGTAGAACTCGATGAAGTACTACCTCTTGAACCGGAAAGTAGTGCAACTCAGGAAAATGTTCCTGTGGTGCCTACACCTACTGGAGAGGAAATTAATGATGATGATCAAGGTACTTCGGATCAAGTTGCTACTGAACTTCGTAGGTCCACAAGGACACGTTCCACACCAGAGTGGTATGGCAACCCTGTCCTGGAAATCATGTTGTTAGACAACGGTGAACCTACGAACTATGAAGAAGCGATGGCGGCCCAGATTCCAACAAATGGCTTGAAGCCATGCAATCCGAGATAGGATCCATGTATGAAAACAAAGTATGGACTTTGACAGACTTGCCCGATGATCGGCGAGCGATAGAAAACAACTGGATCTTTAAGAAGAAGACGGACGCGGATGGTAATGTTACCATCTATAAAGCTCGACTTGTCGCTGAAGGTTATCGGCAAGTTCAAGGGGTTAACTACGATGAGACTTTCTCTCCCGTAGCGAAGTTGAAGTCCGTCTCAATCATGTTAGCAATTGCCGTGATACTATGATTATGAGATATGGAAAATGGACGCCAAAACGGCATTCCTTAACGGCTATCTTAAGGAAGAACTGTATATGATGCAGCTGGAAGGTTTTGTCAACCCTAAGAACACTAATAAGGTGTGCAAGCTCCAGCGATCCATTTATGGGCTGGTGCAAGCATCTCGGAGTTAGAACATTCGCTTTGATGAGATGATCAAAGTTGCTTAGTTTATGCAGACTTATGGAGAAGCCTGCGTTTACAAGAAAGTGAGTGGGAGCTCAGAGCATTTCTCATACTATATGTAGATGACATACTTTTGATGGGAAATGATATAGAACTCTTGGACAACATTAAGGCCTACATGAATAAAAGTTTTTCAATGAAGGACCTTGGAGAAGTTGTTACATATTAGGCATCAAGATCTATAGGGATAGATCGAGATGCCTCATAGGTCTTTCAAAAGCACATACCTTGATAAGATTTTGAAGAAGTTCAAAATGGATCAGTCCAAGAAAGGGTTCTTGCCTGCACTCGCAAGGTGTGAGATTGAGCTCGGCTCAATGCCCGACCACGGCAAAAGATAAAGAAGAGATGAGTGTCATCCCCTATGCCTCAGCCATAGGATCTATTATGTATGCCATGTTGTGTACTGCATCGATGTAAACCTTGCCGTAAGTTTGGTAGGTAGGTACCAAAGTAATCCCGCAAGGAACACCGGACAGCGGTCAAGAATTTCCTGAAGTACCTGAAAAGGACAAAGGACATGTTTCGCTTATGGAGGTGACGAAGAGCTCGTCGTAAAGGGTTACGTCGACGCTAGCTTCGACGCATATCTGGATGACTCTAAGTCACAAACCGGATACGTGTATATGTTGAATGGTGGAGCAGTAAGCTCGTGCAGCTGCAAGAAGAGCGTCGTGGCGGGATCTACATGTGAAGCGGAGTACATGGCAGCCTCGGAGGCAGCGCATGAAGCAATTTGGATGGAGGAGTTCATCACCGACCTAGGAGTCATACCCAATGCGTCGGGCCGATCAAACTCTTCCGTGATAACACTGGAGCTATTGCCCTTGCCAAGGAGCCCAGGTTTCACAAGAAGACCAGGCACATCAAGCGTCGCTTCAACTCCATCCGTAAAAATGTTCAGGATGGAGACATAGAAATTTGTAAAGTGCATACGGATCTGAATGTCGCAGATCCGTTGACTAAACCTCTTCCGCGGGCAAAACATGATCAACACCAGAACTCTATGGGTGTTCGATTCATCACAATGTAACTAGATTATTTACTCTAGTGCAAGTGGGAGACTGTTGGAAATATGCCCTAGAGGCAATAATAAAAGGATTATTATTATATTTCCTTGTTCATGATAATTATCTTTTATTCATGCTATAATTGTATTATCCGGAAATCGTAATACACGTGTGAATACATAGACCACAATATGTCCCTAGTGAGCCTCTAGTTGACTAGCTCGTTGATCAATAGATAGTCATGGTTTCCTGACTATGGACACTGAATGTCATTGGTAATGGGATCACATCATTAGGAGAATGATGTGATGGACAAGACCCAATCCTAAGCATAGCACAAGATCATGTAGTTCATTTTGCTAGAGCTTTTCCAATGTCAAGTATCTCTTCCTTAGACCATGAGATCGTGTAACTCCCGGATACCGTAGGGAGTGCTTTGGGTGTACCAAATGTCACAACGAATCGGGTGACTATAAAGGTGCACTACAGGTATCTCCGAAAGTGTCTGTTGGGTTGACACGGATCGAGACTGGGATTTGTCACTCCAAATTACGGAGAGGTATCACTGGGCCCACTCGGTAGTGCATCATCATAATGAGCTCAATGTGACCAAGTGTCTGGTCACGGGATCATGCATTACGGTACGAGTAAAGTGACTTGCCGGTAACGAGATTGAACGAGGTATTGGGATACCGACGATCGAATCTCGGGCAAGTAACATACCGTCTGACAAAGGGAATAGTATACAGGGTTGCCTGAATCCTCGACATCGTGGTTCATCCGATGAAATCATCGAGGAGTATGTAGGAGCCAACATGGGTATCCAGATCCCGCTGTTGGTTATTGACCTGGGAGCCGTCTCGGTCATGTCTGCATGTCTCCCGAACCCGTAGGGTCTACACACTTAAGGTTCGGTGACGCTAGGGTTATTAGGAAGACTTGTATGTGATTACCGAATGTTGTTCGGAGTCCCGGATAAGATCCCGGATGCCACAAGGAGTTCCAGAATGGTCCGGAGGTGAAGATTTATATATGGGAAGTTGTCATACGGACACCGGAAAGTTTCGGGGGCATATCGGTATTGTACTGGGGCCACCGGAGAGGTTCCGGGGGTCCACCGAGGGGCCACCCCTCTCGGAGGGCCTCATGGGCCACAAGGGGCAGGGAACCAGCCCCTGGAGGGCTGGGCGCGCCTCCCCCCCTTGGGCCCATGCGCCTAGGGTTGGGGGGGAACCCTAGTGTGGGCGCCCCCCTTTGCTTGGGGGGCAAGCCCCCCCCCCCTCCCTGGCCGCCGCCCCCCCTCTAGATCTCATCTAGAGGGGCAGGCCCCCCTTGCCCCTTCCCCTATAAATAGAGGGGTGAGGGGAGGGCTGCATGACACATCCATGGCGCAACCCCTCCCCTCCCCAAAACCTCTCCTCCTCTGTTGAGTGCTTGGCGAAGCCATGTCGGAGTACTGCCTCTCCACCATCATCACGCCGTCGTGCTGCTGCTGGAGCCTTCTTCCTCAACCTCTCCTCCCCTTGCTGGATCAAGAAGGAGGAGACGCCGTCTGCTCCAGACGTGTGTTGAACGCGGAGGTGCTGTCCATTCGGCACTTGGTCATCGGTGATTTGAATTACGGCGTAGTACGACTCCATCATCACTGCTCCCTTGAACGCTTCCGCACGCGATCTACAAGTGGTATGTAGATGCAATCTCTCACATGACTCGTTGCTTAGATGAACTCATAGATGGATCTTGGTGAAACCGTAGGAAAAAATTAATTTTCTGCAACGCTCCCCAACAGTCGTTAGATATTTTTTCGCTCAAAAACATCTCACTAGAAAAAATGAACTAGCTAGTGAGAAAGTATAGTGTATATGACCAGCATAATTGGTTTGATGCCAAAGTTGGCATGCCAAATTTTGGCAATTGCCAAATGTTGGCTAGAGATTGGATACTTGCCAATTTTCGCGGCCAATCTCACAAAAGATTGCCAAATGTTGGCAACTTCTGATTTTGCCAAATGTTGGCTTGTCAATTATTGGCAATGCCAAATATTGGTAGCAAACCAATTATGCTTAGTGTCTTACTCAGTTGGAGATTATGCCTCAATATTGGCAATTAGACGAACCATCTAACTCACCTACTCCCGTGTCATGTCTGGTTGAACTACTATAATGTGATATTTAACCGAGGAGGTAAGAACTGATCTCTAACGATTCTTGCCAAAAATTAATTACAAATTAGGAGTAGGAGTAGGAGCCGAAGTTAATCAGGAAGGAGGAGTTTACAAATCGTAACTGTGAATTTTTTCCTTAACCTTCCTACTGAAGTCATAATCTTCTAGATCATCTACGTTTTGAAACCTATACAAAGTCTTGGATCACCGGAACTGAGCAAACTCATCTGGGTAGCTACAGTACAGCCGTACATATCTTCCATTGTATGGTCGTGGATTTATTGATTATTCACACGTAATGGTCTAACTAACATGCATGATAACTCAAACGGCTGATGCTATGGACAAAAAGTCAGACGAATTATCGGGTTCTAGCACTAACCTGCGGTCAGCGGCAGGCTACCTGTTTTGGCTGAGAGGAACTGTCCCGTGTCGCCCTTCGCCGCACTCTGGAGTCTGGATAACGATTTTGTTTTGACGAGAGGAGCGGAACTGTCGCCGACTCGCCGTGCCGCCCGTCGCGGATCGATCCGCCAATCCCGTTTCTGATCCGACGATCCTGTTTCATGTTGGCTGTAGCGACGCGAAGGGGCCTGAGCATGTATGCGCGTGTTTCCTTCTTTTTTAGATAATCGATCCTGCTTCCGATCGAGCCTTGACTCACCTGGACACGGCAGCGGCCAACACCATGCGGGCTAGCGCCCAGGAGTCTTTTTTTTAGCGCCCAGGAGTCATAGGCCTGTATAAAAATTGGGGCCCCTAAATTTTATGGGCCCTGTGCGGGCCGCACAGTGTGCACAACTATGGGCCGGCCCTGCGCGGCGGCGTGGCGCCTAGGCCGGCCGCGCGGCCAGATGAACTTTCAAGATGTGTACACGCTCCAGTAAGCGCTCAACTTCGCCACGCCGCCTCGTCTGAACACGGCGGAAGACCGTGCGGAGCACGCCGAGCGGCAACGCCGCCTCCTCGTCGCCTAGGAGGACGAGCGGGTCATGGCGGAGTGGCGCCAGCGCCACCCGGAGGACGTCGCCTACGAGCAGGCTTCTTGGGCAAGGCGTCGCGAGGAGGACACGCTGGCGCCGCGAGACGCGTTGGACAGGCGCCGGCGAAGGCGTTGGCGAATCGCGCAGTCCGACCTCGTTGCAGCAGGTGGGCAGTCGTTCTTCATGCCGGACGATGATCGATGGCTGGACATCTGGTTAGATACCTCGGACGACACCGCCGAGGATGATAATGGTGATGATGATAGCGACTTAGAGTAGTTTTTTATGCAATCTATGTTTTTATCGTTTGTCGTTTTTATTTATTTATGCAATCTATGTTTCGGATGTAAAATACCTTTGTATCGTTTAAAATCTATGCAATCTATCTAGTTTTTTAAAAATTTATGCTTTCAGTGTCTACATTTCTAGTTTGTAGAATGAGCGCGCGCTGCATTTTTTGCGCTGCTGGAGCGGCGCGCGCGCTGCATTTTAGCGCGGCTGCTGGAACGGGCGCAGCGCGTCGCGTCAAACAAAACGATAAGCACGCGCTAAAGCTGTTTTTTGCGCGCGCCGCGTTCGGCGCCTGTTGGAGATACTCTTACTACATGCCCAACTACGCGCCCACCATCTTCAATGACGAGAACCCCAACGCTTGCTCCATCCATGAACCAGGACGCCGACGGCTTTTCCAGTTTCACTTTTATTAGCCCTTGTATGCACGATATGTGCATCTTCTAGAATAAAAACATCAACTGATACGATGATACACAATAATAGTGAAAACATCGATTGATAATAATATCCGGATGAGTTCTTGTATTGGGCTTTTCGGGAGATTAGAGGTCATCTAATGTAGTCTATGTTACATAAATGAAAATTGCTATATTTTGTTTTATTTTGGGATAAGTATATTTTTTGTCCCTCAACTTTACTGATAGTGTAAAAATGGTCCCTCAACTTCAAACCAGACAAACATAGTCCCTTAACTTGTAAAACCGGATACTTTTCGTCCCCCGCCCAGTCAAGGTGGTTTTGGGCTGACATGGACCTGGTATTGACCTTTGACCTCGCCACATCAGCGCCACGTCACACAGAACGGTCTGAATCTCTCTTTCTCTCTCCCGACATGGGTCAGCGTGTCGGAGTTGTACATGCCAGTGGTGTTTGATGTGTCGCGGTAGCTGAGGTCGAGGAGCTGGTTTTTCTAGCTATAGCAGGACGGCGGTGACGCATGGCCATCCAACAGACTGTACATTGTCGATCTCGCCGAGAGCAACAGACACGCAGGAAGGACTGAGCTCGCCTCGACACGAACGTATAGAAGCTGATCGATTCCTCGACACGCACGTACACAATAAGGAAGCTGATTGTTTCCTCGACACGCACGTACACAACAAGCAAAGCTGATCGATTGCTCATGTGCAAGCTAGCCATGCAAGCCAATTTGCCGCTGGCCTCACGTCATCTACCCTGTCGGCGTCGACGAGGGTGCGCGCATGCCGTCGAGCACGGAACGCCATGGACGTCGGGCCGTGCGTGTTCGACCGCTCGGCACGCGTTGTCCATGCGCTCGGCGTCCTCTAACATGGGCACATGGCCTCGGCGATCGAGCATGGGAACGCCATGGACACCGAGTCGTACGTGTTCAACCGCTCAGGCGCTCAGCATGCACGTCGTCCAAGTGCTCGTCGTCCATACGCTTGGCATCTAGCTAGCTTTTCACACGAGCATCCAAAGCCAACTTTGTTGTGTACGTCAAGCGCGAGCGCCACGGCGCCTGCACCACTTCCGGTGCCGGCCGAATGACCGGGACGGTGAGCATGGCGACAGCCAACATCCCATGAGCCAAGCAGCACGGACGAGCATGTACACAACATACATTGCGGTCGCTGCTCGTGACGTGGCAGTCTAATCCGGATGACATGTCTATTTCCTATTGAAAACTGAGTCCACATCGGACGAAAACCACTTAAGGTGGTATTGGGGACTAAACTTATCCGGTTTTATAAGTTGAGAGGCTACGGTTGGCCGGGTTTTTTTTTTTTGAAAAGGAGGTTAAATCCCCGGCCTCTGCATCAATCGACGCATGCAGCCATCTTTATTAATTATTCCACAAAGGTCTGACAAGAATATACAACAAATCACCCGAAGCCACCACTCACACCTACAAATAAGATAATGCGGAGTGCTCTCACTCCTCATATCTAAAACCAGTGCCGTCGCTGATCCATCCACATAACGTATCGGGACTAACAGCCGGTGCAGCAGACCTAAAGCGCACACCACTTGCACACGTTTTAGAAGCCATCATCTTCATCGAACCACCGACCCATCTTTAGAAGATATATCCACATCATCATTGACAGTCCGAACATCCGTCGACGCCACCACGGCGCCCAACGGCGCCACCGCCTGCGCCGTCTGGCCCGCACGCAAAGACTCTGGAAGACTGTCGTGCATAGCACCTGCCAACCAGTCATGACTCAGCATAGCACCTGCCGGCCAGACATGACTTGACAGTTTCCACCGAAGCTCCGTGCAAGACGGAGCCGCTCCACCTCCTGCCTGTGTCTTCCAGCGCTGCTCAAACGATGCTCCTGGAGAGACACGACACCGCAATATCGTTATCGTCCGATCTGGAAAACCAGATCGTAGGGTTTCCCGGCGGTGCCCATCACCAGCAATCGTCAACGACTCCACACGTGCCCACCACCACTCGCCCTCAAGGCGACGCCAGAAGGTCACGCCGTCAAGGACGCCGCCGCCTCCCACCGTAGTTAGGGTTTTCACCCGAGAGGCAGAATGAAGGGAAATGAAGGAGCAGACATAGACCGATGTCTCCAAGAAGAAAAGCGGCGCCCTTGAGCGTCATCCTCGGTGCGGCCGGCCGGGGCCGACCAAGGGGTTTCCCCCAATCTGGATCTCCTCCACCAGCTTCTCCAGCGGTCGGCGTCCCGGCAACCACACCGGCACCGTCAGGAACCCGCAGGAGAGAAGCCCACCGATCAAGGTCAGATGACTGTGGCCAGATCTGGCGCTAGAACCCAACACCCGCGAGCACCGGCAGCCGAACAAGCCGACTCCGACAACGCCGGCCACAGATCTAGCCACAACCAGATCCGCCATGCGACACCGTGTTGACGACCACCTCCACTCGCCGGAGTGGAGAACCACCGGAAGCCGTGCACCGCCGACACCACGAGCCGCCACCACCCACAGCAGGGCGAACTTGGGCAGAGGGCGCCCAGATCCGCCGCCACCGCTGATACATCTCCAACGTATCTATAATTTTTGATTGTTCCATGCTATTATATATTCTGTTTTGGATGTTTAATGGGTTTTATTATACACTTTTATATTATTTTTGGGACTAACATATTAACCGGAGGCCCAGCCCAAATTGTTGTTTTTTTGCCTATTTCAGTGTTTCGCAAAAAAAGAATATCAAACGGAGTCCAAACGAAATGAAACCTTCAGGAACGTGATTCTTGGAACAAACATGATCCAGAGGACTTGGAGTGGATGTCAAGCAACAGACGAGGAGGCCACGAGGTAGGGGGGCGCCCCCACCCCCACCGGGCGCGCCCTCCACCCTCGTGGGCCCCTCGTGGCTCCACCGACCTACTTCTTCCTCCTATATATACCTACGTACCCCCAAACCATCAGAGGCATCCACAAAAACCTAATTCCACCACCGCAACCTTCTGTACACGTGAGATCCCATCTTGGGGCCTTTTCCGGCGTCCTGCCGGAGGGGGCATTTATCACGGAGGGCTTCTACATCAACACCATAGCCTCTCCGATGATGTGTGAGTAGTTTACCTCAGACCTTCGGGTCCATAGTTATTAGCTAGATGGCTTCTTCTCTCTCTTTGGATCTCAATACAAAGTTATCGATCTTCTTGGAGATCTATCCGATGTAATCTTCTTTTTGCGGTGTGTTTGTCGAGATCCGATGAATTATGGGTTTATGCTCAAGTTTATCTATGAACAATATTTGAATCTCCTCTGAATTCTTTTATCTGTGATTGGTTATCTTTGCAAGTCTCTTCGAATTATCAGTTTGGTTTGGCCTACTAGATTGATCTTTCTTGCAATGGTAGAAGTGCTTAGTTTTGGGTTAAATCTTGCGGTGTCCTTTCCCAGTGACAGCAGGGGCAGCAAGGCACGTAATGTATTGTTGACATCGAGGATAAAAAGATGGGGTTTATATCATATTGCATGAGTTTATCCCTCTACATCATGCCATCCTGCTTAAAGCATTACTCTGTTCTTATGAACTTAATACTCTAGATGCATGCTGGATAGCGGTCGATGTGTGGAGTAATAGTAGTAGTTGCAGAATCGTTTCGGTGTACTTGTCGCAGACGTGATGCCTATATACATGATCATACCTAGATATTCTCATAACTATGCTCAATTCTATCAATTGCCTGACGGTAATTCGTTTACCCACCGTAATACTTATGCAATTTTGAGAGAAGCCACTAGTGAAACCTACGGCCCCGGTCTATTTGCCATCATATTAATCTTTCAACACTTAGCTATTTCTATTGCCGTTTATTTTACTTTGCATCTTTTTTACTCTTTATCATAAAAATACCAAAAATATTATCTTATCATATCTATCAGATCCCACTCTTGTAAGTGACCGTGAAGGGATTGACAACCCCTTTATTGCGTTGGTTGCGAGGTTCTTATTTGTTTGTGTAGGTGCGTGGGACTCGAGCGTGGTCTCCTACTGGATTGATACCTTGATTCTCAAAAACTGAGGGAAATACTTACGCTACTTTACTGCATCATCCTTTCCTCTTCAAGGGAAAACCAACGCAGTGCTCAAGAGGTAGCAAGAAGGATTTCTGGCGCCGTTGCCGGGGAGATTCGCGCCAAGTCAAGTCAAGATTAGACTCCCAGCAACAAGCCATTTCTGGCGCCGTTGTCGGGGAGTCTACGACAAGTCAAGACATACCAAGTACCCTCACAAACTCTTCTCCGTCGCTTTACATTATTTGCCATTTGCCTCTCGTTTTCCTCTCCCCGACTTCACCCTTGCCATTTTATTCGCCCTCTCTTTTCCGTTCATCACTTTCTTGCTTGCCTTGCTGTTATGGCTAGTCCCTTATCTTCTCCGTTATCTTCCGAGAATGAAGTTCTTAATTTTAAGCAAAGGGAGGGAGAAAATCCAAAAGACGCTTGGTATAGAATTTGCAATGCTCAAAATAGATCTACCAGAAGCAATCTTCCGCTCTTCTCCACAATTTTTATGTAGGCGCTACTCCTTGGTACAGATATATTCTTGATACCATTACCGGATGCAATTTCTTGGATAGCCATACTTTTGATTCTTATAATGATATGATAGATTTGTTTGGCTCACCACCTCTTTTGGTTAATGGAACTATGTTAACTTTGGGACATGTGATGCAAAGGCTTGAAATTATTGAAAATAAAGTTGCTACTGTAGAGTTGATTGAGAATTTGGATAAAAAGATCCACAACCATGGATCTAAGGTGGGAGTTACTCTGAAAAGTTTTAACGAAAAAGAACCCATAGTTAATGAAAGAATAGATCAAGATTCTACTAGAATCGATAAACTTGAGGGAATTATCACCAACTTGGGGTCCGCTTTTTCTTCCGTTAAAAATACTCCAAATCCTCCTACCAAAATTGCCAAGCTTGTTTATGTTCCTAAAAATAAGGGTAAATCCTCTAGTAAGGAAACTGCGGATTTAAAATCAATAAGTGTTCATCCCAATCTTTTTGCTATCATTAAGGAACCGTTTGCTACAAATAATTTTTTCTTGATTTTGTGCCTAGGAATTTGATAATTATTAAAAAGAAAGAAACTCCTAGGGGTTATAGGTGTCTTATTGAAGAATTGCCCATCAAAGACGGCAATACCTAGATCTATCCTTGCTTTTATGCCTAGCTAGGGGCGTTAAACGATAGCGCTTGTTGGGAGGCAACCCAATTTCATTTTAGTTTTTTTTTTGCTTTTTGCTTCTGTTTAGGAATAAATCTTTGATCTAGCCCCTGGTTAGATTTGCTTTTATGTTTTAATTAGTGTTTGTTCCAAGTGAAACCTATAGGATCTTCTTGGATGATAGTTATTTGATCTTACTGAAAATTCCAGAAATTTCTGCTCACGAAAACAATTGTTAAAAATCACCAGAACGCCATAAAATACTGATTCCAATTGCAGCAGTTTAATAAACAAATTATCTAGGTCGTCCTATTTTGGTAGATTTTTCTGAGTTCCAGAAGTTTGTGTTAGTTACAGATTACTACAGACTTTTCTGTTTTTGACAGATTCTATTTCTCGTGTGTTGTTTGCTTATTTTGATGAATCTATGACTAGTAAAATAGTTTATAAACCATAGATAAGTTGGAATACAGTAGGTTTAAAACCAATATAAATAAAGAATGAGTTTAATACAGTACCTTGAAGTGGTATTTTGTTTTCTTTCGCTAACGGAGCTCACGAGATTTTCTATTAAGTTTTGTGTTGTGAAGTTTTCAAGATTTGGGTAAAAGATTTGATGGATTATGAAACAAGGAGTGGCAAGAGCCTAAGCTTGGGGATTCCCATGGCACCCCAAGGTAATCTAAGGACACCAAAAAACCAAAGCTTGGGGATGCCCCGGAAGGCATCCCCTCTTTCGTCCTCGTTCATCGGTAACTTTACTTGGAGCTATATTTTTATTCACCACGTGATATGTGTTTTGCTTGGAGCGTCTTGTATGATTTGAGTCTTTGCCTTTTAGTTTACCACAATCATCCTTGTTGTACACACTTTTGAGAGAGACACACATGATTCGGAATTTTTAGAATACTCTATGTGCTTCACTTATATCTTTTGAACTATATAGTTTTTGCTCTAGTGCTTCACTTATATCTTTTAGAGCAAGGCGGTGATTTTGTTTTATAGAAACTATTGTTCTCTCATACTTCACTTATATTATTTTGAGAGTCCTACAAAACAACATGGTAATTTGCTTAAATTGAGAAATTAGTCCTAAAGTGATAGGCATCCAAAATTAGTAAAAACTTTCTTATAAATGCGTTGAATACTATGAGAAGTTTGATGCTTGATAAATGTTTTGAGATATGAAGATGGTGATATTAGAGTCATGCTAGTTGAGTAGTTTTGAATTTGATAAATACTTGTGTTAAAGTTTGTGATTCCTGTAGCATGCACGTATGGTGAACCATTATGTGATGAAGTCGGAGCATGATTTATTTATTGATTGTCTTCCTTATGAGTGACGGTCGGGGACGAGCGATGGTCTTTTCCTACCAATCTATCCCCCTAGGAGCATGTGCGTAATACTTTGTTTCGATAACTAATAGATTTTTGCAATAAGTATATGAGTTCTTTATGACTAATGCTGAGTCTATGGATTATACGCACTCTCACCCTTCCACCTTTGCTAGCCTCTCTAATACCACACACGTTTTGCCGGTATCATACACCCACCATATACCTTCCTCAAAACAGCCACCATACCTACCTATCATGGCATTTCCATAGCCATTCCGAGATATATTGCCATGCAACTTACCACCGTTCCGTTTACTATGACACGCTTCATCATTGTCATATTGCTTTGCATGATCATGTAGTTGACATCGTATTTGTGGCAAAGCCATCGCTCATAATTTTTATACATGTCACTCTTGATTCATTGCATATCCGGTATTCATGAGGCATTCACATATAGTCATATTTTTGTTCTAAGTATCGAGTTGTAATCCTTGAGTTGCAAGTAAATAAAAATGTGATGATCAACATTATTAGAGCATTGTCTCAAGTGAGGAAAGGATGATAGAGACTATGATTCCCCCACAAATCGGGATGAGACTCCGGACGAAAAAAAGGAGAAAAGGCCCAAAAAAAGAGAAGGGACAATGTTACTATCCTTTTTACCACACTTGTGCTTCAAAAGTAGCACCATGATCTTCATGATAGAGAGTCTCCTATGTTGTCATTTTCATATACTAGTGGGAATTTTACATTATAGAACTTGGCTTGTATATTCCAATGATGGGCTTCCTCAAAATGCCCTAGGTCTTCGTGAGCAAGCAAGTTGGATGCACACCCACTTAGTTTCTTTTGTTGAGCTTTCATACACTTATACCTCTAGTGCATCCGTTGCATGGCAATCCCTACTCACTCTCATTGATATCTATTGATGGGAATCTCCATAGCCCGTTGATACGCCTAGTTGATGTGAGACTATCTTCTCCTTTTGTCTTCTCCACAACCACCATTCTATTCCACATATAGTGCTATGTCCATAGCTCATGCTCATGTATTGCGTGAAGATTGAAAAAGTTTGAGAAATCAAAAGTATGAAAACAATTGCTTGGCTTGTCATCGGGTTGTGCATGATTAAATACTTTGTGTGATGAAGATAGAGCATAGCCAGACTATATGATTTTGTAGGGATAACTTTCTTTGGCCATGTTATTTTGAGAAGACATGATTGCATAGTTAGTATGCTTGAAGTATTATTATTTTTATGTCAATATTAAAATTTTATCTTGAATCTTTCGGATCTGAATATTCATACCACAAATAAGAGAATTACATTAAGGATTATGCTAGGTAGCATTCCACATCAAAAATTCTGTTTTTATCATTTACCTACTCGAGGAAGAGCAGGAATTAAGCTTGGGATGCTTGATACGTCTCCAACATATCTATAATTTTTGGTTGTTCCATGCTATTATATATTCTGTTTTGGATGTTTAATGGGCTTTATTATACACTTTTATATTATTTTTGAGACTAACCTATAAACCGGAGGCCCAGCCCAAATTGCTGTTTTTTTGCCTATTTCAGTGTTTCGCAGAAAAAGAATATCAAACGGAGTCCAAACGGAATGAAACCTTCAGAACGTGATTTTTGGAACAAACATGATCCAGAGAACTTGGAGTGGACGTCAAGCAACATACGAGGAGGCCGCGAGGTAGGGGCGCGCCCACCCCCACCAGGCGCGCCCTCCACCCTCGTGGGCCCCTCGTGGCTCCACCGACCTACTTCTTCCTCCTATATATACCTACGTACCCCCAAACCATCAGAGGCATCCACGAAAACCTAATTCTACAGGCCGCAACCTTCTGTACCCGTGAGATCCCATCTTGGGCCCTTTTCGGCGTCCTGCCGGAGGGGGCATTGATCACGGAGGGCTTCTACATTAACACCATAGCCTCTCCGATGATGTGTGAGTAGTTTACCTCAGACCTTCGAGCCCATAGTTATTAGGTAGATGGCTTCTTGTCTCTCTTTGGATCTCAATACAAAGTTCTCCTCGATCTTCTTGGAGATCTATTCGATGTAATCTTCTTTTGCAGTGTGTTTGTCGAGATCCGATGAATTGTGGGTTTATGATCAAGTTTATCTATGAACGATATTTGAATCTTCTCTGAATTCTTTTATGTATGATTGGTTATCTTTGCAAGTCTATTCGAATTATCAGTTTGGTTTGGCCTACTAGATTGATCTTTCTTGCAATGGGAGAAGTGCTTAGCTTTGGGTTAAATCTTGCGGTGTCCTTTTCTAGTGACAGCAGGGGCAGCAAGGCACGATTTATTGTTGCCATCGAGGATAAAAGATGGGGTTTATATCATATTGCATGAGTTTAACCCTCTACATCATGTCATCTTGCTTAAAGCATTACTCTGTTCTTCACGAACTTAATACTCTAGTTGCATGCTGGATAGCGGTCGATGTGTGGAGTAATAGTAGTAGATGCAGAATTGTTTTGGTCTACTTGTGCATGGACGTGATGCCTATATACATGATCATACCTAGATATTCTCATAACTATGCTTAATTCTATCAATTGCTCGACAATAATTCGTTTATCCACCGTAATACTTATGCTATTTTGAGAGAAGCCACTAGTGAAACCTATGGCCCTCAGGTCTATTTTCCATCATATTAATCTTTTAACACTTAGCTATTTCTATTGCCGTTTATTTTACTTTGCATCCTTATTTCTCTTTATCATAAAAATATCTAAAATATTATCTTATCATATCTATCAGATCTCACTCTCGTAAGTGACCGTGAAGGGATTGACAACCCCTTTATCGCATTGGTTGCGAGGTTCTTATTTGTTTGTGTAGGTGCGTGGGACTCGAGCGTGGTCTCCTACTGGATTGATACCTTGGTTCTCAAAAACTGAGAGAAATACTTACGCTACTTTACTGCATCACCCTTTTTTTAAGGTAAAACCAACACAGTGCTCAAGAGGTAGCAACCGCGCGCCATGGCTGGCCACCATGCTGCCCCGACAGCCATGGCGACACAGCCCCGCCGAAAAGCCTGGAGCCGCCGCTCCAGCTTCCGATCTCCGCCGCCACGCCTGACGTCCAGGGTCGCCGTCGCGCGCATCCCGAGTCCGCCCCCAGGATGAAGAGCGAGCCCGCCACCGCCGTCCGCCGGACGAGCTTTGCTCCCCGGCTTCCTCCGGCCGCGGCGAGGAAGGATGGTTCGGGGTGGGTTGGGGGCGGCGGCGGCTAGGGTTTGCCGGTTTTGAAGTTGAAGGACTATTTCTATACTTTCAAAAGAATTGAGGGATGAAAAATATACTTATCTCTTTTATTTTCGGTAGAACCATGTCATATGGCTTGATATTTCTGCACGATATCAAGAGTATGAGTACAACATAGATTGAGAAGTTGATGACCTTTATTTGGAATATCATGCGGAGGAGGAAGAGCATGGAGCATAGCAACGAAGAAAGTGGAAGCAATTCTGAAGATGAGATTGTAGGTGCAAGTGAACCAAAAGAGCCTCGTGTTATTATTGTGGGGAGGATCCTGACCATATGTGCCAGGATGTCATTTTAAGAGTTCGCAAGTTTCAATCTAGGTACGCAAACTGGTACCTGAGACATTATCCAGAAAGTGTGCGTCAGCATAGGAGCCGCAAAGTTGAGTAGTTTTAACCATTCTCAAAGTAATTAGACTATGTGGGTATTGATCTAAGTTAGACTTGATAAAAACTAGTGGTTGGGGCGCACCCATGGTGCGCCGCCTCAGAGGAAGCTGGGGCGGTGCTAGGTAGGGTGCGCCCCTTTCACTTTCTTATCTGGACTAAGTGTTGTTATTAGATCAGACTCAAAGTAGAGGAATATGAAAGTAGTAGTACATGCAACTTGATGACTGGAACAAGAAGACAGAGCAGTGCAAATGCAACACATTCAAAGAATAGGCTGGCACCAGGGAACGACCCTTTCAGTTTCCTTTTTGGATCTGGATATGAAATTCTTGATAAACTTATTATATTTATGCATCACGTGAGAAAGAAACTAAAATTCCATCACAGACAACGCACAACAATATAATACCATCGACAGAAACATCTTGCTGCATGGCAACTAATAGTATACAACAATAGAAATTGTGCATGTATCGGCCCCAGGGGCGGCGGTGTGCCTCTGATGCCTCCGACCGTGTGGCGACTATGAGAGGAGCTCGCTCACCTCATCTGTTATGCGCTTCATCACCCGGTGCGCGTCCCCAATGACTCGCCACATCCTTGCCAACCTGTACATACAATACAGCAACAAGAAACATCGATCAAACACCTGCAGCATCAGGGTTCTTGAGAGGGGGAGGGCGATCGAGCAGCCTATAATAAATACACGTACATTTGGATGAGTCTTCGCGGACGGCAACTACCCTCCGGGACACGTCTTCGACAAAGGCGACGGTGATGTTGAGCTTGGTCCAGAGATTCCTGATGGTAGCCCTGGTCCTCTCGATGGTGAACGGCTCCGCACCGTTGGCATCCTGGGTCCTTAGCTGCATGCACTTTTTCTCGTACAGCAGCGGAACGCACTCCCCTTCCTACAAATGCATACCCGTTCATATCTTTTCCTTGAATTAAGTGCACGCATTACCCGGGAGACAACCATTTGATAAGCAAATCCATTTGGAAAAATCAAAACTGAGACGACAAAGCTCTAATGTCAAGTCAGTGATTATTAACAAAAATAAACATGATGGTGCCCTTAGGTGTATTTGAGTATTTGACAACAAATAATAAGAAATATTAAGTAGAAGTACTCGGTAACAAGCCATAAGCAATTAAGAACTAATCTTAGAACTGACATTGCCATATATAATGGATCAGGTGCATTTCCAATAGGACTTCACTTTTATTTCATTTGTCAAGAAGTCGAACTAGAGTGGAGAATATCTCTTATATTACATATTTCCTCACCAAAACGTTCTAACAGGCAATGCAAGCAAGAGGTAGTTGATCTTGCACCAAAAGTTCAACAAATCAATTTACAAACATAAGAGCTGAGATAAAGCTCCAAATAATGTGGTTAACCTTTTCTTAATTAACACAAGAATATACAGAAAAAGGGACATCCTCATGAACAGCAGCAGAAGGGAAAGCCTAAAATGTTTTCTCCGAACTAACGACCCAAAGTACTGAAGTAACCTCTAAAAATTTTCTTGGACAACTGAACTGTCATATATTTCAACCGCACAAAGAAAAATGACAGGACTATACCTTGACTACAGTATGCTATCAAATATGTACCTACCAACATAAATTTTTGGAGTGGTCACTCTCAGGATATTTGCTGCACAACATAAAACTTATTTTAATCTCATTACTTGAGGCAAAAAAATTGATGGTACATATGAAATATCAAGACTACATAGCTGACTTATCTGGACACCAGTATGTACAAAAGTTATCATATACTCCCTCCGTCCCATAATATAAGAACGTTTTTAACAGTAGTGTAGTGTCAAAAACGTTCTTATATTATGGGACGGAGGAAGTATAAAACATTCGGAACAAAAATAATAGCTATTGATCTCAAAACTTGATCGACAAACACAAACAGGGTAATGCTAGCTAGTACCTTTGAAATTGAGAGAGGGGTATTCAAGATGGGATGGGTTAGGATTCATCATCAAATGGATCCATAAATGCATCATCGATGACCAATCTCGCTTTTCTTGTTTAATGAAATGAAAGTTCAGATTGTGAAACTGTATGGGCACTTGTTCAGTTCAGTGCAAGACAAAAGTCAGAATCCATAGTCTCTTATTGGAATCGCTAAAAAGACTTACATTTAGGAACGGAGGGAGTATTAAATATGGCCTTGAATCAGTGTTTTTCTCATTGTTCAGTAGCATGCGCATATCATTTTCTTAAATACATAAACACGATTTTTAAAATTGATAAAAATGCCAATAACCAAATAACATGCACGCTTTTTAATTGAATGTTGGATTGGACGCGCTATTGAAGAAAGAAACACAAACACCATTTCAAAATGAAGTATCAGTAAATAGACGTACGCCATCGTATGTGAACCCTTTTCCTCTTTCATTCTACGAAGCTATGATTTTCGTGGTCAAAACATCTACCATTCTTGCCCAAGGTGAAGAAAATGTAAGTTAGATGAAGTGGTAACCAAAAATAAGCAGTACATCATCTGAAAATAAGGAGTACCCAGAATCTTGTCAACCAAAATCCGATCTTTCTCGACCCTCTTGAGCATAAGGTGTGCCCCCTCCAGCATTGTAATGACTGTCATCCTAAATATTCATGGTAAAGGGAACAATCAATAGTCACAAAAGAAGGAACAGCAACTATCTGAAAAACAAACATGTGAAGCACAACTGAATATTTGGCCAGCATTCATACTTTGTTGTAATCTTCCAGCCAACAACGAGCTAAATCATGTAAACGTGGCAGCCGCCCCCACGCCGAGACCTCACGCGCCCAGCAGCGTCGATGCCGCGACCTCTCGCCTCAGCCCGCACCAGCAGCCGCGCACAGCAGCGACCCGCAAGATCCAGATCGCCCCGTGGCAGCAGGCTCCGATGCGGCAACCTCCAGCCTCGGCGCACACCGGTGGCTGCGATGCCCCAGCCGCCAGGGCGCGCTCCGCTCCGGACCGCACGATGTGGTCACCCTCCTCCGCGCGCGTCGGCGGCCGCGTAGCAACCGTGTCGAACTCTCGCCGCCAGGGCCAGACCGCGCCAAGCAGGGCCCTGCATCTCAGAAGGCAAGCCGCCCCCGCGCAGCTCGTGGTCCCCGAGAAATGGAGGAATCCCCGCCGCCGACGACGCCGCGCGGGCTTTGCCCGGCGGCGGCGAGGAGAGGTGAAATTCCGCGCGGCGGCGACAAGAGGTGTGGTGGTGTGTGGTGAGGTGGCGGCGACGCGATTTAGGGTTTCTCCCCGGGCCTCCTCGTCGCCGTTGTTCTCGAACGGTCGCGGTGGGAGATTGAGAAGAGAAGGAATAGGAGGCGGCGTGCAAAGGCGAAAGAGACGACGAAGACCAAATGAGACCCAAAAAACGCAATTTTCTCCACCAACTACTGTTTACTGTGCCGATGTGGCAAGCGTCACACATTGCGCGACTGTTAATGGGTTTAACGGTATGGACATTAGAGCATCTCCAACAGCGGCGCCAAACTAGCGCCGCGCAGCAAAATTGCCTGTTTTAGCGTACGCGCAACCGGTATAGTTGCTCTAGCGGGCGCGCAAAAACAGCACGCGGCGCATATGTAGTTCAGCGCGCGGGCCGAAACTCAATCGTGTGCCGCTTATTTGCTGCTCCCGCGCGCTGGACTCTCGCGCGCTCGCTCGCAACTTCCACCCCCCATCCAGCCGCGCCACCCGGCGACCTTTTCGGCGCTTCCCCGGCCTATACCCGCGTCGCGGCGGCTTCTCCGCCCCCCTCTAGTCCCGCCGCCCCTCGCGCGCGTCCGTCCTCCGACAAACAGCGCCCGAGCGCTCGCTGCCGCTCGGCGCCCGCAAGGTGTTCGACAAAACGCCTACAAGGTATGTATTGCTCAAACTTCATGAATTTGGTGCATGTTGATTGTTGTTTTTATAGCACAGTATTGAACATTGTAGATGAGTTCGTCGTATGATTCTTCCGAAAAAGAATTTGATATGGAAGAGGAGGAGGATCTTGCAATGATCCTAGCTATGCATATCAATAAAAAACCGAAGCACGGTGGTTCGGTTATGGGTCGGCATAAAATTTGGAGAGATAGGATCGATGCCCATAACAGATTGATGAGGCACTATTTCGTGGAGAATCCCACATACCCGGAGTCGTATTTTCGTCGCTGGTTTAGGATGAGCACCGACTTGTTCAGGCGCATTGCAGAGAAACTAGCGAGCCATGACCGGTTTTTTCAACAAAGGAGGAATGCCGCCGGAAAACTCGGGCATAGCACCTTTCAGAAGGTGAGAGCTGCTTTGCGTATGTTGGCATACGGTATCCCGACTGATCTAGTTGATGATCACTTGGCTATGGGTGAGAGCCAAGCTATCATGTGTGTCAAGCGCTTTGCAGTCGGAATTGTGCAAGTGTTTGGCGAGGAGTATTTGAGATCTTCCAATGCTGAAGACGCCGCAAGGCTATGAAGGAAATATGCCCTAGAGGCAATAATAAAGTTATTATTTATTTCCTTATATCATGATAAATGTTTATTATTCATGCTAGAATTGTATTAACCGGAAACATAATACTTGTGTGAATACATAAACAAATAGAGTGTCACTAGTATGCCTCTACTTGACTAGCTCGTTGATCAAAGATGGTTATGTTTCCTAGCCATTGACATGAGTTGTCATTTAATTACAACTCCCGTTTACCGGAGGAACACTTTGTGTGCTACCAAACGTCACAACGTAACTGGGTGATTATAAAGATGCTCTACAGGTGTCTCCAAAGGTACTTGTTGGGTTGGCATATTTCAAGATTAGGTTTTGTCACTCCGATTGTCGGACAGGTATCTCTGGGCCCACTCGGTAATGCACATCACTATAAGCCTTGTAAGCATTGCAACTACTGAGTTAGTTGTGGGATGATGTATTACGGAACGAGTAAAGAGACTTTCCGGTAACGAGATTGAACTAGGTATTAAGATACCGACGATCGAATCTCGGGCAAGTAACATACCGATGACAAAGGGAACAACGTATGTTGTTATGCGGTTTGACCGATAAAGATCTTCATAGAATATGTAGGAGCCAATATGAGCATCCAGGTTCCGCTATTGGTTATTGACCGGAGACGTGTCTCGGTCATGTCTACATAGTTCTCGAATCCGTAGGGTCGGCACGCTTAAAGTTCGATGACGGTTATATTATGAGTTTATGTGTTTTGATGTACCGAAGATAGTTCGGAGTCCCGAATGTGATCACGGACATGACGAGGAGTCTCGAAATGGTCGAGACATAGAGATTGATATATTAGAAGCCTATATTTGGATATCGGAAGTGTTCCGGGCGAAATCAGGATTTTGCCGGAGTACCGGGGGTTACCGGAACTCCCCCGGGGGTTTAATGGGCCAAGATGGGCCTTAGTGGAGAAGAGGAGGGGCATCCAGGGCAGGCCGCGCGCCCCCTCCCCCTCTAGTCCGAATTGGACAAGGAGGGGGCGGCGCCCCCTTTCCTTCCTCTCTCCCTCCTCCTTCCCCCTTCTCCTACTCCAACTAGGAAAGGAGGGAGTAGGACTCCTCCCTGGCGCGCCTCCTCCTGGCCGGCCGCCTCTCCCCCCTTGATCCTTTATATACGGGGGCAGGGGGCACCTCTAGACACAACAATTGATCCCTTGGATCTCTTAGCTGTGTGCAGTGCCCTCCTCCACCATAGTACACCTTGATAATATCGTAGCGGTGCTTAGGCGAAGCCCTGCGTCAGTAGAACATCATCATCGTCATCACGCCATCGTGCTGACGGAACTCTCCCTCAAAGCTCGGCTAGATCGGAGTTCGAGGAACGTCATCGAGCTGAACGTGTGCTGAACTCGGAGGTGTCGTACGTTCGGTACTTGATCGGTCGGATCGTGAAGACATACGACTACATCAACCGCATTGTGCTAACGCTTCCGCTTTCGGTCTACGAGGGTACGTGGACACACTCTCCCCTCTCGTTGCTATGCATCACCATGATCTTGCGTGTGCGTAGGAATTTTTTTGAAATTACTACGTTCCGCAATAGTGGCATCAGAGCCAGGTTTTATGCGTAGATGTTATATGCATGAGTAGAACACAAGTGAGTTGTGGGTGATACAAGTCATACTGCTTACCAGCATGTCACACTTTGGTTCGGCGGTATTTTTGGATGAAGCGGCCCGGACCGACATTACGCGTACGCTTATGCGAGACTGGTTTCTACCGACGTGCTTTGCACACAGGTGGCTGGCGGGTGTCAGTTTCTCCAACTTTAGTTGAACCGAGTGTGGCTATGCCCGGTCCTTGCGAAGGTTAAAACAACACTAACTTGACAAACTATCGTTGTGGTTTTGATGCGTAGGTAAGAACGGTTCTTGCTCAGCCCGTAGCAGCCACGTAAAACTTGCAACAACAAAGTAGAGGACGTCTAACTTGTTTTTGCAGGGCATGTTGTGATGTGATATGGTCAAGGCATGATGCTATATTTTATTGTATGAGATGATCATGTTTTGTAACCGAGTTATCGGCAACTGGCAGGAGCCATATGGTTGTCGCTTTATTGTATGCAATGCAAACGCCCTGTAATGCTTTACTTTATCACTAAGCGGTAGTGATAGTCATAGAAGCATAAGTTGGCGAGACGACAACGATGCTACAATGGAGATCAAGGTGTCGCGCCGGTGACGATGGTGATCATGACGGTGCTTCGGAGATGTCGATCACAAGCACAAGATGATGATGGCCATATCATATCACTTATATTGATTGCATGTGATGTTTATTTTTTGTGCATCTTATCTTGCTTTGATTGACGGTAGCATTATAAGATGATCTCTCACTAAATTATCAAGGTATAAGTGTTCTCCCTGAGTATGCACTGTTGCGAAAGTTCTTCGTGCTGAGACACCACGTGATGATCGGGTGTCATATGCTCTACGTTCAAATACAACGGGTGCAAAACAGTTGCACACGCGGAATACTCAGGTTAAACTTGACGAGCCTAGCATATGCGGATATGGCCTCGGAACACTGAGACCGAAAGGTCGAGCATGAATCATATAGTAGATATGATCAACATAGTGATGTTCACCATTGAAACTACTCCATCTCACGTGATGATCGGACATGGTTTAGTTGATTTGGATCACGTGATCACTTAGAGGATTAGAGGGATATCTGTCTAAGTGGGAGTTCTTAAGTAATATCATTAATTGAACTTAAATTTATCATGAACTTAGTACCTGATAGTATTTTGCTTGTCTATGTTGATTGTAGATAGATGGCCCGTGCTGTTGTTCCGTTGAATTTTAATGCGTTTCTCGAAAAAGCAAAGTTGAAAGATGATGGTAGCAATTACACGGACTGAGTCCGTAACTTGAGGATTATCCTCATTGCTGCACAGAAGAATTACGTCCTGGAAGCACCGCTAGGTGCCAGACCTGCTGCAGGAGCAACACCAGATGTTATGAATGTCTGGCAGAGCAAATCTGATGACTACTCGATAGTTCAGTGTGCCATGCTTTACGGCTTAGAACCGAGACTTCAACGACGTTTTGAACGTCATGGAGCATATGAGATGTTCCAGGAGTTGAAGTTAATAATTCAAGCAAATGCCCATGTTGAGAGATATGAAGTCTCCAATAAGTTCTACAGCTGTAAGATGGAGGAGAATAGTTCACAAGTGAGCATGTACTCGAATGTCCGGGTATAACAATCAATTGATTCAACTGGAGTTAATCTTCCGGATGATAAGCGTCATTGACAGAATTCTTCAATCACTGCCACCAAGCTACAAGAGCTTCGTGATGAACTATAACACGCAAGGGATGGATAAGACGATTCCCGAGCTCTTCGCAATGCTAAAGGTTGCGGAGGTAGAAATCAAGAAGGAGCATCAAGTGTTGATGGTCAACAAGACCACTAGTTTCAAGAAAAAAGGGCAAAGGGAAGAAGAAGGGGAACTTCAAGAAGAACAGCAAACAAGTTGTTGCTCAGGAGAAGAAACCCAAGTCTGGACCTAAGCCTGAGACTGAGTGCCTCTACTGCAAACAGACTGGTCACTGGAAGCGGAACTGCCCCAAGTATTTGGCGGATAAGAAGGATGGCAAGGTGAACAAAGGTATATGTGATATACATGTTATTGATGTGTATCTTACTAATGCTCGCAGTAGCACCTGGGTATTTGATACTGGTTCTGTTGCTAATATTTGCAACTTGATACAAGGACTACGGATTAAGCGAAGATTGGCTAAGGACGAGGTGACGATGCGCGTGGGAAATGGTTCCAAAGTCGATGTGATCGCGGTCGGCACGCTATCTCTACATCTACCTTCCGGATTAGTTTTAGACCTGAATAATTGTTATTTGGTGCCAGCGTTGAGCATGAACATTATATCTAGATCTTGTTTGATGCGAGACGGTTATTCATTTAAATCAGAGAATAATGGTTGTTCTATTTATATGAGTAATATCTTTTATGGTCATGCACCCTTGAAGAGTGGTCTATTTTTATTGAATCTCGATATTAGTGATACACATATTCATAATATTGAAGCCAAAAGATGCAGAGTTGATAATGATAGTGCAACTTATTTGTGGTACTGCCGCTTAGGTCATATTGGTGTAAAGCGCATGAAGAAACTCCATACTGATGGACTTTTGGAACCACTTGATTATGAATCACTTGGTACTTGCGAACCGTGCCTCATGGGCAAGATGACTAAAACGCTGTTCTCCGGAACTATGGAGCGAGCAACATATTTGTTGGAAATCATACATACAGATGTATGTGGTCTGATGAATGTTGAGGCTCGCGGCAGGTATCGTTATTTTCTCACCTTCACAGATGATTTAAGCAGATATGGGTATATCTACTTAATGAAACATAAGTCTAAAACATTAGAAAAGTTCAAAGAATTTCAGAGTGAAGTTGAAAATCATCGTAATAAGAAAATAAAGTTTCTACGATCTGATCGTGGAGGAGAATATTTGAGTTACGAGTTTGGTCTTCATTTGAAACAATGCGGAATAGTTTCGCAACTCACGCCACCCGGAACACCACAGTGTAATGGTGTGTCTGAACGTCGTAATCGGACTTTACTAGATATGATGCGATCTATGATGTCTCTTACTGATTTACCGCTATCGTTTTGGGGTTATGCTTTAGAGACAGCTGCATTCATGTTAAATAGGGCACCATCGAAATCCGTTGAGACGACACCTTATGAACTGTGGTTTGGTAAGAAACCAATGTTGTCGTTTCTTAAAGTTTGGGACTGCGATGCTTATGTGAAAAAGCTTCAACCTGATAAGCTCAAACCCAAATCGAAGAGATGTGTCTTCATAGGATACCCAAAGGAAACTATTGGGTACACCTTCTATCACAGATCTGAAGGCAAGACTTTTGTTGCTAAATTTGGATCCTTTCTAGAGAAGGAGTTTCTCTCGAAAGAAGTGAGTGGGAGGAAAGTAGAACTTGATGAGGTAACTGTACCTGCTCCCTTATTGGAAATTAGTTCATCACAGAAACCGGTTCCTATGACACCTACACCAATTAGTGAGGAAGTTAATGATGATGATCGTGAAACTTCAGATCAAGTTGTTACTGAACCTCGTAGGTCAAGCAGAGTAACATCCGCACCAGAGTGGTACGGTAATCCTATTCTGGAGGTTATGTTACTAGACCATGAAGAACCTACGAACTATGAAGAAGCGATGGTGAGTCCAGATTCCGCAAAATGGCTTGAGGCCATGAAATCTGAGATGGGATCCATGTATGAGAACAAAGTGTGGACTTTGGTTGACTTGCCCGATGATCGGCAAGCCATTCAGAATAAATGGATCTTCAAGAAGAAGACTGACGCTGACGGTAATGTTACGGTCTATAAAGCTCGACTTGTTGCAAAAGGTTTTCGACAAGTTCAATGGATTGACTAAGATGAGACTTTCTCACCCGTAGCGATGCTTAAGTCTGTCCGAATCATGTTAGCAATTGCCGCATTTTATGATTATGAAATTTGGCAAATGGATGTCAAAACTGCATTCCTGAATGGATTTACGGAAGAAGAGTTGTATATGATGCAGCCTGAAGGTTTTGTCGATCCAAAGGGAGCTAACAAAGTGTGCAAGCTCCAGCGATCCATTTATGGACTGGTGCAAGCCTCTCGGAGTTGGAATAAACGCTTTGATAGTGTGATCAAAGCATATGGTTTATACAGACTTTTGGAGAAGCCTGTATTTATAAGAAAGTGAGTGGGAGCTCTGTAGCATTTCTGATATTATATGTGGATGACATATTGCTGATTGGAAATGATATAGAATTTCTGGATAGCATAAAGGGATACTTGAATAAAGTTTTTCAATGAAGGACCTCGGTGAAGCTGCTTATATATTGGGCATCAAGATCTATAGAGATGGATCAAGACGCTTAATTGGACTTTTACAAAGCACATACCTTGACAAAGTTTTGAAGAAGTTCAAAATGGATCAAGCAAAGAAAGGTGTTTTGCCTGTGTTACAAGGTGTGAAGTTGAGTAAGACTCAATGCCCGACCACTGCAGAAGATAGAGAGAAGATGAAAGATGTTCCCTATGCTTCAGCCATAGGCTTTATCATGTATGCAATGTTGTGTACCGGACCTGATGTGTGCCTTGCTATAGGTTTAGCAGGGAGGTACCAAAGTAATCCGGGAGTGGATCACTGGTCAGCGGTCAAGAACATCCTGAAATACATGAAAAGGACTATGGATATGTTTCTCGTTTATGGAGGTGACAAAGAGCTAGTCGTAAATGGTTACGTCGATGCAAGCTTTGACACTGATCCGGACGATTCTAAATCGCAAACCGGATACGTGTTTACATTGAACGGTGGAGCTGTCAGTTGGTGCAGTTCTAAACAAGCGTCGCGGTGGGATCTACATGTGAAGCGGAGTACATAGCTGCTTCGGAAGCAGCAAATGAAGGAGTCTGGATGAAGGAGTTCATATCCGATCTAGGTGTCATACCTAGTGAATCGGGTCCAATGAAAATCTTTTGTGACAATACTGGTGCAATTGCCTTGGCAAAGGAATCCAGATTTCACAAGAGAACCAAGCACATCAAGAGACGCTTCAACTCCATCCGGGATCAAGTCCAGGTGGGAGACATAGAAATTTGCAAGATACATATAGATCTGAATGTTGCAGACTGATGACCCACAAGTATAGGGGATCTATCGTAGTCCTTTCGATAAGTAAGAGTGTCGAACCCAACGAGGAGCAGAAGGAAATGATAAGCGGTTTTCAGCAAGGTATTCTCTGCAAGTACTCAAATAAGTGGTAACAGATAGTTTTGTGATAAGGTAATTTGTAACGAGCAACAAGTGACAAAAGTAAATAAAGTGAAGCAAGGTGGCCCAATCCTTTTTGTAGCAAAGGACAAGCCTGGACAAACTCTTATATAAGGAAAAGTGCTCCCGAGGACACATGGGAATATCGTCAAGCTAGTTTTCATCACGTTCATATGATTCGCGTTCGGTACTTTGATAATTTGATATGTGGGTGGACCGGTGCTTGGGTGCTGTTCTTACTTGAACAAGCATCCCACTTATGATTAATCTCTATTGCAAGCATCCGCAACTACAACAAAAGTATTAAGGTAAACCTAACCATAGCATGAAACATATGGATCCAAATCAGCCCCTTACGAAGCAACACATAAACTAGGGTTTAAGCTTCTGTCACTCTAGCAACCCATCATCTACTTATTACTTCCCA
Source organism: Aegilops bicornis (assembly GCA_021605145.1). Classification (NCBI taxonomy): domain Eukaryota; kingdom Viridiplantae; phylum Streptophyta; class Magnoliopsida; order Poales; family Poaceae; genus Aegilops; species Aegilops bicornis. Next base: position 696,294,200 of record CM038672.1, on the reverse strand, counting down.
ATGCCTTCCTCTAGCCCAAATAATGGTGAAGTGTTATGTAGTCACATAACACCACTAGAGGCTAGACAACATACACCTCATCAAAATATCGAACGAATACCAAATTCACATGACTACTAATAGCAAGACTTCTCCCATGTCCTCAGGAACAAACGTAACTACTCACAAAGCATATTCATGTTCATAATCAGGGGTATTAATATGCATATAGGATCTGAACATATAATCTTCCACCAAATAAACCAACTAGCATCAACTACAAGGAGTAATCAACACTACTAGCAACCTACTAGTACCAATCCCGGACTTGGAGACAAGAATTGGATACAAGAGATGAACTAGGGTTTTGAGAGGAGATGGTGCTGGTGAAGATGTTGATGGAGATTGCCCTCTCCCGATGAGAGGAGCGTTGGTGATGACGATGGCGATGATTTCCCCCTCCAGTAGGGAAGTGTCCCCGGCAGAACAGCTCTGCCGGAGCCCTAGATTGGTTCCGCCAAGGTTCCGCCTCCTGGCGGCGGAGTTTCGTCCCAAAAGGTTGCTTATGATTTTTTTTCCTCGACCAAAGACCTCATATAGCAGAAGATGGCCATCGGAGAGCCAACAGGGGGCCCATGAGGTAGGGGGGCACGCCCTGGGGGTAGGGCGCGCCCCCCACCCTCGTGGATAGGTGGGCCCCCCTCTGGTGAACTTCTTCCGCTGGATATTTTTTATTATTTTCCAAAATGACTTTCGTGGAGTTTCAGGACTTTTGGAGTTGTGCAGAATATGTCTCTAATATTTGCTCCTTTTCCAGCCCAGAATTCCAGCTGCCGGCATTCTCCCTCCTTATGTAAACCTTGTAAAATAAGAGAGAATAGGCATAAGTATTGTAACATAACATGTAATAACAGCCCATAATGCAATAAATATCGATATAAAAGCATGATGCAAAATGGACGTATCACATACCCGTTGACTAAGCCTCTTCCACGAGCAAAACATGATCAGCAACAAGGCTCCATGGGTGTTAGAATCATTACTGTGTAATCTAGATTATTGACTCTAGTGCAAGTGGGAGACTCGAGGAAATATGCATAGAGGCAATAATAAAGTTATTATTTATTTCCTTATATCATGATAAATGTTTATTATTCATGCTAGAATTGTATTCACCGGAAACATAATACTTGTGTGAATACATAGACAAACAGAGTGTCACTAGTATGCCTCTACTTGACTAGCTCGTTGATCAAAGATGATTATGTTTCCTAGCCATTGACATGAATTGTCATTTGATTAACGAGATCACATCATTAGGAGAATGATGTGATTGACTTGACCCATTCCGTTAGCTTAGCACTCGATCGTTTAGTATTCTGCTATTGCTTTCTTCATGACTTATACATGTTCCTATGACTGAGATTATGCAACTCCGTTTACGGAGGAACACTTTGTGTGCTACCAAACGTCACAATGTAACTGGGTGATTATAAAGGTGCTCTACAGGTGTCTCCAAAGGTACTTGTTGGGTTGGCGTATTTCGAGATTAGGATTTGTCACTCCGATTGTCGGAGAGGTATCTCTGGGCCCACTCGGTAATGCACATCACTATAAGCCTTGCAAGCATTGCATCTAATGATTTATTTGTGGGATGATGTATTACGGAATGAGTAAAGAGACTTTCCAGTAACGAGATTGAACTAGGTATTAAGATACCGACGATCGGATCTCGGGCAAGTAATGTGCCGATGACAAAGGGAACAACGTATGTTGTTATGCGGTTTGACCGATAAAGATCTTCCTAGAATATGTAGGAGCCAATATGAGCATCCATGTTCCACTATTGGTTATTGACCGGAGACGTGTCTCGGTCATGTCTACATAGTTCTCGAATCCGTAGGGTCCGCACGCTTAAAGTTTGATGACGGTTATATTATGAGTTTACGTGTTTTGATGTACCGAAGATAGTTCGGAATACCGGATGTGATCACGGACATGACGAGGAGTCTGGAAATGGTCGAGACATAAAGATTGATATATTGGAAGCCTATATTTGGATACCGGAAGTGTTCCGGGTGAAATCAGGATTTTACCGAGTGCAGGGGTTACGGAACCCCGGGGTTTACTGGGCCAAGATGGGCCTTAGTGGAGAAGAGGAGGGGCGGCCAGGGTAGGCCGCGCGTCCCCTCCCCCTCGAGTCCGAATTGGACTAGGAGGGGGGGAGGCTTTCCTGCCTCTCTCCCTCCTCCTTCCCCCTTCTACTATTCCAACTAGGAAAGGCCTCCTCCTGGCCGGCCGCCTCTCCCCCCTTGCTCCTTTATATACGGGGGGCTGGGGGCACCTCTAGACACAACAATTGATCCCTTGGATCTCTTAGCCGTGTGCGGTGCCCCCCCTCCACCATAGTCGACCTCGATAATATTGTAGCGGTGCATAGGCGAAGCCCTGCGTCGGTAGAACATCATCATCGTCACCACGCCGTCGTGCTGATGGAACTCTCCCTCAAAGCTCAGCTGGATTGGAGTTTGAGGGACATCATCGAGCTGAACGTGTGCTGAACTCGGAGGTGTCGTACGTTCGGTACTTGATCGGTCTGATCGTGAAGACGTACGACTACATCAACCACGTTGTGCTAACACTTCCGCTTTCGGTCTACGAGGGTACGTGGACACACTCTCCCCTCTCGTTGCTATGCATCACCATGATCTTGCTCAACTTATACTAAAATTCAAGCGAGCTCAAACTGAGTGAAGCTCAAGGTTGAGCCGTAGAATCTGGCTTGTGCTCAGCTTGTATCAATCTCGAGCTAGTTTCAAGCTCAATAAGTAGAAAAATTGCTGACTTCAACTGAAGGTACCACAATCTTGTCATGTCCGTGAGAGTTCATCTTGAAAGAATTAGCAAGAGATCATGGATGAATTAGAAAGAGAAGAAAATGAAGGCGTGCTTCCTCTCAAAGTTTGTCTCAAAATAGCAAGATATTTAACACACGTGACCACGAACCATTTTAGGGCCTAAATATTGTTCCTAAGCGGATGTGGAGTATCTGCTTCCAAGCTCAAATGCACCGGATGAACAGTAAATTAAAAAAAGTAAACAATAAACAAATTAAAAAAATCTGAATGTTTTTATGGTAAACTTTGACAAATGGTGTGCATGCTTGCCATATTTCAGCACAAAATGACATTCGTGGAAGTTGTGGCAAAAACAGAATCAATGCTCAAAAAATACTAGTTTTGAAACTATTTTGGAGTACTAATCCGTTTTTTCCAAGATTTCCATGAATGTCATTTCATGTTCAAATTTTGCAGGCATACAAAACATTTGTCAAAGTTTACCAAAAATTCAGATTTTTTAAATTTGTTTACATTTTTGTATTTTTACTGTTCACAAGCGTTCATTTGAGCTCAGGATCAGAATAGGACTTTCGTTCCTAAGCTTCCATGGTTGCTAGTGTATAAAATGAACAAAAATCATACACAACATATATGGTAATAAATCTTATTTCTTTTTAATATATATACATTGGGCTTAATTAATATCATTATATTATATATCAAGCTATCAAAGTAAAATTAAGTGATTTAATGTTGCCTCAAGATAGGTTTGTTTACCGACCGAGCTACATAAAGTGATCATACTTAGTTTATTTATTTTGGAGTCGAGCCAAAAGACAAGTCGATCTCAAGTGGCTCACGGCCTCGATCCTTTCTTGAAGCCCTAGTCATAGGTAACTCCAACTGTTTCAACAAAGAAAACTAGGAGGATAGAATTTGAACATCAAGTTTTTGTAGGTGTATTTGAACATATGAGCTTTGGCCCAACCGACACTAAGAGAGCCGAATGGCATCACTTGTTTGGGCTAAATGCAGTGGAGGCCCATCAGAGCGTATCCGTCGGCTCGACACAAGTAAAGAAATCTTGAATAACTCCTTTTCCAATAATATTACCACTACCAATTCGAAATATTTTTGTATGCAAGGTAGGGGGTTCTTCAGCCGGAGCATCAGAATTTTCCGTGTTATTATTATTGTCCATATTGGCAATAATTTCCCCTATTTCAGACATAACGACAAGCAAGCGAGGAAAAGGCAAACGGAAAGAGAGGAGAAGATTGAGAAAGAGAGAGCGAATAAAACGGCAAGGGTGAAGTGGGGGAGAAGAAAACGAGAGGCAAATGGCAAATAATGTAATGCGAGAGATAAGGGATTGTGATGGGTACTTGGTATGTTGAATTTTGCGTAGACTCCCCGACAACGACGCCAGAAATCCTTCTTGCTACGTCTTGAGCTTGCGTTGGTTTTCCCCGAAGAGGAGAGGATGATGCAGCAGAGTAGCGTAAGTATATCCCTCAGTTTTTGAGAACCAAGGTATCAATCCAGTAGGAGGCCACGCGCAAGTCCCTCATACCTACACAAAACAAATAGCTCCTCGCAACTGTAGGACCTTGAAGTATGTCTAGAGGGGGGTGATTAGACTACTTGACCAATTAAAAACTTAACCTTTTCCCAATTTTAGAGTTTGACAGATTTTAGCTATCTTAGGACAAGTCAAGTAATCATCACACAAATCAAGCAAGCATGCAAAGAGTATATAGGCAGCGAAAATTAAAGCATGCAACTTGCAAGAAAGTAAAGGGAAGGGTTTGGAGGATTCAAACGCAATTGGAGACACGGATGTTTTTGGCGTGGTTACGATAGGTGGTGCTATCGTACCTCCACGTTGATGGAGACTTCAACCCACGAAGGGTAACGGTTGCGCGAGTCCACGGAGGGCTCCACCCACGAAGGGTCCACGAAGAAGCAACCTTGTCTATCCCACCATGGCCGTCGCCCACGAAGGACTTGCCTCACTAGCGGTAGATCTTCACGAAGTAGGCGATCTCCTTGCCCTTACAAACTCCTTGGTTCAACTCCACAATCTTGTCGGAGGCTCCCAAGTGACACCTAGCCAATCTAGGAGACACCACTCTCCAAGAAGTAACAAATGGTGCGTTGATGATGAACTCCTTGCTCTTGTGCTTCAAATGATAGTCTCCCTAACACTCAACTCTCTCTCATAGGATTTGGATCTGGTGGAAAGAAGATTTGAGTGGAAAGCAACTTGGGGAAGGCTAGAGATCAAGATTCATATGGTAGGAATGGAATATCTTGGCCTCAACACATGAGTAGGTAGTTCTTTCTCAGAAATGGTAAGTTGGAAGTGTAGGTTCAGTCTGATGGCTCTTTCCACGAATGAAGAGGAGGTGGAGGGGTATATATAGCCTCCACACAAAATCTAACCGTTACACACAATTTACCAAACTCAGTGGGACCGATTCAACAGACTCGGTCGGACCGATTTAGTAAACCTAGTGACCGTTAGTGATTTTCGGTGGGACTGACATGCAACTCGGTGTGACCGATTCGGTTAGGGTAAGGGCATAACGTAATCTCGGTGAGACCGATTACACGAACTCGGTGAGACCGATTTTGGTAATAAGCTTTCCAGAGAGTTGGTCAGGTAAACTCGGTGGGACCGATTTGCTCTTTTCGGTGAGACCGAAATGTTACACAAGGGAAACAGAGAGTTTACATTGCAATCTCGGTGGGACCGATCGCTCACTTCGGTTAGACTGAAACATTACGAAGGGAAACAGAGAGATTACAATCCCATCTCGGTGAGACCGAGATCCCTATCGGTAGGACCGATTTGCCTAGGGTTTGTGGCAGTGGCTATGACTTTTGAATCGGTGGCGCCGGGTAGGAAGATTCGGTGTGACCGATTTTGGCTTAGGGTTTAGGTCATTTGTGGATTGTGAGAAAGTAGCTGAGGGTTTTGGAGCATATCACTAAGCACATGAAGCAAGAGGCTCATTAAGCAACACCTCATCCCTCCTTGATAGTATTGGCTTTTCCTATAGACTCAATGTGATCTTGGACCACTAAAATGTAAAATGAAGAGTCTTGAGCTTTTGAGCTTGAGCCAATCCTTTGTCCTTAGTATTTTGAGGATCCACTTTCATCATCCATGCCATGCCATTCATTGAGCTTTCCTGAAATAATAGTCTTGGAATAGCATTAGCTCAATGAGCTATATGTTGTTATGAATTACCAAAACCACCTAGGGATAGTTGCACTTTCAGCAACCAACGCGAATAGGGGTTGTCAATCCCTTCACGGTCACTTACGAGAGTGAGATCTGATAGAGATGATAGATAATATTTTTTGTTATTTTTTGTATAAAGATGCAAAGTAAAATAAAAATCAAAGTAAAAAGCAAAGCAATAATAAAGCGTAGGAAGATTAATATGAGAGAATAGACCCGAGGGCCATAGATTTCACTAGTGGCTTCTCTCAAGAGCATAGGTATTTTACGGTGGGTGAATGAATTACTGTTTAGCAATTGACAGAATTGAGCATAGTTATGAGAATATCTAGGTATGATCATGTATACAGGCATCACGTCCGAGACAAGTAGATCGACTCCTGCCTGCATCTACTACTATTAGTCCACTCATCGACCTCTATCCAGCATGCATCTAGAGTATTAAGTTAATGAAAATAGAGTAACGCCTTAAGCAAGATGACATGATGTAGAGGAATAAATTCATGCAATATGATAAATACCCCATCTTGTTATCCTCGATGGCAAAAATACAATACGTGCCTTGCAACACTTTCTGTCACTGGGTAAGGACACCACAAGATTGAACCCAAAGCTAAACACTTCTCCCATTGCAAGAACTACCAATCTAGTTAGCCAAACCAAACAGATAATTCGAAAGATTTGCCTAGGGTTTGTGGCAGTGGCTATGACTTTTGAATCGGTGGCGCCGGGTAGGAAGATTCGGTGTGACCGATTTTGGCTTAGGGTTTAGGTCATTTGTGGATTGTGAGAAAGTAGCTGAGGGTTTTGGAGCATATCACTAAGCACATGAAGCAAGAGGCTCATTAAGCAACACCTCATCCCTCCTTGATAGTATTGGCTTTTCCTATAGACTCAATGTGATCTTGGACCACTAAAATGTAAAATGAAGAGTCTTGAGCTTTTGAGCTTGAGCCAATCCTTTGTCCTTAGTATTTTGAGGGATCCACTTTCATCATCCATGCCATGCCATTCATTGAGCTTTCCTGAAATAATAGTCTTGGAATAGCATTAGCTCAATGAGCTATTGTTATGAATTACCAAAACCACCTAGGGATAGTTGACTTTCAATCTCCCCCTTTTTGGTAATTGATGACAACATATAGATCAAAGCTTCGACAAATGATAATAAGATTGAAAAACATCGTCACTTTGAGAAGTATGTAATAAGCAAGAGCTCCCCCTAAATTTGTGCATAGTTTAAGATTTTCTTTGGACTGCAAATGCACAAGGAATTAGGCGCATGGGTTACTCTTCCATGTCACATACATCTTGGTGGAGCGCTCAAAATGATAAAGATTGAATACATGCACTCATCACCATGCAAAGTGAATGATCACATAGGATAGATAAGATAATATCATCAAACATGCATAAGTGTAGCTTATGATCAAACACATGATCATCAATGTCTCACAAGAATATCATAATATCTCAAGCAATCAAAAGCAAACAAGTTTGAACCGCCAAATCAAGAGAGAACAAAAGCAACACACTCTCTCTCGAAGCCTATGATCTATACATTTTTCTCCCCCTTTGGCAACAAGTTACCAAAAAGTTCATAGAAAATGCATAGTGCTAGATCGTCTCTCAGGCTTGATCTTCAGGTGGTGGTGTAGAGATGGCTCCTTGGACGAAGAATTCAGTTGATGTAGAGGGAGCTGGAGGAGTTGGTGCTGGAGCTGATTGCACTGGAGCTGTACGTAGGAGCTGTAGCTGGTGCAAATGATGTTGCTCTAGTGTCTGGTACTGGCACTGCATCTGATCTCTGAGCTCTAGGCACTCTGGCAAATACATTGGTGGTAGTCTTGCCCTTCCTCTCCTGCATGTCATCCTGCTGCTCCACAACCGATCGAATCTCGCCATTTTGACATCTAGATCATAGAATTTTTGTTCCATGATTATTTCCAAGCTCTCCTGATTTTGAGTGAGGGTGGCCAATCCCTTCTCAATCCTTAGAGATGATGCTACCAAGTAACCAAGCTACTCCTGCTTGTTTTCAAGAAATACTCAGATGCCTCCTCTTGAGTTGGCATCTTGGCAGCCTTCTCCTTCCTTGCCTTCTCCTTCTTCTCTTGAGCTTGAACTGATGATGGATCATTCTCATTCATGACAACCTCATTGTCCTCAAAGTCTGGATAAAGTGGAAAATGTTCCTTATCCAATGGATATTTGCCTGTGCCCATCTTTGAGTTAATCAACTCCTGAATCTGAGGGGCATATCCACAACTCCTCTTATGATCTGCTGCAGTCCTCTTAATGGTTTCAACTATAAGGCTCATGACCTTGAATTTCTGAGGCACATCAAATAAATGCAACATATTGATTGCATGCCCTCTGATCATGTTGTGGTCACCGACTTAGGCAATAGAGTGTGCCTTAGGATCCAATTGATTGTAGGCAGCCCTTACAGAAGAAAGTGGACTGATCCAAAAGAGAAAGTCTCTAGGGCTTTGTCTGGGATCTCCTTGTACATATGTGCCATGGTATTGTGTCCCATTTTCTTCTTGGCATATACATCCAGGTCATCATCATTGTCCTTTGGGGCATTTATCAATTTTTCCCACTCCACAACAGTTGACTGGTACCTTGTACCTTCAGACATCCAAACTATCCTCCTATCTGGATAGAAGTGTGCTGTGGAGTAGAATTGCATGATAAGTTCATCATTCCAATTGGTGAGCTTTTGCCCAACAAAATCTGCAACTCCACAAGCAACAAAACTGTCTTGCACTCCAGGATAGTGCTCTTCATTTTCCTTAATATAGGTCCAGTCGACCCACCTCATATCACAAACTATGGGTTTCTTATCCAACAAAATTGTCTCATAGAAGTCCTGCTGTTCCTTTGTATGGAACCTGTAATCAACAGCAGTTCTTCTCCTTGTGGCATATGGATCTGCCAACCTCCATAGCCTCAATCCTGAATCTTTTCTAATGTTCATGTCCTCAGCCACAGGATGGGCATCATTGTGGTCTGGTATCTTGGGCTTGAGCTTCCTCAGAACTTGTCCTTCTTCATCTTCCTCCTCAGCAACCTCGAACCTTTGGGGCCTTGTTCTTCTCAAGGTGGAATACTCCTGGTATTCCTCTTTGGTGCAGACTTGGCCTTGGGGGCAGCTTTGGGTGCTTCCTTGGGCTTAGATGTTGCAGCCCCTGATCTAATAGCATCACCCATAAGCTTTGGTGCCTTGGGTGCTGGTGCAGCAAGCTCTTCTTCCTCTTCCATCATGGAAGGTTGCCCAACAACTCTGGCCATGGTCTTCTTGACCCTTTCCTTCCTTTTCTTTCCTTCAGCAGCTGGCTCTTTGGGATCAGGCTTCTCAGGCAGTTTAGTTGAGTCTCTGGCTTTGGACATTGGTTGTCTTCCTGCAGGCCTTTTAATCTTCATGCCTGGCTTTGTATGCTTTGCTGAGCCATACTACTTTTGAGTACTACTTTCTTGGATGTAGCCTCATCTTCTTACGCTCTATAATCCTCATCTTGAGTCTGAAGTTCTCTTCTTCCTTTGCTGGTAGCAGCCTTAGGCAGGTTGCTAGGAGTGCTCCTGCTGCCTTCATCTGAAGTCTTTGGAGGGACTAGTGCCCTCACTCATGTCAATCTGCTTTCTGTGACCTGTTCGGCTGTCACTCACAGTGCGACATGCTGCAAACAACATCGCTGACCCTGTGAAGAGTTATAGATGAGATAGAGTGGATGAGCATCACAAAATGCAGAGATTTTTGCAAAAGAATGATTCAAAAATTCAGTTTTAGTTTTCCACAGAAAGCATTTGGATCGACCGATTTTCAAACTTCGGTGATACCGAAGCAGTTTTGGAACCTAAAGCGATGAACACGGTTGGACCGAGTCACAGTTCGGTGGCACCGAGACTGCTAGGGTTTCACAAAGTCCTAAAATCGGTCGCACCGATTAGCAATTCTCGGTCAGACCGAGAGTTACTAGTGCAATGGCATAAGCCAAATCGGTGGGATCGAGTTTTTCAACTCGGTGGGTCCGAGCTGGTTTCGGCGGAAACCTAACCCTAAATTTTCAAATCTCATCTAATCTACGGATTGCATTGACTGGATAGGAGTGTTTCAATTGTGGCAAGAATCAATAAGAACACAATGTGCTAGGAATCAGACTAGGATAACACTGTGATCGAGTCCATACCCTAGCTCGGCGATGAACTCGCTACGGCGGCAACGGCGGGGTTGAATTCCGTTGATGGCGGCGGAGACCCGGCTGACGAGGCGGTGGCGGCGAGGAGACGATCCGGAGACCTTGGAGGCAGAGCGAGCTATTTCAGGCGAAGGGGTTTGGAGAAATTTCAAAATTTTGCCCGTGACTATATATAGCCCGACCACAGCCGGTGTGACCGAGTGGAACAACTCGGTGGCACCGAGATGCATAACTGTGTACCGTTACAACAACTCGGTGTGACCGAAAAGTTCAAATCGGTTGCACCGAGATTGAAAACCTAGATCGACTTAGTGATCTCGGTAGGACCGAAATGGAAGAATCGGTCAGACCGAGAATCACAAAGAAGTTTTGGAAGTTTAAGTCTATGACGAATCGGGGACTCCGAGTGCTCCTCACACAGAGTGGTTCGAATCTGACTTGATCAAATTTTGTGATGTAGCATGAATAGAGTTTGAGACGAGAAAAACATAGATAGCTAGAGAAAGTTCTTAGGCATTCTTGTCCATCCATTTGGCCAAAAGAAGAAAGAACCAAACAATCATAACAACAAGTGGATGTCCTTGAATGAGTAAAATATGCACCAACATGCTCACACAAAAAGATAGCAAATGAAATATGTGGCAAAGCATGCACAACCAATTCTAGCATCTATCAAACAATTGGCGATGACTAGGTCATCTATATATGAGTATATTGAGTTAGGAGTCAAATGATAAACATTTGATCATAGGTCATACTCATCGTTTACGCTCAAGTGGGGTTACCACTTTTACATAATGCATTGATGTGTTCACACCATTAGAGTTGCTTTGACTCAATTCTTAGAGTTAAGCTCCCCCTAGATGTGAGATCCCCCCTTAGATGGATGAACTAACCTTGGGTTTTGTCGATGATGACTTCATGTAGGTGTTGAAGATGTGGATGCTCAATGTTGATGTAGATCAATTGGAGCAATCCTTTGGAGTGAGTTGCACTTTCAACTTGCCTACATGGGTTAGTCCCACAAGGAACAAACAAGAATATCCATAGACATAGAGTGATGCACACACAAGATGATGTCCATGAAATCATTAGGTTACCTTGTCCCTTGCCTTACCAACATGAGGTTTGTGACTCCTTGAACTAGTGCAAGATGTGGAAGTTGATTGCACTTGTCCTTGCCATAATGATATGTGTGAAGAATGTTGGCGGAGTCACCCTCAAGAACTCTCTAGTTCTTCTTCTTTGGGATCCACATCATCTTGATGGGAATCCTTGGAGTTGTAGTTGTACTTGATGAAGTAGAATTTCTAGTAGTCTTGGGAATCCACTTGAACGAGGCCTTAGGTGCTTCTTCAAATGCATCATTCTCTTCTTGAAGCTTGTCCTTGCCTTTGTTCTTGTGGTCTTGTGGTGGAAGATCATCTTGTGCTTGTGTTCCCTTGAAGGAAGTAGGATCATACTTCTCTTGTTGAGGAACAAACTTCGTCTTGGGGTATTGATCTTCTTCCCACTCAACTCCATTGGCATTGAACTTTCGTTCAAAACCAACACCTTGATTCTTCCGGTGTCTTCCTTGCTTGCGTACAATTTCCTCGAATTGCTTACTCCCGACAAGGCTCTTGTAAACACCTTTCTCTATAATTCCCTTCAATAAGCTATTTTCTTGCTCAAGTGTAACCTGGCTAAGAGAATCATTAGTGGAATCAAGAGAACTACTAGAAGCAACAATATTGGATTTGCCATTATTATTGTTACTACTAGAGGAAGTATCTTTCTTGTACTTGTTACTAGACTTGACTTGAGGCATGTAAGTAGATAGGAGTAAACGCTTGGCAATGTAAGAAGAACTTTTCTTACGGAGATCATCATTGATTGATTTTAAGAACTCATGCTCTTGCTCAAGATTGAGCTTTTCAAAGCGTAACTTCTCATGAGCCCTTAAAAGTTCTCGATGAACTTCGAAGATAGTTTCATGAGCCAACTTAAGAGTGTTTAGTTCTTTAGTTAGAAGCTCAATCTTCTCCTTATCATTGTCATTCGTTTTATCTTGATTAGCATGATTAATGGACGTTTCATCATAGTATTCATCACTAGAGTTGTCAAAAAGTAAATCATCATCCACAAGCAAGTCATCTTCATCACTATTGAAATCAACATACTCAGGATGTGTTACCTTTGGACCTTTGGCCATGAAGCATCTTCCAATTCCTTCATTTGGTGAATCAAATATGTCGTAGGAGTTGGTTGACACAAGTGCTAGACCAGCAACACCTTCATCTTGAGTATATTCGGAGTCGGAGTGATAGCTTCTCTCGGAGTGTTTGTCGGAGTCGGAGCCGGATACCCATTCACCAACATGAGCTTGATGTCTTCGTTTTGTGTAGCTCTTTGATGACTTGTCCTTCCTTTCCGAATCCTTGCTTCTCCGTGAGGGTCTTCGTTCATAACGATCATCTCTACTCCTTCTCTCTCTTGGTGGTGATCTTCTCTTTTGCTTCTTCTTCTTGGAGAATCTTCTCTTCTTTTGTAGGGTGCCGTACACTCATTGGAATAGTGTCCATGCCTCCCACAATTGTAGCAATTGCTCTCTCGACTAGAAGATCTTTTGTCATGGTAAGTCCTTGACTTGGAGCTTCTTTCTTTGCTTCTGCTCTTGTAGAATTTGTTGAAGTTCTTCACCATTAAGCTCAATTCTTCATTGAAGGTTTGTTTCTCACTTGATGATGTGGGGGCTTCACTTGAGGCTTTGTAAGCACCACTTGACTTGTTGTGAAGTTCCTCCTTATCCTTGAGTGACATCTCATGAGCAACAATTCTTCCAATGACTTCCATTGGCTTGAGATCTTTGTAGTTTGGCATCATTTGGATCAATGTGCACACAGTATCATACTTTCCATCCAATGCTCTTAGGATCGTCTTGATGATGAATCTGTCGGTCATCTCTTCACTCCCTAAGCCGGCAATCTCATTTGTAATAAGAGCAAGCCTAGAGTACATTTCAGCGACACCTTCACCATCCTTCATTTTGAACTTGTCAAGCTGACTTTGGAGCACATCCAACTTGGATTCCTTGATGGATTCGGTACCTTCATGCATATCAATCAAAGTATCCCAAATTTCTTTTGCATTCTCAAGACGGCTGATTTTTTTGAATTCTTCGGGGCACAATCCGTTGAAGATGATATCACAAGCTTGAGCGTTGTATTGCAGCATCTTCAATTCTTCAGCATTAGCTTCACGGTTCGGCTCTCTCCCATCAAAGAATTCACCTTGCAATCCAATACAAATAATTTCCCAAACGGCGGGGTTATGTCCGAGAATATGCATTTTCATCTTATGCTTCCAACTAGCAAAGTTAGTACCATCAAAGTAAGGACCTCTACGATGATAATTTCCCTCGCTAGACGCCATACTCTCCTAGGTTGTGAAACCAAGGCTATGACCACCAAAAGCTATGAAAATCAACGCAAATGGAGACCAAAGCTCTGATACCACTTGTAGGACCTTGAAGTATGTCTAGAGGGGGGCGGGGGTGATTAGACTACTTGACCAATTAAAAACTTAACCTTTTCCCAATTTTAGAGTTTGACATATTTTAGCTATCTTAGGACAAGTCAAGCAATCATCACACAAATCAAGCAAGCATTCAAAGAGTATATAGGCAGCGGAAATTAAAGCATGCAACTTGCAAGAAAGTAAAGGGAAGGGTTTGGAGGATTCAAACGCAATTGGAGACACGGATGTTTTGGCGTGGTTCCGATAGGTGGTGCTATCGTACCTCCATGATGATGGAGAATTCAACCCACGAAGGGTAACTGTTGCGCGAGTCCACGGAGGGCTCCACCCACGAAGGGTCCACGAAGAAGCAACCTTGTCTATCCCACCATGGCCGCCGCCGACGAAGGACTTGCCTCACTAGCGGTAGATCTTCACAGTAGGCGATCTCCTTGCCCTTACAAACTCCTTGGTTCAACTCCACAATCTTGTCGGAGGCTCCCAAGTAACACCTAGCCAATCTAGGAGACACCACTCTCCAAGAAGTAACAAATGGTGCGTTGATGATGAACTCCTTGCTCTTGTGCTTCAAATGATGGTCTCCCCAACACTCAACTCTCTCTCATAGGATTTGGATCTGGTGGAAAGAAGATTTGAGTGGAAAGCAACTTGGGGAAGGCTAGAGATCAAGATTCATATGGTAGGAATGGAATATCTTGGCCTCAACACATGAGTAGGTAGTTCTTTCTCAGAAATGGTAAGTTGGAAGTGTAGGTTCAGTCTGATGGCTCTCTCCACGAATGAAGAGGAGGTGGAGGGGTATATATAGCCTCCACACAAAATCTAACCGTTACACACAATTTACCAAACTCGGTGGGACCGATTCAACAAACTCGGTCGGACCGATTTAGTAAACCTAGTGACCGTTAGTGATTTTCGGTGGGACTGACATGCAACTCGTTGTGACCGATTCGGTTAGGGTTAGGGCATAACGTAATCTCGATGAGACCGATTACACAAACTCGGTGAGACCAATTTTGGTAATAAGCTTTCTAGAGAGTTGGTCAGGTAAACTCGGTGGGACCGATTTGCTCTTTTCGGTGAGACCGAAATGTTACACAAGGGAAACAGAGAGTTTACATTGCAATCTCGGTGGGACCGATCGCTCACTTCGGTTAGACCGAAACGTTACGAAGGAAACAGAGATTACAATCCCATCTCGGTGAGACCGAGATCCCTATCGGTAGGACCGATTTGCCTAGGGTTTGTGGCGGTGGCTATGACTTTTGAAATCGGTGGCGCGGGTAGGAAGATTCGGTGTGACCGATTTTGGCTTAGGGTTTAGGTCATTTGTGGATTGTGAGAAAGTAAATGGCGAGGGTTTTGGAGCATATCACTAAGCACATGAAGCAAGAGGCTCATTAAGCAACACCTCATCCCTCCTTGATAGTATTGGCTTTTCCTATAGACTCAATGTGATCTTGGACCACTAAAATGTAAAATGAAGAGTCTTGAGCTTTTGAGCTTGAGCCAATCCTTTGTCCTTAGTATTTTGAGGGATCCACTTTCATCATCCATGCCATGCCATTCATTGAGCTTTCCTGAAATAATAGTCTTGGAATAGCATTAGCTCAATGAGCTATATGTTGTTATGAATTACCAAAACCACCTAGGGATAGTTGCACTTTCAGCAACCAACGCGAATAGGGGTTGTCAATCCCTTCACGGTCACTTACGAGAGTGAGATCTGATAGAGATGATAGATAATATTTTTGGTATTTTTTGTATAAATATGCAAAGTAAAATAAAAAGCAAAGTAAAAAGCAAAGCAATAATAAAGCGTAGGAAGATTAATATGAGAGAATAGACCCGAGGGCCATAGATTTCACTAGTGGCTTCTCTCAAGAGCATAGGTATTTTACGGTGGGTGAATGAATTACTGTTGAGCAATTGACAGAATTGAGCATAGTTATGAGAATATCTAGGTATGATCATGTATACAGGCATCACGTCCGAGACAAGTAGACCGACTCACCTTTTGCATCTACTACTATTAGTCCACTCATCGACCGCTATCCAAAGCATGCATCTAGAGTATTAAGTTAATGAAAATAGAGTAGCATGTAAGCAAGATGACATGATGTAGAGGAATAAATTCATGCAATATGATAAATACCCCATCTTGTTATCCTCAATGGCAAAAATACAATACGTGCCTTGCAACACTTTCTGTCACTGGGTAAGGACACCACAAGATTGAACCCAAAGCTAAACACTTCTCCCATTGCAAGAACTACCAATCTAGTTAGCCAAACCAAACAGATAATTCGAAAGACTTGCAAAGATAACCAATCATACATAAAAGAATTCAGAGAAGATTCAAATATTGCTCATAGATATTCTTGATCATAAACCCACAATTCATCGGTCTCAACAAACACACCGCAAAAAGAAGATTACATCAAAGAGATCTCCATGAGAGAGGGGGAGAACATTGTATTGGGATCCAAAAAGAGAGAAGAAGCCATCTAGCTACTAACTATGGACCCGAAGGTCTGAGGTAAACTACTCACACTTCATCGGAGAGGCTATGGTGATGATGTAGAAGCCCTCCGTGGTGGAATCCCCTTCGGGCAGAGCTCCGGAACAGGCCCCAAGATGGTATCTCGTGGATACAGAAAGTTGCGGTTGTCTAATTAGGTTTTTGGCTCCGTATCTGATCTGTTGGGGGTATGTAGGTATATATAGGAGGAAGGAGTACGTCGGTGGAGCTTCGAGGGGCCCACGAGGCAGGGGGCGCGCCCTAGGGGGGGCGCGCCCTCCACCCTCGTGGCCGCCTCGTGGCTTTCTTGACGGAGGGTCCAAGTCTCCTGGATCTTATCTGATGAGAAAATCACGTTCCCGAAGATTTCATTCCGTTTGGACTCCGTTTGATATTCTGTTTCTTCGAAACACTCAAATAGGCAAAAAAACAACAATTCTGGGCTGGGCCTCCGGTTAATAGGGTAGTCCCAAAAGTAATATAACAGTGGAAAATAAAGCCCAATATAGTCCAAAACAATAGATAATATAGCATGGAGCAATAAAAAATTATAGATACGTTGGAGACGTATCACCGTCGTGCTGACGGAACTCTCCCTTAAAGCTCGGCTGGATTGGAGTTTGAGGGACGTCATCGAGCTTAACGTGTGCTGAACTCGGAGGTGTCGTACGTTCGGTACTTGATCGGTCGGATCGTGAAGACGTAGGACTACATCAACCGCGTTGTGCTAACGCTTCCGCTTTCGGTCTACAAGGGTACGTGGACACACTCTCCCCTCTCGTTGCTATGCATCACCATGATCTTGCGTGTGCGTAGGAATTTTTTTGAAATTACTACGATCCCCAACAGGCTATTGTCAATGAACAAAGCTCGTGGCTTTCCTGGCATGCTTGGCTCAATAGATTGCATGCATTGGAGTTGGAATAACTGTCCAAAAGCATGGCTTGGGCAATTCCACGGCCAAAAAAAGGGTTTCACTATAATCCTTGAAGCGGTGGCCGATCAAGAGACTTGGATTTGGCATGCATTCTTTGGAATACCTGGATCTTTGAATGACATCAATGTTGTCAACCGGTCACAATTGATGAATAAAATTGCAAATGATGAGTTGCCACCGGTGCAGTTTGTAGCAAATGGCCGTACATACAACTATGGCTATTATCTAGTGGATGGCATCTATCCAAAGCGGCAAACCTTCGTGAAGCCGTTGAAAAAGCTGGAAGGTAAGAAAAAATTTGATTTCCACAATGCTCAGGCGGTGGCTAGAAAAGATGTGGAGAGAGCTTTTGGGATTTTGCAAACCCAATTTGCTATTATGAGAGGACCGGCTAGATTTTGGGATAAAAAATGCTTTGGTACATCATGCACGCTTGTGTGATCATGCACAACATGATCATCGAGAATGAACGTGGCCAAGATTTAGACTACTCACAGTATGAGCTCTTGGGACATCCCGTGCGAGTGCGACGGAGGGCTGAAAGGGTGGCCCGTTTTGTTGCCTCCTATCATGCCATTCGGTGTCCCGCAGTGCACAATGATCTTCAGAAGGATCTCATTGAGGAGTGGTGGGCATGGCATGGACGACAAAGAGCATGATTTCTGCGTTCAACATTGTATTGTTCATGAACTATTTGTTGAGTTGCACTATTTGTTGTACTGGACGATAAACTAGTTCTTTGGGTTGTAATAACGAAATTGAACTATTTATTGTTGATTTATTTTGTTAGTTTGATCATTTTTTCTTCTATTTGAAATGTATATGTTGTTTGTGCGAGTTGTGCGCGCTGCATTTTTTGCGCGCTCCTGGAGCGGCGCACGCGTGCTGCATTTTAGCGCGGCTGTTGGAGCAAGCGCTGGCGGCCACGTAAAACCAGGCGAACGGCGCACGACAAACTAGTTTTAGTGCGCGGCGCGAAGCGCGGCTGTTGGAGATGCTCTTAACAATATATAATATACACCATATTTTTAGGAAGACGATAACTGCCACATGTGTGGGTGTTAAGGGGTCTGCCTACACGTTTTATATGGTGTCTAAGAGGACCAGCCCACACGCCTACGTGTGAGTAAAACAACTAGCACCCACATGTCTTTTTTTCCTTGTGGTCCCTCTCACACGCCTACGTGTGGGCAAAATGCACAACGCCCACACGACCTCTCTCAGCCACCTACCTCACGGTCCCGCACGCCCCGTGTGACAGTCACCACGCGTTTCCGTAGTTGCCATGGCCCGGACCCTCTTCAATGTCCGTTTAACTACAGTTGCCATGTCGCTGAACTACAGTTGCCATGTCGGACAACTACAGTTGCCATGGTTGCTCAACTACAGTTGCCATCTCAGGTCAAGTGCCAGATGCCATTTTGGACAACTGCAGCTGTTGCCATGTATGGTCTGATTTACTATAGTTGCCATGATTTGAAAATTTTAGAGGTTGCCACCTACTAACACTAAGCAATTGCCATGTATGGTCTGGTTTACTACAATTGCCATGATTTAAAAACCTTTGGAGTTGCCACCTACTAACACTAGGCAGTTGCCGTGTGGCGCTACAAAGAGACATGACAAAACAACATGTTCGGGTAAAAGAGAGAGTTGCCATCTGCTTACAAGCACGCTAGGGCAGTTGCCGTGTACCCTGCAAAACACATGGCAACTGACATGTTCGGGTAAAAAAAAGAGAGAGTTGCCATCTGCTTACAAGCACACTAGGGCAGTTGTCATGTACACTGCAAAACGCATAGCGACTGGCAGCTTGGGTGTCGGAGAGGAGACGAGCATGTGGGCGAGATGGCAAATGCCCACACACCGGCCCCTGAGTGAAAACTGACGTGTGGGTGAACTGCTAAACGCTTACAAACCGGCCCCTCCGTGTGGTGAAACGGACGTGTGGGCGACCGGATGAATGCCCGCACACCAGCCCAATCCTACATGGCACACAAACATGCCAAGATTCGTGCACCCACAAACGAACGCGGATCCATGCGTGTGGACGAGATGCAAACGCCCACACATGTAGGCGTTAGTGTTTCCGTATTTTTATGAATGAATCTAGTGATTGGGCTTAGATCCGTTAATCCGTCCTCTTTCTAGGGTTCAGATCGATGTCGTAGAGAGGAAAACAAATCGGATATTCACACCCAGTGCATTTGACCACATTATGTTAACTGTACTACTTGCCTCTGAGCTTCTACGAGTGAAGAATACCCCCGTAGGTACGATACGACCCCATCTCCCTCTGTTGTGCTTTTCATCTCCTTCTCTTGCTGATGGCTCTTATTGCCTTCCATCGGGTGTTTGTAGCGTCTTTGGTTATGGTGACAAAGTCCTTGGATCAGCGACATAAGAACAAGACAGTCACCCGCTGCTGTCGGGAATGTACACGAATAATACACGCCTTATCTTTACTATTTAAAAAAAACGTAAGGTTCTCATTTCATCTTTCCTTCCACCATCACCCCTTCGTCTATCCTTTCATGTATGTAATAATCAATCACCTTAATTTACTTAATCAATTTTACTTTAATTTATTTACCAAACTTTTAATCAAAATACAAGGTAATTCATGAGCAGAATTAGATGAATATTTATTTACACAATCGTATTATTATTGACACGTAAACCACAAGCTAATGTATTAGAAAATTTATATCCTGTTACAACGCACGAGCATTATTCTAGTATATATAGATAAACACGCATATTCCACAAACAAAACAAAAGATTCCATCATGAAGACCCACCTCCACTCGCTTCATGCCTAGAAAAGGCAGCTCACCACCCAAATAGAAACATAACCAAATGGACTTATTCCACCGAGAGTTTGTAGTCGTCCTACATCACACAAGAAAGATGGAAGCTCCCCCACATCCACGCGATACCCCAAGGGTGCCGGAGCGATGCAGATTAGCTGGCGCGACGAAGGAACCAAAGCTGATCTAGCGTACGGCTCTCAACCACCTCTCTTACAATCTATCTTCTTATCCAGATCATTTCTATATTTAGAAGGAAAAAAAATTAAGCAAAACAATGGTCATAGGTAGAGCTGCAGACGAATCGACTTCGAGCGACTTCGACTCAGCTCAACTTATACTAAAATTTAAGCGAGCTCAAACTGAGTGAAGCTCAAGGTTGAGCCGTAGAATCTGGCTTGTGCTTAGCTTGTATCAATCTCGAGCTAGTTTCAAGCTCAATAAGTGGAAAAATTGCTGACTTCAACTGAAGGTACCACAATCTTGTCATGTCCGTGAGAGTTCATCTTGGACGAATTAGCAAGAGATCATGGATGAATTAGAAAGAAAAGAAAATGAAGGCGTGTTTCCTCTCAAAGTTTGGCTAAAAATAGCAAGATATTTAACCCACGTGACCACGAACCATTTTAGGGCCTAAATATTGTTCCACGTGGAGTATCTGCTTTCAAGCTCAAATGCACCGGATGAACAGTAAAAAAAAAGTAAACAATAAACAAATTAAAAAATCTGAATGTTTTTATGGTAGACTTTGACAAATGGTGTGCATGCTTGCCATATTTCAGCACAAAATGACATTCGCGGAAGTTGTGGCAAAAACAAAATCATTGCTCAAAAAATACTAGTTTTGAAAATATTTTGGAGTACTAATCTGTTTTTTCCAAGATTTCCATGAATGTCATTTCATGTTCAAATTTTGCAGGCATACAAAACATTTGTCAAAGTTTACCAAAAAATTCAGATTTTTTAAATTTGTTTACAATTTTGTATTTTACTGTTCGCAAGCGTTCATTTGAGCTCAGGATCAGAATAGGACTTTCGTTCCTAAGCTTCCATGGTTGCTAGTGTATAAAATGAACAAAAATCATACACAACATATATGGTAATAAATCTTATTTCTTTTTAATATATATACATTGGGCTTAATTAATATCATTATATTATATATCAAGCTATCAAAGTAAAATCAAGTGATTTAATGTTGCCTCAAGATCGGTTTGTTTAACGACCGAGCTACATAAAGTGATCATACTTAGTTTATTTATTTTGGAGTCGAGCCAAAAGACAAGTCGATCTCAAGTGGCTCACGGCCTCGATCCTTTCTTGAAGCCCTAGTCATAGGTAACTCCAACTGTTTCAAAAAAAAAACTAGGAGGACAGAATTTGAACATCAAGTTTTTGTAGGTGTATTTGAACATATGTATATAGGTCCAGACAATCCTTTTGGTTTAGGGGGAGCTTCGGCCTAACCGGCACAAGAGAGAGAGAGAGCCGAATGGCATCACTTGTTTGGGCTGAATGCAGTGGAGGCCCATCAGAGCGTATATGGCCAGGCCCAGGCATATACAGCAGCAGCTGAAGAAGAAAGAAGAACAGATGTGAAGCAAGCACAAACCTCTTGCACTGATGCTTTGATTTCGTGATAACACCCAAGATGTATACATAGTAGTACATCACTTCATTTCATCCAAGAAACCACTTCAAGTATAAGCCTTTAATTCGGCTCCTCTCTCTGATGGGGCTGCCTGTTCGGTCTGTTCTGTTCCATGTGGTGAAATGCAGTCAGATTCGACTGGAATGTGTTTAGTTTTCCCAAACATACTTGATAATGTAGTTGCGCTGCCTGTAGCTAGGGAAATTGTGTTGTTCACATTGCGGTCATTGAAAGCTTCGGGTTGGATTAATTATTCATGCACCATGACCATGGTGTAACAACTTTGGATAAATCTGAATGGGGCTGTCCTAACTACTCCCTCTGTGCCTAAATATAAGTTTTTCTAGAGATTTCAGTATGAACTACATACGGATGTATATAGACATATTTTAGAATGTAGATTCACTCATTTTGCTCCGTATGTAGTCCGCATTGGAGTATCTAAAAGGACTTATATTTAGGAACGGAGGGAGTAGTACATACATGCCGCATTAGAATTAGACTCTTAGCATAAATAAGTTTTTCTGTAATTTACTAACCTCATTGGGTTCCTTGATACAACCTCCAACATTCATCGTTGAAATTTCAAATCTAGTCATTGAACAACATACATAGCCTCATCAGATATACCTGCCGGTCATTTGAGCAAATTTGTAGTGCCATTTTAAAAGCTGGCTCTAGCATGTTGCTGTCAATCTATTCTAACTAGTATCAATTTAATGGCCACCCCTGAGAATCAACTATAGTGGAGCCCGGTACAAGAAGCTAATAGCTGCTCTGCATTTCGCCGTGTATGCATGCGGCTCTTCACCAAAAAAAGGATGTTAATTTCAGTTACAATAAGATAAGCTAGTACAAATTTGTTAAGATGTCAGCAAAAACAGCAATGACACAATACTGTTGTGCTTCTAGCTAGTTTCCAATTTACTCAAGTTCTCATCATTTGCAGGAAAAAGATCTTGGATGCCTACCTTGCCTTGAGTGGAGTAAATTATGTTCTCAAATTTCCAGCGGGGCCAGCAGGTACGGCATTAGTCTGCTGGCCTTGGATCTCCGTATATACGTTTGGCATTGCTAGCTGTTGTCCCCTGGTTAACTGACAGATGAATGAGTGTTTCTTCCCTCCTGCTCATAATCAATTGCAGCCATAGATGAGTTTGCAGTCATAACTGACAGATATATGGCTTGCTCTCTGTGGCACTGATGCTTGAGTCATTGATGGGGACGACATACGGTTTGCCGTGTTGAACTAATTAGCGTTTGCTCTGAATCACGAATGCTCTGGACATTTCACTCTCTGTATGTAGTAGCCGTGACATGATGAATGTGGCAAGTGTGATGTATCATCGACTAGCATATGGAATCAGCATATTTAACGTGTACGTGTAGTAGCCGTGACATGATGAATGTGGCAGAGAATATTGATGGAGTTGGACCCATGAATGCATGGATGCATCATTTCCAGCAGAGGTGGAGGCTGACGCGCACGCCCTGCAGGGTGGCGTTGCCGGTGAGGGGGTCGTACACCATCCGCCCGCCCTGCACCTTGGCGTCGCACACCTGCAGCCGCGGCTGGCTGTGCCTGTACATCGCGGCGACGTAGAGGGCGACGTAGAGGGCGAGGAGCAGCGCCGCCACCGCCAGGGCCGCCCGCCAACAGCTCCGCCGCCATGCCACGCCGCCGCGCCTCCCCATCTCGACTCGATCGTCTGGGTACTTGGCTAGAGTAGCTGTGGAGTGAGCGAGCCCTGTATCTGCTCTGCGTCTGCGTGTGCTTGCCGATGGAGGTCGAAGCAGCGGGTTTATATGGTCGGGCCGGAGTGAGCGCTGCGGAGGCTATATCTATCTGGCTATTGTTTGCGTGTGGTGAGGTGCTTCCTTGACTTCTCTTTGCTCCTTTGCTTCCACGCTCACTCACTCCTGTAGGCTGTAGCTGTATCTCAGATTTCTGACTGAGATGGTATGGTACTTCTATTCTATCTAGATGTTGTAGTAGCTAGCTAGGCCGGGGAAGGTAACATGGATGACCAAGCAAGTGATCCTTCGTTGAGCCGCCAAGCTACCTACAGTACTTTCAACCTGCGTACTCTTCAAGCAAAGAACATGCATGCCAACATCTCACCATTTTGATTTTGCAATCAAACTGTGTTTCTGTTGTAGCATTCATTTTTGTGTACGATGGGCACAAATTTAGGAAAAAGGGTTTCCCCCGCTTTGTATTACAAATCAACCATCACCGATACAGTCAACGATAGATACTGGGGCGGAAGCAGCACAGTCACGCCCAGAAAAAACGAAAAAGAAAAAAGAAAAAAAAACAATGCGAACAACGACAGATCAATGAAAACGAAGGAGATCCGCAATGGCTGCGCCCACCGGAGAATTCCAACACACTTCAAGCGCTCCGGACCGTCGCATACCAAGCAACACCTTCAAGAAGGATCGCGACGCCGACGACGCTGCTGCCCGGACAAGTCCTTGGGTTTCCCCCAGTACGCAGAGGGGTGCGGGGGGAGGGGTAAACTCGACGCCCTTCAGGAAGGCATGGCGGCGCCCACAGGCGTCATCGCATCGGTGCCAGACAAGCCGACACGGATTTCTCCTGACCACCAACCACCCATGACCCCAGACGATCCATCGCGCGCCACCAAACATGCCGCCCACCAACATGCGCCACCACGGTCATGCAGTCCCCATCGCCGTCTCACCATGGCAAACGAAGCGAGACCGACAGGAACAGAGGAGGTAACCAGGAACGAGGAGCGGCAGCAGCAGCAGCCACGCGGGAGGGGACAGCCTCCACCGCCCATGGCAGGAACCGGCCGGACGTAGCAACAGGGGCAAATCAGGCACCCGCGACCCAATCGACCAGGGAAAGGGGAGGCGGAGAAGTGGCCCATGGCCACGACCGGCGCTCATGCCGGCTCCAGCTCCTCCCCGAAACCATGTCTCGCCCCCGCGCCGAAGGCCCAGATGTGCCCGGTCGAGCCGAAAACGGGCTCGTGAGGCCCCCGTCGCCGCGCTGCAGTACACGAGCCGCCGTCGCCACCACTCCCCGCCGTCCATCGGAGGCACCACAGAGGAGCCCCGGCTAGGCCCGCCCAGACCCAGATGGGCCCAAGGGCCCTGATCTGGGCCGGGAGGGCACCGCCGCCAGCCACCGCGACGTCCCCCTGCCAAGCAGCCGCGCCGCCGCCATCTCGCCACCCAGCACCGTGCCACCCAAGGGGCCACGCCGCCGCCGGATCCATTGTAGCCGAGCAGCACCGCCGCCATCGGGAAGTCCCCGCGCCTCCCCATGCGCGCACGGGGAAAGAACGGGCCGCCGGCGCCGGCGCCGCGCGGGTAAGGCTCAGCGGACCACGCCCGGCGGCAGCGGGGAAGAGGGCCGGGGAGGAGGGGGCGGAGGAGAGGGGCCAGAGGCCCGCCCGTCGCCCGCGCAGGGGGAGGGGGGGGGGGAGGGAGGTGGAGCGAGAGGCTCATGACGGCGGCTGGGGAGGAGGCGGGAGGAGTAACCCTAGGGAGCGGGAGGAGCGGGCTCTTTTCGGCTGGTGGGCACAAATTTACAGGCCACGTATTTTGCTTGGTGTTTCAGTTGTAGGATTTCTCTACTCAACTTGAAAAGAGATATCTAAGTTCGGTATACTGCAAGTCACCCTACGAACCAGACAGGTTCATTGTTACTCATGTTTGATTCTCTGACGAATTATTTGTAGGTAAAATATCCTTTTCTTTCTTTACGGCTGTAGGTAAAATAATACCTCATCGTGTACATGGACGGATGGATTATTACTGGCATTAAGTCAATCGAAATATGTATATAGCAACTGTGTGGCAGATTGTGAAACTGCCACTCGCATCTAGCGCCATTAGTTCCCTCCCGATCTCCTTCCTTTCCCGCACGTCCTCCCGATTTCTTTCCTTTCCCGCACGCCCTCCCTGATTTTTTCGGACACATCCGCTCGTGCCTTCCTAATTTTCGTAATCGTCAATTATGCCCCCACGCGCCTTTCCGATTTTTGGGCAAAAATAATGCTTGGACTGAGATTTGATCTCTGGACTGCAGGTAATAAACAAAGGGAGCTAACCACCTCACCTATGACACTCATCGTTGAACAATCTAAGGGAAATACTACTTTTGACATGTTTTACCTTTAATATGTTAGCACTTTCACCTATCAAACCTGGCACATAAACTTTTTCCGTGGTAAATTCTCCATCACCACCATGATAAATGATGCACCGCTAATATTATAATTTTTGTATACCACGCGGTACATTATGTGTAAGTAGCATGGTCATAAGCACTGAAGGCGTGATAACTTTGGTGAAAGCAAATGTAGTAGCTGTGACATGCTGAATATTGCAATTGGGATGTATCGACTAGCATATATGGAACCAACATCTGTAACATGCACGCTAATAGGACGGTGGTGGCGAACTTTTCCCCTCGCGCAAGGCTAGGGTTTCTCTCCTCTCGGGCGACGCCGTCGCCCCTAAGTATCCCAACCCGATCGATCTCCCTCCCCGTGAGCGGCTCCCTCGATCGGCCAAACCTCGTTCCTCCCTGCCCCCGGTAGCGATGGAGACTCCTGCGGACGCCTTGTCAGGCACCAGCGCTGGCGGCGGCTCAGAAGGTATGCCGGACCTTGGAGATTTCATGGAACAACTCAACCTGGAAGATGAGGACTTTGATGATCTGGTGATAGATGAGGCTGATCCGGAGATCAATGAAAGCGTAAGATGGCTCGCGCTGGCTAGGGTTCATACCGAGAAAACCTTCAGCCAAGCGGCCTTCTACAAGGATATGCGGGCAGCTTGGAACCCCGCGCAGCCGGTAAGGTTTCGCCCGGCTGGGCCGAAGCTTTTTGTTGTACAGGCATCATGCTTGGGAGACTGGGAGCGTATGCTGCATCAAGGGCCTTGGCTTTTCAGGAATTTACTCGTGTTGATGGTTCCATATGATGGTTTCACAAAGGCAGAGGAAGTTCCCATGGTGTTTATGCCAATTTGGCTACAAATTCATAAGATACCGGAAGGTTTTTGCAGGAAGAACATTGTGGAAAATTTGCTGGAAAATTCTGGCGAGATCCTTGAGATGAGACTGAACGGGAACACCCGTGGTGACTACATTAGGGTTAGGGTTCGGCATGACGTGCGCCGGCCTCTCACCAAGTTTGTCAGTATTGTCAGGGGGAAAGAACGCAAAGTCTACTTGGTGCGTTACGAGAAACTCGCACTCTTCTGCAGTGTGTGTGGGCTCATTGGTCATGATTGCAAAGAGTGCGGATCAGGGGTGCATGAGGAGAAGGACAAGAAGTATGGGTCTTGGCTCTATGCTGATGGACTCAATAAACCGCCGTCCAACGATAGTTTTGGCCCGGGAAGGAGTCAGAAGCAACATACGCCTCAATCTCACCAGCAGAGGTCGCCGGGAAAGACAGTGGTAGACCCGGAAATGCTAGATACGGCTACAAGCCCTACCAAGGAAGGACACATGTCCAAGCAAGGTGACCCAGCAGCTCGCAAAAGACTCTCCATGGAGGATGTTGGACGAGATGCCAATGCGTTGGTAGGGTCGAGTGGTGTGCTTGCACTCACCCAGGGGAATGGTGAGGATGGTGCACAGGCCTCGCCTTCCAGCAGTGCTAGCAGTAAGAGGGCTCGTGTTGAATCAAGCGGTATGTCAGGCGATAGATCGGCGGCCTCCTTCGAGGAGGACCGCCGGATGCAATGAATATCCTAGCTTGGAACTGCCGGGGAGGGGGGGGGGGACCGCCAGACAGTTCGTGAGGTGTTGGCCCTCTCTAAAGCCAATTCCCCGGGGCTTGTTTTTCTGTCAGAGACAAGACAGGCCTCTTCAAAGATGGAGAAACTGAGGTGGAGATTGCAGATGAAGGGTTTTGCTGGCGTGTCGAGTGACGGCCTAAGTGGTGGCCTGGCACTCTTTTGGGATGAGAAGTTGCAAGTGACGGTGCTGGATTCTTGTGCAAGGTACATTGACGTGCGGATTGTAGATGTGGCAAATGATAAAAGTTGGAGAACGACGTTTGTATATGGGGAACCCCGAGTTGAAAACCGCCATCTCATGTGGAGGTCTCTTTCCCAGCTCCGAGCGGTCTCGTCAGAGCCGTGGTTAGTGTGTGGAGACTTTAATGAGGCAATGTGGCAGCACGAGCATATGTCTAGAGCCCAGCGCTCTGAAAATCAGATGGGGTTATTCCGGGATTGTTTGTTGGCATGCGAATTATGGGACCTCGGTTTCTCGGGGTATCCATTTACATATGATAATGGGCAGGTTGGAGAGAGGAATGTGCGAGTTCGCCTTGATCGAGCCTGTGCGGATGAGGGGTGGAGGGGAGCTCTTCCCGGCCGCGCAAGTTGTTCACCTTGCTTCGTCATGTTCTGACCACTGCCCGATCGTGGTTCGATTGGCTCTTGAGGATTCGAGGAGGACTACAGCTTCTCCTCGGTATGAGATTATGTGGGAACGCCACCCGGCGTTGTCAGAGGTGGTGGCGAGGGGATGGAGGAAAAGCAAACCGGCCGACAATCTGGCGGCGGTGCGAGACGCCCTACATGAAATGATGAATGGCCTGAGGGCGTGGAGTAAGAAGAATTTCGGCCATGTTGTCACAGAATTGGAGAAGTTAAGATCCGAGCTGGTTGACCTACAGCTAAAGGATGCAGATCGGTCGTTGATTCGCCAGAAGATGGCTCAACTCGATGAGCTGCTATATAGGGAAGAGATGATGTGGTTACAGAGATCGCGCATTACGTGGCTGAAGGAGGGAGAGCGAAACACGGCATATTTGCATAGGCGAGCGGTGTGGCGGGCGCGGAGGAACTACATATAGAGACTTCGGCGTACTGATGGATCATGGTGCTCCTCACCATCAGACATGGAACGCATGGCTACTTCCTACTTCAAGGAAGTGTACACCAAGGACCCGACTCTCAATCCCGAGGTCGTTCTTGACGCTATTGGCCCTAAGGTAACTGAACAGATGAACGCCAGGTTATGTGCGCCGTTTAACGAGGAGAAAGTGTCAAATGCTCTGTTTCAAATTGGCCCTCTTAAAGCACCGGGCACGGATGGCTTCCCGGCAAGGTTCTATCAATGGAATTGGGCAGCTCTAAAATCTGAAACCACAGCTGCTGTGTTGGAGTTCTTTGTCTCTGGCTCCATGCCAGAAGGGGTTAACGATACGGCAATCGTCCTCATTCCGAAAGTTCCTCATCCCAAGGAGCTCAAGGATTTCAGGCCGATCAGCCTATGCAATGTTATTTACAAGGTGGTGTCTAAATGTTTGGTTAACCGACTCCGTCCCTGTCTGTCGGAGTTGATTTCTGAGAATCAAAGTGCTTTTATTCCGGGCCGGCTTATCTCGGATAATTCTATTGTTGCCTTTGAGTGCATCCATCACATACAATCGTTGAAGAACACCAGTCGGGCGGCCTGCGCGTACAAACTTGATCTTTCAAAGGCGTATGATCGGGTTGACTGGGATTTTCTGGAGAAGGCGCTGGGTAAATGGGGCTTCTCGGAACAGTGGATAGCTTGGATAATGTCTTGTGTCAAGTCTGTCCGTTATTCGGTTAAACTGAATGGGAAACTTCTGGAGGTTTTTTCACCATCACGAGGCCTTCGTCAAGGCGACCCATTGTCCCCATTTTTGTTTCTCTTTGTCGCTGATGTGTTATCTGCTATCCTATCTAAATCAGTGAATGAAAGTAGCTTGAACGGGGTGAGCATTTGTCGGGGTGCACTGGAGATATCTCATCTCCTCTTTGCGGATGACACCTTGCTATTTTTTGAAGCTTCAGGCCAGCAGGAGAATGTTGTTAAAGGTTTGTTGAACACGTATTCATCGGCGACGGGTCAACTTATAAACCCCGAGAAGTGTTCCATCCTTTTTCTGACAATTGCGGTGGGTCAGTCGTGGATGAGATCAAGAGTACTTTGAAGGTAACGCAACATGTGTTTGAACCAAAATACCTTGGACTTCCTGTCCCTGAAGAAAGAGTTCACAAGGGGCAGTTTGAGACACTGCAAGATAGATTGAGGAAAATTCTTGTTGATTGGAGTGAACAATATGTTTCAAGTGGAAATAA
The DNA here is from genome assembly GCA_021605145.1 of Aegilops bicornis. Lineage (NCBI taxonomy): Eukaryota > Viridiplantae > Streptophyta > Magnoliopsida > Poales > Poaceae > Aegilops > Aegilops bicornis. The sequence goes on along the minus strand of CM038672.1, from coordinate 696,264,376 downwards.
AGAGATTCTTATCAAGGCCGTGGCTCAGGCGATTCCCACCTATGTAATGAGTGTGTTCAAATTGCCGGCCTCAGTGTGTGATGATCTAACCAAGATGATGCGGCAATATTGGTGGGGGGTGGAAAATGGCAAAAGGAAGATGGCCTGGTTAAGCTGGGAGAGGATGATGTTACCCAAAGCAATGGGGGGCATGGGATTTCGAGACATGAGGGCGTTTAATCAAGCTCTGCTTGCCAAGCAGGCTTGGCGCCTAGCCTATGTGCGAGATTATTGAAGGCCAAATACTACCCTAGGGGAAATTTGCTTGACACTGTTTTCTCGTCTAACAGTTCGGCGGTCTGGAAGGGTATTGTTCATGGACTTGATTTGGTGAAAAAGGGCATTATATGGCGCGTTGGCAACGGCACAATGATAAAAACTTGGAGAGATGCTTGGATTCCTCGTGGTCACAATTTCAGACCGATCACTCCTAAAGGGAACTGTCGGTATAATCGGGTGGCTGATTTTCTGAATGAACATGAAGCATGGGATGTGGAACGGCTTAGGGAGCATTTTTGGGACATGGATGTCAGGGAGATTGTGAAGATACGCACATCTCCAAGGAACGGGCAGGATTTCATCGCTTGGGCCCCGGAGCGGTCTGGACAATTTACTGTGCGTAGTGCCTATCATCTAGCAACGAAGTCTAGCACTCCATGCGGCTCAGCTCGTCAAGCAGTAACTCTTCAGGCCGGAGGCCCATTTGGCAGCGGATTTGGAGCTCTAAAGTGCCTCTAAAGATGAGAATTATGGCCTGGAAGGTTGTCTCCGGTGCTTTAGCTACAAATGAATGCAAGAAGTATCGTCACATATCTACTTGGGATACCTGTCGGGTGTGTGGCCCAGAAAAGGAGACTAGCTTTCATGCTCTAGTGTCATGTGAGCATGCGCAGAGGATATGGGCTCAGATGAGAACTGTGTGGCGTTTACCAAGACAGGAGTTCCTTCATGATACTGGGAAGGAATGGCTTTTAAACGTCCTGGCAAACTGCGATGATCACATGCGGGATTGCACGATCATGTTGTTGTGGAGGATTTGGTCGCTACGACCGGACCTTACACACGGAAAGGATGCTCCGCCCGTAACGGCAACGTCGGATTACCTTCAGAGTTACATGAATTCCTTGACCTGTGTGGTACTTTCTCCATGGATGATATTCTCAAAGGGAAAATGCCAGCGATCCGGGAGGCAAATGCCGTGGTACCCGCCCCGCCAACTCCTCTTCAATGGCCGCGGCCGCCCACGGGATGGGCTGCGCTCTCGGTGGATGGTGCCTTAATTCAAGAGGACGGGTCGGCGGCAGCAGGTATGATACTTCGGAATCATGAGGGTGGTGTGATCTTTGCGGCATACAGATGCATCTTCAACTGCAACGACGCGCTGGAAGCGGAACTACATGCAATAATGAAGGGCATGGCCTTGGCCCTGCAACACTCATCCTTGCCAATTGTGGTTCAGTCAGACTCATCTACGGCACTAGCTGCAATGACCGGGGACAGCTTGTCCAGGTCTGTTTATGGGCACTTGGTACTAGAGATCAAGCGTCATCTTCAGGATCGAGAGTTTGTTTCATCAAAAATAAAGCGTGAGCAAAATAGGGCAGCACATCGGTTGGCATTGTATAGTCGTACGGAGTCTACTACTGCCATATGGCTGGGAAGGAGCCCACCCTGTATTGAGGAGTTGGTGCCTCTCGATTGTAACCCTCTGATTATGGAATAAAACTCTCTTTCTGTCGCAAAAAAAAAAACATGCGCGCTAATATTTAGGTCTTGGTTAATTGTTGTTCAGATTGTTAATGTGTTAAATCTTTAGGTTCCGGGAAATTTTAAGATGTCCCAAACTATCAGAGCCATCCATTACTCCATTTCTTTTTGACTAAAGGCCCTGACTAAACGTGATGACATATTGCCTCCCTAGGAGGTAATAGCTCACCCTTGCCATAAAATTAGGAAACAGCATATTTAGGCATCAACGGTGTCCCAAATCTACGTACACACATATGTCAGGGTTTTTACAATGGTGAAGTAAATCTGCGTACACATATTAGGCATCAACGACGACCGTTTAATCAACCGGCATATATAATTTATTTATTTTATTTATTTTTGCATCGATTTGGAACACATATATACACCTACGGCACACAGATATATAGGGTATATACAACAATTAATACGTGCATGTATTTCACATGTATGAATCATTTCCAGCAGAGGGTGACGTTGATGCTCAGGCCTTGGAGGGTGTTGTTGAGGGTGAGGGGATCGTACACCACCGGCCCGCCCAGCAGCTTGGCGTCGCACACCTGCAGCCGTAGCTGCGGCTTGTACATCACGGCGCCGTAGAGGGCGCCGGCGGCGAGGAGCAGCATCACCACCGCCAGGATCGCCCACCGAAAGCTCCGCCGCTCGCCGTCGCGCCTCGCTGCTGCCGCGCCCCTCATCTCGGCCGGCCGATTGGGTGCTTACTAGCTCTGGAGTGAGGCCGTGTATCTGCTCTGTATGCGATTCCCGACGGACGGAGAAACATCTATATAGAGCTACCTGGTTGCTGTTGCGTGAGGTAAGGTGCTTCATTCGCCTGGAATCTTCTCTATGCTTGCTCGCTTAATCACATTGCTACTTTGCTTGGACGGCGGCCACCAGCTATGCCGATCGTCACGTCACTCCTGCACCCACCCATGCATCCATGCATGACCAGGAGATTCATTACTGACTAAGAGGGCAGAAGGATATTCTTAGTGCAAGGGCAAAAGATGGTGTGGCTTGCTAGCTAGGGGAAAGCAGTAACATGCATGGCCAAGTAAGTAATCCTTCGTTGAAGCCTCCAAGCCACGTACAGCACCAACCTGCCTAGTGCCTACTGTCCAAGCAAGAACTGGATACGTGCGTGTCCCCATTAATTGGATTTTTTTTTTGCGAATACCCATTAATTGGATTTGAATTTGAAGCTGGCCACAAATTTATGAGCGCTGTCTTTTGCTTGCTGTTTTAGTTGTAGTATTTTTCAACTTTACGTGAAAAAATCAAATTCAGGGGGGAGAAATTAGTTTCCCGCAGAGAAAAACATTGCTCAAATTATTTAATACTACATGCATGTACCAGGAGGTTGCATACGAATTTAACGTACAGGCTGCCTTGGAAGTGTAGGATTGGAAGATAGGGAGAGGGATTGGCCCCACCACCATGAAATTCAGGGGGGAGAAAGAATTAGTTAGAAAGTTTTGCAAAACATCCGTAAACACATGTATATGTTAATACAAGTGGATAACAATTATATCCGGCCTCTGCAACATCACAAAATCGTGAACCAAGTCTAAACATACCCGTAAACTGAGAAAGCAAATCTAGGTTTTCACTTTCCTTGCGATGGGTCTGGCTTAGGGAGGAACATGCCAAGTATCTGCTTGGGATTATTGTCGGACTGTATACTCAGGACACCAGGGATCAAGGATACCCTATATTTTTAAGTTCGGCCATGGTTTACATCAGCAATCATAAGTAAGGTACTTGAAGTCCTTTCTCCAACAGAATTACAGGAGGCAATGGACGACCAGTTGTGTTTTTGTCCATCGATTATCATATTCTTTCCTGCTACAATAGTTGTAGACCATTCAGAAGATATTCCATGCCTTCTCTTTCTTCTGCAGATTCTTTATGTAGTGCATTAAGCTCATATGTTTTTATACACATCAACTTGTTCACTAACTGAGTAACTGAGGGTCCAGGAACCAATACCATATTGCAAAGTTGTCCTAGACTTTCATTTTCTAACTGGAACAATCAAACTCATCGGCTATCTGGTTCCCCCTCTAATTGTCCTTATGACTTCATGGTCTGACCGTTTTCCATTGTTGGTTGTGAAAACAGCTTGGATTCAAAATACTTCATAAAACAGCGCGACTGCAACTGTAACTAATTGGGATGCTGAGGGTACAACTTGCACCTTTGTATTGGAGGAGAACCCACTTGTAGATTTTGTTGAGCTGCCGGATAGTTGCCAAGGCCTTCAATATTGCAATGTGTTGAGCGGAGTTATCAGCGGAGCACTTGAAATGGTCCATCCTTTATACTGCCATATTTATATTCTTTTGTCAAATAGTCAATGAATAGATACTTCATAAAATGTAACTGGGATCCCTGAGCTCACTCTTCTATAAAACTAACATTGAAAAATAAATCAAGAATTGCATAGTAATATAATTGCTTCCCCCCATGTGAATTGCATTTCCAGATCTTAAGAGTATCTCCAATAGATAATGTATTTTACATCATTAGAAAATGATTGGAGTAAAATATATATCACCAAAAGTGTTTTTTACATCACCAAAAACGTCCAACTCCAACAGAGGATGTGAAATAGGGCAGCCACATTACAACCGCTCCAACAGATGATATAAAAATAGGCCGACAGCTGCGTGATAGCAGCACAACATCAGCCAATAGCAGCTAACAACCGCATATGTTTGAACCAAAATCATCCCAAATTAATTCGTAAACAAACTTAACAAGAATTTCATCAATCCAAAACATTAAATTATTACATAATTCATCAAATCCACAACATTAAATGCAACACAAATACAACAAAATTCTTTCACATTACGGCAAACATAGAGATGAAACTAGGAGGCTTGTTCCCCATGCCATGTCCACCACTCCTCCATGATATCTTTTTAAAGATCACTGTGTGTATCAGACTCTAATGTCATGGCACACCTCCATGAAGCGTCTGATTCAGTTTTCCCTTCTACTCGGCCAAACATGTATTCCCATGAGGTTATAGAATGTGCAATTAAAATTTGGTCCACGCTCATTCTCAGTGATCATGTTGTGCAAGATCACACAAGTAGTTATAATATACCAAAGGTTCTCCTAACCCCAAAATCTAGCCGGTACTCGCACAATAGCAAATTGAGATTGCAAAATCCCAAAAGCCCTCTACACATCTTTTCTAGCCGCCGCTTGAGCATTCTGAAAATAAAGTTCTTTCTTACATTGGGGGCTTGAGATTAGCTTCACGAATTTAGCCCACTTCGTATAGATCCCATCCGAAAGGTAGTACCCATATATAGTTGTATGTGCAACCGTTTGCATGGACGGTCACCAGTGGATCTTCTTCATTGGCTAACTTTGCAAAAAGAGGTGATTGATTGAGCACATTGATATCATTGCAAGATCCAGACATCCTAAAATATGCATGCCAAATTCATGTCTCCCTATCAGCCATGGCCTCAAGAGTGATGATGGCATCCTTGTTGTATCCTAATTTGAATTGTCCATGACATGTTGTAGTACAATTCTTTCACTTCCAGTGCATGCAATCCACAAACCCAAGCATACTGGATAACCCACGGGCTTTGTTCATCTCAAAAAGCCTCTGAGTGTCCTAAATATTGGGTGCTCTCAAGTATTCTGGACCAAACACTTCTACCATAGTCGTTGTAAATTGTTTGACATAAAAGATAGAAGTGATCTCTGCCATTACTAAATTCTCATCCATGTAATCTATTGGAACACCATAGGCCATCATGCGCAATGCGAAGTGCCCTTCTGCTCAGTCCTATGTCTGAGCAAACCCGCGCAATTCCTCCTCTGCTCAAAGGTTTGGTCATGTTGCTTCACAAAATTGCAAATATGAATAAACAAATCCTTGGACATTCTAAAACGGCGACAAAAGTACCTCTCCGTAAAAACTAGTGGACTACCAAAGTAGTTGTGCATCCATCTTTCATGCGACTACTCATTCTCTCTGTATGTAGTCATGGCCAAACACAGAACCGCCATGCTTCGGCCTCTTCCTCTTGTCCATCGCTTTGAGCAAAGCAGTGTCATCATCCTTGGTCAAGTCGAATTCCTCATCCTATGAAGGAATTGTCCCAAACAGAGAAGTCGCATGAGCTCATCTATAATACGAAAATCTGCATCAAACTACATCTATGCGCACAATAAAAAACCGACAAGTAAAACAAAAAAATTCCTTGGGGAAATTTTATCGAACACCTTGTGTGCGACGAGGAACAATCCGGCCGGTTGCATGTTGGTGGGATTGCACTGTTGGGTCTCCTACGCCTTCTTGGCGGTTGTCGGCTGCTGGCTGAGCCTAATTGTGTCGACGCAACTGCGGCGACGCGATCGAACGGCGGCTCGGCTCGGTCGCGGTGGACGCGTGGCAGCCTGGTGTTACTCTGGCAGCCAGCACTCTTACCCCGGGCAACGACTACGAGTTACGGGAGCCATCACAACCTGGATGAACCGAAAAGCACCACGCGGCTGCGGATTCAAATCGGCCCGTCGGCGAGGCCTCCGGGTGTGCGGCTGGCGGTGGGGATGGACGGCGGCCAGTCGCAACAGGGTCAGGGGTGTACGGACAGACGGCGGTGGCAGACGACCGAGGTGAAATCGCCAGCGGTAGAAGGCAGGTGGAGGAGCGGCTGCGGCGCGGGAACGTTCCAGACCGCAGTTGAGGGCGCGCGCGCGGACAGCTGCGTTTTGCTCTGGCGCGGCTGGTGATGCAAATTTTGATCGCACTAGTTTCATAGTTTATTTTCGACATCCGCCTCTCCAGCTAGCTTAATCAGCATGGCTGTGTAGGTTTCCGTGAAGACGGACGTCACATCGGTCCGTGATGACGCTTACGAGATGCGGGTGAAGCTTACCAAGATGGTTCCTCGGCATGGATGACGACTAGTTCCGTGGCTGGGGTAGTTCTCTGGGCATGGTGGTCCTCGTCTGGTTTCCCCGTTTTGCTTTCCATGTGGCTGCAATTCTGGCACGATTGTGATGAGGTACAATTTTATGGCTCTATTATGTAGTGTCTATGCAGTGCAGCCTTGTAGAGATCTTGTGCAGGGCTTTCCTGCTTTGGAACAGTTTGGTAAATTTGGTCAGAGCAAATCGAAGATGGTGGTTAGATATCGTGTTGTGTTGCTCGGAGATGAAATACTTTTACGATGGTTAGCTGGCAAATCATTTGGGAACAACTTTTTATTTCTGTTGAGAATTATCTTTTGGGAACAACTGGTCTGAAAAAAGAAGTCCATAGGCCAATTCCTCGTCGCAGCTGGCGAGCAGCTTGTTTTCAAGATTATGGGCCATAATGTCCTCCGGAAGATTACTACTAAAGTGTGGAATAGTTGTGATTCTCATATTAATATTCACACCTTGAGGTAGCAAACCCTCCCAAACAGTGCATGGTTTGACATGGTTAGCATCGTGTGGACTCATCTAGCAATAGCTTGTATTTAGCCATTCCTTTCAAGCGTTCTCGAACAAAAACCAAGAAGGATGACAAGGCCATGCGCCTAAATAACATGACATAATTTGATGGTGGATGCGAGCATATGTCTCACAGGCCATATCATGTTTACCTCTACACCAACAACTTGATGCGACACGCTGAAAAGGTAAAGCTGCTGAGCTTCTTGTTGGAGCACAATGGCCCTCCTGGTGGTAATGCACTGCCAATTTTTTCGATCATATGTGGTGGAGTTTTCAAAGAAAACATTGGTTCATGTATGTGACGACGAACGGGCTCACATGCGCTTCTTCTCTAGGTGACGAAGACTGGAATTGTTTTAGCTGGTCTAAAATTGCAGCGCGTAGCATCATGTAGGTGTGTGTACGTACGCCTGTACGCGGCTAGCTATATATGGCACGATGCCCATGATATCCAATCATGCATGCCAAAACAAGCGGCCAGGCCACACATGAACACGAGCAGCTCCGGTGACCAAGGGGAGCCACATACGCGCCAACGGACAAGCATGGCCACCGCGAGCGCCCATATATAAATTCCACAAACGTAGATCATCATCCACACACACGGCTCACAGCCACACGTGCGTAGTTCAGCTTCTACCGATAATCTATCTAGGCTTCAAGATGGCATCCTCGAGAAGGTTGCTGGCGGTGGCTTTGCTGGCGATGCTGGTCGCGGGCGCGTGGTGCGCGGCCCCGGTGACATTCACGGTGGAGAAGGGGTCGGACACGGGGTCGGGCAAGAAGCAGCTGGCGGTGCTGGTGAGTTACGACATGCCAGGCGACACCATATCGGAGCTGGAGATCATGCAGCAGGACGCCGACGACTGGGTGGCCATGACCAAGGGCGAGGGCGGCCTGTGGACCTTCGAGAGCGCCGATCCGCTCGTGGGCCCCTTCAACTTCCGCTACTTCACTAAGAAAGGCATGAAGAACGTCTACGACAACGTCATCCCCGACAACTACACCATCGGCACCACCTATACACCTCAAGGGTAGCGCGTCCTTCCGTCGACGTAGATCCGCAATATTATGTTCAATCGGCCTTCCCTGGGTTTTGGTAGTTTTTTAGTGAGATATCATGTATGAATAATAGGGAAAGTTGTCGATGCCACTCTTGACCGGTTGTTTATGTATGTAACTGTGTCGGTGCTAGGGTTAGGGGGTGTGTGTTGATATGGGGTAGTGTGTCCCTGTGTGGGTAAGCATATGCGTTTGTACTGTATTTCTAAAAAAACTATATTTACTTAGGATCCTGAAATATGTAGTAACTTGATTGTGCATTTTCTTTTCTTTTTTGTGTGTGAGGGGGGGGGGGGGGGCATCAATCGGTACAACATTTGGTTTGCAGATAAATACTCACTCTGCAGAATAATATTATCGTGCTACTATGAGAAAAAGGGTTTCTCCGTTTTGTATTACAAAGCAACCAACCGATACAACCAATAATAGGGGCTGGGGCGGAAGCAGCACAAACACGCCCAAAAGAAAGAAAAGAGAAAAAAGAAAATAAACAAAGTTTGGAATCTCATTCAAAATTCCATCTAAAATAAAGTCTGGTGGCGAGTCCACCCAAGTATCATGGCGTTCCTCTCCTACGCTTACTCTAGCTAATTTATGTGCGGCAACATTCCCAGAACTACGAACCCAAGAAACCTTGAACTCCGTCAACAAGTTGAGCATCTCCTTGATCTCCTGTAAACAGGGTCCAACAGCGGACATATTCCTATTTGGTTCGTTGATCATTTGCACGACCATATTACTATCCAGCTCCACATGTGCTCGCTGAACCTGTAGCTCGATGGCCAACTGAATAGCCCACCTACATGCCAGGACCTCCACTGCTTCCGGATCAACGACGCGTGGAAAGAACTGGCAGCCTCCGGCGATGAATGCACCACTGTGATCCCTCAAAACAGCCCCACCACCACCTTTCTCCCCGTACTTTGAAACTGCTCCATCAGCGTTTATCTTGACCCACCTTCGTTTGGTGGTCTCTGGACTCTCTTTTTTTCCTGCTGTGGTGCCCTCGCCTGATGCACCAATCTCCATTCAGCCAGGTGCATCTTGACCGAGGTTACTATTTCATGTGGCGCGGCTATTCTCTTCCAATCCCTTGCCTCGTTTCTTGCTAGCCACAATCCATAAGCTGCCTGGATCATGATCTCCATCTCCTCTGCGGTCGCACCGGCAAACCAGCCCAAACAACCAAGAAGCTATGGCGTTCTGAGAGTCAACCTGACACGGCGGGGTCTCCACCGCTACTCCCAATTCCGAACACAACAACCTCCAGAACTGGATCGAATGTTGGCAGGCCCAAAAACGATGCACCATCGTTTCCTCCTGGCCACACGCAACACAAAAATACCCGGCTTGATCCGACGATGAAAGATCTCTGACCGAACAGCCAGGCCATTCCGAATGATGCGCCACATGTGAATCTTGGTTTTCACAGGAGCACTTGTTTCCCACAAAGCCATGTATCCCTTGTGTTTGTTAACCGAGCTTGAGGACTCTAGCTATCCGGTGCTAGCTCTCTTCAAGGACATCCTGAGATGATAAGCGGATTTCGCAGTGAACATCCCATTTTTAGTGAGATTCCAGGCCAGTTAGTCCTCTGTAGCCGGTCCCCCAACAGCGATTTGTTTAATATCTGAAGCATCTTCAGGAGTAAACATTGCATCAACTCGAGCATAGTCCCACCTGGACCCGTCGGTAGTCAGGAGATCGGCCACCTTGGTAACGCTTGGGATGTAAATCTGGCCTAAAGGCTTTGAGCTTCCATTTCTTGGTATCCAAGAATCATGGTGAATATTTATACTAGCCCCGTCTCCAATCCTCCATACTAGTCCCTCCCGCAGCAAATCCCTCCCATGCAATATGCTTCTGAAGGTGTACGATCCCGATGAAGGGCACGTCGCAGTCATGATCGAGTCATCCTTGAAGTAGCGAGCCTTTAGCACCCTTGCACAAAGAGAGGTTGGGACTGTTAGAACGCGCCAAGGTTGTTTAGCTAACAAAGCTTGATTGAAAGCTTTCGGATCATGAAATCCCATCCCACCATCACGTTTACTAGCATACATCTTCGTCCATGCGATCCAATGGACCTTTCGTTCACCATTCATTGCGCCCCACCAGAATTTCGAGAAGATCAAAGTCAGGTTCCGGTACATCTTCTTTGAGAGGCGAAAACAACTCATGGTGTATGTCGGGGTCAATTGGAGGCCAAACTTGATGAGCACTTCTATGGCTGCTTTGGATAACCCTTGTTCCTTTCATCCACATACCTTTCCTTTCGAACTTTGAGTAACATATGCTTGAAAGCGCCATCTTTTGACCTCCCAACCAGTGTTGGAAAGCCAAGGTATCGTTCACTCAGAGCTTCGGAATGAATGACAATGATTTGTTTTACTTGTTCTTTGGTCGCCTTCTGGCTCCCTTTACCAAAGAAAATCGAGAACGTTTAGTATTTAGCCATACTACTGAACGACTCGTCAGCCGATGGATCAGGATCTCACGCTTCCTTCACACGCTACATTCCCACAGATTTTTGACCAAATAACCAACTCACCACTAGCTGTTTGGGACAACTAGAAGAAAAGCTGTGTATTTAATCATTCATCTCGGTCATACCATTATGACGGAACATTTTTTAGCTATCAAATTGTCGAGAAAACCGAGAATCTCAAATTACGTCCTCTACCTCACAACCAACTATGGAAAAGGAACCACATGACACATGTGATAAGCAATCCAAACAATTCAAAAAAAAAAAAAACCAACTACGGAAAAGGTGATGTGGATGTGTCGCACTACTTGATGGCAAACATTGTGCATCGATTTTTTGTGGTCAGTGGGTGGCTTGCCAATGAGGAGAACAATACATTGGTGCCCTGGACCCACTTGGCGAGACTATGGTGGGGGAGAAGAGAAGTGGACGATAGGATGTGGTACTCTGAGCTGCCAGGGCCACCATCGGTGGGAGGGTGGTTCGCATCCTAGTGATAACTATAGCTAGCATGTGTAACTTAGTTATTAGTGGCTATGGTACACTTACCATCACGTCAACTACTACTGGAAAAGAGCTTATATGTGGGGTCATATTAGTGGCAGGCATATTCTAGACCCCGCCATTGTATTTCGGCCTGATATTAGTGGCGGGTAGGAATCGATGTCCGCCACTTGTATTTCTTCACTAGTGGCGAGCACAATTATTTGTCTGCCATTGGTATGTATCGATTTCCTAACACAAAATATTGAGAGCTGAGTGCCAAAAAAAACAAACTTACACAAAATATCTATTGAAGTTTCAGGTGTGTTGTCCAAAATGTGAGGGGCAGAAAATGATAATCATATAAAATCGAAGGGCTTTGTTGAAAATGCAGCATGAAACTTGATAAGATGAACCTCCCGAATAGGTAGAGGACGTCCAACTAGGAGCGGGAATAGATTTCTGAATAGATCCGGGTGCTTTTCAAAGAAAGGAAAGATAAAAACATAGATGGATAAAAAAATCGAATCATGCGCAGTCGCACGTAGCGCACCTAAGTGCAACCCCCTCACTATGAACAAATCAAGAGCTCACAACCAACAATCACAGAGTCGACTGAACGCCGTCGCTCGCCAGGTTGTCGGTGTGTTTCATACCCTGACTTATGCATAGATAAGTAGCAGCTCCCCTGCGAAATGTCAAGTCCCAAGGCAGATCTTCAAGTCAAAGAAACGGCTCCTTAGAAGATCAAGGAGCGCATCAAGAGGACCAAGGAATAGAACAAGACAAGCATCAGATCACCAGAAGCAACCCTTGCCGAGAAGTCCGAGCCGGCAAGACAAAGGCCCGACAAGCTCCGTAAACGGCAAATGCCGGCCAGTTACTAGTGCTCCACCTCACTTGCCAGCTGGTTGTGGATCGGTGAGGTGTCGAGCCCGCAGGCAGTTAGGTAGAGCTCGCCAGCACGTGTCAGCAAGCCATAGGGAAAATTATCTTTATCAACACCTGTCCAAGTAGCATGTCAACATAATAGGAGTTGGCTAAGTAAGCGGTGCAACACCCTTGCCAGGGCTTCTCCTCCTCGCGACACCTAGTGATGCATTAAATGCACTTTGTCCTAACTAGCAGAGTTAGATATGATAGCACTGTTTGTTTTCTAATCATGATGTATTTTCCCTTTTGCCACTGTGGTAACCCCTTAAGCTATAAAAGGAGGACCAGGTCAACCTTTACAGGGGTTTGAACCCATTCAAACTAGACGCACGCCTGCTCGTGTAGCTGCCTTATCCTTGTGCCTTGCGGGGAGCGCCCGTGTACTCATGCTCCACACATCATCAATACACCAAAAGCAGGAGTAGGGTTTTACACCTCAAAGGTGGCGTGAACCTGGGTAAAATCCTTGCGCTCTCTGTCATCCTGCTCTTTGTGTCTTGTGCAATCCCCTCGCCGAACCACCAAGGGGCTAGACTACCCCATAGATCGTCGTTCCACACTGACATCTTTGGTGCGCCAGGTAAGGGGAGTTCACTAGCGTGAACCTGGAGATCAGACGGCGCGTCGATTTCGTCGAGCTTCATCATCATATTCTTAATCGATGGTGCTCAAGAAGAAAGGCCCCATGACGACTAAGCCTTCCACGTCCAAGCATTCTCCACACACGTCTGTGGGCGACGCAGGTGGCACCCCTGCCACGGACGTCGCAGCAGACACGACCGACGCAGGAGGCGTAGTCGTCGTGCCTACCACGACGAGAGCTGGCGGTGGAGGCGCTGGAGACGATCATCTTCCACGACCCTCCGACGGAGAAAACAATGCTACTTCTTGAGCTTGCGTTGATTTTTTCCTTGAAGAGGAAAGGGTGATGCAACAAAGTAGAGCTAAGTATTTCCCTCAGTTAAGAACCAAGGTATCAATCCAGTAGGAGGCACAAGCAAGTCTCCAATATACGCACCTGCACAAACTAACAAACACTTGCACACAACGCGAAAAAGGGGTTGTCAATCCCTTCACGGTCACTTGCAAGAGTGACATCTAATAGGGATAGATATAAAAGATAAATAAAAGGAAAAATAAAGTAAATACAAATAAATTGCAGCAATGTATTTTTGGGTTTTTGGTTTTATAGATCTGAAACTATATGGTGGAAAATAGACCCGGGGGCCATAGGATTCACTAGAGGCTTCTCTCTCGAAGAAAGCGTACGGTGGGTAAACAAATTACTGTTGAGAAATTGATAGAAAACCACATAATTATGGCGACATCCAAGGAAATGATCATGAATATAGGCATCGCGTCCATGACAAGTAGACTGACTCCTGCCTGCATCTACTACTATTACTCCACACATCGACCGACTCCTGCCTGCATCTAGAGTATTAAGTTCATAAGAAAAGAGTAACGCCTTAAGCAATATGACATGATGTAGAGGGATAGATCCAATCAATATAGTAAAAACCCCATCTTTTTATCCTTAATGGCAACAATACAATATATGGCTCGCTACCCCTACTGTCACTGGGTGAGGACACCGCAAGATTGAACCCATCACAAAGCACCTCTCCCACTGCAAGAAAAACCAATCTAGTTGGCCAAACCAATTCGATAGATCGGAGAGAAATACAAAGCTATCTTAATCATGCATAAAAGAGTTCAGAGAAGACTCAAATAATATTCATAGTTAATCTGATCATAAATCCACAGTTCACCAGATCTTAACAAACGCATCGCAAAAGAAGATTGCATCGAATAGATCTCCAAGAACATCGAGGAGAATATTGTATTAAAGATAAAAGAGAGAGAAGAAGCCATCTAGCTATTAGATATGGACCCGTAGGTCTATGGTAAACTACTCACACATCATCGGAAGGGCAGGAAGGCTGGTGTAGAGGCCCTCCATGATCGAATCCCCCTCCAGCGGAGTGCCGAAAAAGGCCCCAAGATGGGATCTCACGAGAACAAAAGCTTGCGGTGGCGGAAAAGTATTTTGATGTGCCCTATGGTATAGGGGGAATATTTGAGGATTTATAGTGCTGGAGTTAGGGTTAGGAGAGCCACGGGGGCCCCACAAGCCCACTGGCCGCCCCCCTGGGGCGCACCCCCAGGGCTTGTGGCCCCCTCGCCAGTCTTCTGGCCTCCTCCGCAAGTCTCGTGGGTCTCTTATGGTCCAAGAAAAATCATCATGAAGTTTTATTCCGTTTGGTACTGATTTTCCATAAAAGTCAAAAACAAGGAAAAACAGCAACTGGCACTGGGCACTAGGTTAATATGTTAGTCCCAAAAAATGATATAAAATAGTATATAAATGCATATAAAACATCCAAGATAGATAATATAATACCATGGAACAATAAAAAAATTAGATACGTTGTAGACGTATCAAGCATCCCCAAGCTTAATTCCTGCTCGTCCTTGAGTAGGTAAATGATAAAAACAAAACTTTTGATGTGGAATGCTACCTAACATATTTATCAATGCAATTTTCTTTATTGTGGCATGAATGTTCAGATCCATAAGATTCAAAACGAAAGTTTAATATTGACATAAAAATAATAATACTTCAAGCATACTAATAAAACAATCGTGTCTTCTCAAAATATCATGGCTAAAGAAAGTTATCCCTAGAAAATCATATAATCTTGCCATGCTCTATCTTTATCACACAAAGTATTTTACCATGCACAACCCCGATGACAAGCCAAGAAATTGTTTCATACTTTTAATGTTCTAAAGCTCTTTCAACTTTCACGCAATACATGAGCGTGAGCCATGGATATAGCACTATAGGTGGAATATAATATGGTGGAGGTTGTGAGGAGAAGACAAAAGGGATAAAGTCTCACATCAACTAGGCAAATTAATGGGCTACGGAGATGCCCATCAATTGATATCGATGCAAGTGAGAAGGGATTGCCATGCAACAGATGCACTAGAGCTATGAGTGTATGAAAGCTCAAAAGGAAACTAAGTGGGTGTGCATTCAACTTGCTTGCTGACGAAGACCTAGGGCAATTTGTGGAAGCCCATCATTGGAATATACAAGCCAAGTTCTATAACAAAAAATTCCCACTAGTATATGAAAGTAATAAAATAGGAGACTCTCTATCATGAAGAACATGGTGCGACTTTGAAGCACAAGTGTGGAAAAAGGATAGTAACATTGTCCCTTCTCTCTTTTTCTCTCTTTTTTTGTTTGGGCTCTTTGGCCTCTCTTTTTTGGTCCGGAGCCTCATCCCGACTTGTGGGGAATCATAGCCTCCATCATCCTTTCGTCACATGGGACAATACTCTAATAATGATGATCATCACACTTTTATTTACTTACAACTCAAGAATTAAAACTCGATACTAGAACAAAGATACGACTCTATACGAATGCCTCCGGCGGTGTACTGGGATGCGCAATGATCTAGCGTGTCATGTATAAACAGTATGAACAGTGGCAAGCCACAAATACTATGTCAACTATATGATCACACAAAGCAATATGACAATGACGGTATGTGTTATAATAAACGGAACGGTGGAAGTTGCATGGCAATATATCTCGGAATTAATGGATATGAAAATCCCATAATAGTTAGGTATGGTGGCTGTTTTAAGGAAAGGTATATGGTGGGTTTAATGCACCGGCGGAAGTTGCATGGTACTAGAGAGGCTAGCAATGGTGGAAAGGTGAGAGTGTGTATAATCCACATACTCAACATTAGTCATAAATAACTGATACGTCTCCAACATATCCATAATTTATGAAGTATTCATGCCATGTTTACAACAATTTTATATGATTTTGGTATGATTAATTAGAACTAACCCGGACTGAAGCTGTTTTCAGCAGAACTACCGTGGTGTCGTTTTTTGTGCAGAAATAAAAGTTCTCGGAATGAGCTAAAAATTACGGTGATTTTTTATGGACCAAAAGAGACCCCCGAAGCACCGGAGCTGGGCCAGGAAGTGACCGAGGAGGCCACAAGCCTAGGGGGCACGCCCCCCGGCATGTGGGCCCCTCGGGCACCCCCTTGACGTAAGACCAACGCCAAAAATTCCTATAAATACCAAAAAACCCGAAAAAGAACCCTAGATCGGAAGTTCCACCGCCGCAAGCCTCTATAGGCACGAAAAACTAATCGGAGCCCATTCCGGCACCCTGTCGGAGGGGGAAATCATCACCGGAGGCCATCTTCATCATCCCGACGGTCTCCATGACGAGGAGAGAGTAGTTCACCCGCGGGGCTGAGGGTATGTACCCATAGCTATGTGTTTGATCTCTCTCTCTCTCTCTCTCTCTCTCTCTCTCTCTCTCGTGTTCTTGATTTGGCATGATGTTGATGTACCGCGAGCTTTGTTACTATAGTTGGATCATCTGGTGTTTCTCCCTCTCTATCTTCTTGTGATGAATTGAGTTTTACCTTTGAGGTTTCACTATTATTGGATTGAATAATTTTATGGATTTGATAACACTTGATGTATGTCTTACGCGGGGTTGCTACTTCTTGATCTTGCGTTGGTTTTTCCCTTGAAGAGGAAAGGGTGATGTAGCAAAGTAGAGTAAGTATTTCCCTCAGTTTTGAGAACCAAGGTATCAATCCAGTAGGAGAGAACGCACAAGTCACCGAATACCTGCACAAACAATCAAACAAACTTGCACCCAACGTGATAAAGGGGTTGTCAATCCCTTGACGGTTACTTGCAAAAGTGAGATCTAATAGAGATAGATAAACGGTAAAGTAAATATTTTTGGTATTTTTGGTTTATAGATTGGAAAGCAAAAGATTGCAAAATAGTAGGTCGGAAACTTATATGATGGAAAATATACCCAGGGGCCATAGGTTTTACTAGAGGCTTCTCTCAAGATAGAAAATATTACGGTGGGTGAGCAAATTACTGCCAAGCAATTGATAGAAAAGTGCAAAGTTATGATGATATCTAAGGCAATGATCATGAATATAGGCATCACGTCCATGTCAAGTAGACCGAAATGATTCTGCATCTACTACTATTACTCCACACATCGACCGCTATCCAACATGCATCTAGAGTATTATGTTCATAAAGAACGGAGTACCACATTAAGCAAGATGACATGATGTAGAGAAACTAACTCAAGCAATATAATGACAATTCCATCTTTTTATCGTCGATGACAACAATACAATACGTGCCTTGCTGCCCCTACTGTCACTGGGAAAGGACACCGCAAGATTGAACCCCAAGCTAAGCACTTCTCCCATGGCAAGAAAAACCAATCTAGTTGGCCAAACCAAATCGATAGTTCGAAGAGACATGCAAAGATATCAAATCATGCATATAAGAATTTAGAGAAGATTCAAATAATATTCATAGATAAGCTGATCATAAATCCACAATTCACTAGACCTCGGCAAACACACCGCAAAAACTATTACATCGAATAGATCTCCAAGAACATCAAGGAGAACATGGTATTGAGAATCAAAGAGAGAGAAGAAGCCATCTAGCTTCTAGCTATGGACCCGCAGGTCTGTGGTAAACTACTCACGCTTCATCGGAAGGGCAATGGTGTTGATGTAGAAGCCCTCCGTGATCGAATCCCCCTCCGGCAGGACGCCGGAAAAGGCCCCTAGATGGGATCTCACGGGTACAGAAGGTTGCGGCGGTGGAAAAGTGTTTTCGTGGCTCTCCCCGTTGGTTTTGGAATATATGAGAATATATAGGCGAAGAAACTAGGTCGGTGGAGTCACGAGGGGCCCACAAGGGTGGGGGCGCGCCCTACCCCCCTGGACGCGCCCTCCGTCCTTGTGGCCGCCTCGTGGCTTCTCTGACTTGCACTCCAAGTCCTTTAGATGTCTTCTGGTTCAAGAAAAATCATCGCGAAAGTTCTATTCCGTTTGGACTCCGTTTGGTATTCCTTTTCTATGAAACTCTAAAACAAGGAAAAAAATAGGAACTAGCACTGGCTCTAGGTTAATAGGTTAGTCCCAAAAATAATATAAAATAGCATATTAATGCATATAAAACATCCAAAAAAGATAATATAATAGCATGGAACAATAAAAAATTATAGATACGTTGGAGATGTATATGGGATACCCGTGGTGACAATGGGGTGTTCTATAGATTCACTTGATGCATGTTTTAGCACTCAACTCGCAGATTCCCGAGGTGACATTGGGGTAATCTATGCATAGGGGTTGATGCACGTTTTCATCCTTGTTTCTCCGGTAGAAATCTTGGGGAACTCTTTGAGGTTCTTTTGTTGTATTGAATATTATGAATCTGTAGTTGTTTGATGCATATCGTATAATTGACCCACGGACAATTGTGGTGACATTGGAGTATCTAGGTGACATTAAGTTTGATTGATGTGTATCATATCGTGTTATTTTAGTACGAACTCTAGCGTTGTTTGTGACACTTATAGGAATGGGAAAACTTTGTTTTTGCCACTCTAGTTTTTGCCCACTTTGCTTATGCCACTCTAGAATTTGACATATCACTTTTGCCACCCTTAGCTTTTGACAATTATCACAATTGCCATTCCATGGCAAAAATAAAATTTTCAAAGTGGCAATTGTGATACATTTCAAAATCTAAGAGTGGCAAAAGTGATATAAAAAATTATTGTTTTTTTTTCATCCAATGGCATTTGTGATGTATTGTCAAAAGGTAGGAGTGGCAAAAGTGAGATGTCAAATTCTAGAGTGGCATAAGCAAAGTCGGCAAAAACTAGAGTGGCAAAAACAATGTTTTCCCTATAGGAATAGCTCAAAAGATTGACCAGAAAGAATAAATTTGAGGTGGTTTTGGACCCTACAAGCAATTTCATCTTATGTTGTGACACCCTGGTTTTTGCTCTTTTTCTTTTTCTGGATTTCATTGCCTTTTGATTTGAATTTGGAGTTTTGAATCAACTAAGTTGGACTTAACCACTTGGGCATTTCTTTGATTTTCACCCAAGTGACTTACCTCCCTCTCAAACACCTCATTTCCTCTCTGATATATCAAAATATGGCCATAAGAATATTTTTCTTAAATGAAAAATATTCATTTTCTCTCTGAATATTCTTTAGACCTTGGCACACCTCCCTGTGCAAAAATATTTCATGGTTATGTGGAATATTTTTGCTACAGAAAATCTTTTCTGTTCTGGCCAAAAAATGTACTTCACAAAGGAAGTACATTATTCCCTGATCCAATGAAGCTGAAACTTTTAGGACATCATTACCCTCCTAAGAAACCCTAAACCACAGAAAATGAGCTCCTAAATCCCTCTAGTTTTTTTCTCTATTAACCTCCAAAATTTATATCCAGAAACTTGCCAAGAGTCTACAGTCACACCCAGTCGACTTGTGCTTAACTCAGTTGTGTGGATCGATCTAGGCTTGCATGAACAACACTCCAGACATGAATTTAATGCACTACGTCACGTGGTGCCAGAGTCCACACGGTGACCGCGTGTGGCCAAGCGCACTGGCATGTACTCGACGCGCTATGGATGCCGCCGACGCCTCTATTGCGCCCGTGCTTGCTTCCCCGCTCGCCGCAGCATGCAGCACCACGCCACCATCCTCATCTGAATGCCATTGACTCCTCCCTGTCGCTCACCGACGCCAGAGCTCGCCGCAGCGAGCACGGGCACGACGCGGCCAAGCGCACAGTGCACCCGTGCCCCTATGCTCGTCGCCACCCGAGCACTGTTCTCGTCTCCTCCCTCCCACAGTGGCCGCGTGATCCACGGCTTCTACTCCCTCTCTCACTAATGCTCCTCGTCGCCGTGCGGCTCTCCAGCCCCTCCCCTCCGCCTATAAATACAGCCCCTCCCTCGCCTTTTCCAGCACCACACCGCACTTACCCAACCCCCACGACCTCGTAGGAAGCTGCAGCCCGGCCAGGTAGGCCTCTGGCCGCTGTCCCTGACCCGAGCTCGCCGGCGATCCCCTCATGCTGCTCCCCACCCCTCAAGAGCCTCTCGAGCTCGTCCGACTACTCCAGCGTGTCCCTGGTGGTCCACTGGAGCTAGCCGACCCTGCTGGAGACCCTGGAGTCGCCTAACTTCGCCGTCTTCTTCATCTCTAGCGAACCCCGTCCACAGTCGGCGCTGGAAACACTCTTTCCAAGCATCTTTGACCACCTCTCGCCGCGTTTCGGGTATGTGTAGACTCGCCGTAGTCCTGCGCATACACCCCTCCCTCTCAGATCGGCAGCCGGCCTCTCCTCGCCGGAGAAACGCCGGCGTCTCGCCGCCCCCTCCTCTATTTTTCTTCCCCTCTCTCTAAACCTGATGGGCTGGGCCCACCGTCAGCCACTCAGCCTCCCCTGAAGAGGTATAAGTGGGGGCGCCCCGCGGGTTTACGCCTTCGACGTCACCCCCTGGTTTTTCTTTTTCTTTTATATTTAGCTCAGTTTGACCAACTCTAACTCCTAAACCATGGATCCAAATGAGTTGATTCTTTTTGCATTGTGTTTGGTTTGAAATATTCTAGCAGCACACCAAATTTGAGATTTTTCCTTGCTGTCTAGAATTTCGGGTGAATTTCAGAGTTGTTCTTGATATTTTCTTATTGCTGTTTTAAATATTTTCAGAAGGAGAAGATTGCCTTGAGGACAACCAGGAGGAGTGCGACCCTCCTCTGTGCTAGGGCAAGCCACACAAATATTTGCATGGTGTCATTTCAATAACTATGATTTTCCAACTTGAGTATGATTTATTTCATGCATTTAATCATTTAATAAATATTTATTATGTTAGTTCAATTGTTATGCTTGAATTGTTTAGTTTGCTGTAGTACTTGAGTGCATGAACTAGTTGGATGCAGTAGTATGATCTTGATAGCATGACTATGGTTTGAGTATGATCGGTATTATTTTCATAAATGACTTATCATTTTCATCATGCTAAGTCATAACTAAAAATGATTGGGTTAAAACCAGTGCCCTAAAGTGATTAGTGTTGCATGCAGAATGATTCTGTAATGTTGATCCGTGTCATTTCAGTGATGTGTGAAAATAGTTGCGTGTCAGGTATTTGCATGTTCATGGCATACTATGGCTCGAATCCTTTCATTTCAAGTTAAACCTGATGATAAATTTAACTTGAACATAATGTTGATCAAGTCATGGTGCCACCGAATCGAGCTTCCGAGTGCAACCACATTTGCCTTTATGGGAAGGCCTTTATTTGGTCAGTTGTCATGCCTCTGGTCGGTGCCTCCAACAAGGGAAGGTTATGGGCGTGCGGTACCCTTGCCCGGTAAGCAAACATAGCCTTGTGTGACTTTTGTTGTTGATTTGGTACCGGGTCCCCGTTGGGGATCGTTTATGTTTGGTCACGATGGCGGCGGTGGATGTCACGAGTTGACATCGGGGCCACCCATGGCTTACCCCAAAGGGGAGTTGGTCGGAGTGGCCGGGAGAGTGTCAATGGCAATGGGTTGGTTCTGTCGGAATGCCGTTGGTCCACCCAAATGGGAGTTCGAGGCCATGGATTCTGTGGTGTGGGTACAATGTGCTAACCTATGCAGAGTGTGTGTCAAATCTATCGATAGCCGCGTCCTCGTTACAGACCCAGTTCATAGTAGGTCACACCATGGATCAACATAAATAATTTAATCTTGCACACTAAAGTTATATGATTTGGACTGGTTATGTGAAGAGATTGTTGAACTATGAAGATGGTTGTTGATGGGGCCAAAGAGTTGATTTCTGTTGTGGTTGTTGGAACCAAAGAGTTTGTTTCAGTTGTGATCTGTGAGTGATCACCGTATTGATGATATTGGTTACGAGGTAACCCATATGGTAAGCGAGTCCATGGGACTCGGTGCACAAGCATGTTCACTTCATGTAGTATGTTGAAGCATTGCATTTAACCTGCTTAAATGTCATATTATTGTTTGTCATTATGCTTATATTTGTTGTGAGCTTGCAAGTACATTCAATGTACTGACCTGGCGTGTCATGCCAGCTTTCGGGAAAGTCTTACCGGATCGGAGTGCTTCCCTTGTCTAGACCGTGTCCACATCGGTGTCCCTGTGCTATGGAGTTCCGCTTCATCGTTGTTCCGCTGCCGCGTAGTTGTCATGATCGAGGCCCCTTTCATGTTAATTAAATAATGTACATATTGTTCAGCCGCATTGTGTGTGCCGCTTGGCCTCGCTACCTGATGTAATATCGAACCTATGTTTCCGCTAGCATCAATAAAGCGGTTGTTTTCTGTACCAAGTTGTTGTGTGTTGCCAAAAGACTAGATCTCTGGGCTGGCAATGCAAGGTAAACCAGTTGCTCCGAGCCAGGGTGCCACATGTGTTCTCCGCGATAGGAATTTTGGAGTGACTCTTTGTCGCACGTTGAGGGATTGCCATATGATTTAATTATGTTATCATTGTTGAGGGATTTTGCGCTAGTGAAAGTATGAACCCTAGGCCTTGTTTTCAAGCATTGCAATAACGTTTTTTCTCACTTTTGTTCTAGTTACCTTGCTGTTTTAATATTTTCATATTACAAAAACCTATATCTACTATCCATATTACACTTGTATCACCATCTCTTCGCCGAACTAGTGCAGCTATACAACTTACCATTGTATTGGGTGTGTTGGGGACACAAGAGACTCTTGTTGTTAGTTGGTTGCAGGGTTGTTTGAGAGAGAAAATCTTCATCCCACGCCTCCCACGGATTGATAAACCTGAGGTCATCCACTTGAGGGAAATTTTCTACTGTCCTACAAAATTCTGCGCTTGGAGGCCCAACACGAGTCTACAAGAAGAAAGGTTGCGTAGTACACATCAAGAACTCACATACTTATTGCAAAAATTTATTAGCCATCAAAGCAAAGTAATAATACGCATGCTCCTAGGGGGATAGATTGGTAGGAAAATACCATTCCCCGACCGCCACTCATATGGAACATAATAAAAAATAAATCATGCTCCGACTTCATCACATAACGGTTCACCGTACGTTCATGCTTCGGGAATCACAAACCTTAACACAAGTATTTCTACCATTCCACAATTACTCACTAGCATGACTCTAATATCACCATCTTTATATCTCAAAAAAATGCAAGGAATCAAACTTCTCATATATTCAATGATCTTTATGAAAGTTTTTATTATATCCCTCTTGGATGCCCATCATATTAGGCCAAAATTCATAACCTAAGAAAATTGCCATACTATTTCCAAGACCCTCAAAATATAAATGAAGCATGAGAGTTCATCAGTTTCTATAAAATAAAACCACCGCCGTGCTCTAATAAGATATAAGTGAAGCACTAGAGCAACTGCCTAGCTCAAAAGATATAAGTGAAGCACATATAGTATTCTAATAAATTCATGATTAATGTGTGTCCCTCTCAGAAGGTGTGTACATCAAGGTTGATTGTGGTAAACTAAAAAGCAAACTCATATCATACAAGACGCTCCAAGCAAAACACATATCATGTGGTGAATAAAAATATAGCATCAAGTAAATTCACCGATGGATAGAAGATGAAAGAGGAGATGCCATCCCGGGCATCCTCAAGCTTAGATACTTTGTCGTCCTTGAATATTACCTTGGGGTGCCTTGGGCATCCCCAAGCTTAGGCCCTTTCCACTCCTTGTTCCATAGTCCATCAAATCCTTACCCAAAACAAGAGAACTTCACAACACAAAACTCAACAGAAAACTCGTAAGCTCCGTTAGTATAATAAAGAAAATCACCACTTTAGGTACTGTTGTGAACTCATTACAAATTTATATTGGTGTTATATCTACTATATTCCAACTTATACATGGTTCATACCCTTCGATACTACCCATAGATTCATCAAAATAAGCAAATAACCAAAAGAAAACAGAATCTATCAAAAACAGAATAGTCTGTAGTAATGTGGAAAATTCTTATACTTATGTAACTCCAAAAATTCTGAAAAATTATAAAAACTTAGTCAATTTGTATATAAATCTTGTGTAAAATATTAAGATCAAAATCACGCTTCTGTTATTTTTTTAAATTCTCACAATGAGCGCAAAAGTTTCTGTTTTTCAGCAAGATCAAATCAACTATCACCATAGACCATCCCAAAGGTCTTACTTGGCTCAAACACTAATTAAAACACTAAAAAACAATTAATACATATTTAATGTTGTGTATTTATTGAAAAACAGAAGCAAAAACAAAAGAACAAAATAAAATTTGGTTGCCTCCCAACAAGCGCTATTGTTTAACGCCCCTAGCTAGGCATATTGCATAGATCTAGGTATTGTTATCTTTGGTATTTAATTCTTGAATAGCACCTACACAAACAAATAAGAATCTCGCAACCAATGCGAAAAGGGGTTGTCAATCCCTTCACGGTCACTTACGAGAGTGAGATTTGATAGATATGATAAGATAATATTTTTGGTATTTTTATGATAAAGATGCAAAGTAAAATAAACGGCAAAAGAAATAACTAAGTGTTGGAAGATTAATATGATGGAAAATAGAC
The DNA here is from genome assembly GCA_021605145.1 of Aegilops bicornis. Taxonomy (NCBI): domain Eukaryota; kingdom Viridiplantae; phylum Streptophyta; class Magnoliopsida; order Poales; family Poaceae; genus Aegilops; species Aegilops bicornis. Next base: position 696,239,636 of record CM038672.1, on the reverse strand, counting down.
ACGGGGCCGTAGGTTTCACTAGTGGCTTCTCTCAAGATAGCATAAGTATTACGGTGGGTGAACAAATTACTATCAAGCAATTGATATAATTGAGCATAGTTATGAGAATATCTAGGTATGATCATGTATATAGGCATCACGTCCGTGACAAGTAGACCGACTCCTGCCTGCATCTACTACTATTACTCCACACATCGACCGCTGTCCAGGATGCATCTAGAGTATTAAGTTCATAAGAATAGAGTAATGCTTTAAGTAAGATGACATGATGTAGAGGGATAAACTAATGCAATATGATATAAACCCCATCTTTTTATCCTCGATGGCAACAATACAATACGTGCCTTGCTGCCCTTGCTGTCACTGGGAAAGGACACCGCAAGATTGAACCCAAAGCTACGCACTTCTCCCATTGCAAGAAAGATCAATCTAGTAGGCCAAACCAAACTGATAATTCGAAGAGACTTGCAAAGATAACCAATCATACATAAAAGAATTCAGAGGAGATTCAAATATTGTTCATAGATAAACTTGATCATAAATCCACAATTCATCGGTCTCGACAAACACACCGCAAAAGAAGAGTTACATCAAATAGATCTCCAAGAGAATCAAGGAGAACTTTGTATTGAGATCCAAAGAGAGAGAAGAAGCCATCTAGCCTATGGACCCAAAGGTCTGGGGTAAACTAATCACACATCATTGGAGAGTCTATGGTGTTGATGTAGAAGCCCTCCGTGATCAATGCCCCTCATGCAGGACGCCGGAAAAGGCCCCAAGTTGGGATCTCACGGGTACAGATGGTTGCGGAGGTGGAACTAGGTTTTCATGGATGCCTCTGATGGTTTGGAGGTACGTAGGTATATATAGGAGGAAGAAGTACGTCGATGGAGCAACATGGGCCCTGATACGTCTCCAACGTATCTATAATTTATGAAGTATTCATGCTATTATATTATCCATCTTGGATGTTTAATGGGCTTTACTATGCACTTTTATATTATTTTTGGGACTAACCTATTAACCCAGAGCCCAGTGCCAGTTCCTGTTTTTTCCCTTGTTTCAGTGTTTCGAAGAAAAGGAATATCAAACGGAGTCCAAACGGAATGAAACCTTCAGGAGAAGTTATTTTTGGAAAGAAAGCAATATAGGAGACTTGTAGTGCACGTCAAGGGATCAACGAGGAGAGCACGAGGCAGGGGGGCGCGTCCACCCCCTGGGCACGCCTTCCACCCTCATGGGCCCCTCGTGGCTCCCCTTACCGACTTCTTTCGCCTATATATATATATCCATATACCCTAAAACCTTCGGGGAACAGAATAGATTGGAAGTTCCGCCACCGCAAGCCTCTGTAGCCACCAAAAACCAATCGGAACCCTGTTCCGGCACCCTGCCGGAGGGGGGATCCCTCACCAGTGGCCATCTTCATCATCCCGGCACTCTCCATGACGAGGAGGGAGTAGCTCACCCTCGGGGCTGAGGGTATGTACCAGTAGCTATGTGTTTGATCTCTCTCTCTCTCTCTCTCTCTCTCTCTCTCTTGTTCTTGAGGTGATACGATCTTGATTTATCGCGAGCTTTCCTATTATAGTTGGATCTTATGATGTTTCTCCCCCTATACTCTCTTGTAATGGATTGAGTTTTCCCTTTTGAAGTTATCTTATCGGATTGAGTCTTTAAGGATTTGAGAACACTTGATGTACGTCTTGCGTGGGATACCCGTGGTGACAATGGGGTATTCTATTGATCCACTTGATGTATGTTTTGGTGATCAACTTGCGGGTTTCGCCCATGAACATATGCATAGGGGTTGGCACACATTTTCGTCTTGACTCTCCGGTAGAAACTTTGGGGCACTCTTTGAAGTTCTTTGTGTTGGTTGAATAGATGAATCTGAGATTGTGTGATGCATATCATATAATCATACCATGGATACTTGAGGTGACATTGGAGTATCTAGGTGACATTAGGGTTTTGGTTGATTTGTGTCTTAAGGTGTTATTCTAGTACGAACTCTATGATAGATCGAACGGAAAGAATAGCTTCGTGTTATTTTACTACGGACTCTTGAATAGATAGATCAGAAAGGATAACTTTGAGGTGGTTTCGTACCCTACCATAATATCTTTGTTTGTTCTCCGCTTTTAGTGACTTTGGAGTGACTCTTTGTTGCATATTGAGTGATAGTTATATGATCCAATTATGTTATTGTTGTTGAGAGAACTTGCACTAGTGAAAGTATGAACCCTAGGCCTTGTTTCCTAGCATTGCAATACCGTTTACGCTCACTTATACCACTTGCTACCTTGCTATTTTTATATTTTTAGATTACAAAAACCTATATCTACCATCCATATTGCACTTGTATCACCTTCTCTTCGCCGAACTAGTGCACCTATACAATTTACCATTGTATTGGGTGTGTTGGGGACACAAGAGACTCTTTGTTATTTGGTTGCAGGGTTGCTTGAGAGAGACCATCTTCATCCAACGCCTCCCACGGATTGATAAACCTTAGGTCATCCACTTGAGGGAAATTTGCTACTGTCCTACAAACCTCTGCACTTGGAGGCCCAACAACGTCTACAAGAAGAAGGTTGCGTAGTAGACATCAAGCTCTTTTCTGGCGCCTTTGCCGGGAAGGCTAGGTAAGCGGCACTCACACCCCATCAACTAAGCTCTTTTCTGGCGCCGTTGACGGGGAGGTGAGTGCTTGAAGGTATATCTTTAGATCTTGCAATCGAATCTTTTTGTTTCTTTTTTAGCACTAGTTTAGTTTATCAAAGAAAACTACAAAAAAAATGGAATTGAGTTTGTCTCATGCGCTTCATCTTTTTAATATCTTTCCTGAGTATGATGGAAAGGAAAATTGTGCTCAAGTACTAGAAGAAGAATGCATTAAAATGTTTGGCACTGAATCTTTGAATGATGAGCATGATTGCAATGTTGTTAGTATGAACTCCTTGAATATCCATAGTACTAATGATGATTGCACTAGTCATGATGAAAATATCTCTTATAAGCATGTCGATTTTTCTGGAGTGTATTGGGTTTGCAAGTACACACCGAATAGGGAAGATAGATATTGCAACAGGCATAAACATTTAGAAACTAAATGGTTGCAAGAAAGGCTAAATGTTAGTGCTGAAAATTTAAAATTTCTTAGCCATACTTGTGAACTTTGCAATGAACACAGTCATTTAAATATCAAATGCAAATTGTTTCATGATCGAATCGTGTCCAAAAATTGTGATGACTTGGTTTCCCTTGCACATAATAATGAACTTAGTTTTCTTTTGGGTTATGAAGAAATGAACGTCAAACTAAGATTATTCCAGAATATAACCTTGAGAAATTCCTCGATATTGATCTAGAAGAAATTTATATGTATTGTGCGGTGAATTGCATTGAAAATCCTTATATTGCCAATTACATAAAGAAAAGAAAACAAATAGAGGATGAAGAGAAGACTAATGAAAGGGAAGAGACTTCCCAATATCCTCCTATTATTTCTTATGATGAATCAGGTAACGAGGAGGAGCCTTCTATTCAACCAATCTCATTAATAAGGAGCTCCAAAAATAGGATTGAACCCACACATGATGTGGTGAAGAAGAAGAAAAGAAAAGGTAAGAAAGTTAAAAAGATATCTCTCCCAAATAATGTTGCTCCTATTATTTTTGTGCCTCATGAAAATGAATCAAAAATAATTGTGGAAGATGATGCACTTGATGATGATCTCGTTATGCCTATTGCTTGTTGTGATGATTATGATTGGGAAGATAATGATACTTCTTAAGATCTTGAAAATCTTTTTGGCACTTGCTTGAAAGAACATGATAATTGCTATACTATTGGTGCTATCCATACTATTAATGATGAGAGTGATTATGCTTATGATATGAAAAGGCCCAAGCTTGGGGATGCTATGTCTGATGAAGATGATGTTTTTGAGAATATATTTGCTGAAATTGATGTTTGTCCCAAGCTTGGGGATGATATGTTTAATGAAGATGATATTTTTAGTCTCTCAAGTTTTGATATGCAAATTTATAATGATGATAGCATGCCTCCTACTTATGATGATTATATTGATGAAAGTGCGTTTGGAAGAGTGTCAACTTTAGGAAGTAGTGATCCCACTATTTTGGAGGATGTTGAATCTTATTGTGATAATTATGAAAGTAGATTTGGAGAGGTCATGACTTTATTTAGTGATGCATCCACTATTTTGGAAGAGGTTTCAATTGATTATGATGAGAACAAAGTTGCTACTTATGATGATTATTGTGATGAAACTTATGCTATAAAGAGTAGTGATGATTATATTTATAAAACTTGTCATGATTATGATTACCCTTTTTCTGAATAATACTCATTTAATGTGTCAACAATTTATAGTATTCGAGTCTCTTATGATACTCTCACTATTCCGAATGAGAAGAATTTTGCTTATGTGGAGAGTAGTAAATTTTCTATGCAAGTAGATCATGAAAAGAAAGCTTTAGGTGCTGGTTATATTGTTGAATTAATTCATGATGCTACTGAAAATTATTATGAGGGAGGAACATATGCTTGTAGGAATTGCAATAATATCAAGTTTCCTCTCTATGTGCTTAAAGTTTTGAAGTTATCCTTGTTTTGCCTTCCTATGCTAGTAGATTATTGTTCCCATAAGTTGTTTGCTCACAAAATCCCTATGCACAGGAAGTGGTTAGACTTAAATGTGCTAGTCATATTCTTCATGATGCTCTCTTTATGTTTCAATTCTTATCTTTTTGTGAGCATAATTGAAATCATCATGCCTAGCTAGGGGCGTTAAACGATAGCGCTTGTTGGGAGGCAACCCAATTTTATTTTAGTTTCTTGCTTTTTGGTTCTTTTTAGGAATAAATAATCCATCTATCTTCTGTTTAGATGTGGTTTTGTGTTTTAATTAGTGTTTGTGCCAAATATAGCCTTTGGGAAGACTTGGGTGAAGTCTTTACGATCATGCTGTAAAAAAACAGAAACTTTAGCACTCACGAGATTAGCTAAAACTTTTTAATGGAGAATGCTATTTAGTTGATTGTTTTTGAAGATGATTACTAGACAAATTCCTCATGTCCACCAATTTATTTTAGAATTTTTGGAGTTCCAGAAGTTTGCGTTAGTTACAGATTACTACAGACTGTTCTGTTTTTGGCAGATTCTGTTTTTCGTGTGTTGTTTGTTTATTTTGATGAATCTATGGCTAGTAAAATAGTTTATAAACCATAGAGAAGCTGGAATACAGTAGGTTTAACGCCAATATTAATAAAGAATTAGTTCATTACAGTACCTTGAAGTAGTGTTTTGTTTTCTTTCGCTAACGGAGCTTACGAGTTTTCTGTTGAGTTTCGTGTTGTGAAGTTTTCATGTTTTGGGTGAAGATTCGATGGACTATGGAATAAGGAGTGGCAAGAGCCTAAGCTTGGGGATTCCCAAGGCACCCCAAGGTAATATTCAAGGACAACCAAGAGCCTAAGCTTGGGGATGCCCCAGAAGGCATCCCTCTTTAAATCTTCGTTCATCGGTAACTTTACTTGGAGCTATATTTTTATTCACCACATGATATGTGTTTTGCTTGGAGCATCATTTTATTTTCGTTAGATTTTCTTGCTGTTTGAATAATATCCCAGGTTCTGAAATTCTTAAATGAGAGAGAGTCTCCACATAGCTACATAATTATTTAACTACTCATTGATCTTCACTTATATCTTTTTGGAGTAGTTTGTCATTTACTCATGTGCTTCACTTATATCCTATGAGTAAATGGTTGAATGATTTGAATGTCATAAATCTGAAATTATATATGTTTCATATGACTTTCCCATGGGTAGTAATGCCTTCACATATAAGAAGTAGAGGTGGTAAATTTATTGAAGGTTAGCAAACATTGTATTGGTCACTTGAACAATTCATGAAAGAATATTGAAGGAAGAGATATTTCACATATAAATATACTATCTTGGACATCTTCTATGATTGTGAGCCCCATTAATTATTTTCACACCTGAGCAAATTAGTTGAAGGTGGACAAGGAAGACAACATAATGAGTTATGCTTGGGTATATTTGTATAGAAGTTATATTGTTATGGATCCTCTAACATGTGGTGCTTGCTATTTAGAATCCTTTGCTAGCCAAAATATCTGTACTAAGCAGGAATACTGCTTGTGCATCCAAATTCCTTGAACCAAGTTTCTTCCATGAGTGTCCACCATATCTACCTATATCGTATTTACCTGCCGTTCCAAGTAAATTTGCATGTGCCAAACTCTAAATCTTCAAATAATAATCTGTTTTGTATGCCCGAATCGCTCTTGTAGCGACTAGGGGCTGTCAGTATCTTCCATGCTAGGTGGGTTATTCTCACGATGAGTGGACTCCGCTCATCATTCACGAGAAAATGGCTGGTAACTGGGATGCCCAGTCCTATGATCAAAAGATCAAAAACAAAATCGCAAATAATTTAAACAAAACTCCCCCAGGAATGTTGATAGTTGGACAGCACCCGTTGTTTCGGACAAGCCGTGGAGTGTGAATTTTGGTGGAGGGGGAGTAAAATCTTGACCTTTCTGTTTGGGAACCGCCTATAATGTATGTAGTATGGAAGATACTGGGAACTCTTGGTCGTTATGTTGACAATGAAAGCATACCTCTCAAAATTATTTTCATCTCTGTTTTTGCTTCGAGCTCGGCACCTCTGCAAATCCCTGCTTCCCTCTGAGGAGGGGCCTATCTTTTACTTTTATGGAAGAGTCAGCAGTATTCCTTCTCATTCCAACCTACTCTTTAGTTGGCAAGCATCATGTAATGGAAAGATCTAAGCATATATGGCCATTCAAATATATTTGAGCATGAATTATTACTGTTGACATTACCCTTGAGGTAAAAGGTTGGGAGGCGAAACATTAAACCCCTATCTTTCTCTGTGTTTGATGAATACTATTTGTTCTAAAAATATGCTTTGAGTGGTAGAAATCATGGAAGACTAAATGATAGTTGAGTATGTGAAGTTTGCTGAATCAAAGCTCTGACATAGACTCTTCCTGACAATAAGATGAATTGTAATTGTTTGAACTAATAACACGGTTTGTTAGTTTTCAAGAAACTTTATGATCTATACTTTAACATGTGAATAGTTTGTTACTTGATCATGCAAAAGTTCTATGAATTGAGCTACTGTTATATAATGATGCTAGAAAAGGTGATTGAAATTATCATTGATCAAACTTGCGCACCTGCTAGCATTCACACTTCATAAATTATTTCTTTTATCATTTACCTACTCGAGGACGAGCAGGAATTAAGCTTGGGGATGTTGATACGTCTCCAATGTATCTATAATTTATGAAGTATTCATTATCCATCTTGGATGTTTATGGGCTTTATTATGCACTTTTATATTACTTTTGGGACTAACCTATTGACCCAGAGCCCAGTGCCAGTTTTTGTTTTTCCCCTTGTTTCAGTGTTTCGAACAAAAGGAATATCAAACGGAGTCCAAACGGAATGAAACCTTCGGGAAAGTTATTTTTGGCAACAAAGCAATCCGGAAGACTTGGAGTGCACGTAAGGGGATCAACAAGGAAGGCACGAGGTAGGGGGCACGCCCACCCCCTGGGCGCGTCCTCCACCCTCGTGGGCCCCTCGTGGCTCCCCTGACGTATTTCTTCCTCCTATATATACCAATATACCGTAAAACCATCGGGGAACAGAATAGATCGGGAGTTCCGCCGCCGCAAGCCTCTGTAGCCATCAAAAACCAATCGGGAGCATGTTCAGGCACCCTGCCTGAGGGGGGAACCCTCACCGGTGGCCATCTTCATCATCCCGGCGCTCTCCATGACGAGGAGGGAGTAGTTCACCCTCGGGGCTGAGGGTATGTACCAGTAGCTATGTGTTTGATCTCTCTCTCTCGTGTTCTTGAGGTGATACGATCTTGATGTATCGCGAGCTTTTCTATTATAGTTGGATCTTATGATGTTTCTCCCCCTCTACTCTCTTGTAATGGATTGAGTTTTCCCTTTGAAGTTATCTTATCGGATTGAGTCTTTAATGATTTGAGAACACTTGATGTATGTCTTGCATGGGATAAACGTGGTGACAATGGGTTATTCTATTGATTCGCTTGATGTATGTTTTGGTGATCAACTTGCGGGTTCCACCCATGAACCTATGCATAGGGGTTGGCACACGTTTTTGTCTTGACTCTCGGTAGAAACTTTGGGGCACTCTTTGAAGTTCTTTGTGTTGGTTGAATAGATGAATCTGAGATTGTGTGATGCATATCGTATAATCATACCCGCGGATACTTGAGGTGACATTGGAGTATCTAGGTGACATTAGGGTTTTGGTTGATTTGTGTCTTAAGGTGTTATTCTACTACGAACTCTATGATAGATCGAACGGAAAGAATAGCTTCGTGTTATTTTACTACAGACTCTTGAATAGATCGATCAGAAAGGATAACTTTGAGGTGGTTTCATACCCTACAATAAGCTCTTCGTTTGTTCTACGCTATTAGTGACTTTGGAGTGACTCTTTGTTGCATGTTGAGGTATATATAGTTATATGGTCCAATTATGTTATTATTGTTGAGAGAACTTGCACTAGTGAAAGTATGAACCCTAGGCCTTGTTTCCTATCATTGCAATACCGTTTGTGCTCACTTTTATCATTAGTTACCTTGCTGTTTTTATATTTTCAGATTACAAAAACCTATATCTACCATCCATATTGCACTTGTATCACCATCTTTTCGCCGAACTAGTGCACCTATACAATTTACCATTCTATTGGGTGTGTTGGGGACACAAGAGACTCTTTGTTATTTGGTTGCAGGGTTGTTTGAGAGCGACCATCTTCAACCTACGCCTCCCACGGATTGATAAACCTTAGGTCACCCACTTGAGGGAAATTTGCTACTGTCCTACAAACCTCTGCACTTGGAGGCCCAACAAAGTCTACATGAAGAAGGTTGTGTAGTAGACATCAACCCCCTCCTCCTTCTTCTTCCTTGGCCTCCTCCCTAGATGGGAGGAGAGTTTCCCCTCTGGTCCATGGCCTCCATGGCGGCGGAGGGGCGGGAGACCCTCCGAGATTGGATCTCCCACTGTGTTCTCTTCTGTTTCGCGTTCGCCAGATCTAGCCTTTCACCGTTTCTTAAATTCCTGGAGATCTGTAACTCCGATTGCGCTGAAATTTTTACACGATTTTTTCCATAAATTATATTTTTTGCGCCAGAAGAAGGGTCGCAACTGACGTTCGAGGAGGGCACAAGATACCTGGGCGCTCCAGGGGGTGCCCGGCGCGCCCTGGTGGGTTGTGGTCACTATGGGCCCCGTTTGTGTTGATTCCACCTCCCAAAAATCATAAATATTCCATAATAATACTCCGTAATTTTTTATCGCGTTTGGACTTTGTTTGATATGGATTTTCTGCGAAACAAAAAACATGCAACAAGCAGGAACTGGCACTGGGCACTGGATCAATAGGAAGTTGCCAAAAAATATGTGAAAGTTGTATAATATTGGCATGAAACGATAAAAAATTATAGATACGACGGAGAAGTATCAGCATCCCCAAGCTTAATTCCTTCTCGTCCTCGAGTAGGTAAATGATAAAAAAGATAATTTTTATGTGGAATTTTACCTAGCATAAACTTGATCATCTATCTAATCATGGCATGAATATTAAGACATAAGTGATTCGAAGCAATAGTCTATAATTTGACATAAGGACATCAATACTCAGGCATCCCAATAAACAATCATGTTTTCAAAATATCAACGCTAAAGAAAGTTATCCCTGCAAAATCATATAGTCTTGCCATGCTCTGTCTTCTTTACACAAAGTATTTATCATGCACAACCCCGATGACAAGCCGAGCAATTGGTTCATACTTTTTAACGCGCTTCAGATTTTTCAACCCTCACACAATACATGAGCGCAAGCCATGGATATAGCACTACGGGTGGAATAGAGTATGATGGTAGGGGTAAATGCAGAGAAGACAAAAAAGTAAGAAAGTCTCACACCGACACGGCTAACCAACGGGCTATGGAGATGCCCATCAATCAATATCAATGCGAGGAGTAGGGATTGCCATGCAACGAATGCACTAAGAGCTATAAGTGTATGAAAGCTCAATATTGTCGGTGTGGAACGACACCTATGGGATCACAAGAATCCCTACTACGGTTGCCGGGGCGCGGGGTTGCGAGGAGAGCAGGGCTAGTAGACAGCACAAGGATCGTTTACCCAGGTTCGGGTCGCGAGGATGCGTAAAACCCTAGTCCTGCTTTGGTGGGTGTATTTCAGAGAGTTCTTGAGCTCTTGAACTAGCTGTGGACAGTGCCTGGTTCGAAAGAGCCGAATCCTTCTCCAGTATGCCATGGGCCTCCTTTTATAGTCGAAAGGGGCCGCCACAGTGGCACACAGGAGGTGGAAAGGCGTACAGAGCCCTGAGCTTATCTTTCGTGTTACAGGACAAGACGCATTAAATGCGTAGCTTAGGTGTCCCCTTGATTTATTGGGGACGGGGGCGAGGCCCATCCCGTCCGTTGCCGCTCCTCCTCGCTTTGACACGCGCCCTGGCCAGCGATGCATGCAGCGCCATGTAGGCAGGCAGGCAGCTGAGGTGGCACGGTGGTAGAGCCTTCATGAAGATCTGCATGCCGCCACGCAGGCGCTCGATGAGTTGGCCTGGGAGCTGCATGTTGCCACGCAGGTGCCCGCCCAACTGGTTGGGCTGACAACTGCATGTTGAACAGTGGTGGAAGCTTGGTTGGCGTGGACCTGGTGGTGGCCCTGCTGGCGTCCTTGGTGAGGGCCTTGCCGGGTGGCCCGGCAAGGGTCCTGCCGTGGCGTGCTGTCGTCCCCGGCAAGGGCCTTGCCGGGGGTCTGGTGGCCATCCTCAGCAAGGATCTTGCCGAGGATCGTCGTCTTCTAATCCTCATCTGATCTTGAATATTTCTTCACGAAGATCTGCATGGCACCACAGAGGTGCCTTCCCGAGCCCTGCCCCACATGGATGATGGCGTTGGGGGCCGTGGGCTCAAGGGTGGCTCGCTCTGTTGGTGTGGGGCGAGCTTCCCCGGCAAGGATCTTGCCGGGGTTGCTGAGGCTGCCCCGACAAGGGTCTTGCCGGGGGAACCTACTTCGTCCCTCTGCTCTTCGTGGTCTTGGCCTTGGCATTGCTCTGATTGTCTTGGGCTTCGGTCTTACCTTGGCTCACCACCCCTGTTCTGCTTGGTGTGGCCGCGGGCGCGGCTCCGACTGCCGGTGCACAGGTAAAGGGGTACAAAAATGCACCCCTCTTTTTGTACACCGACAGGAGCCCCCGGGCCTGGGGCCACACATAAGCGCGACACGTTGTCCGGCCAGGCCCAAAACGGTGCGCGGGCAGGCGGGGCGGTTTTTATCGTGGTTGGACTTTTCACGCGCGGCGCTTCCCACGACCCGCGCGCGTGGCACGGTGTGGAGGGGTGTGCATGACGTGGGCGGCATGCGTTGGGCGGTTTCCAAACGCATGCGTCACATCGCAGTAAATGGCCAGCGCGCCCTGCGGCTTCCCCATAAAAAAGGGATAACCGCGGGCGCACTGTACCTTTTACCCTTCGTGCAACCCCAATCTCAGAAACCTCCGCCCGCCTTCCTCTTCTTCTCCAAGCTTCGTTCCTTCTCGCCGCCTTTGCGCTTCCGCCATCCTCTATCCTGCCCTTCTCCCCCAGCCGCCATGGCACCAAAATCCACCAATGGCAAGTGAGTGGCCAAGGACGCCGGAGCCGCAGAGCTGCCGGAGAGTGTGCTGGCGGTGCAGCGGACGCCGTCCGCCTTCTTCCCCTCGACGTTTGACGTGTTCGAGCTTCGGGATTACTTCAGGCCCCTGTGGGGAGTCAAGACGCGGGGGGGGGGGGGGGGGGGAGGGAGAATTCGGGGCATCCAGCCACGCGCGTCATTTCCGTCGACTGCGCCGAGGCTGCCCCAAATCGGTACCCCTTCTTTGTCGATTATTTTTCCTACGGGCTCTGTCCTCCCTTCTCCGATTTCTTCTGTGATGTCATGCATACCTTTGGCTTCCGCCTCCTGGGTTTTACTCCGAATGCGGTGGCATGCATGGCCCTTTTCGCGCATCTCTGCGAGGGCTTCGCCGGGGTGCACCCCAACACGGCGCTCTTCCGCCATTACTTCTCCCCTCGGATCCAACCAGGGGGTGCCATCTCCGGTTGCATCGCCTGGGTCTCAAGATCCAAGGAGCGTATCCGGACGGCGCCATGAAGGAGAGGTGGGAAGAATGGCGGGGCCGGTGGTGCTGGATCGAGGAGGAGGACCCGCCAGCGTTCTGCGAAGTTCGCCGGGCGCCGCCGGTCCGCAGAAGTGATTGGAGCGACGTCGATGCTGACGACGAGAAGCTCACGGTCGCCACCACCAGGATCCTCCGGCTCACCGAGGCCGGCCTCACCCTTGAGATGATCGGGGCGGACTTCATCCGTCGCCGGATCGCTCCATTGCATAACAAGGGGAGGCCAGCCTGGCTCTTCACGAACCTCGCCGACACCACGCGGCTTCGTCCCGGCCTCGACCACAATTTCACAGTGATGGGGCACGCCCATTTCTGCTAGCGGCTCTTCCAGCTTGACGTGGGCCGCGACGGCAAGGTCGAGCGGACCGTCAAGGTCGCGAGGGCCGCCACGAAGGCCGGCAGGGTCCTCAAGGGGCCTCTATTCAAGCTGCCGACGGGGGTGGTCCCGTTGTGCAATAACTCGCGCCGGTCCGATATCATTGCCATGATGCCGGACTGCAAGACGCATGGCCCTTACCCGAGCTAGAAGGAGCCGAAGGACGTCGAGGTGCAGCAGTTCTTCGACACCCTGCACGAGGGATACGTCAACACCGACACCGAGCGGCTGCTTGTCCAGGACACCACCCAAGCAGAGTTGGACTACATCGCCACCAGGGCGAGGGAGGCACAACTTGCCAGGGAGGCCGGCAGCGCCGGCGGTGTGGAGGACAAGGCCGCGACGGCCGCGGAGGAGGAGGAGCTCGCCCGGTGGGCGGCGGCCGCCGGGGGAGCCAGCAGCGCCGGCACCGAGGCTCCTCTGGTTGAAGATGTGACCGACGAGTCATCGTCGAAGGAGGCCGATACTGCAGGTCCGACACCGGCTATGGGGAGAGGGCGAGTCTTGCGGCGGGCCAGTTCCGGCGAGTCGGTCCGCCCCGGCAGGGCTGCGCAGCCGCAGCTGACCTTGGAGGGGTCCCGGCCCCACACAAGGGCCGCAGCGGCGAAGAAGCCGGCGAAGGTCACGTTGAAGAAGAAGACAGCCGCCCCTTCTTCATCCAAGCATGCCCAGACGCCGCCTCCTTCCCCTCGTCCGGCGGATGTTGACACGGAGGTCACCTTTGATTATGGATCCCTCAGCCTGAAGAGGAAGAGGAAAACAACAGAGGAGGAGGCGGACGACGAGTAAATATCTGGTTCCGTTTCGTTATCTCTGCCTCTTCAATCTATATTGCTCGTCTTGACTTGTCTTCGTCTTTGCAGGGACGTAGAGACGCTGGCCCAGAGAGTGAAGAGGGCCAAGGTCTCGGCGGGTGGCCAGCCCCCGGCTGGTACTTCGAGGGCGCCGTTGGTGGTGTTGAGCAGCCCAGACAGCAGCCCCCGGCCTAGCCCCCAGCGTAAGTTCTTCACTCTTCCCCCGTCGACACGTGTCAGGGGCGCGACACTTTGGTGCCGACCTTGCCAGGTATGCAGGAGGAGAGCAACAACAGGAGGAGCCGCAGAGGGTTACTCCTAACACGCCGCCCCCATCGACCACGCCGCCCTGAGGGGCGTCCCCCGCAAGGGCGCCAAGTACCGAGCCCACGCACATGGAGGAGGAGGAGAACTTGGGCGCCGACGGCTTTGCCTCGACGCCAAATGTTGGCGAGGAGGGGACTTCCGTTTCCCAGCCTGGTACCGTGCTACCTCTTGAGCACCGCGTTGGATTTCCCCAAAAAGGAGAGGATGATGCAGCAAAGTAGCGTAAGTATTTCCCTCAGTTTTTTAGAACCAAGGTATCAATCCAGTAGGAGACCACGCGCAAGTCCCTCGTACCTGCACAAAACGATAGCTACTTGCAACCAACGCTTAGGGGTTGTCAATCCCTTCACGGTCACTTACGAGGTTGAGATCTGATAGAGATAATATTTTTGGTATTTTTGGTATAAAGATGCAAAGTAAAAAGTAAAAGCAAAGCAAGTAAATAAAGTGATGGAGATTGATATGATGAGAATAGACCCGGGGGGCATAGGTTTCACTAGTGGGTTCTCTCAAGAGCATAGATATTCTACGGTGGGTGAACAAATTACTGTTGAGAAATTGATGAATTGAGCATAGTTATGAGGTTATCCAGGCAATGATCATGTATATAGGCATCACGTCCGTGACAAGTAGACCGAAACGATTCTGCATCTACTACTATTACGCCACTCATCGACCGCTATCCAGCATGCATCTAGAGTATTAAGTTAAAAACAGAGTAACGCTTTAAGCAAGATGACATGGTGTAGAGGAACAAATTCATGCAATATGATAAATACCCCATCTTGTTATCCTCGATGGCAACAATACAATACGTGCCTTGCAACCATTTACATCCTTTGGTAAGGACACCACAAGATTGAACCCAAAGCTAAGCACTTCTCCCATTGCAAGAACTACCAATCTAGTTGGCCAAACCAAACGGGTAATTCGAAGAGACTTGCAAAGATAACTCAATCATACATAAAAGAATTCAGAGAAGAGTCAAATATTTTCCATAGATAAGTTGGATCATAAACCCACAATTCATTGGTCTCAACAAACACACCGCAAAAAGAAGATTACATCGAATAGATCTCCACGAGAGAGGGGGAGAACATTGTATTGAGATCCAAAAGAGAGAAGAAGCCATCTAGCTACTAGCTATGGACCCGAAGGTCTGAAGTAAACTACTCACACTTCATCGGAGGGGCTATGGTGATGATGTAGAAGCCCTCCGTGGTGGATGCCCCTTCCAGCGGAGCTCCGGAACAGGCCCCAAGATGGGATCTCGTGGATACAGGAAGGTACGTCGGTGGAATTAGGTTTTTGGCTCTGTCCCCGATCTGTTGGGGGTACGTAGGTATATATAGGAGGAAGGAGTACGTCGGTGGAGCGTCAGGGGCCCCACGAGGCAGGGGGGCGCGCCCAGGGGGAGGGGGCGCGCCCTCCACCCTCGTGACCGCCTCTGGCACTCCTTGGAGTAGGGTCCAAGTCTCCTGGATTACGTTAGGTGAGAAGATCACGTTCCCGAAGGTTTCATTCCGTTTGGACTCCGTTTGATATTCCGTTTCTTCGAAACACTGAAATAGGCAAAAAAACAGCAATGCAGGCTGGGCCTCCGGTTAATAGGTTAGTCCCAGAAGTATATATAAAAGTGCAACATAAAGCCCATTATAGTCCAAAACAATAGATAAAGTAGCATGGAGCAATCAAAAATTATAGATACGTTGGATACGTATCAGGCATCCCCAAGCTTAATTCCTACTCGTCGTCGAGTAGGTAAATGATAAAAAGAGAATTTTTTATGCGGAGTGATACTTTGGCATAATTTCATTGTAAATCTTCTTAATTGTGATATGAATATTCAGATCCGAAAGATTCAAGACAAAAGTTCATATTGATATAAAAATAATGATACTTCAAGCATACTAATCAAAATAATTATGTCATCTCAAAATAACATGGCCAAAGAAAGTTCATCCCTACAAAATCATATAGTGAGGCTATGCTTCATTTTCATCACACAAAGATGTTCCCAACTTCTATACCCCCGATGACAAGCCAAGCAATTGTTTCATACTTAAATAATCTCAAACTTTTCAACCTTCACGCAATACACGAGCGTGAGCCATGGATATAGCACTATGGGTGGAATAGAGTATGATGATGGGGATTGTGTGGAGAAGACAAAAAAGGAGAAAGTCTCACATTGACTAGGATAATCAACGGGCTATGGAGATGCCCATCAATTGATGTCAACATGAGGAGTAGGGATTGCCATGCAACGGATGCACTAGATCTATGAATGCTCAACAAAAGAAAACTAGTGGGTGTGCATCCAACTTGCTTGCTCATGAAGACCTAGGGCATTTGAGGAAGCCCATCGTAGGAATATACAAGCCAAGTTCTATAATGAAAAATTCCCACTAGTATGAAAAATACAACTTATGAGACATACTATATGAAAAACATGGTGCTACTTTGAAGCACAAGTGTGGAAAAGGAGATAGTAGCATTGCCCTTTTCTTTTCTTTTTTTTGGGCCTTTTTTTTGGCCTTTCTTTTTTTTTTTGGGCAATGCTCTAATAATGATGATCATCACACTTCTATTGATTACAACATGAGGATTACAACTCGAAACTAGAACAAGGTATGACTCTATATGAATGCCTCCAGCGGTGTACCGGGATGGTGCAATGAATCAAGAGTGACATGTATGAAAAATAATGCATGGTGGCTTTGCCACAAATATGATGTCAACTACATGATCATGCAATGGCCATATGACAAAAGTAATGTATGTCATAATGATGATGGTGGAAGTTGCATGGCAATATATCTCGGAATGGCTATGGAAATGCCATAATAGGTAGGTATGGTGGCTGTTTTGAGGAAGATATAAGGAGGTTTATGTGTGATAGAGCGTATCGTATCATGGGGTTTGGATGCACCTAAGTTTGCACCAACTCTCAATGTGAGAAAGGGCAATGCAGTGCATCAAGAAGCTAGCAATGGCGGAAAGGTAAAAGTGCGTATATTCCATGGAATCAACATTAGTCAAAGGAACTCATATACTTATTGCAAAAATTTAGAAGTCATCAAAAATCAAGTACTATGCGCATGCTCCTAGGGGGATACATTGGTAGGAAAAGACCATCGTCTAGTCCCGACCGCCACTCACAAGGATGCACAAGCCAGGTACACTTCATGTTTCAAATTTGTTACATAACTTTAACCATACGTGCATGCTACGGGACTTACAAACTTCAACAAAAGCATTTCTCAAATTCACAACTAATCAACTAGCATGACTTTGATATTATCACCTCCATATCTCAAAACAATTATCAAGCATCAAACTTATCTTAGTATTCAACGCACTCAAAAGAAAGTTTCACATATCTTGAATACCAAGTATATTAACATTAAGCAAATTACCATGCTATTAACGACTCTCAAAATAATCTAAGTGAAGCATGAGAGATCAAATTTCTTTAAAACAAATCCACCACCATGCTCTAAAAGATCTAAGTGAAGCACTAGAGCAAAAATTATCACGCTCAAAAAGATATAAGTGAAGCACTATGAGCAACTATCAAGCTCAAAAGATATAAGTGAAGCACATAGAGTATTCTATAAAATTTCAATTCATATATGGCTCTCTCAAAAGGTGTGTACATCAAGGATGAATGTGGTAAACTAACAAGCAAATACTCAAATAATACAAGACGCTCCAAGCAAAACACATATCATGTTGGTGAATAAAAATATAGCTCCAAGTAAATTACCGATGGAAGTGGATTTAAAGAGGGATGCCTTCCGGCATCCCCAAGCTTTGAATTTTTGGTGTCCTTGGATTATCTTGGGGTGCCATGGGCATCCCCAAGCTTAGTCTCTTGCCACTCCTTGTTCCATAATCCATCAAAAGAATTCACCCAAAACTTGAAAACTTCACAACACAAAACTCAATAGAAATCTCGTGAGCTCTCTTAGAGAAAGTAAACAAAAGACTACTTTAAGGTACTGTAATGAACTCATTCTTTATTTATATTGGTGTTAAACCTAATGTATTCCAACTTCTCTATGGATTATAAACTATTTTACTAACCATAGATTCATCAAAATAAGCAAACAACACACATAAAACAGAATCTGTCAAAAACAGAACAGTCTGTAGTAATATGTAACTAACGCAAACTTCTGGAACCCAAAAAATTCTACCAAAATTAGACGACCTGGAAAATTTGTTTATTGATCAGAAGCAATTGGAATCAGTATTTTATCACGTTCTGGTGATTTGTAACAATTCGGGCACTGAGCACAAAGATTCTGAAAATTACAGCAAGATCAAATAACTATCATCCAAGAAGATCCAATAGGTTCAACTTGGCACAAACACTAATTAAAAGATAAAACCACATCTAAACAGAGGCTCGATGGATTATTTATTCCTAAACAGAACCAAAAACAAAAAATACAAAATAAAATTAGGTTGCCTCCCAACAAGCGCTATCGTTTAACGCCCCTAGCTAGGCATAAAAGCAAGGATAGATCTAGGTATTGCCATCTTTGGTAGGCAATCCATAAGTGGCTCTCATGATAGATTCATATGGTAATTTTATTTTTTTTTCTAGGAAAGTGTTCCATGCCTTTTTTTAATGGAAATTGGAATCTAATATTTCCTTCCTTCATATCAATAATTGCACCAATCGTTCTAAGGAAAGGTCTACCAAGAATAATAGGACATGGACGATTGCAATCTATATCAAGAACGATAAAATCTACGGGCACATAATTCCTATTTGCAACAATAAGAACATCATTAATTCTTCCCATAGGCTTTTTAATAGTGGAATCCATAAGATGTAAGTTTAGAGAGCAATCATCAAAATCACGGAAATCTAGCAAATCACACAAAGTTTTGGGAATAGTAGAGACACTAGCACCCAAATCACACAAAGCATGAAACTCATAATTTTTAATTTTAATTTTAATAGTAGGTTCCCACTCATCATGGAGTTTCCTAGGGATAGAAATTTTCAACTCAAGCTTTTCTTCATAAGTTTGCATCAAGGCATCAACAATGTGTTCGGTAAAAGCCTTATTTTGACTATAAGCATGAGGAGAATTTAGGACGGATTGCAACAAGGAACTACAATCAATTAAAGAGCAATTTTCATAATGAAATTCCTTGAGATCCAATATAGTGGGTTTAGCAACATCTAGATTTCTATTTCTTTCAATCCCACTTTTATAAATTTCATCATTAAGATCTAAAAACTCCGAATTCTTGGAACGCCTTCTAGGTAGAGGAAGATCATATTCAGTTTCATCAAGATTCATATTGCAAAACAAAGATTTAATAGGGGACGTATCAATTACTTTCAGATCTTCATCTTGATTTTCATAGGAATTAGAAGAACACGCTTTAATAAAGGCATCTTTGGAAGCACGCATCCTAGCGGTTCTTTCTTTGCACTCATCAATGGAAATTCTCATAGCTTTGAGAGACTCATTGATATCATGCTTAGGAGGAATAGATCTAAGCTCTAAAGAATCAACATCAAGAGAAATTCTATCAACGTTCCTAGCCAAAATCAACTTTAAGTAATTTCTCTTCAAGCAAAGCATTAAAATTCTTTTGCGAATTCATAAACTCTTTAACACTACTCTCAAATTCAGAGGGCATCTTATTAAAATTTCCATAAGAGTTGTTGTAGGAATTTCCATAATTATTAGAAGGATTACTAGGATAAGGCCTAGGATTAAAATTCCTCTATCTGGCGTTGTTTCCAAAACTATTCCTACCAACAAAATTCACATCCATTGATTCATTATTATTCTCAATCAAGGTAGATAAAGGCATATTATTGGGATCAGAAGAAACACTCTTAGCAAATAAATTCATGAGTTCATCCATCTTTCCACTCAAAACATTAATTTCTTCTATAGCATGCACTTTTTATTAGTAGATCTTTCAGTATGCCATTGAGAATAATTAACCATAATATTATCTAGGAGTTTAGTAGCATCTCCTAAAGTGATTTCCATAAAAGTGCCTCCCGCGGCCGAATCTAAAAGATTTCTAGAAGCAAAATTCACTCCAGCATAAATTTTTTGTATAATCATCCATAAGTTCAAACCATGAGTAGGACAATTACGTAGCATTAATTTCATTCTCTCCCAAGCTTGTGCAACATGTTCATGATCAAGTTGCTTAAAATTCATAATATCGTTCCTAAGAGAGATAATCTTAGCGGGAGGAAAATACGTAGAGATAAAAGCATCTTTGCACTTGTTCCAAGAATCAATACTATTTTTAGGCAAAGATGAAAACCACGCTTTAGCACGATCTCTAAGCGAAAAAGGAAATAGCTTCAATTTAACGACATCATTATCGACATATTTTTTCTTTTGCATATCACATAAATCAACGAAGCCATTCAGATGAGTAGCGGCATCTTCGCTAGGAAGGCCGGTGAATTGATCTTTCATAACAAGATTCAACAAAGCAGTATTGATTTCACAAGATTCGGTATTGGCAAGAGGAGCAATCGGAGTACTAAGGAAATCATTATTATTGGTATTGGTGAAGTCACACAATTTGGTGGCATCTTGAGCCATCGCGACGAACAAGCAAACTAACACACGAGCAAACAAAAGGCAAAAGGCAAAAGAGGAGGAGATTGGGAAAGAGAGGGCGAATAAAACGGCAAGGGTGAAGTGGGGGAGAGGAAAATGAGAGGCAAATGGCAAATAATGTAATGCGAGAGATAGGGATTGTGATGGGTACTTGGTATGTTGACCTTTGCGTAAGCGTCCCCGGCAACGGCGCCAGAAATTCTTCTTGCTACCTCTTGAGCACTGCGTTGGATTTCCCCGAAGAGGAGAGGATGATGCAGCAAAGTAGCGTAAGTATTTCCCTCAGTTTTTGAGAACCAAGGTATCAATCCAGTAGGAGACCACGCGCAAGTCCCTCGTACCTGCACAATACGATAGCTACTCGCAACCAATGCTTAGGGGTTGTCAATCCCTTCACGGTCACTTACGAGGGTGAGATCTGATAGAGATAATATTTTTGGTATTTTTGGTATAGAGATGCAAAGTAAAAAGTAAAAGCAAAGCAAGTAAATAAAGTGATGGAGATTGATATGATGAGAATAGACCCGGGGGCCATAGGTTTCACTAGTGGGTTCTCTCAAGAGCATAGATATTCTACTGTGGGTGAACAAATTACTGTTGAGCAATTGACAGAATTGAGCATAGTTAAGAGGTTATCCAGGAAATGATCATGTATATAGGCATCACGTCCGTGACAAGTAGACCGAAACGATTTTGCATCTACTACTATTACTCCACTCATCGACCGCTATCCAGCATGCATCTAGAGTATTAAGTTAAAAACAGAGTAACGCTTTAAGCAAGATGACATGATGTAGAGGAATAAATTCATGCAATATGATAAAAGCCCATCTTGTTATCCTCGATGGCAACAATACAACAAGTGCCTTGCAACCATTTACATCCTTTGGGTAAGGACACATAAGATTGAACCCAAAGCTAAGCACTTCTCCCATTGCAAGAACTACCAATCTAGTTGGCCAAACCAAATGGATAATTCAAAGAGACTTGCAAAGATAACTCAATCATACATAAAATAATTCAGAGAAGAATCAAATATTTTCCATAGATAAGTTGGATCATAAACCCACAATTCATCAGTCTCAACAAACACACCGCAAAAAGAAGATTACATCGAATAGATCTCCATGAGAGAGGGGAAAAACATTGTATTGAGATCTAAAAAGAGAGAAGAAGCCATCTAGCTACTAGCTATGGACCCGAAGGTCTGAAGTAAACTACTCACACTTCATCGGAGGGGCTATGGTGATGATGTAGAAGCCCTCCATGGTGGATGCCCCTCGGTGAGCTCGGAACAGGCCCCAAGATGGGATCTCGTGGATACATGAAGGTACGGCGGTGGAATTAGGTTTTTGGCTCTGTCCCTGATCTGCTGGGGGTACGTAGGTATATATAGGAGGAAGGAGTACGTCGGTGGAGCGTCAGGGGCCTCTTGCACTCCTTGGAGTAGGGTCCAAGTCTCCTAGATTCCGTTCGGTGAGAAGATCACGTTCCCGAAGGTTTCATTCCGTTTGGACTCCGTTTGATATTCCGTTTCTTCGAAACACTGAAAAAGGAAAAAAAAACAGCAATTCTGGGTTGGGCCTCCGGTTAATAGGTTAGTCCCAAAAGTAATATAAAAGTGGAAAATAAAGCCCATTATAGTCCAAAACAATAGATAAAGTAGCATGGAGCAATCAAAAATTATAGATACGTTGGAGACGTATCACACCGGCACTGGTAAGCCGTTCGCCGCTCATCCCTGTTCCTTTTTCTTTCCGGCTCTTGGTCCGGGCCTTGCCTCACCCCCTTCTTCGGTGTCCAGATTCCCCCTCGGTGAACCCAGAGGACGTGGACGCCATAATTGAGGATGTTGCCAAGGCCGTCGAGGCGGACGCCGAGAAGATCACCGTCGAGGAGGCCGCCAAGGGTGCTGCTGAGGACGCTGCCGAGGGGCCTGCCGGGGATGCCAGCAAGGCTGCCGCTGAGGAGACCGGCAAGGGGCCTACTGGAGAGGCCGGCGGGGCCTCTACCGAGGAGGAGGAGGAGGAGGCTGGCGACCATCCTTCCTCCTCTGCTGCTTCCGGCTCCGGCAAGTACCTGAGGGTGAGTGAAGACTTGTTTGTCCACCTTCCAGGCGCGTCGAGCACCAGGACACCCGTTGAGGGAGAAGTGTTCGACGACGAAGTGCTTGCCGCTGCCGGGCTTGAAGTCGTCGACGAGCCAATCGTTGGTGGCGACGGCTCGCACGAGGAGCGGCTCCTCCGTGCCATGGGCGCCAGCTTCCGGAAGCTCCATGCGCTCCACCCCGCCCGCCTGCACAAAGTTAAGTCCAGGACGGCGGTGGTGGAGAAGGCGGAGGTGGACCTTCAGGAGCGCGTCGCCGAGACGCATGACTGGTTCCGCGAGGCCCACAAGGAGCTCAAGGCTGCCCAGGGTGAGCTGGCCAAGCGCGACGTGGAGCTCACCATGAAGCTCGCCGACGTCAAGAAGGCTCAAGAGACGGCGAGGAACTTGGCTGCGGCCGCCGAAGCTGCCCGGACCCAGCACGAGGCCGTGCTGAACTCCCAGGAGGAGGACCTCGCTGCACGCAAGAAGAAGCTTGCCGCCATGCTTCGCGGCAAGGATGCAGAGGTGGAGAAGCTTGTCTTGCAGCGGACCAGTGAGCTGGAGCAGAGGCACAAAGAGGCACTCGATGCCCAGGCCCAGGTTCACGCCGGCAAGGTGGAGGAGTTGGAGGCGGAGTGCGACGGGCTGAAGGAGCAGGCCCTGAAGCTGTCCCAGGAGAGGGACACAGTTAACAGTGCACTGACAGAGGCGCAGGGCGCGGTCATCAGCAAGGCTGGGGAGCTCTCCGAGGCTAACAACTCCATCAAAGACCTTAAGCTGAAGCTGGAGGGTCTCGAGAAGGTGCTGTCGGAGGCCAAAACCTGAGATGGGACCCTGGCCAAGGAGCTGGAGGCCGAGAAGCAGTTGCGGAGGAACGAGGGCTTCAACTTTGCGGATCACGTGGATGGCGAGAACCATTGGCTCAATCGCCTCGCCACCGTTGCCAACCAGGCCGCCGCACAGTTGGCCATCATGGGGATGCCGGATGTGAGGTATGTCCCGGAGCGGAGCGTGAGCGCCAATGACAGCCTGACCATGTTCTTTGAGAAGGTCGTCGGTGCTCTGGAGCGGCTCCACGCCAACCGGGCGGCCTCACTGGCCGATGAGTCCCGGAGGCTTTGCCAGGGTGCCATGACCAAGGTTCTCACCAAGGTGGCGGACTGGTACCCCGACCTCGACTTTGATGCTGCGCTGGAGAGCTTGCCGGAGGGTACTGACCTCGCGCCGCTCAGGGAGCGCATCAAGCCCATCATCAGCCGAGTCGGCGAAATTCAGAGGGTGGAGGGCCAGCGCCGGGATTAGGCATCCCATTCTTTATCGCCGCTGCAGGTTCACAACCAAGACAATTGCTATCTCTAGTTAGAACCGCAGCAACAATTTGATGTAATATAACTCTGCAGCACTTTCAGTATTATGCATGTTATTTTCCTGTTCGATCTTCCTTTGCATGTCCTCCCTACGTTACTGGGTAGGCTCGCCGGCGCATAAACCCAAGGCGGCGTCTTGGGGATGGATCCCCATTGGCCTGTCGGGTGTGCTTGCTGCCGGGCGAACCACCTTGCTGCCCTTAGCGCGACCGCCCGAACTGTCGAGCTTGACTCAAGTCAGAATCGGGAGCGTTGCCAAGTGCACAAGGCTACCCCGCCACTCTCGATGTGGCTGCTTTGAGCTGTTGAGCGGACTCGAAATAGAACAAGGGCGTTACCAATTGCAGGAGGGCCCCTTTCCGTGCAGGTTTCTCATACATAGGCGAGATCTCCGAGGATGATAACTTTATGTATAGGAGGAAATAACTCAAAGCTCTGAATGACTTAGCTTTTCTGTCGCCGAGCTAGCGTCGTTCCTCCGGCCGCCTTCTCCTCCGGAGCCAAAGGTGGTGAAGAACAGCTAGGCAAACTACTAGACCAGATTTTCACAATTGCACCCCCTACCTGGCGCGCCAAAGATGTCAGTGTGGAACGACACCTTGGGATCACAAGAATCCCTACTACGGTTGCCGGGGCGCGGGGTTGCGAGGAGAGCAGGGCTAGTAGGCAGCACAAGGATTGTTTACCCCGGTTCGGGCCGCGAGGATGCGTAAAACCCTAGTCCTGCTTTGGTGGGTGTATTTCAGAGAGTTCTTGAGCTCTCGAACTAGCTGTGGACAGTGCGTGGTTCGAAAGAGCCGAATCCTTCTCCAGTATGCCATGGGCCTCCTTTTATAGTCGAAAGGGGCTGCCACAGTGGCACACAGGAGGTGGAAACGCGTACAGTGTCCTGAGCTTATCGCTCGTATTACAGGACAAGACACATTAAATGCATAGCTTAGGTGTCCCCTTCCTTTATTGGGGACGGGGGCGAGGTCCGTCCCGTCCATTGCCGCTCCTCCTCGCTTTGACACGCGCTCTGGCCAGCGATGCGTGCGGCGCCATGTAGGCAGGCAGACAGCTGAGGTGGCGTGGTGGTGGAGCCTTCATGAATATCTGCATGCTGCCACGCAGGCGCTCGATGAGTTGGCCTGGGAGCTGCATGTGTGCACGCAGGTGCCTGCCCAACTGGTTGGGCTGGCAGCTGCATGTTGAACGGCGGTGGAATCTTGGTTGGCGTGGACCTGGCGGTGGCCCTGCTGGCGTCCTTGCTGAGGGCCTTGCCGGGTGGCCCGGCAAGGGTCTTGCCATGGCGTGCTGTCATCCCCGGCAAGGGCCTTGCCGGGGGTCTGGTGGCCTTCCTCGGCAAGGATCTTTCCGAGGATCGTCGTCTTCTCATGCTCATCTGATCTTGAATATGTCTTCACGAAGATCTGCATGCCACCACAGAGGTGCCTTCCCGAGCCCTGGCCCCACGTGGATGATGGCGTTGGGGGCCGTGGCTCAAGGTTTGCTCGCTCTGTTGGTGTGGGGCGAGCTGCCCCGGCAAGGATCTTGCCGTGGTTGCTGAGGCTGCCCTTGCAAGGGTCTTGCCAGGGGAACCTACTCCGTCCCTCTGCTCTTCGTGGTCTTGTCCTTGGCGTTGCTCTGATTGTCTTGGGCTTCGGTCTTACCTTGGCTCACCTCCCCTGTTCTGCTTGGTGTGGCCGCGGGCGCGACTCCAACTGCTCGTGCACAGGTAAAGGGGTACAAAAACGCACCCCTCTTTTTGTACACCGACAAATATGAAAACTAAGTGGGTGTGCATCTAATCCTATAATGAAAAATTCCCACTAGTATATGAAAGTGACAACATAGAGACTCTCCATATGAAAAATCTGGTGCTACTTTGAAGCACAAGTGTGGAACTAGCATGCCCCTTCTCTCTTTAGTTCTTTTTTCTTTTCTTTTTCTTTCTCTTTTTTTCTTTTTCTTTTTTTCTTTTTCTCTTTTTTATATTTTTCTCTCATTGTTCGGAGTCTCATCCCGACTTGTGGGGGAATCATAGTCTCCATCATCCTTTCCTCACTGGGGCAATGCACTAAAAATGAATAATTGATGATCATCATACTTTTATTTACTTATAACTAAAAAGAAATAAAAATTACAACTCGATACCTATACCAAATTATGAGTCTATATGAATGCCTCTGGCAGTGTACCAGGATGTGCAATGATCTAGCATAATATGTATGAAAAAGATGAACGGTGGCTGAGCCACAAATACTATGTCAACTATATGATCATGCAAAGCAATATGACAATGAATGCTCAAGTCGTCAAAACAGAAGCGGTGGAAGTTGCATGTCAACATATCTCGGAATGGCTATGGAAAGGCCATAATAGGTAGGTATGGTGGTTGTTTTTGGGAAGATATAATAAGGATTATGTGTGATAGAGTGTATCATATCACGGGGTTTGGATGCACTGGTGAAGTTTGCACTGACTCTCGAGGTGAGAAAGGGCAATGCACGGTACCATAGAGGCTAGAAAATTGCGGAAAAGTAAGAGTGCGTATAATCCATGGACTCAGATTAGTCATAAAGAACTCATATACTTATTGCAAAAGTTTATTAGCCCTTGAAGCAAAGTACTACTACGCATGCCCCTAGGGGGATAGATTGGTAGGAAAAGAACATCGCTCGTCCCCGACCACCACTCATAAGGGAGACAATCAATAATAAATTATGCTCCAACTTCATAGCATAACGAGAGACTATACATACATGCTTCGGGAATCAAAAACCTTAGCACCAATATTCTTACTAACCACAACCGTTTACTAGCACCTCCCACATATTCCATCTCTATATCGCAAAACTATTGCAAGGAATCCAACATATCATATTCAGTGATCCACTAGTTTTTTGTAGGATTTTATGACTAACCATGCAATTGACCAATTCTTGTTGACTCTCTAAATAAATCTAAATGAAGCATGAGAGTTTAATTCTTTCTACAAATGACCATGCTCTAATAAATATAAGTGAAGCAAAAGAGCATTCTTCAAATAACGGTTTTCTATGTGAAGAGAAACAGGCAATCCAAACTTCAAATGATCTAAGTGAAGCACATGAAGCATTCTATAAAGCCATACTCAAAAGATATAAGTGAAGTACAATGAGCATTCTATAAATCAACCATGGGCTATGTCATACCAGCATGGTGCATAAAATAAAAATTAAAAATAAACACAAAGGACTTTCCGAGATTCACACATATCACATGAACGAAACGAGAACAAAAAGATACCGATACTTGTTGAATAAAGATGGGATGCCTTCCGGGGCATCCCCAAGCTTAGACGCTTGAGTCTCCTTGGATATTTACTTGGCGGGCCTTGGGCATCCCCAAGCTTGAGCTCTTGCCTCTACTCCTCCTCATATCGAGACCTCCTCGATCTTTGATCACTTCATCCACACAACACTCAACAAAAAGCTCGGTAAGATCCGTAAGTATAATAAAGCAAATGACTACTCTAAGTACTGTTGCAAACCAATTCATATTTTTTTTTGCATTGTAGCTACTGTAATATAACTTTTCCATGGCTTATACCACCGATAGAATCAATAGTTTCATCAAAACAAGCAAAACAATGCATCAAAAACAGAATCTGTCTTAAACAGGACAGTCTATAGTAATCTGAACACTACCATAACTCTGTAACTCCAAAAATTCTGAAATATTATGACATAATAAACAATTTATATAGCAATACTTTGCAAAAAGTTTCAGAAACTTTAGACATTCTAGTAAAAAATGTAAAATCGTGTACTACAGCCAAAGCTTTTGTTTTTGCACGGCACATACCAACAAGCAATCTACTCATCCTAAAGGCAAATCTTGGCACAATAATTTTACAATTCAATGGATTTGTACAAGGGGATAATTATTTTTGTGAGAACATTCATGAAAAATTCTGCATTGTTTCCATGAGCATGAACACAGGTGTTCAAGGTCGACCGTCACTTCTCCAATGCATAACTTCCAATCGCTTCTCTTTTGTGAAAAAAGTTTTAAATTTCCCCTCTATATTTTTTGTTTTTAAACTTTATAAAAGCACTCAACAGAAAGAAATGAATCTCTAAAACTTCCGGGTTGTCTCCCTGGCAGCGCTTTCTTTAAAGCCATCAAGCTAGGCATAAAGTGCTCAAGTAATGAATCCACCCGGATCCCAAGGTATATCAAAGCGAATTTTAATTAACAATGATTTGGCATTTAGTAATAAGCACAAAGCAACATATATCATGCAGTGACGAAATCTAACTCTCTTCCTATGCATCGGCATTTCATACAAGAAAAATTCATGCACATCAAGTAAAGGCCAATACATAGCATAAGAAGTTTCTTGCAATTCTTTCGTGTTGGAAACATAGAAAGGCGGAGATGTAGTTCCTCTCTCATAATAATTGCAAGTAGGAGCAGCAAGCACATGCATATTACATTCATCAAAATCATCATGTGCAACGGTAAAAGGCAACCCATCAACATAATCCTTAATAAGTGCCAACTTCTCCGATATAGTGTAGTTTGGAGAATTCAAAAAGATAATAGGACTATCATGTGTGGGTGCAATAGCAACAATTTCATTCTTAACATAAGGAAATATAGAAAGTTCATCTCCATAAGCATAATTCATATTGGCACCATGGCCACAAGCATAGCAAGCATCATGTTCATCAAAAAGGGATATTTCAAATGAATCAACGGGATCATAGCAATTATCATAGCATTCATCCTTCGCTAAGAATGAAGGGACATTAAACAATGTATGAGTAGGAGGGTTACTCTCATTAGAAGGTGGGCATGGGTAGCTAATCCGCTCTTCCTCCTTTTGTTCTTCGCTCTTCTCATCATCTTTTTCATCCAATGAGCTCACAGTTCCATCAACTCCTTCTTCCATAGACTCCTGGAAAATATTAGTCTCTTCTTGGACAGTGGAGACTTTCTCAATAAATTCATCAATATCGGATTTGTATTTATAATTATCATTGCAATATTGAAGGATAGAGAAAATTTCAGGTCTATAAAATGAATCATCAAAATCTTCAAACTTTTCAAACAAAGATTCAATTTCATAAGCACCCTTAAAAGCAACAAATTCTTCTATTCATTCCACATCATAGTAATCATAAATACCATTAGAATAAGAAGCTAATGTTTCATTTTCATTAAATTTGCATGAAAAGGGAAGGTGTGGAGCGTTCATCCTAGAACAACAAGTATAACCATATCTCAAGCATAGCTCCCGAGCATACCACTGCAACATATGAATTTGATCCCATAATAATTTCCCTTTATGAGTCAAGCGATAATCTCTTAAGTATTCACGTTGATCCAATATTACTCCCATTATATAGTTTAATGAGGTTTTCTCGGGATTATCAAAGTAGTGCATAATATTTTTCACATAACAAGCATCGAGGGTTTTAGGAGGTTCCCCATCTCCATGAGTGGCAAGTACAACTATTTTTTGTGTGTTTCGTGTTCCATATCCATGACTAAAGATAGAGAACAACTTATAATAGAAAATGAAAACTACTTAGTGATAAAGCAAACAAACACACACGAGAATATTCACCCCATGCTATTGCTCCTCGGCAACGGCGCTAGAAAAAGGTCTTGATAACCCACAAGCATAGGGGATCGTTTGTAGCCTTCTTCGATAAATAGGAGTGTCGAACCCAAGGAGGAGCTAATTAAAGGTATAACAAATATTCCCTCAAGTTCTATCGACCACCGATACAACTCTACGCACACTTGACGTTTACTTTATCCAAAACAAGTATGAAACTATTGTGCAAGAATTAAAATATGAGTACCATGCGAGAATAAAAATATGAATAAATTGCAAGGTAGTAAAAGTAGATAGCTTTTGTCAACAAGAAAGTCATTTGTCCCTAGGCAATCGATAACAAGTATAGGTAATCATTCTTGTAATTTTATATGGGGAAGAGGCATGAGCTAACATAATTTCTCTACTTGGATCATTTAGATACATTATAACTGAGCACTTTTCCTGCCCTCTCAGACCATTAGCATTTTAAGCCATTGGATCATGCCTTTTAGGCTTCCTTGACTGTCAGATTTGCTCTGAATCGCACCCAAATCGCGTCCACAGCTTCGTGATGAGCGCTAAACTTCACGGGCCGCTGCTCCGGTGGTTTTTTTGGGCATCCGAGATTCAATTGGGCCTACTGGGCCTGTCCGAGGATCCCGTCCAACGCAAAAGTGGAGAACCCTACCTTGCGACCTGGTTTCTTTCGCTCGCAGCCTCGCGTGGCGGCGCCTCACCATGGTTGGGTTGGAACGGCGACTACGCTGGGTTTGCACCGACGTGAGGGGCAGCGCCTTCGTGGTCAGTTCAGTTGCACGGACATGACGGACATTGCCTCATCTTTCCATTCGGTTGCATGGACGCGAGCGGCACGGCGAGATTGTAAGTGCATCTAATGCCCCTTAGTGATTTTGGTGTATTGAAGACTTATAGGTTAAGGGACTAATGTGTTTATGAGTGTACACAGGTCTATAAGTCTATAAGGAGTTTGATATTTATAGAGAAAGTCGACCCCTAAAGCGAAGTTCTTGTTGAAGACTTTGATATTCGAAGACTTTACGAAGACTTTGAAAGTGAAGAAATTGGTGTGACCTTGAAGACTTGGTATTCATTTGAGGAACATGAAGCGTGAAGACTTTTGTTTTCGTAGTTTCGTTTTCTCTTTCTTGATTCATAGGAAACACCATACTGTTAAAGGGGGTCGAGGAAATACTAAGGAAAAATTTCCATGTGATGCTCAACTCAAAATCTTACACCTACCAATCCCTTCGAGTGAAGCCTTTGGAAATCTCATACGGCTCAGTCAATTTCTTGATGTAGAGACGAAGTTCTCCTGATGTTGAGGAATTTGTTACGACCGAGGAGTTAGGAATTCGCCATCGGATTGCCTACACAGGAGAACATGATAGCCCCGAGGAATTTGAGTGTCAAATTTCCGACCGTTCTTTGCTTCTTGCTTGACTGTCCCAAAATATCATATCCACCTAACGGTCATATCATTGAAGGGCATTTATGTCTTATCATGTCGGGCTGCTCCCTAGGCTATAAATAGCCGCCCCCTACAACCACTAGCTGGTTGGCTGCTCCGAGAGATCTTGACACTTGTCATTTGAGAGCAACCCATCCTCCGAGGACTTTGAGCGAAAATCATCGAGTGAGGAAAAACCCAAAAACCAAACTCCTACAAACCCAAAGTGATTGAGCATCACTGAAGAGATTGATCCTGCGTGGATCCGACGCTTGTTACCTTTGAAGATTGTGCTTCTTCCAAACGGTTAGGCGTCATGGTCTAGAGCATCCAAGAGGAATTGTGGATCGCCGAGTGACCAAGTCTGTGAAGGTTTGGAAGTCGCCTGAAGACTTACCACGAGTGATTGGACGAGGTCTGTTGGGGATATTACTACTGGGCGTAAACCGGCCTATCTGGGCCGGGTTAACTTCATCAGTAGTTTAACGGTGTAAAAGCCCAAGCATGAAAGTAAGGGCCCAAGGCTTGTAGTTGGTTTAGAACCTATAGCCGTAAACCGGCCTGGTATGTAAACTTGTATTGTAAGTTAGGTATAGAGAGAGACCAACCCGAATACGAGTATGAACCGGAGATTGGGACTCTCACGAACGGCAGGCGTCACCCGTGTATATAAGGGGCGACCGGGGACGGTTCAAGGACGGAACAACAACAACTCGAGGCCTAGGCGAAGCTTATTTGCTCCCTAGTCATCGAGACCACATCAATCCCATCACAACTAGACGTAGGCTTTTACCTTCATCGAAGGGGCCGAACTAGTATAACTCTTGTGTCCTTGCGTCATCTTTAACCCCTTCAAGTTAACCCGTAGCGATGGCTCCACGACTAAGTCCTTTCATGAGGACATCTGCCGTGACAAAACCACAACAGTTGGCGCCCACCGTGGGGCTATCGCACGATGGTTTGATGATCTTGGATGGCAAGTTCGAAGGACTCGAAGGCTATGCTTGTGGGCGGATGACCAAGAGTCGTCGCGGCAAGCTCTACATCGATGATGCATTTGGGGCCCGAGGCCGGCTCGATTGAGTCTGGTACCGGGTCCCCTTTGGTGGCATACACGTTTTCATCGGTAAGATTGGTGAACCAGGGCCTGAGCCGGACATCTGCACCGACCTCGTCGAGACGGCTCTGCGT
Organism: Aegilops bicornis; assembly: GCA_021605145.1. Taxonomy (NCBI): domain Eukaryota; kingdom Viridiplantae; phylum Streptophyta; class Magnoliopsida; order Poales; family Poaceae; genus Aegilops; species Aegilops bicornis. The sequence goes on along the minus strand of CM038672.1, from coordinate 696,207,497 downwards.
ACGAGATCTGCCCAGGTTAAACCGGCCATGAAGCGTGCCTTTGTGGGAGTCATCCACGGAGGAAGTTATGAGGACGGATCAGAGTCTGGTGGCGAGACCGTTGCTACTCGACGACGAAGTCGTCCAACCGGAGAAACCGAATCTCTATATCAGCTACAAGATGGCGGATTGGGGCTGTCCCGATGGTGACGATATTCGGACCCTCCGATCTGCCCAACCGGGTTGGAATATTCATGGCCGGTACACAAGCAGTTCTTCACTCTTCGACCGCTGCGGCAATGATTGCCAGTTCAACAGCAGCGATGGCTGCCGGGGCAGGAGGCCCTGTGCGCCCGCCGGCTCAAGTTTTATCAGATCTATTCGATGCGTTGGCTACGCTCATGGCAGAGGTTAGCCTGGCGGATCAGGACGCTCATAACACGGAGATTGCGAAGGTGAAGGAACAGATCACTCAGGCTAAAGCGGATCTAGCAGCTGCAGACGCCAGGATGACGGCAGAGCGGGCCGCTTTAGATGCGCAGGCTTATAGGCTCATGTTGGATCAGAACGCGTCACATGAAGTCATGAAGAGGAAATACAGATCCCGTTTGCCTTCAGTTTTCGAAGGAAGAGACCTCTTCAACACCCCCAGAGCGGGGACCAGTAACCCGCCGGTGGTAAACCGGGCGGAAGCACCTGGGACGGGCACGCCGGTCAAGCCCCGCTTAATAGATCTGCCTCGCCATAACGCCAGTGCGCCTCAGGCTGTGCAAACATCTCCAGGTCACTACTCCAACCCGATGGATAACCTCGTTGCAGCTGTGGCACGGTTGGAGGCTATTCCAATTGAAGGTGATTCACCACAGGCAGTAGAGATGCGCCGGGTCAAGGAGCTCCTTAGGACAGCTTTGGTCCAACAGGAGGCGTATTCGTACAGCCGCGACCGGATCCACTCTACCCCCCGCCCAAGCCGGAGCTATAGCAGGCACGTAGATGAACCGGCCGTATCACGTAATGCACGGCGTGGTGCGCCCCGTGGCAACAACCCGGCAGGTGGCGTCGATAACGCCCAGGAGGTGGTGGACCGGGCCCGAGCACGCAGGGAGGCCGAGTTAGCAGCACAGCATCAGGCTTATCAGCTTACGCCGGTTCGTCCGACCATCTCGGTCGAGCCTGGGGTTACCTCTAGCTCTTTGGGGGTGCCTTGCCTCGTCCCCGCTTTACGCAATGTGCGCTTGCCCAAAGACTTCAAGGGTCCGCAAGGTGCCGAATTACCTGCTGATTTAGCTCGAAGCATGGATAGAAAGTTATGAGATGGCCATGGAGATGCTCGATGTGGATGAGGCCGCGTGTGCAAAGTACTTCACCATGATGCTCGAAGGCACGACCCGTACTTGGTTGAAGAGCTTGCCACCCAATTCTATCAATTCATGGGCCCGATTCTATGGACCCGGTTTATCCAGAATTTCAAAGATACTGTAAGCAGCCCATGTCCGTAGTGGACTTGGCGGCCTGTGTCTGTGGGGTAGGGGAGTCAATAACCCATTGGATGCCGCGTTTGAAATCTTGCACTCGTCGGACCGGATCAACGCTGACTCTGCGATCTTAACCACGGAGGGCAAGCTGCGGTTTAAGCCTTTAAAGTTGAAGTTGGGGCGCATGAAGCGGTTCTGTAATGACATGGGCACTCTCATGGGCGCTTTAGTGAAGTATGCTGATTCTGATAGTACCAAGGATCCCGAGTCTGATGATGACGAGACAGGGAAGGGAAGGAAGAACAGCAACTCCAAGGGCCAGCAACATCACTCGGCAGGAAATGGTGGAGGCAAGCGTAAAGCGAATGGCAACATGGACTTCGTAGCTAATACCAACGCGCAGGACAAGGGCCAGCGGCGCAAGGGTAAACAGCCGAATCGAAGTGGAGCGCCTAATCCCAATCCGGACCGCTTGAACTATCTATTGAATCAACCCTGTCCGAAGCATGGGACGAAGGAGACGCCAGCAAACCACCTCTGGAAGGATTGATACATTATGCAGGAGTTCAAGAGTTCTAATGCTTTCGGTATGATCAAGGTTACGGCGGCGGTTCAGGATCCGGGCGGGTTACGGTGGAGGAAATTCCGGTTCAGGATTTAATGGTAATCCGGTGGACATAACAATCGTAACAATCAGAATAACCAAGGTGGTTACAACCAGCAGCAACAACGATCGGGTTATCGAGAACAACCCAAAGCAGTTGAATAGTGGGCAGTACCATGTCTTCACCACTAGCCTAGACAAGCGAGACCGGAAGGTTCGAAGCGGGCAGTCAACGCTGTTGAACCGGCCGCGTGCCCCATTACCTACGCTGGTCGGAGCAGCCCATCAAATGGAGTAGAGAGGATCATCCTCCCCGGGTCGACAATCCGGGTCAGCTAGCCCTGGTGGTGGCACCTCAGGTGGGAGGTTATAAGTTCACCAAGGTACTCATGGATGGAGGGAGCAGCATTAACATCATGTACTATGAGACCTTCCGTCGTATGGGCTAACAGATAAACATCTCATACCGTCCAATACAGTGTTCCATGGTGTGGTACCTTGCAAGTCAGCATATCCTGTTGGTAAAATAGCTCTGGAAGTGGCCTTTGGTGATGAATATGACTCCAGATCGGAAACATTGACGTTTGAAGTGGTAAAAATCCAAAGTCCATATCATGCCCTGTTTGGGCGGCCGGCTTATGCCAAGTTCATGGCTCGGCCTTGTTATATCTATTTGCAGCTCAAGATGCCGGGTCACAAGGGGACAATAACGGTTCATGGGAGCCGCAAGATCGCTTTGGAATGTGAGGAAGGTGATGCGGCTTACGCAGAGTCAGTTTGTGCCACTGAGGAGCTGAAGTATTATAAGGACAATGTTGATCCGGCGGACATGACTCCATTGAAGAAGCCAACTACAGAGCATGATCCGGCCCTAAAATTCAAATCGGCAGCTAAGACTAAGCTTGTTGACTTCGTGCCTGGCGATTCGTCCAAGAAGTTCAACATCAGTGCCAACTTGGATCCGAAATAGGAAAGCGCGCTCATCGAGTTCATCCGTGAGAATCGGGACATTTTTGCATGGAAGCCTTCTGACATGCCAGGTGTACCTAGGCAACTCGCTGAGCACACTCTTAATGTTGATCCCAAGTACAAACCGGTGAAACAGTTTCTCCACCGGTTTAACGAAGAAAGGCGCAAGGCCATTGGAGAGGAGGTGGCCAGGCTCTTAGCAGCTGGTTTTATCGTTGAAGTCTTCCATCCAGAGTGACTTTCTAATCCGGTGCTGGTTCTTAAGAAAAACGGCACTTGGCGCATGTGTGTCGATTACACAGATCTTAACAAGGCTTGTCCAGCAGATCCTTTTGCCCTCCCCCGTATTGACCAGATTATTGATGCCACTGCGGGTTGTGAGCGTTTGAGCTTTTTGGATGCGTATTCTGGGTATCATCAGATCAAGATGGCAGTTAAGGACCAGGAGAAGACGGCGTTTATCACTCCCTTTGGAGCCTTCTGCTATGTATCTATGCCTTTTGGGATCAAGAGCGCCCAAGCAACTTATCAACGATGTGTATGCGAAATTGCACTGCATAAACAGATCGGCCGTAATGTGCACGCCTATGTTGATGATACTGTGGTCAAGTCAAGGGAGAAGGAGACACCGATTGACGATTTGAAGGAAACCTTTGACAACCTGCGGGTTTACAAGATGATGCTCAACCCGGCCAAATGTGTCTTTGGTGTTCCGGCAGGCAAGTTATTGGGTTTTCTCGTGTCCAACAGGGGAATTAAAGCTAATCCGGAGAAGATTACGGCTATTACCTCCCTGGCTAAACCGAAGTGTATTAACGATGTCCAGCGTTTGGCAGGCCGGATTGCCGCGCTGAGCCGGTTTATCAGCCGCCTCGGAGAGAAGGCCATCCCTTTGTACCAGATGTTGAAAAAGACAGATCAGTTTGTCTGGAGTCCAGCTGCCGACGAAGTGTTGGAGGACTTAAAGCGGCAATTGGCCAACCCGCCTGTGCTCGCTGCTCCCATTGACAAGGAGCCGCTTCTGCTATATGTTGTTGCTAATGCCAGGGCGGTCAGCGTGGCCATTGTGGTGGAGCGGAAGGAGGCAGGGAAGGAGCATCCGGTTCAACGTCCGGTTTACTATATCAGCGAGGTACTTATCGAATCTAAGCAAAGGTATCCGCATTGGCAGAAGCCGGTATATGGAGTTTTCATGGCAAGCCGGAAGCTGAAGCAGTATTTCCAAGGGCACCCCATCACGGTGGTCAGTTCTGCTCCTTTAGGCGATATCATACAGAACCGGGAAGCGACTGGCCGGATTGCTAAGTGGGCTATAGAGCTTGGGCCGCACGGTCTGAAGTACATGCCTCGCACGGCGGTGAAGTCTCAAGCACTTGTGGATTTCATTAATGATTGGACGAAGTTGCAAGCACCTGAAGAAAAGTCGGATCACACATATTGGACCATCCATTTTGACGGATCCAGGCAATTGGAGGGCTCGGGGGCTGGAGTCGTATTAACTTCCCCACGAGGTGACAAGTTTTGTTACGTTCTCCGCTTAATGTTCCCTTGTACTAACAATGCAGCTGAGTATGAAGTCTTGCTTCATGGTCTCTGGATGGCTAAGGAGATGAATCTAAGCCGGGTTAAGTGCTTCGGTGACTCGGACCTAGTGGCTCAATAGGTGTCTGGCAGTTGGGATTCAAAGGACCCACTCATGGATGCATATCGTCGTGAGGTGGATATTGTCGCAGGTCATTTCAAGGGCTATCAGGTGGACCACGTGGACCGTCGGAAGAATGAAGCGGCGGACGGTTTAAGCCGGTTGGGCTCTCAACGCAAACCGGTACCGCCCAATGTTTTTCTGGATGTGCTGCACAACCCGTCGGTCCAGCTCCCTGGTGAAGCGGATTTGGCTATTCCTGATCCGGAGGCTCAATCGGTAGCAGCTCTTCACGTCACTCCGGATTGGACGCTTCCTTATCTTGCGTACATGAACCGGGGCGAGTTACCAGAAGATGAGACGTTGGCCCGGCAGATAGTCCGGCGATCTAAGTCTATGACCATTGTTAATGGCGAATTGCATCATTGCAGCGTATCAGGGGCGTTTGAACGTTGTGTGTCCCCTGAGGAAGGCTATGAAATATTGCGTGAGATCCACGAAGGAGATTGTGGTCACCACGCCGGTTCAAAATCCTTGGTGGCTAAAGCGTTCCGCCACGGTTTCTATTGGTTGACTGCTCATGCTGATGCGGAAGATCTGGTCAGACGATGTGATGGTTGCCAAAAGTTTTCCAGACGTGCTCATGTACCGGCCCAAGAATTGAGGATGATTCCAATTACTTGGCCGTTTGCAACCTGGGGCTGGATATGGTTGGGCCTTTCAAAAGGTCCAAGGACAAGAAGACCCACCTACTGGTGGCGGTCGATAAGTTTACAAAATGGGTAGAGGCAGAACCTGTTAGTAAGTGTGATGCGGCCACGGCGGTTCAGTTCATCAAAAAGGTGATTTTCCGGTTTGGCTTTCCACATAGTATCATCACAGATAATGGTACCAATTTGTCCAAAGGTGCCATGAAGGAGTTCTATGACGTGAGCACATCCGGCTTGGCGCTTTCTTGATAGCTCACCCACGGTCCAATGGTCAGCGAAAGGGCTAATCAAGAGATCTCAGAGAGGCATCAAGCCCGGCTTATGGTCCCTTTGCATAGGACACCGGGTTGTTGGGTAGAAGAGCTACCATCTGTGTTATGGAGTATCAATACTACGCCTAACAGATCCACGGGATACACACCGTTCTTTATGGTCTATGGAGCGGAGGCGGTTCTCCCCAGTGACATCCGTCATGACTCACCTCGTGTGGCAGCTTACATTGAAGCGGACAACGAGACGGCCCGGCAAGACGCTTTGGACCGGTTGGATGAGGAGCGTGACATAGCAGCTGCCCGCTCGGCGATTTACCAACAGGATCTTCGTCGTTACCATAGTCGCCGGGTCAGGACCAGAACTTTTCAAGAAGGAGATTTGGTGCTTCGGCTCATCCAAGACCAGACTGATATGCACAAGTTATCCCCACCTTGGGAGGGACCTTTCGTGGTCAGCAAGAATCTGCACAATGGGTCATACTATCTGGTCGATGTTCGAGAGCACAAAGACTCACGCACGTCAGAGGAGGAGACCAACAAGCCGTGGAACATAGCTCATCTTCGGCCTTATTATACCTGAGCCATCGGCTCTACTTATGTACATATTATGACAGTGTATATATTATGAATAAAGTAATAAACCGGAGCCTTAGCTAAAGCGGGGTATCTGTTACATTACATCATGCGTGGTTACATGGAGTTGTTCTGTCTTAAAGCGGCCTCCGGTTTACCCCCGAGTTGATTTCCAAAAGCTTTATGATATCACTTGGGGGCTTGGTGGCGTCGAACCAATGCAACACCTTTTGATAGGCGAAAGCCACCAGATCACTTGGGGACATGGTCAAGTCTGAACCAGTCACGCCTCTTGATCGGCCTAAGGCCATAGAGTCACTTGGGGGCTTGGTCGAACCCGAACCATTGCCACGCCACTTGATCGGCATAATGCCATGGTTTCAGTTGGGGACCTGGCTGACTCGAACCATGGCTACACCTTATAGGGAGCTTGGTCGTGTCCGACCATGGTAACACCATCTGATCGGCTCAGTAAAGCCTTCTTTTTTGCAAACGGTTTATCATTGCCTTTGCTTCCAATGTTTTTTCATAACTATTATTTGATTTTTGTTGCGTTTCTTAAACCGATAACATTTTTAAACCGGTTCAAACTGTCAATTGATGAAATTCGGTCCATTTTTCTAATCCGGAGATAATTTCTCCGGTTCGACTTTTTCTGTTAACATCCCATTATGGAGTAACAGGGGCTTGTCATGACCCGGCATGGTTTACGTGGTAAACCGGCACTATAAACACAGGAGCTGTTTTCTCCTTTGACGGTAAGGGTTTATATAACCTCCGCTTCAAGATTGGCTAAGCCAACTTTATGCCCAGCGATGGCAGGTACTTTGTATCACAAATTTTGATTATATACCTCAATATTTCATTTCATATATATATGAACGTCACAAGCCGGCTGGCGGCACAAACCGCCATGGCGGTTTAAGATTTTGTGACTGCAGGCAATATAGATAGAAGGTTTCGATCATTCAAGCAAAAGTATCAGCATTCATGGCATATTAAAAAGCATAAGTATTGGGTATCCTATTACAAGGCAACATGGTGCCCAAATAATATCATTGTTTTCTTGGCAGAATATAATGAAGCAGCTCTTTAAACCGGCTTCCGGTTCATGCTGGCTTACCGCCACGGTTTGATGGTTGTGGGTCGTCCTGCGCCGCTTCAGCTTCTTCATCTCTACCCAGTGGCTGGAAGTCAACAGTGGTCCAGTCTATTCCCATTAAAGCTTGAATGACAGCCTCCTCATGGATCAGGGAAGATGGTTCAATATCAGGAGCGTAAGTATGCTTACGGATCGGAGGGATCAGGTTCTCCCTTCGGGAATAGGTGCAGCTACTCGTTTGTTCTGATCGTCATATTGAGCTTGATAATGCGACAAGTTTGCCTCTTCGGCCAAATGGCAAGCCAGAAGGCGCACCGCCCGGTTTATCGCTCTCAAGTCATCTTCGTTGAACTCTAAACCATCTTCCTTCAGACTGGGATAGCCCTGAGCTACCTCAATAGGATCGAAATCTGGCACCCATGCTTTTGCCTGGATTAAGGCGTTAATGGCACCGGTTCGAGCAGCAGATTTCTTCAGCTCTTCAATCCGGGCGGGAAGCATTGACAACCTCCTAAGAGTGTCTTGAATTAAAGAGGGTGCTGGATTGTTATGTGATGCAGTGGAGATGACCCGCTGCGCTCCAGTGTACAGTTGTTCGATTAAAGTGTAGGCAGCTTTCAGTTACATCCGAATATCTGACCTCAAGTGACCAATGCGTGTGCCTACATCATTACAAGAGAAATCACAAAACGGACTTATTATAAGAAGGACAAGTTATCACATAAGCCAAAGGAAGCTTACCAAAGATGGCAGCAGTCATGGCATGCACTTGCCGCTTCACGCTGGTCAGCTCATCTACCACCGGTTTAAGGGCAGCTTCGGCATTTTCCACCTTTTTGGTTAAAGCGGCCTTTTCAGTATCCCAGTCGGCCCGCTCAGATTTGAACCACTCCTTGAGCTGCTCCATGGTAGTCAAGGCAGTTTTCAGCTCATCCTTGGCCTTGGAGGTTTCTGCTTGTTGATATTTCAGATTTTCTTGAAGATCATTGATTTGTGAGGCTTGTTGGCGTATCTCACTCTGCAACAAAAGGGAGCATGTTAATATCTTCATTACAAGTCCCAAGTGCATAACCAGTCATACACTTGGCACTTGGGGGCTAATGCATATTTGATCTTCATCTGCCAATGAAATCACAAAGTCCCAAGCTCAATACAGGTATTCAACTTGGCACTTGGGGGCTAATGGCTATTTGCTCGAACATGTTCTGATGCGGCGATATAAATTACTGTCCCGGTTTAACTATACTAAGTTGAACCGGCCCTTGGGGGCTACATCATTGGATTCTGAAGATTGAGTTTATGTTAAGTCCCGGTTTAACTATGCTAAGTTGAACCGGCCCTTGGGGGCTAGGAGAGTTAACGAAAATTGAAATATCCAAGCGGGAAAAGAACATGGAGGTTACCTCGAATTTTTCTTTCATCATCTTCACCAGGCCAGCTTCATAATCACGGCTGGTATACAGCCGGTTCAAGTAGCCAGAATGAAGGTCTTGGGGGTTCAGAGCGGCGTAAGTTGCCAGATCAACATCCCACTTGCCCTTGCTCATAGTGGAAAATTCTTCTTTGGCAGAATGTTTGGATAAAGTGACCGGATTACCCGGTTCGCTGTCGCCAAAGCCAGTAATCACAACGTCATCGTCCTTGGTATCACCGGTTTGACCAGGGACAGTCGGTTTGTCAGCAGGCCGGATTGGACTGGTGGATTTTTCAATCCGGGTTGGGCTTCTGGGCTGGTCAGCAGGATGGGAGGTGTCAACAGGCCTTTCTTCAGCAACAAAATCGCCATCTTGCAGTGGCGGATCATTGGGCGTATCTGCACAAATAGCCGCTTCAAGATTTGGGGCGTTGTCCGGTTCAGGAGCAGCCTCTTCATCGGCCGCTTTATCCAGACGAGCCTTTTTGCTCGGTCTAGGCTTGGCCCTGAAAAGGCACAATAACAGTCAAATACGGCATATACTACGCAATGATGCAGTAGAAACAATATGAAATGTATAACTTACCCAAGCACAGTTTTAAGTGGTGGCAGCTGAGTAGCTGATGACTTGCCAGATGAGGAATGGGAAGTGACCTGATAATCGGAGTTAGATGGATTAAGAGGTTGACGAAAACAGCCTGCTTTAGGACAAGCACTGACAAGCAAATTAGAGACCTCTGAACGACGTTTCCGAACCGGACTGTTCGGTAAACCGGCGGAGGTAACTACCGTCATTGTGCCGAGTTGTGCGGCGAGCTTCATGTTGTTGAGTCTTCGTAAGAAATTTGGGATCCAAGTAAGCAAGGGGATGAGAAAATTTAATTTTCCAGTTTGCCCGATGGATTTTTAGTGAAGGCAAAGGATTTGAATCAGAGGAGAGAATAGTTACCTCTACAACATCAGCATTACTGGTTTCAGCATCATCCTGGCAAATATCATCATTAATTAGGCATATGAAAAGTAAGCCAAGCGAATCAAGTTCTACCTCAAGGTCCGGATTACCCACATCGTCATCTACAGCCGGATCAGAAGATGCAGTGGTTTTCCTTTTATGAGCAGTCTTCTTGACAGCTTTGGTCTTTTGCCGGATTGGTTTTTCCGGTTTGTCTGGCTTCTCTGGTTTCTCTTGTGGACGTTTCTTGCTCCAGAATGGATCATCACCCTGATTAAGCAGCAGTTGATGTTAAAAGTGATACCGGAAATGGCAGTAATATATTCAGTAAAAAATAGTCAGAAGTCTTACAGATGGTGGTTTGTTGGTAGCACAGAAGGGGAGCAGACCGGTTCGGGCACAAAGGTGTTCCGGTTCGTTCAACATTTTCTTCACAGCCTCGGTGACCTCATCATCGGTAAGCTGGATATTAACATGTCGGAGGGGTCGTTGACGCTACGGTGTACTCACACATTAAACCAGAGCTACCGGGAGAGGGCAGTATGCTCCATGTTATCCAACAGCGTGCGAGATCAATTCCGGTTAAACCATTGGCCATGAAGGCTCTGAGCTTGGAGAGTTGAGGAGCGTATTTACTTCTCTCATTGGCGGTTAATCTTTGCGGAAAGGGATGTGTATTACTGAGTCGCTCCGGACGAAAACCGGACAAAGGATTCTCATTGGCAGGAGAAGTATCTCTGCAATAGAACCATGTTTGATTCCATTCCTTGGGGTGGCTGTGCAGTTTGACATGAGGATAAGTGACCTCCTTTCTTTTTTGAATCACCACACCACCCAATTCTGTGTTGGGCCCGTCAGTGAATTCTGTGCGGCGGTTTAGATGGAAGCAGTCTCTAAACAGTTCAACTGTGGGTTCTTCTTGAAAGTATGCCTCACAGAGCACTTGGAAGTGACAAATATTGGTAACAGAATTGGGGCCCGTATCTTGCGGACGGAGTTGAAAATTGGCTAACACATCCCGGTAAAATTTTGAACCGGGCGGGTTGAAACCCCGGGCTAAGTGATCTGTGAAAACTACAACCTCTCCTTCTTGAGGTGTGGGTGGGAATTCTTTGCCAGGAAGCCTCCAATGGATAGTATCTTTACTGCTTAAAGCGCCAGTCAGGACCAGATTGTTTAATTGAGTTTCGGTGACACGGGAAGGAGCCCAGTTGCACTCATATACTTGTTTGGCCATCTACAAAAATAAAATAAATCTGTTTCAAGAAATGTGTTGGGACAAAGAGAGAACCGGTGTACAATGTTAAATCGGAGACAACTACATCTAAACAGGAGTTCTATGAAGCGACAGTGTCTGATTAAGGAGTTCTGGCGGTTCAACAAGGGGACTAATGGTGTATACCGGTTTATTTAATTTTTTATGTTAAGTTAAACCTCCTGGTCTAAATATTGAAAACAATTGAGGTTGCGAACGGCTAAGTGTGCAGAAACAGGTTTCGCAAGATTTCCTTACAACGAAGGATCTGAAGCCAGATCAGAAAAGAAGAAAAATATCCAAAAACGAATAAAAGCAGAGCAGTATTGATGCAATGAGCAGGAGATAATGTGCGAGATCTATGGACGTGAGCACGAGACTACATGCAGATGCTAAAAGCTACTGCTAATCAGAGCAAGGTGTCACAGATCTATCCAGGAGTCTGGTATGAACATGAATAGTTAATGGAGCACTGCAAGAACAAGAAACCCTAGAATGAATCTAGTCGAGGGGAACTGAGGACCTACCAGAGTTGAGGAGATGCGGAAGATTGCTGCGTTTCTCTGGTGCGTTCAGGTTGATGCGGCGGCCCAAGACGGTGCAGTGGTCGATGGCGGCGGCGGAGCTCCGAGGCTGGCGACGCGAGGAAGACGAAGAGAAAGGGTACGGAGGGGAGAAAAGGAATGACCCTTCGGTCCTATTTATAAGGCAAGAGACACATGTCGGTAGCGTGAATCAAGGAACCACAAATCTGGGAAGCAGAGCTGTCGCCTCGGTTATTGCGGATCTGTTAAACAAAGAAGGTATCATGAATGCTATCTTTATGGGGATGTCATGCGGTTTACGACAACCAGAGAAGGTGACATCACGGCGGTTCAACAATTACAAGAAGATATTGAAGATGAAGGTTTTATCAAGGATTGACATGAACCTGTTCAAATCAATCTGGGGCCTAATGTTGGGGATATTACTATCGGGCGAACTGGCCTATCTGGGCCGGGTTAACTTCATCGATGGTTTAACTGCAGTAAAAGCCCAAGCATGAAAGTAAGGGCCCAAGGCTTGTAGTCGGTTTAGAACCTGTAGCCATAAACCGACCTGGTATGTAAACTTGTATTGTAAGTTAGGAATAGAGAGAGACCAACCCGGATACGAGTATGAACCGGAGATTGGGACTCTCTGAACCGACAGGCGTCACCGTGTATATAAGGGGACGACCCGGGACGGTTCAAGGACATACAACAACAACTCGAGGCCTAGGCGAAGCTTATTTGCTCCCTAGTCATCGAGACCACATCAATCCCATCACAACTATACATAGGCTTTTACCTTCATCGAAGGGGCCGAACTAGTATAACTCTTGTGTCCTTGCGTCCGCTTTAACCCCTTCAAGTTAACCCGTAGCGATGGCTCCACGACTAAGTCCTTTCATGAGGACATCTGCCGTGACAAAACCACGACAAGGTCTGTGTGACCTTAGTTCAAGGAGAACACGGTGAGGACTTGGTGTCCTGAGCTGCGTGCTCAGCGACTGGGTGTCCGGGACTGTGTGTCCTCGAGTTTAAATACTCAGCCGCTCCAACCAGGGCATACAACTGAGACAACAGTTGGAACTGGTCTACCAAATCATTGTCTTCACCAACCTAACTGGTTCTATTTCCTCAACCCTTTCATTTCCTCATTACTGTGTTGAGTGTTCTTTCATATCTGTGTTTGAAGACTTTGACTGAAGACTTTCTCAATTTCCTCAGTTCAATTTCTTCACCGCTTTGTCTTCATCTTGTGCTATCCTGTGCTTACGCTTTTCAGTACTCTTTGATTGTCTTCATTTCATCATAATGACCATGCCCGCATTCTCTTATGCTTACTTCTGAGTACTTATTCCGCTGCAAGTAGTTCTTCACTTAGGAATTTCCTCACCGGCAAATTCCTCATTGAAGAATTAAAAAAATCGCCTATTCACCCCCCTCTACTCGATATAACGCACTTTCAATTGGTATCAGAGCAAGGTACTCCCTTGTTCTGTGTGATTTTGGTTTAACCACCTGGAGTTTTAGTTATGTCGACCGCAGGTATGAAGAAAGTGACATGCCCTATCTTTGATGGTCATGATTATCCCAAGTGGAAGGCCTTGATGAGGAAGCGGCTCATGGCAATGGACAGCGAGCTGTGGACCGTCACTGAAATTGGTCTTACTGATCTATGCAAGACGGCGAACGCAGATGATATTCGCAAGTACACTCGTCTTGATATCATGGCGAAGGATATCATCTGTTCCTGCCTATCTAGAGATGAATTCAAGCGCATTATGCATCTTTGCAATGCGAAGCTTATCTGGGACCGAATCTCCGATGTCTAAGAAGGTCATCGAACCCGTCATGATCCTTGGTTTGAGGACTTCAAGGAATCTCTCAAATCGATGACTTTCGAACCAGAATCATCATCTTCTGCATCATGTCTCATGGCAAAGGGTGACAAGGTAACCGAATGTTCCTCATCCGAGTATAGTGACGATGAATCTGATGATGATGGATCAGATGATGATATTGAACCTAGCTATACCAAGCTTGTTTGTATTGCCACCAAACAACAACATGCCTTGGAAAAGGTTCAAAACATGTTAGGTAAAAGTGATGATATGTTAGGTGAAGAAATGGATCACACTAAAGCCCTGACTGAAAATCTTCAGAGACTTCAGTCTAGGTTTGACAGCCTTCAAGGTCATCATAACACTCTCTTGTCTGATCATGAGAAACTTTCTTATGAATTTCTTCAAAGAAAGCAAGATCTTGAGAAGCTAAGAGTGAGTTATGAAGATCTTCAGAAGGAGCGTGATTCATTACTTGCTCAACAAATCAGCGCTTCTCAGGAAGAATTCGTTCCTCCATGCTTAAAGTTCATTGAACGTGAATCTGCTAATTCTTCACCTGAATGTTAAAATGCTTCAACTGTTACAAATTCTTCACTTGTCTCTGCTATCACTAATTCCTCATCTGAGGACATTGCTAGTATCACTGACGATGCAGGGTTGAAGGAATTGTACATGACAGGCATGTACAAAAGCCTCAAAGGGCATCAGACTCTTTGTGATGTGCTTAAAAAGCAGATCCTCAACAGGAACCCTAGGAAAGAGGGTATTGCCTTTGACAGGAAACTCAATGCCGATGGAACATATTGGAAGCCTGAGCAGTACCCCAAAACCTCATGGGTTGCTGCAAAGGGTCCTCCAGTTGATCCATCTAACTTATCTGGCTTTACATGCAAATCTCCTCATTCTTCTGATGAGTCATTTGACTCGAACTATAAACTGTTCGAAAATCAGAATGGTGAAGTATTTGCTAGATATGTTGTCAGGAACGGTTCCCCTATGAAGAAAATCTGGGTTCCCAAGAGGTGCCTTGAAAGTCTTCAGGTGAATGTCCTCATGACACCACCTGTGAAGAAAAGGAACCCCAGATCAAACTCTTCATATGGACCAAATTCTTCATATGGATCCAAGTCCTCATACGGACCAAATTCCTCACATGGATCAAATTCCTCAAAAGGATCAAAGTCCTCATATGATTATCATCGTGCTAACAACTCTGCTTTCGCAGGGTAGAGCTAAGGGCTATGAATATGTGCATTATTCTTCAAACCAATATGTTCATAAGTCCTCGAAGAATTTCTCCGCTTATTCATATGCTTACCCTAACCCCTCTTATGTGAAACGAAATGGTTTGGCATCTATGCCACCATTCTCATATGGTGCTCGCAGAGTGATGAACTCTTTGCCACCCCTTCAGATGTGGGTGGTGAAGAAAAAGAACTAACCTCTTCTGTAGGGTCAGGTCTCCAGACGTGCTTTAACGTTTGAAGAATTTACTGGGTGCCTGACAAAAATGCCTGAAAGGACGCAGGCTAATCATGAAGAAATGAACTTCCATTTCACACGTCCTCATACTACTTATCAGTTATACTGTCTGATGAAATTCATCTGATGAACTTGATATCATATTCTTCACTGATGAAGTATATGAGATCGTAAGTTGCACTAATTCATCTGCAGGATGATCAACCCAAAGCGAATGAGTGGGTCCTCGATAGTGGATGTACAAATCACATGACTGGTGACAAGAATCTATTGATGGATACTCCCTTTTCACCGTCACATCTGTAGCATATCATCTTTTCTGTCAAAGGCAAAAGTCAGGTATTGGGTCTTGGTAAGGTTGCGATCTCTAAGGACATACACATGGACAAAGTCATGCTTGTTGAGTCCTTAGGATACAACCTTATGTCTCTCTCAATGCTTTGTGATCTTGATATGGTTGTTATCTTTGGCAAGTATCGTTGTGTTGTGATCATGGAAGCTGACAATTCCAAAGTCTTCGAAGGCTTTAGGAGAGGAGACTTGTATATTGTTGATTTCTCTACAGGACCACAACTGTCTACTTGCAAAAGCTTCAGAAGGCTGGCTATGGCATCGGCGACTTGGTCACGCAGGCATGAGGAATTTGCACATGCTTGCAAATAAGAAGAATGGCATTGGCATTGAGAATGTCAAATTGCTCAAGAATCACTTGTGTGGAGCCTGTGAAGCTGGAAAAATGACCAAGGCCAAGCATCCAGCGAAGACTATCATGACCACTACTCGTCCATTCGAATTGCTTCACATGGACCTCTTTGGTCCTAATCATTACTCAGCAGTCACTAATGATGCATCTCTATATGGCTTTGTTATTGTTGATGATTACTCTCGTTACACATGGGTACACATTGTTACTTACAAAAATTAAGTGCAGGAAGTCTTCAAACGATTTTCCCCGAGGGCTTCAACTAACTTTGGTGTGAAGATCAGACACATCAGGAGTGACAATGGAACTGAGTTCAAGAATTCCGGTCTTGATGACTATCTTGATGAACTTGGTATTAATCATGAGTTATCTGCTCCTTATACTCCTCAACAGAATGGCGTCGTGGAGCGCAATAACAGAACTCTTGTTGCGATGGCTCGCACTATGCTTGATGAATACAAAACGCCTAGTTGTTTCTGGATTGATGCAATTGATACTGCGTGCCACATCATCAACAGAGTATATCTTCACAAGTTCTTCAAGAAGACTGCCTATGAACTCCTCACTGACAAGAAACCCAATAGAGCACCTACCTTACGTGTTAGATGAACCAGCTCCCGAGGAATCTATCAAGTTCAAGACAATCGAGGATGTCATTCCTCTTGAATAATCTCTGAAGAATTCATTCCTGTACGCGAAGAACATCGAGCTGATGCACCTGAAGATAATGCTGAAGACAATGGTGCTGAGGAAAATGATCAAATTCCTCGACGACAACTAGCTCATCCTCGCGTTGCAAAAGAAGTGCAAGTTGTCAAGATCATCGATGACATTGAAGCGCCAGGTCCTCTCACACGCTCAAAAGCTTCACATTTATCTAACTTTTGTGGGCACTATGCTTTTGTGTCTATCACAGAGCCCACTAAGGTAGATGAAGCATTTCTGGAGCCTGAGTGGATTCAGGCCATGCAAGAAGAATTACATCAGTTCGACCTCAACAATGTCCGAACTGGTCAAACGTCCAGATCCTCGCAAGCATAATATCACTGGCACAAAGTGGATCTACCGCAACAAGCAAGATGAAATGGCCTTGTGGTGAGGAATAAGGCACGACTTGTAGCTCAAGGCTACACACAGGTTGAAGGAATTGATTTCGATGAACCTTTTGCACCTGTTGCTAGACTTGAGGCTATTACATATTACTTGCTTATGCTAACCATCATAATATCATTTTATATCAAATGGATGTGAAAAGTGCATTCCTCAATGGTAAGCTTGAGGAAGAAGTATATGTTGCTCAACCCCCAGGTTTTGAAGATCCAAAGAATCCTGACAAAGTCTTCAGACTCAACAAGGCCCTCTATGGTCTCAAACAGGCCTACCAGGCGTGGTATGATACATTGAAGGAATTCTTCGTGAAGAATGGCTTCACACCAGTTCACTCGACCCTACTCTCTTTACTAAATCATATGATGGTGAACTGTTTGTGTGCCAAATATACGTTGATGATATTATCTTTGGTTGTACTGACCAACGTTATAGTGATGAATTTGCTTATATGATGAGTGAAGAATATCAAATGTCTATGATGGGAGAGTTGAAATTCTTCTTAGGTCTTCAAATTCTTCAACAACACAATGACATATTCATATCTCAGGAGAAATACCTCAAAGATGTCCTGAAGAAATTCGGCATGCAAGATTGCAAAGGCGTCAAAATTCCTATGCCCACAAATGGCCATCTATGCATTGATGAAAATGGTATTGACTTCGATCACAAGGTATACCGCTCCATGATTGGTTCTTTATTGTACTTATGTGCATCTAGGCCAGATATAATGCTTAGTGTTTGCATGTGTGCCCGATTTCAAGCTACACCGAAGGAATCACACCATAAGGCTGTGAAGCATATTCTTCGATATCTAGCTCACACACCAACACTAGGATTATGGTACCCCAAGGGCTCTACTTTTGATCTCATTGGATATTCTGACTCTGACTATGCTGGTGATCGTGTGGATCGCGAGTCAACATCTGGTACTTGTCATTTCCTCGGACGATCTTTGGTCTATTGGTCCTCGAAGAAACAAAACTGCGTATCACGGTCTACTGCGGAAGCTGAATACATTGCTGCTGGCTCTTGTTGTGCTCAATTGCTGTGGATGAAGCAAACTCTCAAGGACTACGGAATCAACGTGAAGAATGTGACTCCCTACTGTGACAATGAGAGTGCCATCAAGATTGCTCACAACCCAGTTCAGCACTCGAAGACAAAGCACATTCAGATTCGTCATCATTTTCTTCGTGATCATGTGTTGAAGGGCGACATCTCCATCGAGCATGTGAAGACTGAAGAACAACTAGCCGATATCTTCACAAAGCCCTTGGATGAGAAGAAATTTAGCAAGTTGCGGTGTGAGCTAAATATCTTAGAATCTTCGAATGTTCTTTGAAAAGGACACACATCCTGACACTTATGCAAAATTGATGACTTAGATGTGCAAAACATGAAGAAACGTTTTTCTTAAATCAATGAGGAATAACACTCTATGTGTGAAGAAATTAATGAAGAATTTGATTCTTAGAACCCTACACAATTGTACGCGGTGTCTGAAATCATCATTCTTATACGGTGGGTCATGCCACCACCAAAGTTGAAAATCTTCAATTTGAGTTTTTCCTCAGTTTTTGAAATTCTTCAGTTTTTCAAATTCTTCAACTTTGCAAAATCTTCACTGAACGAGTTGGCTATATATATATGGGTTTATGTCCTCTACATCATTCACTTATGGCTATTTCTTCAAGTTGCTTTTTCTGCTAAGTGAATGTGATCGGACCCTTCCCCCTCTATGCTATACTTAACCCAATCTATTCACAAATTCTTCATGTGCGTTCTATTTGAAACTCGTTCAAAATCTTCACTGTGTCCTTGTCAGCTGAAGAAATTGCGAACGGAACTTTAAAACTGATCTTATCCAAACTTTCGTTTTTGCCGCTCAAACCGTTCCGCATCCCACGATAGATTTATCTATTCACCCACGATCTAACAAAATCTCCACTTTTCAGTACATGGGTGACACATGTCAAGCGAATGAGAAGGGTCACGGGCACGTTCGTCCCAAATCTTCGGGCGACCAGTTTTTCACCGTGGCTATATATATATCCCCTCTCCCCTTCCTCACTTCCTTTACTCCGCTCGACTGCTTTCTCTCGCTCGAGCTTCTCAAACCCTAGCGCCGCCGCTACTCCATTGTCGCCGGTGAGGAAGAGCTTCACTGCCTCGACCTCGTCGCCCGTCATTACTTTCGCGCCGATCATGAAATCTTCACTCCGCCGCCGTAGCTGTCTTCCTCCGCCGAGTTAGGGCGTGGAAGATCTAACCTGACAAACTTCCCATCTGTTCTTCTCAGTTCGTCGTGTTCTTCAGTTCGTGTAATTAAAAGTTACTTTTATTACTCGCTTTGATTCTCAAGCCTTCCTGAAAATCTTCAAAGGTGTTTATTCTTCAAATCTTCACACATATGAACACCTCAAACAAAATATGCTCTTGATTCGTTTCTCTAAGCAATGATTTTCTTCAAGATTCCTCAATTGTGTGGATCCTCGATCTATACAACTCTGGAACCTAAGACAAAGATCGCTTAGTGAAATTCTTCAAGGCTCATCTGGTCAAATTCCTCAAACTAGTTCTTTTTAAAAAACCTTCTGAGAATGCATATGACCTCTCCAAATTCCTCACAACTATACTCTGTTCACAGGTACTCATGTCCGCTGCTGAATCACTAGGTTCTCATCAAATTAACTCATTTGCAACGTTCCTCGAAGAAAAGTTGCATACTTCTTTAGAGAATTCGATAGTTCAAATTCCTTAGCTGAAGAATATGGCAGAAGGAAAGAAGCCACAGAAAGGAGGAAAGAGGCCTGAGGTCATGACTGCGTTTGAGATTCTTGAGGAAATATATGCTGATTATTGCACACCTGATGAAGCCGAGTTCGGCAAAGAAAACAAAAATCAGCGCAAGGTGCGCATTCAAAGGATTGAACGGAGATGGGCAAGGGAATTGAGGGAGTACAGATATGTAACTCCAAAGTACATGAAGAAATTCGCTCTCAACCCTCCATGCCCAAGAGCTCCATTGGCACCTGGTCAAGAAGCTGACCCCACCAGCATCAAGCGTGGTGAGGACTTTCCTGAAGAATGGGCCAAGCGCTAAGCCAAATTGGCAAGACAAGCCAACGAGGCAGTGAGGAAATTTAATGAGGACTCTGCTACTACTGCTGCCACTGAGGCCTCTGTCAAGCCAAGAAAATCTATGGCAAAGAAGCCCGCACACAAGCCAAGTGCTTCACCAACAGTGCCCTCACGGCCAAGTTCCTCAACTGTGCCCACACGGCAAATTCCTCATGCTGCTCCTACTCCTCCCAAGTCCTCAGCAGCTCCTACAAAATCCTCAGCACCTGTGCATCTGGCCACGTGCCAAAGGACTGCAGGCATCTCCATTGCCTCTGGTGTTTCAGCAAGTTCCTCAGCTGCACCAAATTCTTCATCTGGCCCGACTTTGAAGACTAAGGCCATGGGACGAGGTCCTCGGCCAAGTCCCAAGAAGAAACAGGTCGCCTTCCAAGAGCCACACGAAGATGATGAGGCTGATGATGATGAACTTGCGGAAATCATCGAGACCGCCAAGAAAGGGCCGCTAGAGCCAAAGGCACACCTGTGCCAATGTTGTTGGATCCCAGAGCGATCCTAGATTACATTGATCTCTGGCACAAGGACCCAAACACTCCTATGCCTGACTTCAAGTTGACACCTGGCCAAAGTCACATGCTGACACATTTCATCCAAGAGGAGAAATGGAAATTTGATACGGCCAGAGATCAAGAAATCACAAGATGTAAAGCGAAATCGCTGAATAAAACGTTGTCAAGATGACAACTGAAGAACTTATCAAGATGCAAGCTGACATCAAAGCGCTCAGCGACAAATTTGACTCCTATTATGCAGATTGGCAAGGAGCCAAAGTCAGATTCGTCAACATGACGAAGAAATTCACCAATGTTGCAGCCCCAACGCAACAAAAAATTCCTCAGGCAGGAGCCTCAGCTCAGCAGACTGAAGAACATGCCAGCACCGCTGATGAAGTTCAAAGGCTGAAGACAATGCGCCTGTTCCAGGCTGATGATCCCATTCCACCGCTGAAGAAATTGCTGTGGCATCCACTAGTGGTGCGCTGAAGAAACTGAACAAGTCAGGCAAGCTGCATCGATTGCTTTGAGGAAAATCAACCAGATTCCTCAGCTCCTCCTGCGCCAACACCAGCTCCAATTCTTCCATCTGCATCTGATGTGAAGAAGACCAAGGCTGCAGAACGAGCTGCAGTGAAGAAACGGAAAGCATCAGCTGCGTCAGATTCTTCGGTTGCGAAGAAAATGAAGCCAATGACCAGCTCCTTTGAAAATCCTATTGATGCTGTTTCAATTTCCTCCATGCCATCAAAGGACCTTATTCCTTTTGGTGAAGACTATGAGATCCCAAGCGGATCTGATGAAGAAAATCATTCTGCTGCTTCGTCAGAGCAGATTGATGAAGAAATTTAAGTGGAAGCTATCCCTTCAACTCCAATCATTTCCTCGCCTATGCCTCAGTTCACAGCTGAAGAGGCCGGTGTTGAGGAAATTGAAGAAGATGTGGACATTGGAAGCACAACGCCAGTGATGAACGATGACTTTTGGGAAAGTCAGCATCCAAATTCTCCACTCTTCACCCCAATTCAACAGATTCCTCAGTCCCCTGCTCCAACAGTTCAAATGGGCTCTGAAGAAACTCATCTCACTTCACCAGTCCATGAAGACATTCCAGCCACTAGCGCTGATGAACCTGCTGCTGCTGATCCTCAGACTGCACCTGTAGAGGAACAAGAAATTCCTCGGCCTGAAGAACCTGAGATTGCGATTCCAGAGGTCCTGATGCAACTCACTGACACTCCACTGCCAAAGCCAAAGAATCCCTTCTCAACAAAGCAAAAGTTCAAGGCTGAAGATTTCTTCGGTGAGCACGTATTCTTCACCGACATAATCCATATGATTCTCGCCGCATAAGGAAGAGGCCTTTACGGACTGCCAGTCAAGCTAATTTCTATTCCTCAGTGCTCTTCAACAAAGACAAAGTCTTCGATCATGCACATATTCCTCATGTGGACATGGAGTCTCTGCCAGGCTTCGAGCCAGTCCTCAGTGTTCTTCACGATGCAGGACTTCTGAATTTCTGCACTGATATCTGTGATTGGAATGAAGAACTCATTCTTCAATTCTATGCAACGCTGCACATCACCAGAGACGCTGAAGACGTGAACTCATGGGTGTTAGACTGGATGTCTGAAAATAGTCACTAAAAGGCACCAGCAACTGAATTGCTTCGTGCCCTACCACTTAGTCCTCCCCTTGATGGTGCTCATTGTATCTACAACGAACCTGAGCTTTCAAATCACTATATGCAAGTGCTGATGAAGCCTTTGAAGCCGTGGCAGGCCCCAAGAACCAAATTCTCGTCAAGGAATTATTGTATGTGCCTCGACTGTCTATCGGATTCTAACGAAGACAATGAGTCCTATCAAAGGCCACGACTCAAATGATGAAGAAGTCGTTGGCATCATGAAGAATATGCTTTTCAATATCATTCATGGCGTTCCCGTCAACTTCCATGATTTCTTCATGAGGACTCTGGCAAACATTGCTATGTCAACTTTTGAGCTGAAGCCTTATGCACCATGGATTATGAGGTTCATCAGGGCAATGTCTTCACTCAATTACAAGGCTGATACTCTGAACCACTGCAGCTACTTGCCCCCGATTGAAGTCCTCAAACGGACATTTACCTCAGCTGATGACAAGGGCAAGGCTACTGCTGTGATCGATGAAGGCATTCGTCCATTGGATTGTCGGGCCATAAAGCTGCATCCTACTCCACCAATGATGACTCTGCCACACATGACTCTGCCACAAATACCTCAGTCAAGCAAAGTCCTCAAGCCACAGCACCCAGGGTGATGACTGATCGTGAGTTACTCCTCAGTCTTCATCAGAAGGTTGATCGCAATCATAAATGGGTCAAGCGTCAGTTTGGTTCAATTCTTCACAACATGACCTCAACACACAATGCAATGAAGAAAACCCACTACTACCTCCATGAAACCTTCAAACGCACCTGGGTTGTTCTTTCAAATGTCTACAGCGCGGAAGAACTGACGACAATGGGTCTCAAGGAAGAATTTGACTGGTCTGCACCTCCTCCGAAGAAATACAAGAAGGTCAAAGTTCCTTCCTTGGTGGCCAGCTCCTATTCTTCATCGCGAGACACTGATGAAAATGAAGACTTGGACGACACCGCGGCAGGCCCTACTACAACAACCGACCCCAACAACGCTGGTGCTCCTTCTTCAACTTGAAATTCTTCAGGGGCGTTAGTTCTCAGTTTCGATCCTTTTGGTCATTCGATGACAAAGGGTGAGAAATTTGAGTTAGTCTTCAAATGGGTCTATTATATGGGCATTTTTTTGTTAAGTTACAACTCTCGTTCTTCTGAAACTTTTATTGGATCGAGTTGTAATCTTAAACCCAATGGTGCTTTGATACTTTTGATGCACTGTGCTCTGATACTCTTGATGCGTTATTCCTCATTAATGTTATCGCACGCATGCTGAATTTCATCAAGCACCATATTTCATCATGCATTTCAAATTCTTCATATTATATGTCAAATGCGTGTATGAATTACAAGATATAGGGGGAGATCTCCATGATTCAACTCTTCAAATGTGCATTGCCTCAAAAGCAAATTCCTCACTATGCACTTCTTCAGGGGGAGTTCTTCTATATCTTGCAATCAAATTCCTCAATATCAGCAGTTACACTTCATATGTTTATCCCCATTTGAAACTTAACCTATATTGTCATCAATCACCAAAAAGGGGGAGATTGTGAGTGCATCCAGTGCCCTTAGTGATTTTGGTGTATTGAAGACTTATAGGTTAAGGGACTAATGTGTTTATGAGTGTACACATGTTTATAAGTCTATAAGGAGTTTGATATTTACAGAGAAAGTCGACCCCTAAAAATGAAGTTGTTCGACTGAAGACTTTGATATTCTGAAGACTTTCTGAAGACTTTGAAAGTGAAGAAATTGGTGTGACCTTGAAGACTTGGTATTCATTTGAGGAACATGAAGCGTGAAGACTTTTGTTTTCATAGTTTTGTTTTCTCTTTCTTGAGTCATAGGAAACACCGTACTGTTAAAGGTGGTCGAGGAAATACTAAGGAAATTTTTCCATGTGATGCTCAACTCAAAATCCTACACCTACCAATCCCTTCGAGTGAAGCCTTTGGAAATCTCATACAACTCAGTCAATTTTTTCAGTGACAGAGACGAAGT
Organism: Aegilops bicornis; assembly: GCA_021605145.1. Lineage (NCBI taxonomy): Eukaryota > Viridiplantae > Streptophyta > Magnoliopsida > Poales > Poaceae > Aegilops > Aegilops bicornis. The sequence continues at coordinate 696,183,567 of CM038672.1, read as the reverse complement.
TCTTCTGGTCGCTGAGGAATTTGTTCTGACTGAGGAGTTAGGAATTCGCCAGTGCGGATTGCCTACACAGTGAGGAACATGATAGCCCTGAGGAATTTGAGAGTCAAATTTCCGACCGTTGCTGTGCTGCGCGCCAGCTGTCCCAAAATATCTTATCCACCTAACGGTCATATCATTGAAGGGCATTTATGTCTTATCATGTCGGGCTGCTCCCTAGGCTATAAATAGCCACCCCCTACAACCACTAGCTGGTTGGCTGCTCCGGGAGAACTTGACACTTGTCATTTGAGAGCAACCCATCCTCCGAGGACTTTGAGCGAAAATCATCGAGTGAGGAAAAACCCAAAAACCAAACTCCTACAAACCCAAAGTGATTGAGCATCACTGAAGAGATTGATCCTGCGTGGATCCGACGCTTGTTACCTTTGAAGACTGTGCTTCTTCCAGACGGTTAGGCGTCATGGTCTAGAGCATCCAAGAGGAATTATGGATCGCCGAGTGACCAAGTCTGTGAAGGTTTGGAAGTCGCCTGAAGACTTACCACGAATGATTGGACGAGGTCTGTGTGACCTTAGTTCAAGGAGAATATGGTGAGGACTTGGTGTCCTGAGCTGCGTGCTCAGCGACTGGGTGTCCGGGACTGTGTGTCCTCGAGTTTAAATACTCAGCCGCTCCAACCAGACGTACAACTGAGACAGCAGTTGGAACTGGTCTACCAAATCATTGTCTTCACCAACCTAACTGGTTCTATTTCCTCAACCCTTTCATTTCCTCATTACTGTGTTGAGTGTTCGTTCATATCTGTGTTTGAAGACTTTGACTGAAGACTTTCTCAATTTCCTCAGTTCAATTTCTTCAGTCTGTTTGTCTTCATCTTGTGCTATCCTGTGTTTACGCTTTCTGTACTCTTTGATTGTCTTCATTTCATCATGATGACCATGCCCGCATTCTCTTATGCTTACTTCTGAGTACTTATTCCGCTGCAAGTAGTTCTTCACTTAGGAATTTCCTCACCGGCAAATTCCTCATTGAAGAATTCATAAAAATCGCCTATTCACCCCCCTCTAGTCGATAGAACGCACTTTCAGAGATGGGGTGAGGCGGCGAATAGCTCTGAAGTTCAGCCTAGGCTCGCGAGGGGATCCATCGGCCTCCCGGGATGCGGATGCATCAGCGGCCGATCGATCCATCCGACGCGGTCGAACCGCCTGCGTGGAAAGGGCGGGACGTGGACGATGTTGAGTCAACCATGGTCTTCGGTGAAATGCACGCTGCACCAGCAGCAGTAGCTTCCTTGGCCTGTAAGGAAGCAACAGGTTCCTAATAATTACCTAGTAGTTTACTTAGCTAGCTAGTAGTTTCCAGGAATGTAATGTGCATGTACGTAGTAGTTTGCTAGCAGTTTTTTCTAGGGTTTAGTTGACTTGACCCGGGCTGACCTGTGGCCTATAAAAGGAGATGAATCCCATCGGTTGTAATAAGGCCATTCCACTCCGTATCAATCAAGCCTCCTCTACTAGTGCTTGTGTGTGAGCTTTGCTAGTGTGCATTAGCACAGGTAGTACTAACACACAACCGCTACTCTGTGTAGTTTAGCTCTTCCTCGCCTTCGCCAGATCCTCGGAAGCCGGCTACTCTGTAGTTGGGCTAACAATTGGCATCAGAGCCTCAAGTTACGGTAGCCATGGCCGGTGCAAAAGGAGTGCAGCAACGCACCAACTCGGGTGGTTCCCAGTCGTGGCCATCACAGGACGGCTCCCTGTCGCCGCCTCCGGAGGAGCGGCGAGGGCGCAGCCAGTCTAGGTGCGGACGTTGCGGTGAGGTCGTTGTTAGGGAGATCATGCGCGAGACTGCAATCAGCGGTAGCATGCCCATCACCTTCCCGATGCTCACGCGCTCGAACTAAAGTGAGTGGGCATTGATCATGGAGTGCAACCTCCATGCGGCGAGCCTATGTGTTCCCATGGAGGACGACCTGGTCGAGAGAAAGGAGGACAGGAAAGCCGTGGCGGCACTCATGCGCGCCACGCCGCCGGAGATGCATGGCATGCTCGCGGCGAAGGCAAGCGCCAAGGAGGCGTGGGAAGCCATCCGTACCCAGCGCCTCGGCAGCAACCGCGTGCGCGAGGCAAACACACAGAAGCTGCGGGCGGACTTCGGGAATATCGCCTTGAAGGAGGGCGAGCTCGTCGACGACTTCGCCATGCGGATCTCCGGCGTTGCGTCACAACTCCGAGCGCTCGGCGACACCATGGACGATGCGAGAGTCGTGCGGAAATTTCTCCGCGTCGTGCCACCTCGCTTCGCTCAGGTAGCGGTCTCCATCGAGACCTTGCTTGACCTGAGTGAGCTCTCCATAGAGGAGCTCACGGGCCGGTTGCGGGTGGTCGAGGACCGCCTTGATGACGGTTGCGAGAGCTTCGGGGGCGGACAACTCCTATTCTCGAAGAAGTGGGAAGCGAGGAAGCGTCAAGGACGTGGTGGAGGTGCCTCGAGCAACAGAGGCGGTACTGGCAGAGGCGGTGGTCGCACCCATGGCGGAGCCGGACGAGGTGCGGGCAACAACGACGACTGGGACATGTGCCGATATTGCAGCATCAAGGGCCACTGGGCCCGTGAGTGCCGCAAGAGGATGGCTGACGAGGATGCCGCAGCCGCGGCAAATCTCATGCAGGCTGAAGAGGACGGTGGGCCAGCAATGATGATCGCTTGCGTCGAGACCATGCAGGAGGGCGCAGTGCCTCCAGAGAGCATGGTCCCGACAAGCATCGAAGCCGTACAGGAGGGCGCAACACCTCCATCGACCACGGTGCCGGAAACCGTTAAGTCCGTGTGGGAGGCACGGAGCTCTTCAAGTAATCCCCTCCCGACATCGGTAGCGCTCTCCCCGACAACAACGTTCTCGGGAGACTACGAATGGGGGGAGATGAAGACTCGGGTGTGGGGGAGCCACGCCCCGGCAACCACGTCCCCTGCGACGCTGGTCAAGCCCGTGCAAGTTGGCACGACAAAGGTGTACCCGACATCCTCAGGACCCAACAAGCCCGTGTCAGGAGGCACGGCAACGACGCATATGGTGGGCCACGTCCCAACCATGATGCTGGCGACCAGTGAGCCCGTGCGAGAGGCACGACAGTCTCAGGTCGGCCACACCCTGACAACCAGGTTCTCGGGGTTCTGCAAGCCCGTGTGGGCAACACGACACTCTTCGACGGCCCTCAACAGCTGGTAGGCCATGAAGAGACGATCATGGGGCGGCAAGGCCTCGACCGTGACTCTGGCGACCATCGAGGCTGTGCAGGAGGCGCGGTGCTCTATGGTCGGCCACACCGCAACCCCGACGCGCTCGGGGTCCATCGAGTCCGTGCGGGAGGCACGACTCACAACTGTCGGGGGAGACCCGACAAGCAAGTCTGATGGGAAGAGCACCAAGGACTCCGCTACCCTGAGAGGAGCCACTCCGGACAGTGTGGTGTCCGACACAATGACCCCGGGAAGGGAGTTCCCGGGCAGTGCGGCGTCCGGCACAACGACCCCAGGAAGGGAGTTCCTGGGTAGTGCGATATCAGACAAGTCATCCCCGGGAAGGGAGTTCCCGGGTAGAATGGCGTTCGACACGACGACCCCGGCAACACTGACGCTCAAGAGTGAGGTGGTTCCCGTGCAGGTCGTGTCCATGCCGATAGCGCGGTCGGACCTGTTCGATGCCAACAACAACAATGGCACTCCACATAGGTTCCGACACCTAGGGGGAGCTTCTCGGCAAGGCTGCAAGACGATCGCAGCACTCCGAAATCAGGAAGCACGAGCAGGGCGTACGGGCTACACAAAGCCTGAGATGACGGACATCCCGACGAAGACACTTGGTTGCGTTCGGTTACAGAAGCTGCGCGACAAGAATGGGATCATCGACATCAAGACCCTCCGACCAAACATGGGAATAGTTTGTAATCCAAACTAAACCCAGCCCAATCCATACGTGTATAAGTCCAGCAACCAAACCAGATTAGACCAAACAGCAAGGGATGCAATCCAAACCAATCCAAACTGTACATATTTTCATTCAAACCCATCCAGACCATTCTCTATATACAGTTTGTACCCGAAGTTTCAAACCATGGTGTGGTTAGCTGCTGCCGCATGCCTACTAATTTCCATCGCTGTGGTCCTTCAAATGCGCGACCAACGAAACATGCATGCGGATTCACCATACCTGCAACAAATGGATTCACCATGCTCACAAATGCGTGACCAGAAGCCTTAGAGCAACTCCAACGGGCCGATCCAAACGGACGGCAATTTTGTCTGTTTTTTATCCGTTTGGGTTGGCCAGACGGACACAAACATCCGCTTCCGTGTTTGGGTCGGCACGTGGGCCCAGCGCTGCCTTAGGCATTGTCGTCGTCGTCTTTGGAGTCCGTGAGGTCGATGAGCGTCGGCGCGGGGGTGGCCCAGGGGAACACCGTGCTCCAGAGGGCGTTCATGTTGGCCGCGGTCTGTGTCGGAGCGGGATCCGTGGTCGCGGACTGTGCCGCCGCGGCCTAGCGCGCTGCTCGTCCTTGGCGTCACACTCGAGTATCTCGAGGTACTCGCCGTGGCGGTGCTCCTCGGCCAGCCGTCGCTGACGCCAATGCTCGAGGTACGCCGCCTCCTGCGCCGGCGTCGCCCCAAACCAGACCGGTGGCGCACTGACCCACTCGCGCACTACTCCCGTCCAAAAGTAGCGCTCAATGGGGGACGGCTCCGGCTCCGGCTCCGCTTTTACAGGGGACGACAGTGTCACCGGTGGCAGGACCCGTCGCCCGACGCGGAGAGGGCCATGGCCTGCGCCATGGCCGCCTCGTACGTCGCCTCCTCTTCCTCGGCCGCCGCTGCCCTGCGTCACTCGTCCTCCTCGCTCTCCCGGTAGATCGCCGCAAGGGAAGCCTGGTAGGCGGCCTCCGTCGCCTAGTCCTCCTTGCGGACGACGAGCGGGGGCGGTGGCACGGTGCGGTCTACTTCGCGGATGCCGCGTCGCCTCGCCTCCTCTTGCTCAAAGGCGAACCAGCGCACCCAGTTGGGCGAGTCGGATGCGTAGGCGGGGTCGCGGCGCTACTCCGGCGTCAGGTGCGCCCGCCGGCACCGCACCTACTACAGGCGCCCCTAGCCGATCAGCGGTGCCGGCACTAGGATCCTCTCCGGATCCAGGTGCCAGTCGTGCGGCAGGGTGGCGTCGGGGTATGGGAGAGGCACGCCGCTATAGATGTAGATGCTCAGCCAAACATCCCAAACCCGCCTCATACGCGGGACGGGCCACCCGGTCACAAATTTTTGACCCAGACAGCCGCCTCCAGCGGGCCTTAAATGTCCGGACAAACCGGCACCCCTCATATCCAGCCCAAATATGGAGCGGATATGGGGCGCCCGAACGCGTCCACCATGTCGGACTGATGATGGAGTAGGTTGTAGCGTTTCCATGCTTTTGTGGATTTAAGAATCTAGTATTTGATGCCCGGATGCAGTTGTACTAATTTAAAGAGCGTTCGGTCACTGTCCGTGGATGTTTAAGGGGTCATATTTGTCATGTAGGATTGTAGATGCTCTAAGCCGGTACGTGGTCTACACACAGTGCTCAGCCCACCTCTCTGATATTCGTGGTGCACCACGCGAGCCCATGGGTTCCGCCACGCCGCCGTCCGCGGTCTGAGCTGTAACTACGAGAAGACATTGCCATTACGTGCGAACCGTGAGGAGGAGAAGCTAGTGTCCGATTTGGTTCTCAGTCCATGGTTGAAATAGTTTGGAATTGTTTGGTCTGTGACCAGACCGAACCAAACCAAACCAATAATAAGAAAAACCCAAATCAAACCAACTTACATTAGGAACTCAGCCCGTTTTATCCAAACCAAAAGAGTCCAATAAGAAAACTGATCCAAAACTGAAGTTTGAGTCCAAACCATTCCCAGGTCTACCTCCGACAGGGTTTAGGGGGAGATTGTGAGCATTAAACCCTGTCTTCGGAGGCACACAGCGGCAACACTAGCAGTTACATAGCCAGGAGGTGGAAATGACATGCAGCTGCATGTCGGCAAGAAAAGCAGTAGCGGCTGCATGCCTTAGTAGTTAAGGAAACTACTAGTAGTAGTAATTTACTATAGTAAAAGCTGAGCAAGACGTCAGCAGTGATGTAATGTAGGAGCATGATGTAAGCTCATACGTACTTAGGTCGGTTAAATTAGCTATAAAAGGAGCTTCACTCCTCCGGTTTGTAGCATTCCACTCCGATCAATTCGAGTAGTATCTTTTCTCAAGTGTAGCTCCATCGGTGCATGCTTCACTAGTGTGTGTGCGTACTAGCCTAGAGAGCCTGAGCGTACCATCACTTTGCTCTTCCACCGGTCATCTATCAGTATACTCGAGTGCTAGCGAGTAGTTCTGGGCTAACAGACGATGGTAACAGGGGAGCTTTGGACTTCTGATTTTTCTCATATTTTTACATGGGAACAGGGGAGCTTTGGACCTTCTGTCTAGACTTCAATCTAACCATTAATAGGCAGCAGCTTCATCCGCGTAACACGTAAGCTATCTCCTTCCCTGTAACTTCTTGGATTTGCAAATTTTCTAGATGCTTTATGTTTCTTGTGGATGCCATCTTGCTGAACCACGTGACTAGCTCTAAATCGTTGAATCAAAGGTGTGCTGCAAACAACGATTGCTACTGTATGGTGTATGTCATGTTTGCTGACCCTGTTGTCTGTAGTTTCCAATTTTGTGCACAAATAGTTCAGCTAAATGAAAAGTGTGTGGATGCTAAAGTTATCTGTTTGCTCCAGAAAAGATAGAAAGGGGAGATGGGGAGGGATGCTTAGTCATGGCCTCATGGATCATTGTTTCTTGGTGATCGTGCATATATATAAGACTGATATGAATTCCTAAATTAGTTGATGGCCATGGTTTTATGGGCAGCCAAGGTTTTATGTGTTCTTAATCTACTCTTTGATCAATCTCCATGGATCATATTGTTATTTGTTTTCCAGTGTTGAGATTTACCTGCTCTGTATAATAACTCAAAGTGTGTAGTTGCCTACACAAGTTAATGAGCAAGAATTATTCTATCATTCATGTTGTTTCATCTTTACTGTGGTAATACAGAAAGATGGACATCTGACACTGCTTGTAGATATAGTGAAGTACTCCTGGACCATGATCCGTCCCTTGCGAAAACGTTTGGCCAATCAAAATGTGACTCCTGTGATAACTGTGGCAATTAGAGGCCAACTCAAGGTAGTGAACCTTCTGCTGGAGCAAGTTTCTGGGTTGATTGAACTACGGAAGGCGAACGGAACAACAATTGCAAATACCCTTTATTTTCCTGGTGCAGGGAATCTCCACACACGACAAAGTATGTATGTACATCTGAAAATGTTCTTATCTTTTCCAGAAATATGATTTTGGTTTGCCTACTAGCACTACCCCAATTCACATTGGACTTCTGGGCGCATTTCTAAAGGTAAGGTTGCATGGTCCATTTTTGTAAGGTCATATTTTCTGATCATAACTTATGTCAATCACAGTTCTAATTTTATTATTTAATTCAACAATTCTATTAGCGGTTAGCTTTGCTTATTTCACCTCACTGCATTAAACTCCATAGTTTGAATTTTTTTAAATCTATGAATCCTACTTATGCCATTTCGTGTTCCTCCACTTCTGGCCCTCTCCATACGTGACCAACACTACTATACGTATGCAAATAATGTAAGTTCACAAGCTCCGATCCAAATTATATAGTCGCCATGGTGAGAACTGACAATTGTATTCCTTCTAATTTGGGAAAAAGGTTGTTGGTCAATTTGCTTAAAATTTACAAGAACACCGTCACTTGCTTGCATAAAATAGACAGTTTGATTTATGGCATGCTTCGGTTTTTTGTCATACATGTTAATTTGGTAAGAAAATTTGTGTGCAGTTTTTAATTAATTCAATCTGGGAGCTAGCCAATGGATATTTCCTTTGTTCATTGTCAGTTTTGATTTGAGCATATATATTTTACCATCAATGCATCGTAATTTTACGTTTCGTAAGTTTTGTCTTATTTCTGACGTAAAAAGAGACCGTAAATATATAAAATTGTCATAAAAAATATTTTATGTTATGTAAAATTACAAACGTAAAAACATAATGTAAAATACACATAAACTGCAAATTTTCTTGTCTTATGCCCTATATTTTTATTTTTTATGCCAAATTTTACGTAGTGAATCAATAAGAATGTAACTATTTGAATTCCAAACGTAATTTAATTAAGAAATAATCGTAAGATTACCTCGGGTGAAGAATAATTTATTCTGCACCCTGGGTGATGAATAGTTTATATATCTGGGCTATTCTGTTACGCGTAACAGAATATTATTCTGTTACCCTTTCTGTACTGACGTAGTTCACAGTTTGGACTGACGTGTTTTTCAACAAGAACTGATCTTCCTGCGTGCACGACGGACGGAAACAGGGGATGCAACGTCGAGCTTCCGGTCGTTCTCCGGCGCGATGCTGCGGGCCATTCGTTGCTAGAGGAGACATGTAAGGGGTTCCGCACGTGCGCGCGCTCAGCTGGATGTGTTTTGCGATCTGTAGTCATCGGAGGTGAAGGCGTGGGCATTTTGGCGGCGGACGTGATTTTGGGCGTCATTGTTTACTGTGGTGTTCGTGGGCCTCAATTTCCGTCGTGTTTGTCGTTTTTGATGTGAGAATTATCGGTATGTTATAGTTTTTTTAGATTATTTTCATCTGTAATTTATGATTACAAGTTTTGGTGTTCTTGGTCGTTTTCCACGCCCGCCATGGAAATTTGTTCTTCTTTTTCTGTTGTTTTACTTTCGAATTAGTGTTGCAGGCAGAGATATAAGGACTGTATGAAAAGATTTGCGTTGTCAATTTTGCTTTTTTGAGTTGTTTCTACCCCGGATTCCCATGTTATTTTGTCGTTGGCGGAGGTTGTGTATGGCGGCTGACTGTAAGCTGCGATTTCTTGTAATCTGGTCAAACTGTGTAATTAAGTTGCGTGTTTTTCAGTGTTGTTTTGAATTGCTGCCGTATGTGTAGTTGGACTGCTGCGTGTCAAAGTTTTGTTACTGTGTGTTGACATCGGAGCCGCACCGATGGCTCTGCACTTTGATTATAAAGCCCGAGCCCTCTGTCAGTTTCATTCTACGAGCTGCAACCAAAGAAAAGGGAGATGGATCCTGAGCTGGGAGAGGTTACAGAGGAGGAGGGGGACGCCATAGATGTGAGGGCTGCAGTAGCGGAGCAGAGGAGGAGGAGGCGCAGGCGCAGGCAGATGGCGCGACGTGCTGCCGAGGAGGAACTGGAGGCAGAGTTCAACAGACGGCTTGCGCGTGAGGTGATGGATACTTGCAACTCCAATGAATTGGAGCTTCTTTTCCCAGAGGGCAGGGGAAGGAACCATATTCAGATCATTAGTTGGGCTAGGGCGAGAGCAGCCACGGCTCCACATCCATCCACCAGGGCAAAATGGCGTCGTTTCTTTGATCGTTATGACTGAAGTAGTGAATATTATGTTTTTAAGATTTTTGTTGTGAGGGAGCAGATGTTCGAATGACTAAATGAATTCAACTTTGTTTTTGTCTCTGAATGTGTTGTTTTGTCTGCATATGTTCGACATGTGCACCTTTGAACTGCTTGTTTTTCTGAAGTTGAACTGATTTGCGGTCAAATGTTGGATGGCTTGTGTAATAACTATTTCCTACCAGCTGGCTGCCCATCTGCCTATTTATTATTTTTATAATCTGCGAGTGTCCCTGACTATAAACGCTATCCATGTATGTGTGGTGTGTGGCCAAGTCTTCCCCCTCCCTTTTCTTCCTTCTTCCAGAATCAGATCCTGGTTCCTCTCTCTTCTCTTCGTTGCCTTTTTCTCTGTTCCTGTGTGTTCGATGGAGGATTGTTCATGCGGATGCCTGGTAAAGATGGCGCGCATAGCTGACGACTGTGTGTACGAGTCTGGTTTGGAGCTCACTCAGACTTAGCGGCGTGGGCAACTTTCTTGTTTGCTGTACGACAACCATGGGTTTCGTACACCCTATGTTTGTCACCTGACGGATGGTGACTTGAAGGAATCATGGGTATGTGTTTCTATTCGTTTTGTTTTCTACTTTCTTGTTGGTTTCTGTTTGAAACCCATGGACTGGATCTGCAGTTTTGTCTTATGAATAGCTTGTCTATATTTTTTTAATTTGGTTTTGTCAGATTTTAACAGTAGGGATTTCTGTGTGTATTTGTTCATTACTTAACAGTATTTTAACCATTTTTTGTATAATCCCTGATCTGTTTATGAATAGATGTTTTTACTCTAGGTGTATTGATATCTATAATTTTCAGTTTAGTCAGTTCACATGTCTAGTTAGTTTTATATGTACTTGAACCTTATGAATTGTAGTAGTTGAACTTTTTTGTAAATTCGTTTCTGAAATTTTTATTTACAGTCTTATATTTTTTTTACTTCTTACCATTAAGATGTGTTTGAACATTTTATAATATTTTTGTTTATTAACTGATTTTTCTTGTGAGTTTTTTTTAAATTATTTTCATTTTTTATTTTTTGTCGTGCGTGATCTACTGGATTTTTGTAATGGGGCGAAGTACTTTGTTGGGCCATCGGCCTGGGTCGTTGTATTCGGCCCGGATAGCTTCTCTCGCACGGCTGTGCAGCACGGCGTGTGCGTGAGTTATGTGTTTAGTCCCACCTCACTAGTCGAGGGGGCTCTAGACTTGTTTATAAGCGCAGCCGACGCTCACCAGTCGAACTCCTCGTAACACTTACCAGGGCGCTTATACACGGCTCGCTCTCTCTCTCTTGACACAGGCCCTGGGCCGGCGAGCCTGCGGGTGTGCGGATTACTAGGGATTCGCCCACGGGCTCGAGTTCAAGTATCTAGCATTGTCAGGGCCTGCGCCTGTCCTTGGGCGGTCAATTTTTTTTTTGTGAAACTCCAAAAATTTTTAGTTGATTTTCATCAAAAACTTTGTTGGTTTTGAAGAAGGCATTTAAACCCTTCCAAAGAAACCTCTCTCTGTCAAAACATTTCCCTTTGACAAAGGATTTTACTTTGGCACCTTCTTCAACTCTGGTGTTGGTTATTAAAAACCTTTCTTCTGATTCTCCCCTTCTCAATTTTTTTTGGGATTTATTTTCTTTTAAAAGAAAACCCTAGGAGTTTTCGGTCTTCTCTTATTTTGAAACCACCCATGGTTTTACCATACCTCATGTGGTAAATCTTCCCAAAACCCCTCCTTCCACTTTGGGGCAATCCAAATTGTTCTGTCCCAACAAGTCCAACTCATTTTTGGATTTTATTTCATTTATTTCTTTCCCCAAAACAATTCTGTCCATTATTTTGAGCCTAGGTGATTTGCAAAGCAAATACCCAATTTCCTTTGAACTTTGATCTCAAATCAACTCCTCTGGATAGTCCCGAGCACCCACAACCTAGAACCATCAAGATCCACTCTTCTTCTTTTCAAAATTTTCAAGTTTCAGCTTCTACAAGTTTGGACCAGATTTGTCAAATTTGGTGAAATTCATATCTCCACTTCTCCAAAAATTACACCAAAATTCAGGCAGCCCCTAGTTGCAATGAGAGGCCACTCCACCAAAAATCAGCTCAAGGAAAATTCTCCACATGCCAAAATCATTCTGTCGAACACCTGGCCTGCACTATTACTTTGCACTTTCAGAGAAATTCAGAGTTTCAGAAGTTCAGTGTCGTCAGAGATCGGTCACCTGTCAACAGTGTGCCCTAGCGCGTTGCGCGCGGCCCCTCCTCCCTTGCCAGAGCGCCGCACGCCCCCTTGGACGGATGTAGGCGTCGGTGGCGGCGAGCCTTGCCGGCGTTGGCGGTTTCTGTGGTGGCTGCGCCACCCATGGCGGCCAGCGAGGGTCTGAGCCTGCTCGCCACGCCACCCGGCGCCGCCCTTCGCTTCCTGGCCCTCCGCGTGGCTCATGCACGCCAGCGCACCCCCGTTGCACCATCGCCGTGGCCCGGCAAGCACAGGGCACACCCTCTGCCGCCGACGGGCCCGCGCCACCCCGTTCCGTCGACCCCCCCCCCCAAAGCTTCTAATCCTAGCGCTTTTAGTGCCTAAATGGAGCCAGTGGACCTCCACGATGACTCTCAACCGCAAAACCACCCCGACCAAGCCCTGCGCTGCCGTAACCTTCGCCGGAGAACTCCATTCACGGCCATCACCTCGGATCGCCTATAAAAAGGGGTCCCGAGCTCGCCCTCGAGCACACACCATCCCTGCACCTCACCAACACTCCGCCAGGCCACTAGGAGGACCCCGAGGAGGTCTCCTCCCCCAACTCCGGCCGCCCCGTTCCGCCTCGGCCTCCACCTCGATTCACTCCGGTGAGGCCGTCCCCGGCGCCCTAACCTCGTCAGCAATCCCCTCGAGCACCCAGAAGTCTAACCCCCACTTCAATTTGCCCTTCGCAGCACTCTCCGGCGAGATCCAACCCCTCCCGAACCGCCGTCCGCCGGAGCCAGGGCCGCCGTCGACACAGTGCTCGCCGGCGACCACCACCACCACCCACCGACGCGGAATGATGCACTGAGCACGGAGGTACCACCCGATCCCCCTTCCTCGCCGTGGATCGCCGCCGGCGACCATCGCAGCTCTCGGGCGCCGACGAGCTCCGTCTCCCCGTTTTAAATTTTCAAACCTGACGGGTGGGACCTACTTTGTCGATCTCTCATTTTTATTAAACGAACCGTTATCTGAAAGCGTATTCTGGCAAAATGCGCTTTCCAGTTTGAATCGTTTTCTGGACTTTTCTGCTTAGCCCCCTAGGAAGTTTCTGTTTCATTACAGAGAGGTCCTTGAACCAAAACACTTATATCTTTTAAACAGAAAAGGATTTTTGAGTGATTCTTTTTCTGCCCTCTTCAAAATTTTGTCTAGTTTTTTATCAGATTTATTTGAAAGAAATTTGGTATATTTCTATACACCTCACTGTATTTACGATAGCGCGTGTATTTTTGTATACTGTAGATACCGAAGGAGGTGACGGGACCGCAAACTTCACCGAGCTAGGCCCCGACTACTCCGAACCAGGCAAGCATGTTTGAACCGTTGATATGATGAGTGTCTTGGTATGTTTGCATTAAGTAGTTCCATGGCATGTTTTTGAAGCATCTCGATGAAGGTTATATTACATGCAAAGTTGAGGCAAGTGAATTTCGATAATCCATAAATTGTTGGATATGAGATTGCATGGCCATGAGATGGCATGAGAATGGGTAAGATGGCAGTGTTGTAGCATGCCAGTCTTATGCCAGACCGTTTGACCCAGTGTCAACATGAACCAGTCCAGTTCCCGTCCGTTTTCCCTTCCCGTACTACCACATGTTTTCCGCAAGGGATACGGCTTAGTAAGTTGCAAACCGCTTTCTGGTACACACCAAATCGAGAGGCCGGGATGAGGGTTCCATGGCCCTGGATTAAAGCCTATCATCCGGTCGGGGGCATGGGTGTTTCGGTTGGGACCGAGGGGGGCACCCCTTAGAGCGCGCGTATATAAATTTGATCCCATGCTATTCGAGATTGTGATCTCCCCGTCTCAAATTTTTTCTTGAACGCTGTCCAGGGTGATTCCTGGCAACGTAAGGTGGGATGGGTGTGTACAGGTTAGCCGTGTTTCCTCCGAAATACCGTAAACGGAACTAGTCCTTCGTGACTACGGAAATCTGTTGGCTATGGATAATTTTAGTACAAACTCTGCAGAGTCAAAAATCCTTGAAATCATCTTATCCATGTCCAAGTGCTGTGTTCATCTTATCTTGTCAAGTGTCAGTCTCGGTGACAGAAACTCATGAGAACCACATGAGTGTTAAATGTTTATTTCCTGTGGATGGACTAACCCGTTTATTATCATGTGTTGAATATTTTCCTATGAGCACTATTTCTTGCAAGTTAACCGATATGAAAAGTGAATTTCAAGCCCTTTCTGCGATGTCGCTCAGACGTCCGACTGCAGCATTGTTATTATTTACTTTTGTTATAAGCCCTTTCTGTGATGTCGCTCAGACGTCCATCGCGGCATTGTTATTATTTACTTTTGTTATAAGCCCTTTCTGCGATGTCGCTCAGACGTCCGACTGCGGCATTGTTATTATTTACTTTTGTTACAAGCCCTTTCTGTGATGTCACTCAGACGTCCGACTGCGGCATTGTTATTATTTACTTTTGTTATAAGCCCTTTCTGCAATGTCGCTCAGACGTCCGACCGCGGCATTGTTATTATTTACTTTTGATATAAGCACTTTCTGCAATGTCGCTCAGACGTCCGACTGCGGCATTGTTGTCATTTACTTTCAATATAAGCCCTTTCTGTGATGTCGCCCCGACGTCCGATCGCGGGCACGCATGTCTTTTATTTTCAACATAAGCCCTTTATGTGGTGTCGCTCAGACGCCCGACTGTGGCATGATTTATTTACTTGTTCACCCTTCGAGGCGTCGCTTCAGACACCCGATCGGTTTTCAGTTATTTTTTCTATCACCTGACTTCCTTCTTGCTAATTAATGTTGTGTTACTTCCTTATTTGGATGTACCATATTAATTGTTCATGACGCATTCATGCATGCATTTGTTATATCTTATGTCCAAACTGTTTTGCGAGTACTTTCAAAGTACTCACCTAGCTTGTTGATTTGGCCAGATGCTGACCAAGGCGATCTCATGGATGAAGAGTTCGATAGCGAGTCCGACGCCTAGAGGAATCCCAGTCAGCCTCGTGCGACCCTGGTTTTGGACACTGTGTTATATCCTCTTCCGCTACCCAGATAAATTCATCGAGCCTCACCTCGACGCTCGATGAGCCGCCAGTGTAGGAGTCATGTTATCCACTCCACTGTGTTATTCCACCACCTCTTTACCTCGAGTCAGTATTATGCCACCACTCCATTGTGTCATATCCGCCATTATGTATAATTATTGGCGTGCTTATAATAAATGGTTGAGCACCCCAGCTTGACCCTGTAATATATTCTAATGCTACTGGCTTATTCTATCAAGATTTTATTTACCAGTCAGGAGGATTTTTCCTCGTACTGGACTCAAAAGGTCGGTTTCTCAATAAGCTTTTTATTGGAAAACCGGTCGTGACAAGCTTGGTACCAGAGCCACGCTGACTGTAGGAAGCCACTAGGTGCGATCGCTAATCGGTTATTGGCATAATAGAGCTAATTCATATTTTTACAAATTTAGTCAATTTCTGACAGTCAGCATAAATTTATGATCTGACCACTCAGAATTTTTGCCTACTTTTGTAGATGGCTGGCAACGACTGCGAGTCACAGATGTTCGCCAACATGCCTGATGGGTTCATCAAGCTTCTCTCCTTCATCGTCCAAGTCGCGATGGGGCCATCTGTGCGCCCAGTCTTCACACTCTCTAGGCACAAGGTCAACGACAGTCTAACCATGCACCAGGCCGAGGTGCAATTCAAGGGAGGGCGTATTGAGATACGTCGTTTCCGGTTCTTGGGGAGAGCCATGCCTACGGAGAAGCATGCGATGCAGATGGCAACCCGTGAGGCGATAGCTCGTCTCAGGGATGTCCTTCATTCGATGAAGACTCATCGTTACCGCTACCTTCCTTGTCACGTGCCATACACCTGTCACTACGCGTTCTCTTGCCCCAGAGGAGAGCGAGACGAGGGTTTTGAGATGCTTATCGAGTATCTCCGGGCTCTGGAGGCAGCCATCGACAACCTGGTGGACGACCTTGTGGCTGCCCGCATGGATTCAGTCCATGGCTGTGCCGCCAACAAGAGGGAGCTCCTGCGCACCGCACCGCCACTGACTTTCGTCTCGTCATCGGCATCTTTTGGACCTACTACTCTCGCCGCTACACGTCGCCTGCCTACCACTGAGGAGTTCGACCAAGTCATTGCACCTACTCCAGTTCGTTCTGCACCACCCCTTGCGCCCACTCATGTTCGTATTATCCCGCATAGGGCGCCCGCTCCACCAACTCAGCGCAGCACTTCACGTCTGGAGCCTATTAACGAGGAGGAGGTTGAGTCCCCAGCTTCACTACGCCTCACCCTCGGCAGGCCAAGGGAAATCCTTACCATCTCCGACTGAGTACGCTTAGCCGCCATGTGATGTACCGACTTGTACTATATGTTTATATGTACATAGGCTGTGAGAAGTAGCTTGTTTGCGTAGCATGTAGGAACTGGAGGAGTGCACTAGCCTAAATAACATGTCAGGTATATGTACGCATATCCTGAGTGATGTATTGTATAATTACTGCTTGCGTGTAAGATATGTAATGAGCAGTCATTCTCCGTGCACAAACGTTTAATCTCTTAAATAATCTTGGAGCATTTAAGACTTTTTCCGTCTTCATGAATTTATTGACTTTTACGACTCAATTTCTTTTCTTATGAGTTTTACAAAATATATCCCTAGAGTGAACAATGTCTCATCCTTGGACGCGCTCCATGCCAACTCCGCCAGAGGAAAATTATGGCACACAACCAAGCAACAATTTCACACAGGGGCAGTCAAGTCAACAGGACAGTGAAACAACACTATCCCAAATGTGCCGGCTGTATGAGCAAAGTCAGCAACAACATCAGGAAATGATGAACCAAGTCATCAATATGGGAAATCACCGTGGACAGTATCAGCAGCAATCAAAGTTATCTGAGCTACAGAAGACGCGTCCCCAAACATTTTCTCATACTGACAAACCTCTTGAGGCCGAGGACTGGCTTCGAGACATGGAAAGAAAATTAATTATTGCCCAGTGTTCAGATCTTGAGAAAGTGCTTTGTGCACCGCACTATCTCGCTGGAGCAGCCGCATCATGGTGGGAAAATTTCCTACACATGCACCCCAACGAAAATAATATAACCTGGGAGGAGTTCAAAGAAGGTTTTCGTGGGGCACATATTCCTAAGAGTCTTATGAAGATCAAAAAAGAGAGAATTTGATGACCTCAAGCAAAGGACAATGACGGTGTCAGAATACAACAGTTAGTTTACTCTGTTGTCTCGCTACGCCAACGAGGAGCGTATGTCTGAAAGCAAGAAGATGGAAAATTTCCTAGACGGTCTAACGCCCGCGCTTAAATGCCAGCTGGTTGTGCACACCTTCCCAGATTTTAAAACGCTGGAGGATAAGGCCATTACTTTGGAAAATGAGAGACGCAGCTTGGAAGATTTTCGCAAGCGAAAAAGGGACCAGACTAATCATGCTCGCAACCACCGCAGCAAGACAGATTTTCAGAAAGGTGGGACACCCAAACCCACGACAAATGTCTCACGCCCAATCAAGAATTTCCATGCAAGGGACAAGGAGTTCACATACCGCCCAGGCGTTACTTGCTACGCTTGTGGAGAAGAAGGGAACTATGCCAAGCAGTGCCCCAAGCCAAGGAACTCGACCCCAAAGCCGAACAACGGAGGTAATAATTCGGCGCCAAAGCGCAACAATTTCGACCCAAATAACAACCACATGAAGGGTCATCTGAACCACGTGACCAAAGAGGAAGCACAGAATGCCCTAGATATCGTACTCGGTACGTTTCCTGTCAGCACAATACCTCATGGTTTTGTTTGATTCTGGAGCTTCTCACTCATTCATTTCGAAAAGTTTTGCCTTGCGAAATAATTTTTCGATGCTTCCCTTGGAAAAATCTATGATCGTCAAGTCCCCTGGAATTAAGCAAGTGACCCAAAGTTATTGCCAAGGTATGGTTATTGAGTTTGAAGGGTTGAAGTTTCGCGCCAATCTTATTGTGTTGGAAAATAAAGGACTGGATGTCATCTTAGGGATGGGTTGGTTAACCACCAACAAAGTTTTTATTGACTGCTTCAACCGGACCATGATTCTCACCCACCACCACGGGAAGACAATAAAAGTTTCGGCCAAAGAAAGAAAAATACCCCGGCAACCGAGATTGAACAAGGTGGATATTTCTGAATTAAGCAAGGTTCCAGTAGTGTGTGAATTTCCAGACGTATTTCCCGAAGAACTACCAGGCATGCCACCAGACCGAGAGATAGAATTCAGCATTGAGCTAGCACCCGGAACCGCCCCATATACAAGAAACCATACAGAATGGCACCATCCGAATTGGTAGAACTGAAGAAGCAAATAAAAGAATTCTTGGACAAAGGATATATCTGAGCCAGCTCCTCACCTTGGGGTTCACCAATTTTATTTGCCAAAAAGAAGGATGGAACACTGAGGTTGTGCATAGACTATCGAGCACTTAATATGGTCACAATCAAGAACAAATACCCGATGCCACGGATAAATGATTTATTTGATCAGCTCGCTCAGGCCAAGGTATTCTCAAAAATCGACTTGAGGTCGGGATACCATCAGTTAAAAATACGAACAGAAGATATTCCCAAGACGACATTCACCTCCAGATACGGATTATATGAGTTCACCGTAATGCCATTTGGACTAACGAATGCCCCCGCATATTTTGTTCACCTCATGTACAAAGTATTTATGAAGTTTATGGACAAGTTTGTTGTGGTATTTATCGACGATATTCTGATATACTCCAAGACACCAGAAGAGCACGCTGAACATCTCCGAATTATACTAGGGGAACTCAGGAAACGTCAATTGTACGCTAAATTCAGCAAGTGTGAATTTTGGCTAAGGCAAGTAGGTTTTCTGGGCCACGTACTGACCCAAGAAGGTATTGCCGTAGACCCGGAAAAAGTCAAGGCCGTACTTGGCTGGAAACCACCAGCCAGTGTAACGGACGTACGAAGTTTCTTGGGAATGGCAGGATATCACTGAAGATTTATTGAAGGATTCTCCACCATAGCAAAGCCAATGACGCAGCTACTCAAGAAAGACAAGAAGTTTGAATGGACGGAAGCTTGCAAGAAAAGTTTCCAAGAATTAAAAAGGAAATTAACGACAACACCAGTATTAATTGTGCCAGACATACACAAGAATTTTGAGGTATATTGGGAAGCATCCCGGAAAGGCCTCGGATGCGTGTTGATGCAAGAAGGCAAGGTAGTCGCATATGTCTCCAGACAACTTCGCAAGCATGAGGAAAATTATCCTACTCATGACCTGGAGTTAGCAGCAGTTATTCATGCACTCAAGAAATGGAGACACTCTTTACTTGGAAATCGTTGTGAAATATACACGGACCATAAGAGTATATTTTCACACAACCGGAACTGAATTTACAGCAACGACGCTGGTTGGAATTAGTGAAGGATTATGACGTTGGAATCCACTACCATCCAGGAAAAGCAAATGTAGTGGCAGACGCTCTAAGTCGGAACCCTAGCCCAAACGACGACAGCCTGCCGAACCTGAGACCTGAATTTCGGCAGGAGTTTGCTAAGCTCAACTTGCTGGTAGTCACCAAAGGCAGCGTATCGAATTTAGAAATACAGCCTACCCTGATGGAAAAGATTAAGGAGGCTCAGCATGGACACCCCAGCATTGAAGGCATTAAACGGAAAGTGAGTTTGGGCAAGGCCTCAGAATTCGTTATCGACGAACAGGGAATATTGTTATACGGAGATAGACTTTGCGTACCAAATATCAAGGACCTTAAACAGCAAATCTTAGCTGAAGGCCACACCGCTCCGTATTCTATCCATCCTGGAGGAACAAAAATGTACAAGGATATTCAGGAGAAATTTTGGTGGCACGGTCTAAAAAGGGACATATCCACGTTCATCGCATGTTGTGACTCTTGTCAACGCATCAAGGCCGAGCACCAGAAACCGGCCGGACTTTCGCAGCCAAATAAAATACCCGAGTGGAAATGGGACGAGATTGGAATGGATTTTATTGTTGGGCTACCTCGGTCACGGCACGGAAATGATGCCATATGGGTCATCACTGATAGACTAACTAAAGTAGCACACTTCATCCCCGTGAAGACAACCCACACCACTCAGAAGCTTGCCATGCTTTATCTCTCCCGTATAAATGCGCTTACATGGAGTCCCAAAGACAATAATATCGCATGAGGCACTCAATTTATCTCCCGATTATGGGATCACTTACAACAAGCTCTGGGAACTCAAGCGGCATTCAAGACCGCATACCACCCCTGCATCGATGGACAAATCGAACGCGTAAACCAAATTCTAGAAGACATGCTGAGAGCATGTGTCCTCACCTATGGGACCAGTTGGGAAGAGAGCTTACCATACGCAGAGTTCGCATACAACAACAGTTATCAAGCCAGCCTGCAAATGGCACCATTTGAGGCTACATGCAGCGGAGATGTCGTACCCGCTAAATTGGTCGAAACCGGAGACAGCCATATCTTCGGCCCAGACATGCTCAAGGAGGCTGAAGATAAAGTTAAGGTGATTAGGGATCGACTCAAGACAGCCCAAAGTCGACAGAAGAGTTATTACGATCAAAAACATCGGGGAGTCAGCTTTGAACCCGGTGAGTTTGTGTACCTACGAGTATCTCCTATGAGGGGCCTGCAACGATTCAAGATTAAAGGGAAGCTAGCACCAAGATTCATCGGACCATTCTGTATAGTGGCACGGAGAGGCATGGTAGCCTACCAGCTAGACTTACCCGAGGATTTATCCGACGTCCACGACGTGTTCCACGTCTCGCAATTATGGAAGTGCGTAAGCAACCCAGAGAAACAGGTATCCCATGAAAACATTGACGTGCAGCCAGACCTCACATATCGGGAGCATCCAATAAAAATCTTGGAGGAGTCTGAAAGGAGGACCCGACAGAAAACCATCAAATTTTTCAGAGTTCAATGGAGCAACCACACCGAGAGTGAAGCCACTTGGGAAATGGAGGATTTTCTTCGGACAGAGCACCCACACTTATTTGAGGTTCAGCTGAAATCTCGGGGAAGAGATTTTTCCTAAGGGGGTAGGTGTTGTGAAACTCCAAAAAAATTTAGTTGATTTTCATCAAAAACTTTGTTGGTTTTGAAGAAGGTCATTTAAACCCTTCCAAAGAAACCTCTCTCTCTCAAAACCTTTCCCTTTGGCAAAGGATTTTATTTTGGCACCTTCTTCAACTCTGGTGTTGGTTATTAAAAACCTTTCTTCTGATTCTCTCCTTCTCAAATTTTTTTTGGATTTATTTCTTTTAAAAGAAAACCCTAGGAGTTTTGGGTCTTCTCTTATTTTGAAACCACCCATGGTTTTACCATGCCTCATGTGGTAAATCTTCCCAAAACCCCTCCTTCCACTTTGGGGCAATCCAAATATTCTGTCCCAACAAGTCCAACTCATTTTTGGATTTTATTTCATTTATTTCTTTCCCCAAAACAATTATGTCCATTATTTTGAGCCTAGGTGATTTGCAAAGCAAATACCTAAATTCCTTTGAACTTTGATCTCAAATCAACTCCTCTGGATAGTCCCTAGCTCCCACAACCTAGAACCATCAAGATACACTCTTCTTCTTTTCAAAATTTTCAAGTTTCAGCTTCTGCAAGTTTGGACCAGATTTGTCAAATTTGGTGAAATTCATATCTCCACTTCTCCAAAAATTCCAACAAAATTCAGGCAGCCCCCAGTTGCAATGAGAGGCCACTCCGCCAAAAATCAGCTCAAGGAAAAATCCCCACATGCCAAAATCATTCTGTCGAACACCTGGCCTACACTGTTACTTTGCACTTTCAGAGAAATTCAGAGTTTCAAAAGTTCAGTGTCGTCAGAGATCGGTCACCTGTCAACAGTGCGCCCTGGCGCGTTGCGTGCGGCCCCTCCTCCCTGGCCAGAGTGCCGCACGCCCCGTTGGACGGATGCAGGCGTCGATGGCGGCGAGCCTCGCCGGCGTTGGCGGTTTCTGTGGTGGCTGCGCCACCTGTGGTGGCCAGCGAGGGCCTGGGCCTGCTCGCCACGCCACCCGGCGCCGCCCTTCGCTTCCTGGCCCTCCGCGTGGCTCATGCACGCCAGCGCACCCCCGTTGCACCGTCGCCGTGGCCCGGCAAGAACAGGGCACGCCCTCTGCCGCCGACGGGCCCGCGCCGCCCCGTTCCGTCGAACCCCCCCAAAGCTTCTAATCCTAGCGTGTTTAGTGCCTAAACGGAGCCAGTGGACCTCCACGATGACGCTCAACCACTAAACCACCCTGACCAAGCCCTGCGCCGTCGTAACCTTCGCCGGAGAACTCCGTTCACGGCCATCACCTCGGATCACCTATAAAAAGGGATCCCGAGCTCGCCCTCGAGCACACACCATCCCTGCACCTCACCAACACTCCGCCAGGCCACTAGGAGGACCTCGAGGAGGTCTCCTCCCCCAACTCCGGCCGCCCCGTTCCGCCTCGGCCTCCACCTCGATTCACTCCGGTGAGGCCATCTCCGGCGCCCTAACCTCGTCAGCAATCCCCTCGAGCACCCAGAAGACTAACCCCCACTTCAATATGCCCTTCGCAGCACTCTCCGGCGAGATCCAACCCCTCCCGAACTGCCGTCCGCCGAAGCAAGGGCCGCCGTCGACACAGTGCTCGCCGGCGACCACCACCACCACCCATCGACGTGGAATGATGCACTGAGCACGGAGGTACCACCCGATCCCCCTGCCTCGCCGTGGATCGCCGCCGGCGACCACCGCAGCTCTCGGGCGCTGACGAGCTCCGTCTCCCCGTTTTAAATTTTCAAACCTGACGGGTGGGACCCGCCTGTCAGTCTCTCATTTTTATTAAATGAACCGTTTTCTGAAAGCGTATTCTGGCAAAATGCGCTTTCCAGTTTGCATCGTTTTCTGGACTTTTCTGCTTAGCCCCCTGGGAAGTTTTTGTTTCATTACAGAGAGGTCCTTGAACCAAAACACTAATAACTTTTAAAAAGAAAAGGATTTTTGAGTGATTCTTTTTCTGCCCTCTTCAAAATTTTGTCTAGTTTTTTATCGGATTTATTTGAAAAAATTTGGTATATTTCTATACACCTCACGGTATTTACGATAGCGCGTGTATTTTTGTATACCGTAGATACCGAAGGAGGTGACGGAACAGCAAACTTCACCGAGCTAGGCCCCGACTACTCCGAACCAGGCAAGCATGTTTGAACCTTTGATATGATGAGTGTCTTGGTATGTTTGCATTAAGTAGTTCCATGGCATGTTTTTGAAGCATCTCGATGAAGGTTATATTACATGCAAAGTTGAGGCAAGTGAATTTCGATAATCCATAAATTGTTGGATATGAGATTGCATGGCCATGAGATGGCATGAGAATTGGTAAGATGGCAGTGTTGTAGCATGCCAGTCTTATGCCAGACCGTTTGACCCAGTGTCAACATGAACCAGTCCAGTTCCCGTCCGTTTTCCCTTCCCGTACTACCACATATTTTCCGCGTGCCGGTGATATGCGTGACGGTGCCGCTAATCTAGTTCAGAGCTTGGTTCGTCTGTTGAACAACATGAAGCGTTTCAGAACTACGCAAAATTCTAGCTGCAAGCCATGTGAAGAAAGTGCAAATGTTGTTATCAAGCAGTTTGAGCAGGATGAGGTTGCTGCCACCGACAGCAGGGCTGGTGATGGTACTGAGGCTAATGTTTTTTTATCACGAAATGAATGATGTTGGCTTTGAGCGTCCTGATGTTGATGTGAGTCAGTTCTCGGTGTTTGCAATTTTTACTTTGTTGTCCTGATGTCAGTGTTGTAGTTGAACTTTCTCATGTTCATCTATTTATTAATAATTTTCTTTCATGCAGATTGATCACGATGAGGCTACTGGCACCGACAGCAGGGCTGATGATGTTACTGAGGCTAATGTTTCTGATCAGCGTACAAACGATGTTGGTTCGCAGCACCCTGTTGTTGATGTGAGTCAGTCCTTGTTGTTTGTATGTTTTTACTATGTTGTTCTGCTGTCAGTATTGTAGTGGAACTTCCTGATCTCCATCTGTTTATTATTTTTTATTTTTTATGCAGGAGACCAGTCATAATGTTGAGGATGCTGTTGACGTTGGATTTAATGATCCATCCACTGATAAGTGCAAGGTTATTTTTATTTTCATAAAATTTCATGCACACCGATGTGTCTTGCTTGTTCATTGTTCTATCCCACACCGTTTATTGTTGCTCATAATAGTATTGTTTTTTTGCCTCATTACATTTGAATCAGGGTCCTATGGTTGGCGATGAGCCTTGTTTGCCTGTTGGTGATGTCGCTTTGAATGTTAGCAGCAGCAAGTTCGATGATGTTGCTGTGAATGCTTCCAAGGTTTATTTTTCTGCACCTCTTGGTAGCTTATTTTTTATTGTTAGTTTTGTTCATATTATTCACTTTTTCTGAAATTTTATTTTACGTCGATTACTGATGTTGAGCGTGAGGTTGTCCTTAGTGGTGGAGATGATGCTCGTGATGTTCCTTTGAGTAGTGGGCGCAATGTTGGTACCAAAGTTCTTGATGAGGATCTTTGGTGCTGCCAGCATACTTGATGCCAAATCGCCTGGTGTTGCTATTGCTGGGAATGAAAATGTTTCTGGTTGTGAAGATTTGCCGCCGGAGAATTTACTGCCTGGAGGTCTTGATTACGGTGATGCATTGCAAGATGCTTCTAGCATGGAGGAGGTGCCATCCGAGGATGATGATTTACTTCTGTCAATTTCTTTTGACCCCTTGACGCGGGAGGCGCTCTTGTCGTCCCAGGATTTTCTTTCTACAGACCCTGAAAGCGATCAATATTGGTGTCCTCTCAAGATGTCCCATCGTCAAACCCTGAAACTGGAGGCATAATGGTCTCATCACAGGAACTACCGTCGTCGTCAAACCCTGATAGTCAAGGTAAGGACTTGTAAATGGGGCGTACTTCTCAATTTTGGCATTTTGACATGTTCTCTTGTAGTTGTTGAACTTATTATTTTTCATCATTTTCTGCAAGCAGAAAGTGGTAATGTTGTTAAGGTTGATACGTTTTTCTTCGCTGTTACGAGGTTGTGCATGAACCGTATGAAATGGTTAGTTTGGGATTTTGCCCGTACCATTTTTTGTCTCTTTTTTCTTCTCTCGTATGATTATTTTTGTTATTGTAGTAGTTTTAATTCATGTAATCTTTTGTGTTTTTCTAGTCACAAGCCGATGTTTCAAAATAAAGAATGTGATGCCAGTGTTGGTTCTATTGCTAAAGCGTTTGTCCCCACTGGCATGCTCAACTCGAACGATCTTGATGTTGTTTTATATTCTCTATGTCGAAGTACCGAGACACTGACAAGTTGATAGTTCCCAGATGGCTGACGGTCAGTATTTTGCTTTTTGTAAATAGCATGATAACTTGTTTTGCAATTTTCTAACTGTTGTTGTTCTTTTTGTACAACAGACCAAGATCCATGATGGAAATATTGATTCCAATGTGCTAAATTGGTTCACGAGATCAGGTGCTGATGGTTTTGACCAAGTAGGTGAACTTGGACTTTTTGTACTCACTAACTAGAACTGTCATGTTTTCTTTGCAGTTTTGGGAGGTGGGGCGAATGAACTTGATCTGTGCTTCTTTTACACCTGCACTTATGAATGATCCGTGCTTCTTTTATTAAAGCTGCACTTATTGTTGCATGGAAATTGAATGATTGTTCCTCAATTTTGGGAGGTGGATATAAATTCTTTATGGTTATGTGATTTTTTGTTTGTACTTATGAATTTCAATTTCCCTCTTTTATTTTATTGTTTGGAGGCTGAATTTTTTGTTTCATTATGATTTGGTAAATTCATTTTTCCTCTGCGATTTTTTTTCAGCTTCTTTTCCCTACATTTGATATGCGGTCATTTGTGGCTACCATGAAGCCTAGTGAAGAATCTGGGCATTGGTGCTTGGTTTTTCTGAATTTGAAGTTCCGTCGTTTCGAATGTCTTGATTCACTCCGTGATGAAACCTGGGGTGATGCAGTTAGATTCTTAAGGAATATGACAGATAATATAAAGAAGCTTTGGAGGGAGTCCAGTGTAGACATGGCCAAACCGTTCTCACCAGTGCATATTGATGGTTTCTCTTGCGAGTTTGTGCGGGTCCCTCAGCAGGAAAACACGTGAGTATCCGTTTTTAATGATTTTTGCTGGTTGTTTTTGTTGCTGGAGGATGTTGTTCCTGTATTTTTTGGATTTTGTGTTGTACCATTTTTTTCCTTTGTTTACAGGCATGATTGTGGATTCTTTATGCTACAAAACTACAAGACCTATTATTGCCGGGAGGATGGTGTAATTGAAATGGTCGATTACAGCCATGAAGACATTCTGGACATTAGGGCAGACTTTCTTTGTATACTGCGCAACTAGCGATGTGTTTGATGTTGACTTGGGGTTTGTTTGGCATCGAACCCTGTGACGTGTGCATGGACTTTTGTAATTTTTTGCAGCTTGTACTTCTCTATTAGTACTGTCATGAAATATGTATTTGAACTTACGCTTTGTGCGGTCTTCTTTTTTTTCCAGGTGAGTGGCTGGATCTTGGTGAGCATGACTACAGGTTCTTTGGTAGCCAGTTCTCGGAGCTCGAGCACGTAGCTATTGATCTTAGCCAGGGGCGTTCTCCCGAAAAGACAAGATTTGGTGTTATGAAGGGGCGGAGCTCTGAGAGGTTCTACGGCTGCTTGTGCAGATAGCCCTACTACACCCAAGAATCCCATTGTGGAATTGATAGATAGCGATGATGATGTGTTTGACAAGATTGCTGCCGTTGGGAGAGTCGCGAGGAGTGTTGTTGCCAAAGGTTTATCTCCCCTTGCTGGAATAGTGGCTCGTAGAGCTGGTGGTGCTAGGAAAGATCCCGCTTTGGATTCTGACAATGTTGTAAGCACGAAGCGTTCGCCCAGAGCTCCTATAAAGTTTTGCTCCCCTGTGCAGCAGCTTCACCCTCATAAATTCCCTCACCTGGACAAGGCTCGCAGGTTGTATAATCTGTTGCTTAGTGATGAATGGCGTGAGAAGTATGCTGAGTGAGTGTCTCTCATTATTTTTCCTCTTCCTTTTCTTCTGTTGTTTGTAACTGCTAGATAAATATGACCTGGACTGTTCCTTTTTATACAACTCGAACTGCTATGAATGCCTTATCTTGCTTCTCCTTCTTTTTGTTCTTGTGTGTGCTGCAGGAATACATTCTCAATGATACCTCAGCCTGATGAAAGCGTAACTAACTTCACTGGGAATCACATCTGGGAAGTTTTTTCACCTGGGCAAATGATGGAGGGTGATGTAATGGACTTCCTCATTGATGATTGGAAGCAAGATCCCGATAGAAATGCTGATTTCGCATCTGGGAAAAGGATATTGCTGAGTCCATATTTCATCACGGTAATCAATCAGATCGGTTTCTTTATGTTGAACAAGACAGCCTATTGTTTTTACGAGTTTTAATAATACTTTGCTTGTTGACTCTTTTCCGCTGTCTATTTTCTGTTTTGGCTTTTTTGCAGGTTGTGATTGACTGTTCGTTTTACGAGGATGAATAAAAGTGTTTAATGTGGAGAGTGCAGCGAGAGATTTCAGGAGCTATGTTAAAGCTAATGAAGACTTGCTCAGTGCCGACCTTGTGAGATCTACTAGCTGATTTTTGGTTTTTATTTGTTTGTTGTGATTCTGGTTTTTACTTTGAATATTTAACATCTCTTTTTTGGTCATTTGTTTTTAGATCATGATGCCTCTATTCAAGCCTATGGTTTTATCAAAGGATGGAAAGTGAGCCACTATTCCTTATATGTCATGAATCGGTACCGAAGTAGCGTTGACATCCTTGACTCTTTACCTTATCCGAAGAACCACTGTCCTTCGAAGAACACCTATCACAAAGATTGTGAGTGACATTTATTATCTGTACTGGATTAATATTTCTGCATCTTTGTTTCTTCTTTTTCTGAGACCTAAAACTGTGTGGGTTGTTTTGTTTTTTTACAGATTTATAGATTGGTCAAAGTAATGAAGGCTGTGTATGGTGATGCTCAGTACAATGCGAGCAAGCAGCCCAATTGGGAGCTGTTTGCAAAGAAACCAACGTTTGTCAAGGTTCCACTTCAAGGGAAAAATGAATGTGGCCATTATACTTTGAAGTATGCGGGATGCTATGATGGTGAAAAGATCGTTGAGAACATTCGAGATAATGACGTGGGTTTCTTGTTGAGCTTTTCACTTTCTGTTTTTGGCTTATTGTGCATCCTTTTTTTATGTGTCATGATTTTTTATAATTTGTTTTATTCTTTTGCAGCCACGCATTGTTGATTGGAACGCTGAGGATCTTTATAGAGTTGTGTTCAACCGGAATAACCATCTTATGGTGACGGAGCTTCCCAAGGAGCTTCAGGCTTTGGCTCCTGATGCATAGGAGAAATGGTCATCATTTGCATAATGAATTGGATAGTTGTGTGATATATCTCCTGAAAACATTGTAGGCTCTATTTTGTAGTGTTTGATGTCTTGTCGAGTACTATGTAATAACTAGTATATTTTGTGTTGTGTTTTAAGTGTGGCACAATGTTTCATCGAATTCGCTTTTGGTTAAGTTTTATTTTTGTAATCAAGACTTATATAGTAGTTGAACTGAAAACACTTTTTCAAGTGTATTTACGAGTTGTTGCCTTTCGAAAGTGAGATTTATTTTATTTTTATGTGATTCCATCCTAAGTTGGACCTTTATAGTTTCTGTACTCTCGTTTTCTTGTACTTATGATATAGTTACATTAGTCTTGATTTGTAATCTAATTCAGCGTAAGGCTTTCAGAATTTTGGTGCCAAATTTCTGTTTGAACTTCTTGAACTTTAGTAGTTGAACTTCATAGTAAAATTTAAAGTACTGGTTTAAATTAGCTACGTTTAAGAGATAGTCCTATTAAGTTCAAAACTATTTCTTTCTCAATGCATTAGTTGGTATCATCATAGCACTTACCGAATAAACTTAGTTGTACTGAGATTCCAATTGTGCTAGTACTTTTGATTAATTATTTATTGTTTGTGTTGTTTGATGCTAGTACGTCTTCTGTTGTGTTTCTTGTGATTTTTCTCTTTTGTCGAACTTATATCTTTTTGATTTAGTTTTTGGCCTTCTTTTTTTCTAGGCTGTGGTTCTTCTCCAGGCAATGTTTGGTATAATCCTAGCACTTGCCGTATAGACTTAGTTGTACTGAGATTTCAGTTGTATTGCCACTGTTAATTCTTAGTATTTCACTGTTTTAAGGAATGCGAACTGAAGCTTCCCGTTCCTTTTTACATATTTGTAGAATGAACGTACCGTGTGTTCAACTGTACCAGAACTTTCAGTCCTAGGATGCTAGTGACTAGGAAATATGTACTGGTGTTTCTTTGCTTTTCCTGATGCAGTACTTAGTGAATTTCTAACTACTTTTTAGCACGATGCTTTTTAGTACTGAATGTTGTCCTCGGCTGAAACTTAGTCTTTTTAGTGTTCTTCTGAAACTAAAAACTGATTTTTTTAGCGTGATAGTACTACCGTTCATGTCTAAGCTGTACTGAGCGTCGAAGGCTACTATTTGCTTTTGGCCTTTATTTAGTCTGCCACTTTTTTTTGCGAAAATATTCATGTGTTATTTTTTTTCTCCATGACTAGTGTTGCGTGGCAGCCATCAAGTTTCAACTTCAAATCATGGATGAACAAAATAGGAAGCTAGCAAACTTGTTGGACGACATAAGCAAACGATGTACTTGATAGACACAGGCAAACTTGTTCAAACCCTGACACACATAGCATAAGGTAGATGGTTCAACATAATGAAAGCAAACTACAAATCTTAAACAACAATACTAAGGACACACACAGCATAAGGTAGCTGGTTCAACATAACAAATGCATACTTTCATGCATCTTCATCCGCGAAGTTGCAGTGGTAGTAGGGGACAGCCTCCTGCTCTTTTGAAATATCCCAACCTGTCATGATGTTGTCGATTGTCTTCCATGACGTGTACGTTGCGTACACATCTATTCCTGCGTACGTGATGAGGTTGTCTGGCAGCGGGCTGTTCCCCCACAGTTTGTGGTCTGCCCTGTTCATCTTCTTCTTCATGCCTTCGTAGAATGGGTGGATGACGCTGCCTGCAACATCGGCCAAGGAGTCGTAGTATTTGTTGGTCTTTGGATCTTTCCACTTGCGCTGCATGTCGATGAAGCTGTTGGGGTTGATTTCCAAACCAGACTTCTCCAGCATCCGCTTGTCACCTCCAATGCTGAAACCAACAAATGTGTACAATTTCTCCTCCCGTAGGAAGTCTTTGAGGCGCTTGGGCCTGCAAGGGGGGGAGACACACATTTATAGGTTAGTCTTATTTTTTGAGGATTTAATTCTTCTGTTTTTTTTTGTTTTACAAGTGATAATCCATGAGGTAGATGCTTATATATTATGAGTCATGCATGAATGTAGTTCAGAAACTAGTACACAAAGTCCTGAAATTAAATTCAACTACACCGTGTTATTTTTTCTTTTTTGCTATCTTCGTTGCTTCACCAAATGCTTCACCAAATTAGAGAATCATTTTACCAGAGTCAATGATATATGCGCTGCTTGATTCAAGTTTAGTTTTCTTTTTTGTTGAATAAAAGACCTATACCAGTGCTTGATACTTCTTTGTGCATTAATTCTATATGAACTACATCTTTTAATACATCAATTCTATAAACTATACTAGTGCATCAAGATCAGAATCTATGCTAGTACATCAAGTTCAGAAATTAATTTGGTGCATAAAGTTCAGAATGCTATAAACTTTTTTCAGATGCTAATCTGGTGAAACAATCCACTTCACAGTTTCAGAAATGCATGTAACTTGATAAACATGTAATCGTGCATCCACTTCATAGACTATAATAGTTCATCTAGTTGGGAAACAAGTTTTAGTTAAGCTTTTAGTGACTATTACTGGTACAACAGATGAATGAACAGTAGTATGGGTTACAATGGATGAATGTACTTCAAAAACTAGTAAAGAAAGTTCTGAAATTAAATTAAGTACATCATGTTATTCTTCTTCTTGGATTATACATAGTTTCAGTCAATGTTGTATGTTCTTCATTGGTACTAGTTTAGTCTACTTTTGTTGAAATAGGATAACACAGAACCAGTGCTTCACCAAGTCCTTAGTTTATTTTCTTACGAAAATAACATTAGATCAAATTCAGAAAATACTTCACTACATCAAGTTCAGAAACATCTTTTTTAATACATCGAGTACATAGACTACTCTATTGTATCAACTTCAGAAACTACACTAGTCGATCAACTTCAGAATTTAATCTTCCGCAAGATTTTCCAAATAGTAATCCAGTGCATCGGGTTCAAAAATACATTTATAGTATATCTACTTGAGAAAATGCAGTAGTGCATCTACTTTTCACAAACCACACTAGTACATCTAGTTGGGAAACAAGTGTGATTAAATTTTTAGGATACAGTACTAATAAAACAGATAAACCATATGCAGGGCAAATGAGTAGGATTGCTCACCATTTTGTGTCCGCTGCGATGTGGTACACCAAGCAGAGTTCCTCGATGCACAACTACAGGACTGCCGCCATCTGTGGAGGTTTTTCCTCATCGGTGTACTCCACATCGACTCCGATGAAGCTCGGATACAAGCCGCCTCCCTTCATCCTGAGCCTGCTCATCATCTCGTCGGCCTTATGCGGTTATTTGGTGCGAGCGATCTCCTGCGTCTCCTTGCCGTGGAGCTCAACCCCTTTGAGCGTTCTGGTGTACTCGCGCTTCTCGCCGGGGACGTTAATGTCGACGAGGTTGCTCCTCTTGTCCGACGTCTCGGCATGATGACGCTTGGTGGACGGTTCCTCCTCCATGGCCTTCCTCCGGCGACTGTGAGCTTTGGAGAGAGACGCTGGAGGTTTGTGTGCAGTGGAAATGGAAGCGGCAATGGTGGTTTGTGGGAACGAGGGAGAGATGGAAGACAATGGGGTATTTTTGCAGTGCACCGACGGTGGTGTGTGGGAGGCGGTTCGTCGGGGTCGCCGTTTGCAGTGCGTCGTGGCAACCGCCCAGTGGGTGGCGCGGGTGGTGGCGTGGAAGAACTAACCGTCCAAGACAAATGTTTTTTACTGGTGCACTGTTTAGTCTTGTCAAGCTGTACTTACGATCTGCTAAATCCCACTTGCACGTCTCTGCGGTGGTAATGATGGCATTTTGGACTGTTTAGGTGACGTATGGATCTGTGATGTTTTTCCGTGTGGATGTTTAAGTATTGTTTTTCTATTGAAGCCTTTATACACTAGTGTATGTCAAAACATTTTTTCAGTGCCCTGGGAGTTGTTGCTCAAAACTTGGTACTTATTTTATTTTCATCTGTACCAACCTAAGTTAGGCCTTTATAGTTTTTGTATTCTAATTTTTAGTGCACTTATGTTTTAGTACTGTGTGAACTGAATTGTAATTTCAAACAGCGCATGGGTTTGAAATTTGATATCAGAGTGGTGCGAGTGGCCTGACTGATCCTACTGTTTTAGTACAGATGTCGTATGTATGTTTGAACTGATTTTTTTCATAACTTAGGTTGGGGTGGGGGTTTGAGATTATTTTACGACCAGACCGTTCGTTGTGGTGAGGACAGATTTTATATAAATAAGAAATTTAGCAGAATTGACAAATAAATTCTATTTGAACTTTTAGAGTTTTAGTAGTTGAACTTGTTAGATTTTGTATAAATAGGAAATTTAGCATAATTGACAAACATTATATGTTTGAACTTTTTAAATTTTAGTAGTTGAACTTGTCAGATTTTATATAAATATGAAATTTAGCATAATTGACAAACATTATATGTTTTGAACTTTTTGAGCTTTAGTAGTTGAACTTGTCAGTTTTTCTATAAATAAGAAATTTAGCATAATTGACAAACATTATATGTTTTGAACTTTTTGAGTTTTAGTAGTTGAACTTGTCAGTTTTTCTATAAATAAGAAATTTAGCATAATTGACAAACATTATATGTTTTGAACTTTTTGAGTTTTAGTAGTTGAACTTGAAAGTAATTTTTAATTCTGTTTTTTAAATTATGTACATTTAACAGATAGGCTATTAAGTTTTGTTCTTTTTAGAGGTTCATTGTTTTTGTATCATATTTTTTCCTTTTTTCTTGTAGAGGTTAATTGACAAACATTTTTCTTGTAGTTTATATTTCTTTGTCCCGCCCTCTGGTTTGTATACCTGGGCTTATTTGGTGGGGTGTTTTGTTGACGATGTAGGCTATTGGGCCATTTTCCGGCCCAGATAGCTCGTCCGCGCGCCTGTGCAGTGCGTCGTGCGCGTGCACTCTGGGTTTAGTCCCACCTCGCTAGTCGAGGGGGCTCCGGACCTGTTTATAAGCGCAGCCAAAGCTCACCAGTCGAACTCCTCTGAACACTTACCTAAGCGCTTATACACGGTGCTCGCTCTCTCTCTTGACCTGTGGGCCCTGGTCGGCGGGTCTTGCGTTGTGCGGATTACTAGGGATTCGCCCACGGGCTCGAGTTCAAGTATCTAGCATTGTCAGGGCCTGCGCCTGACCTTGGGCGGTCAATTTTTTTGTTTTTTTTTGTTTGTTTGAATCTAGTACTTGACTCCTCCAGTAACTTGGACTGATACTTTTTGTTCTAGTTCTTGTCAGTTTTGTGTGAGTGTAATATTTTTCATTTGAGTTTTTTACCTTCTTTTTTGTGTTTGTTTTTGTGATTATTCTCAAGTGTCTTCTGGTGTCATTTTCAGAACTATGGTACTCGCGTGTAGACTGAGTTCTACTGATAGTGCATTCATAGTAGCGCTTACGGACTGATGCTTCTTTGTACTTCTTATTGTATTAAGTATGTAATGTCCGATCAAGTGTACTGAGTTGTACTGACATGGAACAACGTTGTGTGATTAGTTGCATCATAACTAGTACTTTAGAGAAACGAAAACGTTCCATTCAGAAGCTACTTTCCAATTTTGAAATGATGGATTAAAAACATACGAAGCTACCAAACCAAACTTATATAATGAGATAAGCAAAACATTGTACTTGATGACATAACTAAACTTGTTCAAACATGACAAGCACGACATAATCATACTGGTTCAACCCAACAAGAGCAAACTACTAATTTGAAACAACAAGATAAAAGGCAAGCACAAGTGGAAGTAAAACGAAGGCAGGCTCTGATGTATCTTCATCCCAAAAAGGGGCAATAGGGGCGGTCGTAGAAGTTTTCAGCCTCCCGCTCTTTCGCATATTTCGTACCATCTGTGATGTAGTCGATCATGAACCATGACTTGTACGCGGCGTACGCATCTACAACTGCGTACTCGATGAGGTTGTCTGGCAGCTCGCTGGCCCCCCACAGTTTGTAGTCTTCCTGCGTGTTGATCTTGTTCTTCATGCCTTTGTAGAATGGGTGGATGACGCTGGCTGCAACATCAATCAAGGAGTTGTACTCTTTTCCGGTGTATGGAACTCTCCACTTGCGCTGAATGTCGATGAACTTGTTGGGGTTGATCTCCATACCGGACAACTTCAGCTTCTCTTTGTCGCTTTCAATGCTGAAACCGGCAAATGTGAACAACTTGTCATGCTGCAGCATGTCGGTCAGGCGCTTGGGCCTGCAAGGGCAGAGACATTTTGAATATTAGCATTACTTTGATGTTTGAATTATCCATTTTTGTTTTGTTTTACAAGTGATGAATCCATGAAGTAGTTGTTTATGTAGGATAAACAATGGATGAATGTACTTCAAAAACTAGTAAAGAAAGTTCTGAAATTAAATTAAGTACATCATGTTATTCTTCTTCTTGGATTATACATAGTTTCAGTCAATGTTGTATGTTCTTCATTGGTACTAGTTTAGTCTACTTTTGTTGAAATAGGATAACACAGAACCAATGCTTCACCAAGTCCTTATTTTGTTTTCTTACGAAAATAACATTAGATCAAATTCAGAAAATAATTCACTACATCATGTTCCGAAACATATTTTTTAATACATCGAGTACATAGACTACTCTATTGTATCAACTTCAGAAACTACACTAGTCGATCAACTTCAGAATTTAATCTTCCGCAAGATTTTCCAAATAGTAATCCACTGCATCAGGTTCAAAAATACATTTATAGTATATCTACTTGAGAAAATGCAGTAGTGCATCCACTTTTCACAAACCACACTAGTACATCTAGTTGGGAAACAAGTGTGATTAAATTTTCAGGATACAGTACTAATAAAACAGATAAACCATATGCAGGGCAAATGAGTAGGATTGCTCACCATTTTGTGGCCGCTGCGATGTGGTACACCAAGCAGAGTTCGTCGACGCACAACTGCAGGACTGCTGCCATCTGGGGAGGTTCATCTTCGTTGGTGTAGTGCA
This sequence comes from Aegilops bicornis, assembly GCA_021605145.1. NCBI lineage: Eukaryota > Viridiplantae > Streptophyta > Magnoliopsida > Poales > Poaceae > Aegilops > Aegilops bicornis. The sequence continues at coordinate 696,148,243 of CM038672.1, read as the reverse complement.
CACCAACACCGACGATCCTACGAAACCTGCCGCCAAGCTTCCTCCAGAGCCTGGAGATCACCTCGTCGGCCTTGTCTGGTTTGCTGGTGCATACGATCTCCAGCATCTCCTTGCCGTGGAGCTCAACCCCTTTGCGCGTTCTGGTGTACTCGCGCTTCTCGCCGGGGACGTTAATGTCGACGAGGTTGCTCCTCTTGTCCGACGTCTCGGCATGATGACGCTTGGCGAACGGTTCCTCCGCCATGGCCTTCCTCCGGCGACTGTGGGCTTTGGAGAGAGACGCTGGAGGTTTGTGTGCAGTGGAAATGGAAGTGGCAATGGTGGTTTGTGGGAACGAGGGAGAGATGGAAGACAATGGGGTATTTTTGCAGTGCACCGACGGTGGTGTGTGGGAGGCGGTTCGTCGGCGTCGCCGTTTGCAGTGCGTCGTGGCAACCGCCCAGTGGGTGGCGCGGGTGGTGGCGTGGAAGAACTAACCGTCCAAGTTAAATGGTTTTTACTGTTGAACTGACCAGTCTTGTCAAGCTGTACTTATGACCTGCCAAATCCCACTTGCACGTCTCTGTGGTGGTGATGATGGCATTTTACTGTGGCACCCATTCGTATAGTCAAGCTGTACTTATCAGCTCCTTATCCCACTTGCACGTGTCAGCGTTGGTGTTGGTGGAGGTATGAACTCCTCTACTGTCGTACTCGGACTGGTGATTGAAGTGTAATTGAACGTACCAAATACCAGCGAGACTATGTGTGATGCTAATGTTTTTTTAAAACAATTTTCGTATTTTTTAAAGGATTGTTTATATCAAGATAATCTGTGAGTATTATTTACAGATAAATTAGATTTTCACCAGTACAGGATGTGTTATATTCGCATTTTGCTTGAGGTAATTATTTTTTATGTATTGATGGTCTTTCTGAATTGGGACTGGCAGCAGCAGGCATAGCTTTGTTTTTTCAAAACGTTTTTTTTTCAGTCGTTCACTAGCGTGTTTGTTATTACTAAGCCTTTTGTACTGCCGACTGAGAGTTATCAGTACTGATGTAATAAAAGACTTTAAATTTCTCCTTGACATTTTTTTGCTGAGTTACTGGTTGACAGTAGCGTTTTGCGTCAGATATATCAAGATAAGTTTTTTCAAAATTATTTGTGACTGCATTCAAAAGGATTATCAAATGGTTTAAATAATAATGTCATTGCTTCAGCGGGCACAACTCAGAAATTATATCAGTACTGATGTGTACTCTGCCTTGTACTGACGACTGAGAGTTATCAATACTGATGTGCTACAAGAGTTTAAAATTTTCCTTGACATATTTTTTTCCTGAGTTACTGGTTCACAATAGCGTTTTGCGTCAGATATCCAGATAAGTTTTTTCAAACGTATTTTGTGACTGCATTCAAAATGATTATAAAATGGTTTACATAATAATGTCACTGCTCCAGCGGGCACAAATCAGAAACTAAAAAATAACTTTAGTTCTGATCGAGAAATCGACGATAAAGCTAAATAAGTTTTGGTAACGACAGTGTTTTGTGAAATGCTTCCTCATTGTGTGCTGATGCAACTGAGACTACAAGGTTATTTTTTAGTTGACGCAGCAGGATAACCACTATGTATTGTTCAGTCTTGAGCTTCTCCTAACTGTCCCCGAATGTTGTGCCTTGCCGGCGCTCTTTCCAGGTTGAGCCTTGGCAACTTCATCATCAGTTTCAGTTTCCTCGCCCCCGACACTGTCATCTTCACTGTCTTCGTCTGATTGGCCGTCATTCTCATCAAACTCTTCTTCTTCATCGCCTTCATTTGATTGCTTGGAACTCTGTACCTTGCCTTGTTTATGTTCAGCTCCACTGACCTCCTTGCCCACTTTGCACGCGGCGCGCATTATGTCCGCTGGGCCCGCCACACTTGCGGCAAGTGTAGCTGTTACGTGTGTTGTCTCCATTGGTAGAAAGCTGGGTGGCTCCAATCTGCTTGTTCTTGTTGACAGTGGCATCTGTGCGGAGTGGGCATGTGCGGTAGTTATGGTTGCTCACGACGTTGCAGAATCCGCATGCCCTTACCCCGAGGGGTTTGCCGTCCGGGCCAAATTCCACGCGCTTGATGGGGCGTGGTGGCTTTTTGGCTGCTGCTTGCGTCTTGCTCTTCCTCCCCTTTGTGTTTGAGAATATTGGGGGTTTAATCACCCTTTCCTGCTGCTGCTGGTAGGATGTGCTATTGTCATGTCATTCGCCTACAGCACCATCGAGCTCATGATCTCGCATGTGAGTTTGTCGGTGCTCTTGAGTGTGCACACGGGCAAGCTCCGGTTACTGCTGCTCCTCTTCCTCGTTCTCAAACGGGTCAATAGCTCCCATATGGTTCATCTTGGATAACATTGTAGCAATATCCTGCTCAATGGCTTCATTGTCCGCGACACCTCCATTTTCAGCAGAATGCATGGCGTCGAGTTCTTGTTCAAGTTTGTCTATGATGACCCGCGTCCTTGCCATTTGCTCTTGGCTTCTCAAGCTTTTTCTGTGCACCCTCATGTTCAGCGTCAGCAGTGAGCTTTCAATGCAGTATTGGGATGCCTTGTTTGACGCTACTGTCCTCAAGTCATTTCTGTCAAATGTTGGCTGGATGTTCGGGCGTTTGGTGTATCTCCTGAGTATGTATTTCTCTGGAACGCTTTCAGCCTTAATTATGCGCATCATGCATGTGACATGGACGCAGTAACAGACCTGTATTTGTTTTTGGAAGAGGTGCATGTTTATTGTCATTTCATTTGAACAAAAACTTTGCAAAAAAAGTAGTACAGTATGTAACATCTTTTTTGTAGTCCTTACCTGTGTGGTCCCATAGCCTGCACTCGCACTCATATGTTTCTCCCACGGGGTCTGCAACCACCTGGAATGCGTGCTGAGCCCACACAGACAGTTTTTGCGGGTGGTTGTAGCGCACTAGGTACTTTGTGGGCTCTTCCGTCTCTGTCGCCGTGAAGAGAGTGCTCAGTTTTAGCCTATCTCTGATCTCACTATACACAGCTTTCGGTGGTACAGCTTTTGCCATCCGGGTGTCAAACCCATAGAAGGTCAGCGTGTTTTGTTCCTTTCCGCAGATGCAAGAATGATGACCAAATTGTTAGTTTTTCGCAGGAAAAACTTCTAATAAAGTTTTTACTTTAGTAAGCATGTAATCTTTTGTCTTCACGACAAGTGATAGAGCTATACCCAGATTACCCATTGTCTCCTGGTTCTCTGTCGCCTCCTGGTTTTGACGCACGAAGTTTACGGCCGACAAACCGGTGTAGGTTATGTCTCTCATTTACGTAGTTCTTCTTGAGCACATAGTTCATGCTCTCACTTCGCTGTGTGGATGTCATTTTGGCACAGAAAATTTCTTTGAAGTAGGCTGATATCCATTTCTCACGCTTGTTCCACACGCCCAGCATTGTGGCATCATCGTGGAGGTTGTACTTATCCAGGAGTCTTTTCCAGGCATCCTCAAACTCAGTTGGCATGAGGGGCCAGTTGAGAATTGATGTGAATTCATCCTTAAAGTCCTCGTGCAGGAAATACAGGTACGTGAGGTGTTCCCTGTACTTCTTCATAATGTGCCAGCGGCATAGCTTATGTACTGTGTTCTTGAAAACATCTGCGATCGCCAAAGCCATTGCCGGGCACTGGTCTGGTAATGAGAAAATAGACTCGGAGTGGTCAGCAGATGGTTGTGCATATATACCAATAGAACTGACACAACATTTTTATTGTGTTACTTTCCTTTTCTTTTTTGGAAGGGGGGTGGTGGTTGGGGGTGGTTTTAGCAGGTGTACCTGTGAGGATGCATGTAGGAGCCTTCCTTCTCATGCACCTTAAAAATGTCTTGAACAACCACTTGAATGAATCTGCATCCTCATCTCTTATCAGGGCAAAACCAAAGAATGTAGTCTGTAAGTGGTTGTTAGTTCCTACAAACACCCCAAGTGGCTTATGGTACTTGTTGGTCTTATATGTTGTGTCAAACGTTACGCAGTCCCCGAAGTCCTGATACGCCCCTCGGCAGCTTGCTTTCGCCCAGAATATGTTCTTAACTCTGTTGGACTCATCGAGTTGCATGTCACAGAAGAATTCCCTGTTTATAGCTTTCATCTCCCTAAAGAAGTTGACAGTCTTTAGGACATCGTCCACATCATCAATCCTTGAATTCTTTGCTTTCCTGCATATTAAAAGTTCATTGAAAAATGCATGTTGAACTGGCGTCAGGTCATGCGATGCGTGATATGTTTGTACTGACAGAGGAAAAAAGATGTAGGTGGTTTATGGGAGGAGAACAAGATTGTACTTACACGTTAATCAGGTCTTTGGCATTCATTTCGAGGAAGTAGCTACCAGGGTCATCACCGCCCAGAATGCTCATGATTTGCGCGTGTTCAATGCCTTTGAACTGCAGGTACTTGACGTACTCCAAGATTGTTTTGTCAAAGTTTTTGTGGGAGTGCAAGAAGACAAGCATTTCTGCGGTGAGCTGTAGCATGTGCTAGTGTTCCCAGACTATCTCTTTTACGACAAATGTTCCATCCTTTTCCTTCTTCAGCCTCATTTTAGCCCCGCAGTTAGTTTTGGCTGTCGTTTTGTTACGCTGTCTATTTGCTTCAGACACCTTTGATTCATAAACTCCATGGCACGTGCAATAAAGGTAGGCTCTGGTCTTAAACTTGGGGCCTTCCGACAAAGAAAACCAGCGTGCCAGATATCGTTGTAGAAGTTCTTACTTTCTTCGAAAGTTTCAAACCTCATCTCTAGCCTTGGCAGAACATAAGCTTCAATGTCAGGTGGCTGCACACAACAGTGACCAAACAAAAATGTTAGATGGGGTGGTCACAGCACCATGGTATGGAATGTGCTTGTATTTTTTTCTATATGGATACTTACATGTGTATAGCTCTGCGCTGCCTCGGTGTTTGTTGTTCTCCTGGTTTATGGGCGCCGGTGGTGTCACCCTTGGCACATGCAGCAATGCATCTCTTGGAGGGAGCAACGATGAAGAAGATCTCCGTCTCTCGTTGTACGGCGGTCTCTCCTCAGATTCATTGTGATGTTGCTCCTGTCTATATGGCTCATATCTTGTACTTTTGAACCTGCTAGAGTGGCCAAAATTTCTGTCTTTTTGCCCTGGTCTTTCCGTCGCAACTGCTTTTGCAGCACGAATGATTGATGTTGACGGAGCGATTGGTGGAAGCCTTCTTGCAACCCATCCACGACTTCCTGTCCTTGGCTTTTTGCATGCGCTGGGGAAGGAAAACATTTGTTGTTGGTGATATTGTTGGCCTCGTTGCAACCCAGCAGCGGCAAAGCTTGCATTCCCAGACATTGTTGTTTGCTGTATAGAAGGACCTGTCCGTGCTTCTGATGATTGCGGTGTATCTTTAAATCTGCTGTCTTGTTGAAATATCCAGCGGTATTTCCGGTGTTACCCAACCAGGTGGTGCCCCATATCTGTTTTGCTCATGAAATGCTTGCTGCGTACCGCCTTTGCATGCTTCTACGCAAACAACATTCAAAAGTTTTTGGGATTAATCTGTTTCGTTTTCAATGAATCGATGAACGTTCATGTTCAAACACGAATGTACTGATGTACTGTTTTTTAGCATTGTTTTGTAAACTGGACATTGAAATCATGCATGACTTCTCTTTTGTTCTTCTATAACTTATGCAACTACACTAGAAGTACTCCTAGTTTATGTATCATTGAACTTATTGTGTAACTTTGGCACTCTCTTGTCACTATCTACCTGGACTGACGCATATGTTTAAGTTTTTTTTAACTTGAACTGAAGATAGCATATTAGATGCACTGACAGTAACCTCGACATCCTAATCGTGCATTAATGCATCTACATTACAAGTACTGCTAGCTTATGTATCACTGAACTTACTGTGTAGCAATTATATATTTTTTTGGTAACAGTTTTGTTACTCGTTCGAACTGACGCAATTACATGACTTGTACTCTTAGGAATAACAACATACAACTCTTAGTGGTAGCTGAACCTTGTCGCTATCTACCTGGACTGACGCATATGTTTAAGTTTTCTTTAACTTGAACTGAAGATAGCATATTAGATGCACTGACAGTAACCTCGACATCCTAATCGTGCATTAATGCATCTACATTACAAGTACTGCTAGCTTATGTATCACTGAACTTACTGTGTAGCAATTATATTTTTTTTCGGTAACAGTTTTGTTACTCATTTGAACTGACGCAATTACATGACTTGTACTCTTAGGAATAACAACATACAACTCTCAGTGGTAGCTGAACCTTGTCACTATCTACCTGGACTGACGCATATGTTTAAGTTTCTTTTAACTTGAACTGAAGATAGCATATTAGATGCACCGACAAGAACCTCGACATCCTAATCGTGCATTAATGCATCTACATTACAAGTAATCGCTAGCTTATATATCACGAACTTCTTGTGTAGCAATTATATATATTTTTTCGGTACGCTTTTGTTACTCGCTCGAACCGATTTAATTACATGACTTGTACTCTTAGGAATAACAACATACAACTCTCAGTGGTAGCTGAACCTTGTCACTATCTACCTGGACTGACGCATATGTTTAAGTTTTTTTAACTTGAACTGAAGATAGCATATTAGATGCACTGACAGTAACCTCGACATCCTAATCGTGCATCAAGTGGCAGGGGTGTCAATGAACTGATGCTAGCATTTGCAATGTACCATCGGGTTCTTCTTCATAGCAGGACTGATGAACTGATGGAGTGACACAAAGGTGGGGAGCAGACATTACCTCCAGTGTACTGTCTTCTTGTTCTACCTCTCGTGGGCGTCTTACTGGCATGTTCTTGCGAGGCGGTGCCATTGACGCAACTCCTGCTTGTGGTGGACGTCTGGCGAAGAGGTTCGTTGAGGAAGCACCTTGCGGGATAATCGCCCGGAGAAGGAGACCAATGACGGTGGGAGGCAGGAGGCGGGGATGACGGCTCCGTCGATGGATCCGGCGACGGAGGGAGGCAGGAGGCGGGGATGACGGCTCCGTCGATGGATCCGGCAACGGAGGGAGGCGGGAGGTGGGGATCACGACCCCGACGATGGATCCGGCGACGGAGGGATGCAGGAGACGGGGATCACGGACCTGTCGATTAATCCATCGACGGAGGAGGCAGGAGGCGGGGATCACGACCCCGACGATGGATCCGGCGACAGAAGGAAGGAGGAGGCGGTGGCGGATCCGTCGCCGGCCAATCACGGCGTCGTGGGCTCCCTCGCTCCGGCGGCCGCCGTCGCTCGCTCGCCCACGACGCTAGCCTCCGGCGGAAGAAGGCGCGTTGGGGTCGGGGATGATCCTACGGTGTTGTGCGCGTCGCGCCTATAAGGGGAGGGGGTAACAGAATAATATTCTGTTACCGGTAACAGAATAGTCCAGCCCTATATATATATATATATATATATATATATATATATATATATATATATATATATATATATATATGTATAGAGAGAGAGAGAGAGACAGAGAGCTAATATGCTTTGAAGTTTCTTATTGTTTGATCCCCCATTCCGTTCAACTAGATCTTCTACAGACAATAGTATAATGGTTTTTCTCTTCCTCTACATGCCTTATATAGGCATTTGTTATTTTGCACTACAGAGTAAGGATAAATATTTAACTCTAATTCCATTACACACTTTGTCGTGCTTCTATGTTGGTAGTTTTGCTACGCTATAGTAGCAATAATCCTTGTGTGACAATTACAACTTGGGGGGCTTTCAAACTGCAGTTCGAGAGACAATCTGTTCGTTCTATGGAGGTGTGCTCAATGGACTTCTGTTTTTGTTACACTACTCTTCAATAAATAATAGTTTTATCTTCACACTTCCAAGTGACCTTTTCTTTTCTAATAACTTTCTACCATCTAATTCCAGTTAGTGCTATTTGTTGTCTTAATTCTCTTCCTTAGCAGGCCAAATTTAGGTAAGGCTAAATCTCGAAGTTGTTTGGTGGAACTTAGCATTAGAATGGCTTGGCTTTCTAGAACAGAAAAGACAGCAGGATTTTTTTTGGTCATACTGTGCCTGTTCAGAAACAAGAAGTGAGTGCTTTGTAGTTTTTTTTTTCAAAAAATATTATAACTAGAATGAATGAAATATGTGAGGGTTGAGCTCGTGAGTTGTGTTATTGTTTTAATAATTTTTTTGTTCTTTATGTTGTTCTTGTTAAAAAGTTGGATAATGGACACAAAGTTATTGGTGAGAAGACCCGGATCATGTATGCTTATGTATCAAGGATTTTTCTCATAGCCATCCCAAGTTGAGCAGTTCTACATACATACAATATTATCAAGAAACATTCTTATGACAAGAAGCTCAACAAAATTCTTACAAATTCTCAAGTCAATCATGCATGATATGTATGTCGTAGGCCAGGCTTTGTTCGTATATATATATCCCCACAAACATGTTCTTAAGTTGAATGTTTGCCCTAAATAAGAAGATTAGGAGAATTCTTGTGTTACAAATTTACAATTTATGGCTTTCATTATTTATGCCTAACAAGTAATAAGATTCTGCAAGTCATGCCACCTATTATTTCCATCATATTGTGTATTTATTATTTCGTGCTGACTTTGCTATAGTTTATGTGTTTGACAATGATCTTGTAATTTGTATGAACAAAACATAGAAGTTTACAATTAACAAGGCTATATATTTTTTGTTGCTTAGTTAAGAGCTAAAGGTTAGTTTTTTGGACTGAGTATGGAAGCAGTCTATGTTAAGCATGATTATAGTAGTACTCTTACTTTAAACCTTGTAGGCAATACCTATCTTTCCATTATAAAAATGGACGGGCGCGGCAATGCGCGCCATCAATGATCTAGTATGCAGTTATGATTGGACCCCTAGCAAGCATCCGCAACTACTAAAGATCATTAAGGTCGTGAAACCCAACCATAGCATTAAGTATCAAGTCCTCTTTACTCCCATAAGCCATAACCCACTTATCCGCATTTAGGCTGCTGTCACCCCCGTAACACTGACAATAAGCAAACCATGAACATATTGCAACACCCTACAACGGGGGCCCCTCACGTTTGCATGAGATGGAGGGCACCGTAGGACAGCACCATAAATAAAATATACAATCATACCAACCAAGATCACGATTAACCAACAGGGCAAAACGAATCTACTCAAACATCATAGGACAACCACATATCATTGGGAAATAATACATAGTGTTGAGCACCATGTTTAAGTAGAGATTGCAGCGGAGAGAACGGGTGTTTCACCGCTGCATAGAGGGGGAGACAGTTGGTGTTGACAGTAGTAAGATTGTTGATGTAGACCGCTGTCATGATCCTTGCCCCGGAGGCGTTGCGGCGCCACCGGGAGAAAGGGGGAGAGAGCCTCCTCCTTCTTCTTCTTCCTTGGCCTCCCCCCTATATGGGAGGAGAGATCCCCCTCTGGTCCATGGCCTCCATGACGGCGGAGGGGCGGGAGCCCCTCCAAGATTGGATCTCCCTCTCTATTCTCTTCAGTTTCACGTTTGCCAGATCTGGCCCTTCACCGTTTCTTAAATTCCCGGATATCCGTAACTCTGATTGCGCTAAAAAATTTACATGTTTTTCCCATAAATTATCTTTCTTGTGCTAGAAGAAGGGCCCCAACCGACGTCTGAGGAGGGCACAAGATACCTGGGTGCGCCATGTGGTGCCCGGCGTGCCCTGGTGGGTTGTGGTAACGGTGGGCCCCCGTTTGTGTTGATTTCACCTCCCAAAAATCATAGATATTCCAAAACAATTCTCCGTAAATTTTTATCGCGTTTGGACTTCGTTTGATATGGATTTTCTGCGAAACAAAAAACATGCAACAAACAGGAACTGGCACTGGGCACTGGATCAATAGGTTAGTCCAATAAATCATATAAAAAGTTGCCAAAAATATGTGAAAGTTGTATAATATTGGCATGAAACAATCAAAAATTATAGATACGATGGAGACGTATCAAGCCACGGGGGGCCCACAAGCCCTCGGCTGCGCCTGTATGCGTGCCCTGTGGCTTGTGCCCCCCTTGTTGGTCTTCTAGCGTCCTCCCCAAGTCTCGTGGGTTTCTTTTGGTCCAAGAAAAATCATCGTCAATTTTTGTTCCATTTGGAATCCATTTGTTATTGATTTTATGTAAAAGTCAAAAACAAGGAAAAATAGCAACTAGTACTGGGCACTAGGTAAATAGGATAGTCCAAGAAAATGATATAAAATAGCATATAAATTCATATAAATATCCAAGATAGATAATATAAGGGATTTTTATTTCTGTGCCCCTGGTTCCTTAGTTGTACTAATTCATCCCCACGCTCTTAAGTTTTGCTCACTTTTCCCCACTCCCTTGCCCGAAGCCCTCAGAACTGGTCACAGCCGACATTGTCGTCGGGACAATGGCTTGACCGTTACGTGCAAACGAGTGGGGCCGCAAAACTGACACTCACTGTAACCAGAATCAGATCGAGTCGCTTCCACACCGCCCCTCCGCCGCCGTCGTGCCGCCTCCGCTGCATCTACCCTCGCCCCCCGTCTAAGTAGCGATGTCAGGGGAGCACCCCATCCGGCCCATCGACCATGGAGATGATTGGGTCGAATCAGAGGCGGATAATTCATGGATTCCACCTGGGTAAGCATCATTTTCCTCTCAAATTGATTAGGAGATCCGTAAATTAGGATGTATTTGACCACCGTTGGCGTGAATCAGTGCAATTTTTCTGAAATTTTTTGGCCTAACTACGCCCTTTATTTCAATTGAATAGGGTTGATCCTGCACTTGCTTTTCGGCTCGAGGTTAGTATGGAAACTAGCGAGCTATGTGGAACTAAACCGCATCTGATTTCTGGATTTTTCTATCTGAAAGTGGTAGAAACCAGCATTTCATTCACAGATTTCCATGAGGAACTCTGTTGTGAGTATCTGTGGAGCTCTGCGGATGCTGTTGAACTGAGATATTTTGACAATACTGAGCACAGATTTGTCCTAACAACTTGTGATGAGCATCTGGGATTGCTATTTAGTTTGAATGCTGACAGTCGTTTCGGTAAAATCCATATCGGTGTGCTTCAGGCACACAAACAACGTATCCTGAAGGGGAAGGGTGTTCAGACATCATCTATCTCTGCAAATAGCAAGCATCCTCGCAGTCCTTGTAGGCTGAGACCAAGTAAACCTAGTGGTTCGGAAAGCCATAACATGTCGGTTGCCGCTAACTCTGCCACTTCTCCTCTCCCTTCTGCACCTGATGTAAAAGTAGATGCAGAGCCTGACAAGGAAGTGCCTCGACATGATGATGAGGATGAGATTCTATTCCCTGAACTGGTAGATAGATTCAATCAACATGCAATGGAAGATGAATATCCAGAGGAGCCTAGCAGCCGTGCTAGATTTGATGACACTGACTATAAAAAGAGGGAGGAGAACATCGACTCCTTAGTTTTACAAGAATATGATGGTCAGGACATGCCAACAATTGAGTGGAAAAGGGCAAATCCTCAGCTTACTCTAGGAACCGTATTCGAATCGATGGTGGACTGTCATAATGCAGTGACTAAATATTTCATTCTCACTGAAAACTCCTATGAGGTTGATAGGAGTGAGCCAGGAAGATTCACTGTTCATTGCCCTTATGATAGGTGTAGGTGGAGGTTGCATGCATCCACTATGCTACAGAGCAAATTGATCAGGCATTACAACTGAATCTTTTTTTCAGATTATTTATCCATTCTATATTCAGATCATGTGTACTGTTTCTTAATTGTATTTGACATCATTTTTCATTTTGTTTCAGATAAAAAACAACCCACAGGGGCACACTTGCCCACCTGGAGGGGGCCGGAGGGGGAAAGGACAAAACAAAGCTTGCAAAGACTAGGTGGGTGGCAGATGCAATCTTGGATTGGGTGAGGGAAACACCAACAATTGGTCCAATATCACTCCATAGGAAGCTATTTGAGAAGTACAAGATTAATATACCTTACATGAGGATTTTCTATGCTAAGAAAGGGCTTTTGATAGGATTAATAGTGCATGGAATGAGATTTTTAAGTTGCTTTATGCCTTCAAAGCTGAAGTGGAGACGGCTAGTCCAGGGAGTGTTGTAGAGATTGATAAGCATACAGTTCCGTACAAATTAAAAGGGAAGAAAGTGGAGAAGGAGTGCTTCACGAGGGCTTTTGTTTATTTCAAGGCTTGCTGGCAGGGGTTTCTGAATGGTTGTAGGCCCTATTTGGCAGTCGATGCAACTGCTTTGAATGGAAGATGGAGAGGCAAGCTAGCAGCAGCTTCTGCAGTTGATGGACACAACTGTCTATTCCTAGTTGCATTTGGTGTGTTGGAGGCAGAGTCCGAGGAGAGTTGGGTCTTGTTTCTGCAGTAGTTGCGCAACATTATACGTACACCCTCAGGTTTAGTTATACACACAGATGCTTGCAAGGGTTTAGAGAGTGCAGTAGAAATTGTATTCCCAGGAGTGGAACATAGGGAATGTATGCGACACCTAGCGCAAAATTTTAAAAAGAAATTCAAAGGCAAAGTTTATGATGAGAACCTATGGCCAGTATCATACACATGCAGCTTGAGAAAGCATGAGCACCATTTGAGAGTGTTGTATGCTCACAATCCTTTGGTGAAGGAGTACATGGATGAACATCATGGAAAGATGTGGTCAAGAAGCAAATTCAATGAAATCTGCAAAGTAGACTATGTGACCAATAACCTCGCTGAGTGTTTCAATGTAAGTTCAAGTCAGTGAAAGGGCTTTTGTTGTGGCAAGCATTTGATAAGATAAGGAAGATCATCATGATAAAGATGGCTCTTCGTAAGAGAATTGCAGAAACACAATATGTTGGCCATCTTATGCTCCCATCTCTGATTAAGGCATTGCATGTCAAGGAAAGAGGACTAAGGATGAAATGCATTCGACCGTCGACATACGAGGCTGAGGTGACATACACTGACTGTAAAAATAGGGAATGGAGATATCCAGTGAACCTTGCAACTAAGGAATGTAATTGTAGGCAATGGCAGATCCGCGGGAAGCCGTGCATAAATGCCCTACATCTCATGACTGTTATTGGAGGTGAAGATGGTGAAGTTGATCAGTATTGCTCTGAATATTTCTTTGTTGCCAAATTTAGGGCTGCTTATGCTGAAAATGTGCCTGCACTCTTGGGAAAAGACCAATGAAACATAGTAGACCCAGGGTTCAAACTATATTCTCCTGTACTGACTAGACCACCAAGAAGACCAAGGAAAAACATGATAAGAGCTGGTGAAGAGGGTCGTGTAAAAAACAACGTAAGTGCAAAAGATGTGGTATCCTAGGGCATATTGCTAGGCTTTGTACCAATCCAGTTGATGCATCATTTGGAGAAGAGGAATAATGGGCAGCAGCAAATGCAAAGGAGAATGCAGTAAGTTTAGAGGAGAATGCAGCAGCAGAGGAGAATGCAGCAAGTTTAGAGGAGAATGAATCAACTGAAGTAGCAGCTTGGTATGTGTGCAACCTTTTCCTTTTTTGCATTTGTTCTCTTTTTTATCGATGGCTAAGCTTATTTCTGTTTGACCCAGCTCTAGGATAATTAGAGGCACATGACAGAAAAGATCTAGAGAGAAAGAAACTTCGGTTGAACCATCATCTGATGCAGAATTTGAAACCATGGCTTACGAAAGTTTTGAAGCTATAAGAGAGGAGGAAGTTATTTTGTCTGAAATTCCTTTAAGGATTAATGAACCCACAGATGACCGTCAACTGATCATCACTTAATTGGTCAGTCAAAGCTCAACAAAACCGCCACCAACAGAAGTGAAGATCACAAGCAACAAGACAAAGCTTTCAGTCCAAGCTAAATGTTTGCTAGTACTTGGGCTCACTGCTTTTTATATTTGATTATTCTATTATTATGTGTACTGAAAATGCTATAACAAATTTACTGCCCATATTCCTGTACCAAAGCCGTCATGCGAATTAATGACATGCTTCATTTCTGAACAAACAGGGAAGTTGAAGATTTAGCTAGGAGGCTCAATTCTGTTTGGCCTGAAAGAATGCATTTGGGTCAAGAAAGAAGAATTGAGTCGCAGCTGATTGGTGGTAATGGTTCTCTGCAGAAATTTTCTGGTAATTTTTTCCATATAGAATAGTTGAAACGGTAGTGAGTAAAGAATTTAGCCCACTCTACTGAATCTAGTTTTGGAAGAACAGAAGGTTTTACATACTAAAGGACAGTGTTTGGTTAGTCCAACGTAAAGTAGGAATTACCTCATTTTTGCACCAGCTCATTCCATAACCGGGTCAAGTGATAATTTGTATGTGGCCGCAGGGTTCAATCACAGGTGAATACCGTGCGGCAGGATGAGCAAGCTGAAGCCTAGGAAATTTGTGCACATACAGCTTCGAAGAGAGGTAGAGACCAAGTGAGCAGCTGCTGCCGAAAAGGCCTTGAAACTCGGAACCGAGCTTGCAGACAATGTGCATCTGTTTCCCTTTGCCATTTCTGGCGCAGGGTCCGGCTCGTCAAAGTTGGGATGAAGCATAGCAAGGTTTTAGATAGATCAAGGGGGAAAATTTTCCGGTCCGGTCGTGTTATTTCTTGGATAGCGTTTGTTCATTCTGGGTCGACTCTGTTTTTTCCGTTGTCGTCGCAATTTTCCTGGACAGAGCAGAGTGTGCAACTGTAAGAAATGATGAAGTCGTGACTGCTGTGAAAGAAATTCCGTTGGTTGGTTGCTTCCTCGTGATGGTACCAAAAATGTGTGTGTGTTGCTGACGTTGAAATACAGGAAAATCATGCGTCGCTAGAACACCTGTCTAACGGCTGTGATCTAGTTCAACTATCTTCTGTTTTTTTTTTTGAAAAGAGGCAAAAGATTTGCCTCATTCATTAAATAAGAGGAATAAAATTTATGTTCGTGTTACAACACTGACAGCACCGCAACACCCAAAATAAAGGTGACCAACTACTCTCGCGTCATCAAGTATCCCAACTTTGTTGCACCCGCTGATACCCAAAGCGTGGCCTCCTTTTTAATGTTGGCGAGTAGAACCGTCGGCGGAGCACTCTTCTGACGAAACACTCGCGCATTCCTCTCGTTCCAAATGGTCCAGGCGACTAGCATGGTGAGCGAGGCCATCGCCTTCCTGTTGGGGATAGATGTATCGGAGAGGCCCACCCACCACCCTTCGATGTTGCTTGAGAGGTGCCATGAGGAAGTATCAATGCTCATCAGTTGCAGCCAGTCCTTGACTAATCCCCATAGGCGGATAGAGAAGCGACATTTGTAGAAAAGGTGGTCAACAGACTCTTGCTCCTGCTTGCAAAGTGTACAAAGGCCACAGTTTGGCCATCCGCGCTTCTCCAATCTGTCTGCCGTCCAAATTCTTTTTGAATAGCCAGCCAAGCGAAGAACTTGACTTTGGGGTAGCCCAAGCCCTCCACACAGTGTGCTCCATAGGGATTTGATTGTGCCAAGGAATTGTGCTTTGTATGCCGACTCGGCCGTGTATTGCCCGCTAGCGGTGTGCTTCCATACAATATCATCTTCGGCATCCTCCTCGAGATGGAAGCCATGAAGCGTTGTCCAGAGGGTGACAAACTGACGGAATGAGCAACGGATTGGGAGGACTTACATATCAAAATCGATCGCCTCGACGAGACGAAGACAATCCATATAGAGTGTTCCTCCATCCGAGGTCGTCTAGGAGGAATAATTGGCCGAACAGTGATCTGAACATAAATATTACAACTTTGAACACAGTTTCGTCCCTTAAGATGAGGTCGGGTGGCGATGACACAAACATCAAAATTGTTCCATTCGACGATCCAAACCTTTTCTGTGTTGAAAATCTTTTCACTTGAGGCCATCTTAATTGTGTTTTGTATCATGCCAAAATCGGGTGTCAACAGAAGGACGTTAAACTGCCGACGAGCGTGCTTGAAGATAACAGAGTTGAAGTTGACAGCACCATACTTGATGTCCTTTTGGTAACTTGCACCTTCACCAAGCACAGAAATGGTTCAGACTTTCTAAACATAGGTGGCTTTGGTCAGGAAGAAGATGCACCACCGACGATGATGGCGAGCCGTGTATGCATGCACGGACAAGCTCTCCCCGCGCTCACGGCCAGCCCACCGACATGGCCGGAGCAACGTCCCGGTTTGCTCGCTCCCTGTTGATCGGGCTTTCTCCTATAAAAAATCCACCCATCGATAGCACATACACAGCAGCGACAGAAAAACCAAGACCTACCAAATTAACTGAAGATGGCTTCCTCGTCGGTGCTGCTGGTTGCGGCGGTGTTGGCCGCGGTGGTGTGCGGCGCGCACGGCATCGCCAAGGTTCCCCCTGGCCCCAACATCACGGCGTCTCCTGCGAGCTACGGCAACAAGTGGCTGGACGCCAAGACCACGTGGTACGGCAAGCCGACGGGCGCCGGGCCCAAGGACAACGGCGGCGCCTGCGGGTACAAGGAGGTGGACAAGGCCCCCTTCCACGGCATGACCTCCTGCGGCAACATCCCCATCTTCAAGGACGGCCGCGGCTGCGGCTCCTGCTTCGAGCTCAAGTGCACCAAGCCCGAGGCCTGCTCCGGCGAGCCCACCATCGTCACCATCACCGACAAGAACGAGGAGCCCATCGCCCCCTACCACTTCGACCTCTCCGGCCACGCCTTCGGCTCCATGGCCAAGAAGGGCGAGGAGCAGAAGCTGCGCGACGCCGGCGAGGTGGAGATCAAGTTCCGGCGCGTCAAGTGCAAGTACCCGCCGGGCACCAAGGTGAACTTCCACGTGGAGAAGTCCTCCAACGAAAACTACCTGGCGCTGGTGATCAAGTTCCTCCAAGGCGACGGCGACGTGGTGGGCGTGGACATCAAGCAGAAGGGCGAGGACAAGTGGACCGAGCTCAACGAGTCGTGGGGAGCCGTGTGGAGGATCGACACCCCCCACAAGCTCATCGGCCCCTTCTCCGTCCGCTACACCACCGAGGGCGGCACCAAGACCGTCGTCGACGACGTCATCCCCAAGGGCTGGAAGCCCGACACCTCCTACGAGGCCAAGGGCGGCTACTGAAGATGATGATGGTGATTCTTCTTCCCCGGCGGCCAGCTTAATTAATTAACTTCTTTGGCTCAAGAAAGAAGAAGAATAAACCAGCCGCACATATCATATACTAGTACAGTAGTAGTATATGATGAATGCAAGCTCCTGCACGCATGGACAACTCATAGTTTGAGGTGGGGAACTTGTGAGGCGCAACCAAGAAGGCAAACCACCCAAGAATTGGTTTGCTCTCCCGCGCGCCCACTCGCTCGACCCCCATTTCTTTTATGTATCTAAATCTTTCCATGACTATGAGCACATTTCGTTGGATGTTTTAAACATTAATGAGGTCCTTTATTCTACAGTAATACATTATTTAGACCTCACAGTTCCGGTTATCAGAGTAATCTAGTGCTCTAAAATGCGGTAATCCATTTCTGAGCTCGGGCTCAGCTGCACCCACCCCGATGAAAAAAATCAAAACAAATATTAGAAAAATTTAAAAAATTCCAATTTTTTTTGTATGGTAGATATATTGATGTGCGAGGTTCGCTCCAATTTTTAGAGCATTTGGACATTGAGCAGCTCTCGGCAAAAATGACAAATCCAGGGTCTGTAAAAATGTTTACTGTTCATGCACTGTTCTGACCCGATTTGTCTTTTTTGCAAAGAGCTGCTCATATGTCCAAATACTCTACAAATTAGAGCGAACCTCACGCATCAAATTATCTACCTGAATTTGTTTAGTATATGTTTTGATTTTTTTACTGACCAGGTACAGATGAGCCTGGGCACCGAAATCTAAAATGACCTTTTTGAAGAATACTGGTTGTTCGTTTTTTTCTTCTTCTCCCAGAGCACCTCGAATGTCATTTCTTCACGAAAATTCACACATGGGTACAACACTTGACCATAAATATTAAAAACATTTTGAATATTTAACTTTCTTATTTTTTTTTATTTTACTGCTTATAGAGGTGTATGTAAACCATGTCCACTGGTAAATTATTGTCCTACCCGCCAACTACAAAGAATAAAGAAAAATGCAGAAGTGAAAAAAGATTGTTGACATGTTTTCAGATATTTGTTTTTCAAATGCTCATGTAAGAAAAAGTATTCAAATATTTCATGTATTTAATAAATTATTCAGATATTTGTTTTTCAAATGCTCATGTAAGAAAAAGTGTTCAAATATTTCATGTATTTAAAATGTGTTGAAAATTTTATTCAATAATATTCATGTATTTTGTAAAACTTTTCACACCTCTTCAAGATATGTTCAAATAAATTTAATAATTGTTCACACGTTATAAAATGTGGCAATATTTTTAGAATGCTTTATATTACATTTTAAAAAATGATTAAAATTGATTTTTAACATATATTTAGAATGCTTTAAAGTATTTTTGAAAAAATCATGCATTTTATAAATATTTATGTACTTAGGAAAATTGTTCACCTGTTATAAAAAGGATGCAAGTGTAATATTTAGAAACAGTATAATGACATTTTTGTAAAAATATTAATAAAAGAGAATAAGAAAACACAATACAAGGAAAACTATTAAAATAAAAAGATGATAGACGAAATAAAATAATTTAAGATAGTAAACAGGGAAACAACGAAAATATCAGAACAAAACCGTGCAAAGCTAATGATATGCAGCAAAAAGAGGGGCTGGGGGATGTATCCCATGCACCGATACTTGTGGGGCTAAACGGTGCACGGGAAGCTATAGAACATTTTAATAAATCTGGAAAAAATCTAGCACATTGACACAATGTCAATGTATGTTGTCATAAAATTTCGTATCAAAATCTCAAACATTTTTCGAGATACAAAAACGATAAATTTGATATCAGTGTGATAATGTGCCAAATCTAAATCCCAACTCATGGTATGTATTACACAATGTTGAATTTGTCATTTTTTGTTTTCTGAGCTATGTTTTAAATGTTGTGAAAACCTATATTAATGTTGTGTGAATATACTCATTTTTCCAGCATTTTTTAACATTTTAAAATATGCAAGTGCCTCCAGAGCATATGGTTCGCAACACGGTGTAGGTGTCTCAACAGGCGGAGCTGCGACATGCATTGATGACGGGACCGGCGGCCGGAGCGGAGTGGCAAGTGGAGGAGCGAAGAATATAATGCGTGCGTGCGATGCTTCATTCTTTTGGCTTGCTTTTGACAGAGGTCTGGGGTCTTTTTCTTTTGACAGAGAAACTACTTTGGTTTTGTAAATACTCTGGTATCGATACTGTGGTTTTTAGTGAGAGCCAACGATCTCACAGTAATTAAAACCGTGGTAATTAGAAAAACTGTAGTATTTTCCAAATACTTAGAAAATACTGAGCTATCAAACAGAGCCTAAATGGATTGGAACTAGTGTGGCCTACAAAAAGGTACATATTTATTAAATGCACCTTGCAAATATGAATCCGTTCATAAAAAATGTATCCTACTAATTTATGTATAATCAATTCAATATTAAAAACAAGTAAAGAAATACTCGTAATTTGTTTGCACTTTCTAAAAATACCCATGAAGTTAAAAGTGTCCGTGTCTTTAAAACATATTCTATCATGAATTAAAAAATGTTCAACATTATTTCAATTTTATTGTATATTTTTCATAAATACGTGAAGTTATAAAAAATGACCAGCATACTCGAAAAATGTCCAACATGTACTCGAAAAACATTGATATAATCACAAAAAGTGTTCACTTATTAAAAAAATCTCGTAATATTAAAAAGTTTCATGACTCAAATATTCATGTTAATCTAGAAAGTATTCATGCAATTAATAAACTACCTGTTTTTTATATATACCAACCTTTCGATACGTCTCCAACGTAATCACTTTCGTATGCTTTATATGTCATTTTTTGTTATTTTTCTGGACTAACCTATTAATTTAGTGCCCAGTGTTAGTTTCTGTTTTTCTGCTGTTTCGCAGAAAAACCATACCTACAGAAGTCAAAACATGATGAAACTTTTAAACGATTTTTCTGGACAATAAGAGACCCTAGAAGGTTCGGTTGAGCACTAGATCAAGACCCACAAGGGCCCCACAAGCCAGGGGCGTCCCCTGGGGGGGGGGGGCACCCTGACTTGTGGACCCCTCGTAGCTCCGTTTCCCCTAATTCTTGGCATATAAATTATCATATGTTCAGAAACCCTCGAAATGAGACCCGAAACAATTTTATCACCGCCGCAAGCCTTTGAACCAATCCCTTATGGAGCCCTGTTCCTGTACTCCGCTGGAGGGGGAAGTCATTGGAGATGTCATCTTCATCAAACTTGATGCATCCATGATGATGTGTGAGTAGCTAGATGGTTCTCTCTCCCTCCTCTCTCTCCCTCTCTCTCTCACGTGTGAGTAGCTAGGGTAGACCTGACGGCAAAGATCATGTTTGCCGTCAGCCAGCTCTTTGTCGTCTACTAGCAGACGACAAAGAGGGAGGGTGGCCCACTAACGAGAACCACCTAGCGGCCACTTTCTTTGCCGTCTGCTAGCAGACGGCAAAGAGCGTAGCTAGTGGGGGCCAAATTTCGTGTTTTGACCCTTTTTTCGAACAAAATCGGGATCTGAGGAGGGATCAGGCAGGCTACCGCCGCCTGTCCCACCCCTCCCCTTGTCCCCCCAACCACCCGCCCAAGAACAGAGGAGTTCTTCCTCTCGCCCCTCTCTCTTCTCCTCCACTCCCCCCTCAGATCTTCGTCGTTTCTTCACCGTTTCTGCGGATCGAGATGGCCCTGAAGAAAGAAAAGTAAGCTCCTTCGATCCCTCCAATTAGTTTTAGTCAAATAGCTTCCAATTCGTCGCATTATTTGATTCAAATCACCCCCATTCTTGAACTAGATTTAAATATTTTGAACCCTAGGATTGATTTAGGTTGATTATAGATGTTATATCGTGTTAGATATGAACTCTAGTCACTATTTTGTATGGTTATGTGAAGATGAACCCTAGTTCATATTATTTTTGGAGGATTTTTTTGATATAGGATGCATGTGGATCTTATATGATGCAAGTAGTGGATTTTGTTGGAGTAAACATGGTTAATACCTCAAGATGAACCCTAGTTCATGGTTTTTCTTTTTGAAAACAATATGATATGATGCACGTTGGGTGTTGTTGGAGAAATATGATACGATATGATGCATTTGAACCATGGTGATTGCATCTTGATATATGTATTTTATTTAGTTCTTGATAGATGTGTTGTATTTAGTTCATGTTCATGATAATCTTGATATATGATTATTCAAAGATTGAACTCATAGGTTTTGTTGGATGTGATGAACCTTTGTTATGCATCGATATGTTTCGTAGTTAATGATGAACCCTAGTTCATGTTGAAAAATCTTTTGATATGCTTATTCAATTCTTTTAGGAGGCCACCTTTTGTGGACGACATCGGCATGAAGTCCATCATGCTTGTCCCTAGGTTCGACAAGCGTCACCGTGCCCATTTCATTGAGAATTGAGTGGTAATTACCATTTTAAACCAAATCTTTCGAATTGATGAGAACAAGTTGCTAACTATTATGTCCATGCTAATTATGCTTTGGTTATTGATTTTCACATATGCTGCCGCCACTGCGGATGAGGGCTCACAAGACGACGGTTAAGATGGAGTACGATGAGCGGTACGCACGGTTCTTCAGGAGAGCCCGACTATTGGATTTTGTCCTGCAGTTCAAGCGTAAGCCGCCGACGCTCGTCCACTCAGCTCTCACGGCTTTGATCGACTAGTGGCGGCCGAACAACTTTCATCTTCCATGTGGGGAGATGACCGTGACCCTCGAGGATTGGGCGATGATTACGGCCCTACCGCTCGAGGGTCGTGCTCTCACAGGAAGAGTGGAGAGGGCGAACTGGCACGATAGGGTTGTCAGCCTCATCGGCGACTGCCCCCCCCCCTACGCTAAGAGCAACCGGACTTCCGGCATACCGCTGCCAGGGCTCCTCAAACACCGGAGCAAGTGCCCGGAAGATGCCGAGCCCCGGGTGGTGGAGCAGTACGCCAGGGCCTACATGTGGTACATTCTCACGGAGGTAGTGTTTCCGGACTGCTCAGGGAACTCTGCTCTATGGATGTATCTGGACTTCCTAAAGGACTGGGATGTGGGGTACAGCTAGGGGGCCGCCGGACTCGCCTACCTATACCGTTCGGTAAGTGAATATCACTTTCTTTCAAATATCATGGACGTGTGCTGCTTTAGATTTTGACATCTTATCATCTATACTTGGTTTGTAGCTTGACGACGCGACCCAGAAAGCGTAAGTCACGTCCGGTATGTGTGGATGTGTATGGGGCCTCTCCATTTGGATGTGGATGCGAATCCCGGTGGGCCGTCCGGAGAAGCTGCGCTCGCGTGCATGGACGGACTATGGCGGAGATGACGAAGGTGATCGGAACCAGACCGTCGCATACGCTTGGGACGTGGTGCGTGTCTACGAATCAAAGGCCTTGTACAAGGTCTTCAGCAACGAGCTTGATGCTCTCACGCCTTTCCAGGTATAAGATCTACATTTTGAATAGTTCCGATAGCACTTTCACTTGAGCTTACCATTGTTTGGTTATAGGTTACTTGGCGGCCGTATAATGATGATCGAGAGTGGGGGTTCGAGCTGAAGAGCATGTGCAAGCAGGATCGGCTTCTCTTCCGATGCATTGTGCCAATGATTTGTGTCTATGCCGTGGAGTACAACTTGCCACAGCGCATTGCCGCACAATTTGGTAAGGCGCAACACACACCACCAGCCGGCATCGTCCACGATACCGGTGGCTACGACCTACACTAGTGAGTACCACAAGCCGTCCTCATCGATTTCAAGTTCTTGTTTTGATGTTTTACATTCATACAAGAACGGTGTTTTACATTCTTTCTTATGCATTGCAGGATGAGCAAGCAGAAGAATCAATCAATCACGGATTGGGAAGCCGAACATGCGAGATACGTGAAGGAATGGCATGAGTGGAAAGGCCGCAAAGACACGGAGAGGAGAACGATTGACTGGGACGATTACGAAGATCACATGCTATGGTACGACGATGGCATCAAGCATCGTTTGCGTCTGAGGCCCCAGTGGACGACAACAGATGCCCAAGTCCTATTCGATGACGCCTCCGAGAATGAAGCCTACAACGAGAGCATCATAGAGCTTCATGGCGGGTTTAGGGAGTACGGACCCCTCATGAACAGAGTGGTATGTTGTTTTTACCTCTTTTGAACCGACGGTTGGATGAAATCAGCTTTAGTGCTACTGACTCATTTTATTACTTTGCAGTCTTCGGAGCTCAACAAAAGCATTTTTCATGCCTCTGATGCGCTTAGTGCTATCCAGTCCCTACCATCAGCATAGTCTACACATGTCCTAGTTATAGAGGGAAATGGTTCTTAGATACGACAAATAAAAAAAGTACTATACTGAAAGAGAGGAAAAAAACTACACAAGCTTGTTTCTGATGTTATCTAGACAATTGAACATGTATTTGCAGTTCAAGACCAAAAATATTGCTGGCCATAACCATTAGCACGGCATCTGAATTCATATGTCATCGCAACCATTTAGCATTCATTCACCTATCAATCTGCCACTACACACCATATTATACTGACCTCCCCATAGGTCATGGTATACAAGCAAAATAGAACCAACTCTAGGCAGACAAAAAGAAGGTAGAAATATCATCAGGTTCTACGTATACAAACAAGTTATTGAACTTGCAATCTAGAAGCATATAATAGAACACAGAACCAGTCCAAGACGGAATATAATGTACTTGAGCAAAAAGAACTATGCTGCTACCAAAATCATTCATGTGGTTCTATAAAAAGCAAAACTTGAACATTTCTTCAAGAAATTGCAAGCTCGGATTTTAGTAGGAAAGGAAATATACATCACAGTGATTCCTTAACATGATTCTCTTGGTCTCATTACATACATGTATAAGAGAAATCAAGTCCGTTGATACACACCTTCAAACATGCAAATACATGCGGTATTTCTCTAACAGAATACACGATTCTCCTCCCATATTCTCTACTGAAATACTTGACAGTGGCCAAATCGAAACGAACAAGAGGGGAGAGGCTAGAGAATTCACTTTCGGACTAGATGGTGGTGATGTTGAGCACCTTGGTTTCAAGTGCAGCAGCTTCTCCTTGGCCCCCTTCACCAGATCAGATGGGAGCAAACCACCTGCACATAATACGCATCAGATGCAGACTTGATCACGAAAAGTAGAAGAAGCAAAGGGAAGGAGAGATTGATACCCTACCTTGTCAAGCTCTTGGAGGAGAGGGTGATCTGCGCCGCATACACCAGATAGAGCCAATGGTGCGTAAACCAAAGCATAAGCCCAAAAAAGACAATAACGAGATCAGGGAGGAGTGCGTTCACTCCCCTCCGCGAGCACGCGATGCAACCTAAGCAATCATCCAGGAACATTGAAAGCAGAAGACATAAATAAGTCACTTGACAAAGTAGTTGCTTTTGTCACTGAAATTAAGGAATGTAAAAAGAGTCTCCCCTTTCATATAAAATCATTATGAAGCTAGCAATAGCATTAATGACAAGATTTGTCACAAGTCCCACTTCAGTTGCAACAAGCTAATGTGTACTTGTATGAGGTGGCAGAGCAAAGACCAAAAGAAGATGGTTGCACATTATCGATGATTTCACATAACCAATCGTTTCAGGTAATGGAATAACATTAGAATTATTTGCACATCATCATCATCTATTGCCTAAACACTAAACACCCAGCAATCCATAAAACCATTTGTTACTGCGAGCATGACAGAAGCACAAATCAATGAGAGAGGGAGAGAGAGAGGTCACCTTGGCAACAAGGAGCCTTCCTACTGGTGGTGATGGTTGGCATCTTTGGTTGCTTCTCCATGGATCCCTTCACCAGATCGAAGCAAAATGCCTGCACCCAAGCGCATGGCAGATCAGATGTTTTGCATAAGCATTGAGAGTTGTTGTGGGAAAATTTTACTTTATGGGAGTCGAAGTTGACATTTCTCTGTTTGTTAGTCAGATGTAGGCGCAATACAAAATCATGTAATGGAGTTGTTTCCACGCCCAAAACCAAACAATGCAACAGAGGTGAATATGCATGCAGACTTAAAAGTTGTGGATAATAGAACCCGACAACCAACCAGCATGTGCAGCTAACTAACCATCCCATTGCAAAGATGATGGATACATTTTAAATCCCAACAATTGCAGGCTGGGCAGGTTGTTTGGGTTCATGGATATCAAATGCAGATTAAATAGCAGCACATATATATATATATATATATATATATATATATATATATATATATATATAATAGGTTGGGTTTCTCGTACATTCATTCATGCACCTCCAAAATCAACAAGAAACCAAGTGTTCGTAGCATCTCGTCTTGGACAAAACTCCCTCAGACACTTACATACAAGTGTTGTGGCTGCAAGGAAAACAGAAAATATCAGGAGTGCACAACTAACATCATAGTTCGAAAAGTCAATGTATCAGGGGGTGCAAAGTAAGAGCAGAGGATGGAACATAACAAAAAAGGAACCACATATCTATATAAAACTATGAAAGCATAAAAAGTGGAAAACTAAAAAAGCAATACCCGCTAGTCAAAAACAATTGACATTGCACAGAAGAACATCACTACACAATGCACAAATGTTCTGCCATATAGTAGCAGTAGAGGATTAACTAATCGCTTGCATTTTCTTCTCCTCAGGACAAAAACAATCAACAACTCGAACCAGTCTCTGATTTTTAGCATTTGACAACAATCACCCTGCCTAGTTATAACAAAACGTCAAAAACCAACGCATATATTCCCATTTCGTCCAGCAAGGCGACAAGATAACAAACAAAGACCAAATCATATATTTTTGCTCCAAAGCTGAGAGGGCATAGTTTTCACATTTTGAATCCAACTAAGCTCTTTGCTGCGCAAAATGCTTAAATTTTGAAATAATCAATCACAGATCTGATAAGCTCCAGAAAAATATAACATGAACTGACCATTTAGCAACCAAGGAAATGATAAAAGGCATGCATTTCAGGTTCATTGACCACAAGTTACATTATGCCTTTGTTAATTCAATCTCTACCACCGGCAATTGGCAAGAAAGCAGGGTGGTTCAACAATACATAACATAGGATGATAACAAATGTAGTGAAGACAAAAATAATTTACAAATCTACTTTACAAATGGTGGTTCTTGAATTGCAGGATGATGACAAAATTACAGCAAGTTATATTCAAGGCCTCATTATATGAAAGAACAAGACCAAACAGGAGCCCTTGGCAGCATTTTTTAATAGAACAAATTGTTAGGAAAGCAACTTAACTTTATTGAAGGCCCAAGGGGCATATATATATTACACATGACTTGAGGTGCAAGGAAAGTAAACATAGACTAATAAGGACTCCTAGACCAATACTCCTTAACACCCCCCCCCCCTCAAATGCAAAGCGTATGCAATAGCATTGCATTTGAAGAAGTGTAATACTAAAGAAAATGATAATCCATATCCGCGTTTTGAGAGTGTCGTCATAGCATGAAGAGTCTTCAAAACCTGTCAGAGTCGCCAAAGGGGATAACGAAGAGATGGCACATCAAAGGAAGACACGTCATCGATAGAAGATACAAGAGAAGTATCAAGACAAGATGGGTTGTCAAAAGAAGATGGCACATCAAGAGAATAAAGCATTGCTTAAAGAATCATGGCCGATGAAAACCAACGGCGAAAGAAGCTCGGCGGCAAAAGAATGGGCTTAAATCAACAATGCAAAGAGAGGCCACAGAAATCCTATTGAGAGGACAATGACCAGAAAAAGGCTGACAGACAAAAGTTTAATGGACTCGCATGGCATGAGAAACACAAAATATCAACGGATTTGATGGACGCAGCGAAAAATATAGAGAAGTAGAAGCCAGAGTAATGCAATGACTAAAAGACTAGCGGCGGCAGCTAGCAAACGGGCTAGCGGGAACACATCAACTAGCAAGTAGGCTAGCAGACCGCATCAGCTGAGTAGGGCAGCGGAACATCAGCAGCACGCAGATGGATATGCGGGAGCATAGCAGCAGCTAGCCAGCAGGAGCACACGCGGTCTTGAGCTGGACGAGGCAATCCAGATTGCAATGGGGTAACCCGATCTGGTGCACGGGTGTGAACACAGCGCAATAGCCAACCATGTCGATTTCCCATCGGACGGATCGGGTCGGCAGCCTGCCATGCGGGAGATCACGGCTGGGCAGGCGCATGCCACGGGCATCACGGTCGTGCTCGTCACCATCTTGGATTGAGCGAAGCAGTTGGGCGGCAGGTGCCCACGCAGCGTGGGAACGATGGCGGAAGACGAGATCGACCAAGAACAGATCAATCTGGAGGGAGAAAAAAAATTAGATCATAAGGACGAGTTGCAGCGTCCGAATACCTAAACCTAGGCTCTAATACCATGTTAGGAAAGCAACTTAACTTTATTGAAGGCCCATGTGGCATATATATATTACACATGACTTGAGGTGCAAGGAAACTAAACATAGACTAATAAGGACTCCTAGACCAATACCAATACTCCTTAACACAAACAACCTGAGCCCCGTGAAGTCTAAGACTCAAATGTGCACATGCACGGCTTACCACAGAGTGGTGCCTCTGTTCTCAAAGTCCCACAATAAGAAAAGTGGGTTTCATACCTAGAATCCACCTGGGTTTCTCTCAGTGGGTCAATGAAGCTAGGAAATAGCTTCAGGCAACCAGTTTTTGGATACACAGCAAGGACTAAATCATGTAGATATGGCTAGTTTATGCCTAATACCGATAGGGAATATAGGATGATATCACAGGACTACTTCTTTCTATGCCACTTTTATCCCATAGTATGTCAATAGGGTACCATTTAGTTCTCCCAAACCTTCCTTACAGATAAGAAATTTTCACTAGGTCGCGGTATTTGATTCCAAAAATAAATACCGTGAACAGTTAAGCAGGCTTCAATTGCAACATTTACAGTTCGGCCGTGAAAATATCAGGACAGTAAAATAATAGTTCAACAAGAGGATGTTGCAGCTGAATAAATTTTAAATTTGAGGTGCTCTCCTTTCAACTCAGTTGTCAACTAGTGATGTCATGGTTTTGAAATAATCATCTTAACACAACTATTTCAATGACGCGGACTATCGGGATCCTAGCGACCCTCCTAAATACCAGGGGGTAAGAAATGATGCCCAGGTAGAAAGAAACCAGGGAGTAGGAGCAACAGGCTTCATGATGTGAAACCATGAAACAAGCAAGCTATCTATAGTGAGATGCTGCTGCCAGTTATCACTATTCATTTAGATGCCTATATCAAAGAAAGAACATTGCATTTTAAAGGATATAGTCAAGCTCACAGTAGCAACTAGGAACCGGGAGATAAAAACAAGTGCAGTAGTATCATGTTCTTATCAGTTAGGACCTAAACCTAAACCATATTGGATCAATAATGGAGAAACCTGGATGCATGCATGTAGGCATC
Source organism: Aegilops bicornis (assembly GCA_021605145.1). Taxonomy (NCBI): domain Eukaryota; kingdom Viridiplantae; phylum Streptophyta; class Magnoliopsida; order Poales; family Poaceae; genus Aegilops; species Aegilops bicornis. Next base: position 696,119,588 of record CM038672.1, on the reverse strand, counting down.
AATAACTACCCAAATACTTCATGATGTTCAGTGTCAAAGCGTAAAATACCGAGCATTAACTCGATTCTAAGTGTTCATTAATCAGCATGCAGTGTGAAATTTCAATGGTCGCATAACTCAAATCAATGACAAACTGCTACAATAACTCGGTGGTCGTGGCACACAGAGCATAAGAAAAAAATAGAGAAGATCAACCAAAGTAGCTTACTTATGCCATAGTGGAAGAAGTGGCGACCTGAGTACCTTGTTACACCAACATAAGACTGCTCAAAGGCGCTTTACCCTTGCGACAGTAGCTTCCTGATTAATCTGCAAGATGAGATGGACCTACTTAGCCTACTTCCTCGCGATGATAGCAAGATTTTACAATGCAAAAGAGCCAGGGCCAGAAGAAAAGTCCAAGGGAGCAAGTTTATTGTTTACATGCTACATAATAAAGCTAAAATAACAACATAGTTTTGATAAAACAAAGAGGTAGGATTTACATAGCATGAAGTACCTATAGTTTAATAATTCCAAACACACAAAATTGTTGAAAAAAAGCTTTTGAAGATCTTTTGAAGAGCTTGACTGCATCCATGAATGGATCGTACAATGCAGTCAGCGATGAAAAGGTTCTTCCAAATTATAGGCGAGAAAGAAAGCACAACTTAGTAGCAACTACAAGAACCAAAGTAACTTCCAAAGACGATGGTTCTTCCTCCAACTCTGAAACGAGGGGATAAAACCAATTCACTAAGAGCAAGTGTTTTCATGTCCATCTAAGAGGATCAAATATATGTAAATGGGCCTTACACCTCATTTGCAAGAAAGAATCATAATCATTAACACAGAGCAAGTCACTAAGCCTGAACATGTCGACACTAACATCATAGCAGTACCATAGAATGCAGACCACAACCACTAGATCACCGGCTTGTTGGCCGGAACAGAGCATGGAGCATGGTATGGCCAGAGCAAATAGACGAGGAAGGAGAGACCGGGAATTTACCTAAGTAGTTGTAACTGAGGAGGCAGCCATGGAAGCCCAAATCATCACACCGTGTACGTCTTCGCTGGGCCACGGTATCGATGTCGACCGCCTTCCCTTAACAAACTGACTCAACGTGTCCCTTGGGCTTATCAACTTTCCTCAACCTATAAGGACCTAGTCAGGTCTCTTGAATGGACACAACACAAAATGATAGCATAACTATATTTGAGCTTATCATTAGAATTTAAAAGGCAAAGGCCATGCATGTACAAACTCTCAAGTGCATGTACCAACTTTGGGGAAACAGAAACATGACAACAAGAATTGATTAGTATCTTACATCATCAAACTTGTATTTGTCCATGTACACTTGCGGAGGAGAATCACGGGCACAACTCCTGTAGTTCCAACCAAAAAAGACAGAATTAAACCCAAAATACTAGCCAGATTACAAGGAGGCAGGATGAAGCCAAATTGTGCATCATTTTCCAGTTTAGAAGCATGATGGAGGGCACCAGATTTCAGAATTGCACGAACATCACAAGCATATGGAGACTATATAGTATACCGGTATACAAACACATTAACAACTTCACACTCACTTACAAATCAGATCACTACATTGACACTAGTGGTTAACAACAGATCATAATTCTGGCTTCAAGTAAAACTGACCCTTTGAGCCAGTACCGAGAAGTAATTACACTTAAAGAAGGGGTATCCAAAGACTGGACCAAAGCAAGAGAAAATTGTACGGTTATTAAAATTCTCGGCAAATCATGCATATACATGAGGTGAAATCTCAAAGTAGCACATGCTATTGGAAAAATATGCACGTACATGCTATACTACCATACACACGAGTGATACTTTTGAAACTTTATGACAAAGTTCTCAAATTTTATGAACTGTGTAAGGAAGCTTGGGTTCAACAAATCCACGTTGAGCATCTAACTATTGTCCACGCGCGTGATATAAAGAATGGAGAAATGCATTAGCAGGTAGTAGTTCTATGGCATAATGGGCATGAGACCCACTGGAGCCTCAAATATAGGCAGCATAACAAGCAACTAGAGGTTGTGGCGTGTCTGATTCGCAAGTTTTTTTTAAGGAAAATATGTGACTGACAAAGTAGTAGCAATGCAATATAACCAAACATATGAACATCCTCATCTCACTACATGGAGATTGCAGACAACTATTCTTACAACAAATAATGAACTACTCAAGTTCTTCATGCAGTTTTGTGGAGCTACTGGATGAAAATAAAAGCTTAATAGATCTTCACGCTGCAATACAACCCCATATCTGTAGTTCCCTATATAGCTTAAGATTCAGTTTACATCTTATACCCGTCATTAACATTACTTTGCTAAAAATAAGAATAGCAACTTAATTCACTAAATTAATTAAGGCATATTAGTGAGCCAGCAGATGCAAAAATCATCATCATCTCTTGGTCCACAGAAACCACTAGCTGTAGACATGCCATCATTATCAGCTCATCAAAGCCGCCTCATTTGAGAGAAGAATCTAAAGATTTGGGACATCAAACTACAGAGTTTTCAAAATGACAAGATTAAGTTACTATCTTATGTAGACCAAAGTCATGTATGTAGACTGCTGAAGTTCAGGCACCAATCTTAGACCAAAGTCATGTATGTAGACTGCTGAAGTTCAGGCACCAATCTTATGAAAACAATTGCATTGATGTTCGGAACCAACAGCTTATCAATAATCTCAGGAAAAGAATGTGACAGCTCCAGCGGCCTAGATTTTTCAACATGCAACCAAAACTTGGTGTCCCAATCAAATTACCTAAGTAAACAGTAAGAAAGTCAAAAACACACGCATCAAGTCAAAAGAATGTTACCGTCGTGCACCTGAAGCACAACACACGCATCAAGTCAAAAGAAGAGTCGCATCCTAGATTTAGAAAGAAAATGTGTAAAAACAAGTTCCAGCCCAAGGGGAACAAGTCCCAAGCAATTAGCCAAACAGTTGCATGCTTAAGTAGATAAAGCATCAAGAAGAGCAAGATAGCAAGTCAGACTTGCTGTAAAACACATACCAATCATTAAATACACCAAGGCTGCACCACACGACTTATTTTCCATCAAGATTCAACAAAACCAAGAAAAATCTTCCATCTACAGCCCAGAGCATAGAAACTAAATAAGACATGAACAACATTTCAATCTAACAGTAAATTTAAAAAACCATGGCTCGATGGCCGTTGGCACACAGAGCATGGGAGAGGGGACAGGAGAGGAATCAACAGCTTACCTATGCTGGAGTCAAAGAAGAAGCGCCCACAGGAGGGCGAGGCAGGGACCCGACTCACCGGGTGAATGGTGATGTACTACCCTGTGCAGATCATCACACCATGTAGTGTATGACTTGCAAGATGGTCTAAATGTCGAGCCACTTCAACTTAACAACAGTCTCCACATAGCTCTTGAGCATATCGAGTTCCACTGGCCTGCAACAAACCACAACTTCAAGGTTGCCCATTTAGCTATGATCTCCTGTAATATTCAAAGAACTGTGTCAGGTCTTTCTCTAATGAAAACAGCACAAGGCAGGAAGAAGTATGATGCCAAAATAAGTAAGAGGTTCATGGATTTAAAAGAGAGCCATGAGTTGGAAATAGCTGGCTGCTCAAAACTTCTACAACAGTCTAACAAGGATCAAGCTTCAGTTAAAACATTGACCATTTGCTTTCAACTAAACTCGAGACCAATAAATCAAAGTGGTTTCAAATGCCATGACATTTTGTCATCCGCACTAGCACAACTATCTTACGCAAACCAAAGCCATGTATGTAGACTATCGATATTATCAATAATATGATTCCATATCATCTTTATAGAGGAAGTTAGCAAGTTATCTTGATTCATTAGAGAAATACATGATCAAAATGTTTAGAGCTAGTAAAAGTAGAAGTCCTAATAATTTTATTTTTGAAGACAAAAGTGAGAATAATTCATATGTTCGCAGGTGAGATTAAAGCAAGTGAAAGGGGAAAATCCATTATTTTATCACAACAGGAGCATATATAACAACACATATGTCACAATTCATACTCATAACTTGTAAAGCATCAGCGACAAAAAGCCATGAGTAGGTATTGACTGGATGTGTCCAGCTTTGCAAAAATGTCATGCCACAGCAAAATGGAATTCATTCATTCGTAGAAGAAGAATTATAAGCTACAGCCAAAACAGCATCACGTCCATCATTCATAGCTCTGAGGAATGAATGAAAAGGGTCGGCTACATATATACTAGCCACTTAGATTAACTAACATGTTAGAACCAACCCCCCAATGTCACTTCAAAAACCAGATTGACATGAGTGGCAAATGTATGTCAGAAACAAACAGGCCATAGATCGTCCGGAAAACCCATGAGACCATTACCCACCTGTGATGGCAGATAGGAGCTCCAAATCGGTCCTTGCTCAGCGAGCCCCTGAAAAAGGTTTCTTGGTCCGAGAGAGCCCCTGAAAAAAGGTTTCTTCTAGTTACAATCAATCAATCACGAAGGAGGAACATCACACCAGTAAAGCGGATACATAAACCTCTTGAATTATCATAATAGCGCCCTTAATTTAAGCAACCATACAACGGATACATACCCATGACGCCATACAACAGATACAATGATTAACCTCAAATCATGTTTTCCTCAAAATCATGCGTGTGGCAGCATACAAGTGTAGCATTTTCATAAGAAGTGTAATATTTTCACAGGGATAAGAAAGGTATAATACCAGCTACTTAAAACTAACATCCCAGACAAACCCAACAAATGTAGCACGACAACCAACCCCTCAAGCTTGATTTTCCTAATTCTAAGTGAATCGAGTAATGTCAAATGAACAGAATACATGATATAGAAAAAAGCTACAGATCACCTCACACTAAAATCTAAAGCTTTGCTCTTTGAACCAAGAGTTAGCAAAACTGAATCTTTCAAAGTTTATCTCTGCTGATGGCGATGAGTGAACGAAACTAACAGAGGGGAGAGAGACAAGTCACCTTGGTTGATGGTGCTCATGTTGACCTTGAACCCCATAAGCTTCTCCTTGTCGGCTCTCTTCACACAAGCGGTAAGACAATAGCCAGCACTAGTATACATACTAACTAGTCCATCTGCTACAAGGACAAAACGAATGGTTGGCTGTAGGTAACTTGCAAGTTACAGTATACTTGATAGTAACTTGAAGTAATCGTCGTCGCCAGAAAAAATAAAAACACTATAGGTGAGGTAATTAGCAGTGCAGACCACAACAAACACATCCCTCATATGTGCTCCTACTGCTTCACTTGTCAAAACTTGAGACTAGTATTAACACAACACATATGAAGCAATTAGTCATTGACAAGTAACAAATTAAGCATGTTCCTGAGAAAACTGCTCCTAAGAAAGAAGAAAATGCACTGTTAAATCACCTAAAAGAGGTACAAAAACATTTCTAGACGGTGGACAGTAGCTAATAAATGAATAGGCATACATGTACTGCTTACTACAGGAGTTCCATTCCTACATTTTTCTTCATGTTCTCACAAAGCACAAAACATAAAACTAGAAAACTGAATCTAAACAGGGAAACCACTACACAACCAACATGAGTTCTTATAACCAATTGCCATTTCACATCAAAGTGATAATAGTCCAGAACTGGAAAAAATGGATGTCATTCATTTTTGTGCAATGTCCAGGAATATTGATGTATCATCCCCCATAGCAACAAGGAATTTCTGCTAGTACTCATTTAGATTTTAGAGTAGGGAAGCAAGCTAATGACAAAGTGGCTGATGGCTGTTTCAACAAACATACATTGTCGTAACATCATAACACAGACCAAGGATCCGTTGTTTCTTCAGTCCAATGATGATCCAACACAATTACAGTTTACAAAACAAGCAATGAGATATAATAATGGTTAACACTTACTATTTTCCCTTACTCAGTTTCTTAAGCATAATACATACATTTGGCATTGCATTACTTTCCAAACTTATTCCTAATCTGGACAGAACAGTAAATAGAAATCATCTTTTCTATGACACAACAGTAACATCTTAAAGTTAATTATTCTCATAGCTCCTGTTCTCGGGGAGGAGAATTTTGAGCAACAGCAACAAAAATAAGAACATATTGGCGGTAAATTAAGGATCGACCTTGTGCGGGGCGTCATCATGGTCGAGGTGTAGGTCGGACTCGGCGGTGTCCTCATCAGCTTTGTCATGGGGTCCCTGTCATCGATGGAGGGTACCTGCTGCTGCTCCAAATCAAACAAACAAATCAGTTTAGAGCACCAAGAATGGTTGGCTGTAGGTAACTTGCGAGTTACAGTATAGTATTTGATAGTAAACTTGAAGCAATGGACATTGCAGGGGGGAAAAGCAAATAATCTAGCGAGTTCAACTAATCTAGCATGTTGACAGTGACGATAACCAGAATTTTTTACTGGTACCTTTTTTTTCTTAGACGAATTTTCTGGGCAGCCTCACTGTTTTGTGAGATTCTTCTCAAAACCTGAATAAAACAAAGCGGAATTTATTTATTTTGTAGGTCGAAAGATATTATTTTTCCCATGCAAGAATAAATCAATCAAGTTAACTTAGGAAATCAACACATGGAGCTAACTAAACTTTGTAATGCATGCATTTGGGAAAAGAAAAGCTAAGCTGATTATTGAAATACTAATAGAATATTACTTCAACACTCACAAACCTAATCAACTCCCAACTTCAACACTCGAATTCAGCAGAGATGAACAGCAGGTTCGCAATGTCCATCTAACAAGCATGATATCTAACGCACACTAGCATGGTTACATGTTCTGGACATTCAACAAAACTATACTACAACTTGCATAACTCACCTCTTCCTAAATCCTAAATTAGCGGGCTCCACTGTCAAGCATCATAATAGGACATCAGTACCAGCATCCAATTGGACAAAAATGCACACACGCATATAAATAAGTTGCACACGCAGAATAGTAGAGTTGATCACAAATCCTAACAAGACGATCACAAATCCTAACAAGACCATCACAAAGATGGTTTCTTGCAACCTCAACCAGAAAGATCGATTTGAAGCATCTCCAGATCCCACATAATCAACCGGTAAGCTCAAATCATTAGCAGACAAATCATCTTCCACTACTAAGCCACCTAATCTGGCCGGATGGCAAAAATCAATTACAAAATGGATATTGGCAGAGAAGGAAAAAAACATAGAGGAGAGGAGCACCCACCGGAAGGCAAAGTGATGGGAGCTGCTTCCTGGGACGCTGGTGCTGTTGTTGGAGCCCCACGAGCACGGGGATGCTGATGGCGACAACAGGGTGGCGGACGTTGGTGTCGGGGTGGAGGGCAGTAGCAGCTAGTTGAGGACGAGGACGGCAAGTTGCTGCAGTGTTGGATGCAAGCTTGTGGTGAAGGGACACTGCAATTGGGTCAGTCGTCAGTGATGTGAAACATGCCTGGTCATGTTCAACTAATCTAGCATGGTGACGACAACCAAAAAGTTTATAGGTACCTTTTTTCTTAGGAGGCTTTTCCGGACAGCCCCTCTGCTTTGTGAGATTCTTCTCAAGACCTGAATAAAACAAACTGGAATTTATTAATTTACAGGTGGAAAGGTATTCTTTTTTCCACGCAAGAATAAATCAAGTTAACCTAGGGAATGGACATTTGGAGCTAACTGAACTTTGGAGAATGATAATTTCAATTGCCCAGCATATTTAAAAAGAAGAGTAAATAAAATCAGTAGCCTTTAGTTAAATACTAATAGTTGATGGTCAGACCTGAACATGAATGGTCAATCACTATGCGAGTAAAGTAGATAGCCCTAGTATTTACACTAAGAACCAAGTTGCTGCTAGAAGCCGTAAAGAGGCGGCGAGTGAGCGAGAGGACGACGGATTGGCTTTTGGTTAGGGACCTATGAAGTATGAAGAAGTGTAACCAAGCCTAAATCTGAATGTAAGCATACTCAAAGTCACGTTTCTAATCTGACTGAAAGTATAGCTAGTCTTATAAAAAACAGAGGGCTATTAAGTTCCTGTTCACGATACCTGCATGCATACCGCGATGAGGCGTAGAAAGGATGACCTAATTATTTAAGTAGTAATGGTTTCCAGTCAGAGCAACACTGGAATTCGGCAGAGAAGAATTGCAAGTTGCCATGGTCACATATAAAAAGCATGTGTTGAAGAAGAGTTGAGCGAATCCCTGTTTCAACACTCGAATTTAGCATGGATGAACAGCGGCTTCCCAATTCACATCTACAAAGCACGCGTGCTATGGATTCCCCCACACCAATCGACTGGAAAGAACAGATATGGTTTGGTTTAGAAACGCATGAACCATGAAGAGTAACCAAGCCTTCCTTTGAATGTCTGATGCATACTCAAAAAAAAATTCTAATCTGGCTGAGTATAGCTAGTCTGAAAGGAAAAAAAATAGAGCTTTCTATTTCTACTTCCTAATGCATGCATTTGGTGAGGGGGAAAAGAGAAGCTGAGATGATTATTGTAGTAATTAAATCCTGCTTCAACACTCAGCCCTAATCGACTCCCAGCTTCAACACTCGAGTTCAACATAGATGAATAGCGGGTTCAACTAATTTAGCATGGTGACGGTGACGACAACCAAAATTTTATAGGTAGTACCTTTTTTTTCTTAGACGACTTCTCTGGGCAGCCCCTCTGATTTGTGCGATTCTTCTCAAGACCTGAATAAAAAACCAGAATTTATTTATTTACATGTGGAAGATATTCTTTTTACCATGCAAGAAAAAATCAAGTTAACCTATGGACACTTGGACCATCGCCCAACACATTTAAGAAAGAAGTCTAAACAAGCAGTAGGATGCAGTTAAATACTCCCTCCGTAACATAATATAAGGCATTTTTTGGCATTGTTATAGTGTCAAAAATCATCTCATATTAAGTTACAGAGGTAGTACGTAGTATTTAATGGTCAGACTTGAAACTGAATGGTTAATCACTATGCCAGTAGGTAGTACTAGTAGTTACACTAAAAGAACGAGGTTGATGCTTGCTGCCATAGGTGAGGATTGCGTACAGAGGTGGCGAGTGAGGGAGAAGACCATGGGCTTTTGGTTTAGGACATATGAACTATATAAAGTATAGTAATGACGCCTGAATCTGAATGTCAGCACACTCAAAGTATGCAAGACCAACATTTCCAATCTGACATAACGTATAGCTAGTCTGAAAGGATATAAAACAGAGGAGGGCTATTAACTTTCAGTTCCTGATGCATGCATGCACACGGCGATGAGGCGTAGAAAATAGCTGAGATAATAATTTAAGTAGTAAATGGTTTCCGGTCAGGGCAATAATCACATCCCTCCCCGGATCAACACCGGAATTCAGCAGAGAAGAATTAAAAGGTTCCCAAGGTCACATGTAAACAGCATGCGGGCTGCTGATTCAAATGCCACAAATTTCCCTAGCGGCAGGAAAAGAATACAATACATTTTGAAGAAAACCCGGGCTGCTTCAACACTGGAATTCGGCATAGATGAATAGCGGGTTCAACTAATCTAGCATGTTAACGGTGACGATAACCAGAATTTTTATAGGTACCTTTTTTTTTCTTAGACGAATTTTCTGGGCAGCTTCTCTGTTTTGTGAGATTCTTCTCATGACCTGAATAAAACAAAACCGGAATTTATTAATTTACAGGTGGAAACGTATTCGTTTTCCCATGCAAGAATAAATTAAGTTAACATAGGAAATGGACTCTCGGAACTGAAATTTGGAGAACGAAAATTTACATTGCCCAGCATATTTAAGAAGGAAGACTAAATAAAATCAGTAGCATGCAGTTAAATAGTAGTACTACTTGATGGCCCGACCTGAATCTGAGTGGCCAATCACTATGCGAGTAAAGTAGATACTTCCTGTTGTTCCTGATGCATGCATATGGCGATGGCCCATGGGGCATAGAAAGGCTGAGCTTATTATTTAAGCAGTAATGGTCGGCAGTCGGAGCAATAATCGCATCCCTGATTTGACACTGGAAAATTCAGCACAGAAAATTGTAGGTTCCCAAGTCACATCTACAAAGCATGTGTATTGCTGATTCAAATGCCACGAATTTCCCAGCAGCAGCAGCAGGGGGAAAATGCATTTCGAACAAAAGTTGAGCACTGATCGAATTTGAATCCCTGTTTGAATCAACACTTGAATTCTGCATATAGATAGATGAAGAGCAGGTTCCCTCCCAAAGCCACATCGATCTACGGTCTACAGAGCATATGCGTGATGCGGAATCCCCACACCAACAGTAGTATACTGTAAACAAGAGTTTGCTAGTACGAGTAGATGGCACAAGATTCACCTACACATAGCAAGAGAGAGAGAGAGAGGGAGGGGCTTACCTCCCTACCTAGGTCGGGGTGGAAGAAGAAGCGCACGCAGGGATGCAGAGCAGCGTGAGGAGGGAACTGGGGTCGAGGAGAGCAGCGGGGCGACTAGGGTTCGCCGCCGCCTCCCTTCCCTCCATCGGGTCGTTGGCGCCACCGTGGCTGCAGATCGTGGCAGGAGGCTTGCGGATCCGTGGGCTGGCGTCCAAGATGGAAGGCTGGTCTTGGTGTTGGCCGATGAAGACGTCTGCTCGGGGTCCTTCTTCTTCTCCTCCAACCCCGTCCGTCAGGTCGCCCACATCAGCGCCCGCTCCGGCCCGATCACAAACCTAACCCTAACCCTAACCTTAACAGAGAGAGATGGAGGAGGGAGCCTGTGTCTGTGTGCCCAGACGTGGAGATGGCGTAGGGAAGGAAGGAAGGAAGGTGAGGGGAGGGTGGCGCACGGCGGCGATGGGCGAGATCGGCGCCGGCGGTGGGTAGATGGGGGCAGCGGCGTGAATCGCCAAAGGAAGGAAGGTGAGGGAGGATGGCACACGTCTTTGTCGAGGGGCCAGACGGGAGCAAGCTCGATATCCTAACGTCACCCCGTTTCCCTTCGCCCTCCCACTAAACCCAAATCACCGTGATTTAAAATCAATCCAGATTATGACAGGTCGGACCCGCACCTAAACAGGACGTTTTTTTACTGTTAGCTTACACATGTGGTCCACATGTCAGCCTCAACCTCCTCTTTTGAATCATTTCCTCTCTGCCTCATTTTGTCTAGCACCTCGTGCGCGTGCAGCTCGATGGGGAGGAGAGCTTGCTAGATCCGGCGCGCAGCCTCAGTTGTGACCATGGCGGGTCAGGCGGCGGAGGTCGAGGTCCAAGGCAGGCTAGCGCCATTCATGGCCGTACGCGGGCGGCTCGATTCCGGTGGCTGCCGTAGCTCTCCCCGACCCGGCCACCCTCACGCGAGTCGGCCCTGCGCTCGGCGGCGGGAGCGGTCACCGCTCGGAATCCGGGAGAGTACGAGGGGGCACGCGTGTGTTCGCTCCTGCGGGAGGGGGAGCCAGATACGCAACATGGCTGCCAGCGTGGGGACCGGTAGGCGGAGGTGGTGCGGTCCCACCGGCGCGGTGTCGGGCCGAGCTCAGAGGGCGCATCAATGGCCGCAGCCCGCGAGTTTGAGTTCGAGGCAGGAGAAGGAAGGAAACATGCGGGTGTGTGGGGGGGGGGGGGGGGTGTGGCGGTTAGAGCGCGGCGGTCATGACGTGAACCCCAAGGAACGTGACGTCATGCATCCATGCAATGCATGTATCCGTCGTTGGTTAATACTACTACGTACGGAGTAAACGGCAACGCGCGTGCATGCACCCAGCGGCGTTGACTTTGTATACGGCGGCTGCCACGATCAACGCCCACACAATCTCCTCGCCGGTCGCCTTGGAGCCGGCCGGACGTCCAGGAATCTCCTCCCAGTCCCAGCTGGTCTGGACGTGAACCTGATTGATTCCCATGCATGCATGGCGCTGATCTACGTAGCTACCATCTATTGCACGTGCAGGGTATGTTATGATTTTATTTTCCCATCGACAGCATTCTCTCTGCATACAACGGCATTACAATTCCATACCGAGTTGCTGACCGAAACTGGTGCCGATTAACCTCTTTTTATATATTTAGTCTATTTTGGCTTTTACTGTCTACTTTTCTCAGGGAGATGGTTAAGGACCTCAGAAGATAGAGGAGAGCACCAGGCCCAGATTTCCGGAATACTTCTACGGGGAATGCTCATTAAATGAGCATTCTCCATATTATGCCTTGAAGAGGACTCGAACCTCCATGCTCTTCAACACGAGATTTTGAGTCTCGCGTGTCTACCATTTCACCATCAAGACATCTTGAAAGTGAATCGTATTCCATGAATATGATATCTCTTTGTATGCAGTCTCATCAGACATCAGCGATAGTGGTGAGCTGACATGATGATCCTCACTGTCACATTTGCCGATCCATCAAAGTGACTGCCCTCTTCGGTGCCGACCAACTCCACCAGCTATCTGGTTTTAGGATTTTGCTTGGTGGCTTTGATATGTCGCTACAGGCACGAAATGGTGCGCCCTATGTGCAGCAGAGAAGAACGTTTGCTTACATGGACCGAATTAGCTCCCTGGTTATCTCATTTCCACCATACCGTGCAAGAATGTCGATTGTTACCATACTGGAAAGTGCACTGCTGCTTTAAAATGTGGGAATGAAAAAAAATGAAGTTGTACCTCCTCGGCAGGTCACCGTTCCATGGCCGGGGCATTACACAACGCCGTCGCCCCCTGAGCTGCAAAAAGCTCATCGTTGCGTCCATTTTGTCGATTGTCTTTTTTTCCCTTTTATTTGTTGCAATGGTTCACTTAAAGATCTGGGATAGTTTGTGTATGTACATTCTGGATAAGTTGATCCCATGCTTGTCTGAGTACGTAAAGCTGACAGACCAACATAGCTTGTCAGTTTTGTGAGATACTACAATGCACGGTTCAGAACACGATCCAAGTCGAACAAAAGTAAAGAATATTGCCAATAACTTGTATGTAGTCACTTGTTGAATCTCTAGATGAATGTCTTGTACCAACAAAATACTGTAGACACGGTGTTTTTTGCCAACAAAATGTTGAACCGCTTTTTCTGCACAGCTATAGGAGAAGAAAAAGCGTTGGTTTTGATTGGTAATCTTGAGTTGTCAGCTTTCCCTCAATATGGTGGGTTCTTGCAACTAAATCCCGCTTGCACACGCAAACTTGGTACCAGCAACACGTTAGCAACAACACATTCCATGTTCTTAAAAGCTCAAGACATCTGCTATCACTTCAGAACACACATGGTGCTACCGAACAGAGCACAAACATTACGAGTCCAAGCAGAGCATCTAATAATCCAGACTGCCAGTCAGTAAATAGCCATACCTAACCTAACCGTGTGCTTTCAGAAGCCACCATAGATTTGGCATTTGGGCATCTAATCTACTAGAGGCATTGCCCATTGGTAGACATCCAGTGGGTCTTCCTCATGGGAATGAATTGCAAAAAACCACCACATTCGAAGTTGAAGCACCGATTTGCCACCACATTCCTAGCGTGTCCCAAAATCCACCACTTTTCTTGTTAATTTTCTCAATAAAATCAAATGACCGTTTTGAGGCAGCTAACCCGATTTCTGGCATGGCTGGCCCACCGGTCAGTTGCCACATCGAACGAACCGAACGACGAGTGGGTTGACGGCCGTTAGGGGTCGCGCGTACAAAACAGAGTCCACCACTCGCCGCCGCTCACACTCCACTCCACTCTGCTCTGTCCCCTGTTGTCACCACCAGAGCTCTTCGCCGCCGCCAGAGGCACGGTTCCCTCGCCACCATAGAAGATGTCGTCGTGGAAGTGTGCAAGAGCACCGTTCCTAATGTTACCGAAAAGAAAAGGAAAGCAGAGGAGGGGTATTAATTAACCTCCTGTTCCTAATGCATGCATGCATGCATACGGGTGGTGATGAGGCGTAGAAAAGCTGAGCTTTATATCATTGATTGAAGTAGTAATGGTTTCCAATCAGAGCAACAATCGCAGCATCCCTAATTAAACACTGGATTTTGATAGAGAAGAAATTGCAGGTTCGCAAGGTGACATATAAAAAGCATGCGTGTATTGGTGATTCATTCAAATGCCACGGATTTCGCGGTCGGCAGCAGGGGATAAAACAATACATACATTTTGAAGAAAAGTGGGGATCTAATGGAATCCCAGTTTCAATCAACACTTGAATTCTGCGTAGATAGATGAAGAGCGGGTTCCCTCCCAAAGTCACATCGATCTACAGAGCATATATATGTGTGATGCGGAATCCCCACGTACCAATAGTAGACTGCAAAAAAGAGCAGTTTGCTAGTAATTAGATGGCACAAGATTGAGGCCGGCGGCCATGGCTGCACAAAGCACGAGAGAGAGAGGGAGGGACGGGACCTAGACCTACCTAGGTCGGGGTGGAAGAAGAAGCGCATCAGGTGGGATGCGGAGCCGCCCGAGGAGGGATCTCGGGGGAGAAGAGCGCCGCCGCGTCCATGGGGCCGTTGGCGTCGCCGTGGCCGCAGATGGTGGGTAGGAGGCTTGCGCATTCGTCGGCGTCGAAGATGGAAGGTGAAGGTGGAGGTGTTGGTTGGTGAAGAGGTCGGGGTCCTTGTTGTCCGCCAGGTACGGTCGTCCCCATCAGCGCGCCCGCTCGGCCAGATCGCGAACCCTAACCCGAACCCTAACCCAAACAGAGAGAGATGGTGGAGGGAGTCTGTGTCTGTGTGCCCGGAGCGACGTGGAGATGGAGGCGGACGCCGTGGGTAGGGAGGGAAGGTGTGGGGAGGGCAAGGTCGACGGTGGGTGGGCGGCGGCCATGTCCGCGGGACAAAGACGTCGCGGAAGGGAGGGAGGGAGGGAGTGTAACATCCCAAAATTCTAAATTTTGGAATGTTATATTAGATAAATAACTATGCTTGTTGTCTGATTGTTTGTTTGATTGATTGAGTGAAATTGAGTGGAATTTGAAACTTTTGAAAGTTGGATGAGAGGTAATAAAATGACTTTCCCAAAACTATCCCCTTTGCCCTTTTGGATCTCAATGAATTCAATTCCATTCCAACACCAAAACCCTAGAGTGAAGATGAAATGACTTCTTCCATTTGAAATGAAAAGGGTTTTGAAAAGATTTGAATTTCATTTGAGAATATTTCAAATTCAAAGCTTTATGCAACTCAATGATTTTCATGAGGGAAGATAAAATGGCTTCTTCAATTATATGAAATATGAGTTGGAAGTTAAAAAGAAGCAAATTGAAAGTCATTTGAAAGTGGCTTGAAACCCCTTTCAAATTTGGGATTATTTGGATTTTGTTCAAATTATTTTCTCCTAAAAATAAATAAATATAAATTAGGGTAAAATGATTCCCTTCTATGGAAAATTAGGAGAAAATAAATTTGAAATAATTTTTGTATTTTAAAAATGATTTTTGTTGGGTTTTATTGCAACAGCAACACTATATGAGTTTTGTAAATTTTTGAGGATTTTATTGGAACTTGAAAAATAGTTCAGGTTGTAGGAAATCTTTTTCTGATCATTTTGATATATATATGTCTTATATAAAATATTTATATTTACATATATTTTCCTCTCTTTTTAATTTCAAAAAAAATAGAAAGAAACCTCAGGCGCCAGCCAGAATAAGCCCAGCCCGGCGCCAGGCGACCCGGCCACCCAGGCGGCGCGGCCACCAATGACCCGGCCGAGCCCGGCCAGCCCGGCCTAGCGAGCAGCCACGCCGAGCCGACCGAGCGCCCTCGCCCGAATCGGTTTCGCACCGGTCGCCCGCCCGACGCGCCGCTCCCATCTCTCACCAACGGGTGGCGCCCCCCCCGTCGTCTTCAGCGCAAGCCACGCCGCCGTTCTCCCTCTATATAAACCCCTCGCCCGTTTCTCCCTCGTGCCCTCGCTAACCTCCCTCGCCCGCAATCGCTCGCGGAGCACCGAACGCGCCGCCATTGCCACCGCCCGCCCATCCTCGACCACCTCGAGCTCGCCCGAGTCCACCTCGAAGCTTCTCGCCACGCCAAGACGCGCCGGGAGGCCTCCGCCGTCGTCCTCGAGCACCGGAGCCCCCGCACCAACGTCGCCCGAGCCGCCGTCGACCGTCGCCGGCGTCTTCCCCGCGGTGAGTCGCCGGAGATCACTCCCCTCCGCCGTCCGATCCTATATCTAGGGTGTAGATTAGATCCCCCGAAGGGGTACGGTCTATTTAGGTTTATTTGTATAGATCCGGTTTATTTTGGTTTAGTTAGTAGGTTTAGTTGGACCGGCCGACGAGGTTATTTTCTGTTAAACCACGCGCGTTTTAGCTATATTACGCCCGAGCGCTAGATAGGCCCATTAGCGCCCGATTTTTCTTTTAATTTTATTTTTCGTTTCTGTTTTTAACAGAATAGTTCAGTTTTGTAAAATCCATATCTTTTAATCTACTTAATATTTTTAAGTGATTCTTTTTTTCTTGGTTTGCAAATTTCTTATAGTTTCTGTAGAAAATATATTTAGCCATGTTAAAATTATTTAAAATTGCTTTATTTTAGATTTAGACAGAATAGTAAATCTGCTATAGAATGAGTTAAGAATATTATTTTTAAATGATTCTTTTTGTCACAACTTTGTTTTGACATTGCCAAACCGTAGGAATTTATTTGGGCATTTTAGAATTAATTAAAAAATAGTTTTAATCAGAATCATTATATTCCTATTTATTTAACTAGCTACTGTTTTCCTATTGTTTTAATTAGCAAATAATTTTATTTTTCCTATGTGATAGTTTATTCCAGGTTAGTTTCTGTAACTTTAGAGCATGAACTTTTATTTATAATAAATAAAACTTTTATTTTATTTTTCTTACTAGAATTTGCTTTAGGCCTAATAGGAGTTTTATAATAGATTTTAAGGTGATTCTTTTTGCTCCTAGTTGCTTGATGAATTCTTTTCTGTTAGGTAGCATAAACCCATGCTTAGGTTCTGTTAAGAAAAATTTTGTAGTGCAAAACTATTTCTTGATTGTTGTTGGATATGGGAAAACTTTGAGTTGGATTTCTTTGAGTTTTTCTTTGGGTTTTGGTTCAAGTGCTTTGTGTGTTATTTTAGCATGTCATATGCTTATTATGATTGTTGTTTGTCTCGGTAGAATTTCCGGAGTGCGAAGCTTGCTACCACGAGTCCCTAGTTTTCGAAGATCGTCAGCAAGGCAAGTTCACTTTGACCATACTTTCATACCTATGTTTTATTGCATTTAGTGGCATCTTGCAACCACCCCTCAGTAGTGTTATTGAATCCTTGTAGTTGAGTAGTATGCATGAGGTAGGAACCCATCACCCTGTTACCAAGCCCGGGACGTTATTTATTTTAATGCTACGCTATAGTAGACGGGGTTTGTTATGAGTGCTCAGGAGTGGTGTGAGAATGGAGGATTTACGTCAATGACGACAACACCATGATGAAATCTGCAAGGACTGCATCTTCAAGGCCTCAAGACTTCAAGACTCGAGACAAGAATTCAATACACACTCTCGGGTGAAGGACGGTTGACGGGCACCTGGAGAAACCAGTGGTGGCCGGGATGCATGGAGAAGCGCCATGACATCTTGCGGAAAGCTTCACCCAGACTCAAAGAGACGGAAGAATACTTCATGCCCGGAAGCTTACCTGTGCAACCACAAGTCAATATGGGCTCTGGCTTGGTTGACCTTAGTTGTGACTCTGGCTGGGACGGTGCTAGCAGATGTAGAACTACGGTAGGATTGGATGAGCACCGGACAGTGGTCAGAGGAACTCTTCGGAAGACCATGTTTCGGTCATCTTGTTCTCAAACACCCTGAAGTGCGAGAACGTAAAGAGAGGGATCGAATCTTGGGGGTAAAGTGTACAAACCTCTGCAGAGGGTTTTAAACCTAATCGATTAGCCGTGTCCCCGGTTACGGACAATTTGAGCCTCTGGACTTGGATCTATCTCGGAACTCTCAACACCGGACTGATAACTTAATTGTGGGCAACTTATGATGATTTGGGATATGAGACATCGGTTGGCGGAACCATGTCATGGTAGAAAACTCCATAGTACAGACTTCATTTATTCCTTTGATGTAGGGAAAATAAATCCGCTTTTACGCAAACAAAACTCAGATACAGAGCCACAAAGCCATACTGCATATAGTATAGTTTAT
The DNA here is from genome assembly GCA_021605145.1 of Aegilops bicornis. NCBI lineage: Eukaryota > Viridiplantae > Streptophyta > Magnoliopsida > Poales > Poaceae > Aegilops > Aegilops bicornis. The sequence goes on along the minus strand of CM038672.1, from coordinate 696,101,437 downwards.
CATCTGTTTTCTCTTATTGTGATCTTGCCGGTACATTCAATGTACTGACCTACACGGCTGCAACGTATCATGTTGCAGGATTTTCTTCGACGAGTAAGAGTTACGATACAGGGTTACGGTCTACACTCAACCTGCCGATGGCGTTGATGGGACTCCACACCCGTTTGATTGTTTCCGCTGAGTATTATGAGGTATATATAATTTTACGTTATTTATACATGTGATTGCACTTTGATATATACATTGATGTCTTGTGTGTGCCAAAGATATCTTGATCCGAGGATGGCACGGATACCTGAGGCTTGACCGTCACGAGGTCGGGTCGCTACTGGATATGGTATCGAGCACATGTTGATCAGAGAACGTGACCCTAGAAATCGGAAAGCCCCTAGGACAGGATGTCTAAAAAAAACTTTATTTTCAAAAAGACTCTTACTTCTCATCTCTTCTGATTTTATCAAATAGACACTCTCACCTCAAATAGTTAGAATATACCCCTTTTCCCTTTGATCACATGAAGAATCAACTGAAGCCGCTCCAAGAAGGACAAGATATCGGATAACTGATGGCCTCTTCAGAGTAAAGAGGATTTGACCATGCATTAGAAGAGTTGAAGCTGCAACAATTGAAGACTCTGAAGACTAGAAGAATTTGAAGAATCTGAAGAATTATTTGACCTTTAGAAGACCAAACCCCTGTTACACACCTACGTTAGATGCGATGATTTGTGAGCTGTCATTTGTTTGATGTTTTCCGACAGCCCCAAAATATAACTTGTCTCTTCAAAACTATTGTTTGTATTGTGTGTATCTCTCCCTTTTCTTCTCTCTTATCTCACCCTAAAACCCTTGGAGCCAATAGATGATGAATGAAGAAGGACTGCTATTCTCTGGACCGATGACTCAGTTGGAGGCAGAGCTATGGATTCAAAACATGGAGAATCAACTCAAGAAAAATTTGATTGCAAGGAAGTATGAGGTTCCATATGCTCTTCAGCATTTTACCGAGAGTGCTGCAATCTGGTGGAGAATGCATCAAGCCATACAAGGATGTAACGGAGCAAAATCTTGGGAAGAATTCAAGAAGACTCTGTTGAGATCCCGTCTCACCTGGAAGCACCATGATACACCAAGAAATAAACCTTGTGCCTGCAAGATTTGCGGAGAAATAGGACACACCCAGGAGGAACACAAGGATGGATGCCCTCATTGTGAGGAGAAACACCCAGCTGAGGAATGCCCAACTAGTCAGGTGACTTGTTTCGTGTGTGAAGGAACCACCCACTACCCAACCTAGTGTCACATTTACCCCATAGTGCAACAAACTATTCAGGAACAGGAAGAAGGAATGAAAGAAGCCCTCCGAGAAGTTATGAAAGAACCTGTGATGAAGGAATGTGTCGAAGACCCTGATGGAGAAGGCCTCAACAGATTTTACTCCAATGCCTGCTATTCATGTGGAGAAGAAGGACATTTTTCGCAGTATTGCACCAAGGAAAGAAATAAGTATCTGGGATATTTCCCGGCAATGAAGTGAAGTTTGACCCTCGGAAATAGAAGCTACGATCATTACAGAAAAATCCAGGAAGAGAAAAGAAGGCAACCCCGAACAACACAATTTTCACAGAGAAGGACCTGAGTCATATCACTTGTTACAGGTGAAAGGTTTTAGGTCATTACACCAGTAAATGTCCAGATAAGAAGCCAAGAATCCAAGGAGCCTACATAATCACAAAGAAGCCCCGAGACATGTCGGAAGTCTTTTGTTTTCGCTGCAAGGAAGCAGGACATTATGCTACTAAATGTTCCTACAAGAAGGAAGCTGGAGTTGAGTAGTTGGAATTTTAATATTGGAAACAAGAGTAGTAGAAAGCAATTTCATTTTCATGAGTTCAATGAGTGAGTTATGTAATGGGTGCTCAGAGTTTGTAATGGATTCATGAAATCAATAAAGTTAAGGTGACGTGTTTTCATATGTTTAATTGTATGAGTTGTTACTCTATGAACACGGATTTTGACCATTTTCGAGGATATGAGAAATATGGTCTATGGATGGATTTGTGAATTTGATTTTAAGGGTGGCAGTACCCTGTGAAGAAGACTAGACTAATGGATAGGAAAATATATATTCCAAGGACTGTAGTTCGAAGGAATTTTTTTTTGGAGTTTTGCTTTTGATATGATGGTATGAAGAAACAGAGTACTACTGGATTTAAAGGAGGTACTCCAAGGATGAGTTAAAGCTGCACTAGTGTTGAAGTGGGCCATAACCCACAGGCCCAGGATTTTGAAAAGGAACAGATGTAACCTTGATGAAGGAAGAAAAATTGGAAGAATCAGTGATTCAATCAGCATACGTTTCTTAGGAGGTTACGAAAACCCAAGAGTTGTGAAGAACGATAGATGTTTTGTTTGGCTTGCGGAACCAAAGGATTTACTCGAACCCAGTTCGAGAACAAGAGAAATTCTGCAATGCTTGTGAGTATGCCCAAGTGTTAGAATACGTGATTCGATATTTACGTATGTGGTAATGATTCAGAAATGCAGGATGGATTGGCCCCATACCGGAGACTTCTATCATGAACTATCATATGTTGATGGAAAATCGAGAGCCTCGAAAACCTTAGAAGAGTGTCGACGCGATAAGCCATAAAACCATAGAATGGTAGGATGATGGAACCCTTTACAGCAACCGTTGCCAATCGTAGATCATACGGTGAGGTTCAACCTGCACCCGCTTTTCTACAGGAGAAACCATTAATGGTAGACCACCATGAGTATTTCGACGATTGTCTAGAATGGACACAGACCTATCAGCTAAGACGATCCAGTCTTGGACGAACTTCAACTTTGACGAACCGACCCAAGATTTGGAGGAAAACCCTATGCTTCTGACAAAAGAGCGTTAATGGAGGAGCTATTGTAAGATATGTGAAGGGACATACATTGTCGGCTCTCTAGAGGAAATATCTGAGTTTATTGGAACCGTAACCTTGTTTTAAGTGTGGTAGCACCCCTAACCTTCCGACCAAACGTTTGCTAGCAGACCCCCAACCCCTAACCCTTTCTTGCTAGCCTCTTCAAATCTCGAGGACGAGATTCATTTTAAGTGTGGTAGGTTCGTAACATCCCAAAATTCTAAATTTTGGAATGTTATATTAGATAAATAACTATGCTTGTTGTCTGATTGTTTGTTTGATTGATTGAGTGAAATTGAGTGGAATTTGAAACTTTTGAAAGTTGGATGAGAGGGAATAAAATGACTTTCCCAAAACTATCCCTTTGCCCTTTTTGGATCTCAATGAATTCAATTCCATTCCAACACCAAAACCCTAGAGTGAAGATGAAATGACTTCTTCCATTTGAAATGAAAAGGGTTTTGAAAAGATTTGAATTTCATTTGAGAATATTTCAAATTCAAAGCTTTATGCAACTCAATGATTTTCATGAGGGAAGATAAAATGACTTCTTCAATTATATGAAATATGAGTTGGAAGTTAAAAATAAGCAAATTGAAAGTCATTTGAAAGTGGCTTGAAACCCCTTTCAAATTTGGGATTATTTGGATTTTGTTCAAATTATTTTTCTCCTAAAAATAAATAAATAGAAATTAGGGTAAAATGATTCCCTTCTATGGAAAATTAGGAGAAAATAAATTTGAAATAATTTTTGTATTTTAAAAATGATTTTTGTTGGGTTTTATTGCAACAGCAACACTATATGAGTTTTGTAAATTTTTGAGGATTTTATTTGAACTTGAAAAATAGTTCAGGTTGTAGGAAATCTTTTTCTGATCATTTTGATATATATATGTCTTATATAAAATATTTATATTTACATATATTTTCCTCTCTTTTTAATTTCAAAAAAAAAAAGAAACCTCAGGCGCCAGCCAGGCCAACTGGCCCAGCCAGCGCCGAGGCGACCCAGCCGGCCCACCCGCAGGCCAGGCGCGGCCAGCCAGCCCAGCCGACCGAGCCAAGCCAGGCCAAATTAACGGCCGAGCTGCCCACGCCGAGCCGACCGAGCGCCCTCGCCCGAATCGGTTTTGCACCGGTCGCCCGCCCGACGCGCCGCTCGCCGGATCCCGTGAGATCCGGGATCCTCGCCGATCTCCTCGCCGGATCTTTCCCCTCACCCCGTTCCCCCCCTCTATATTAACCCCCCCTCGCCCCGTTTCTCCCCTCGTGCCCTCGCCTAACCCCTCCCCTCGCCCGCAATCGCCGCCGAGCACCCGAGCCGCCGCCGCGCCATTGCCACCGCCCCGCCCATCCCCGACCACCTCGAGCTCGCCCGAGTCCACCCCCGAGCTTCCCTCGCCACGCCGCACCCGCCGAAGGCCGCCGCCGTCGTCCTCGAACACCGGAGCCCCCGCACCAATGTCGCCCAAGCCGCCGTCGACCGTCGCCGGTATCTTCCCCACGGTGAGTCGCCGGAGATCACTCCCCTCCGCCGTCCGATCCTATATCTAGGGTGTAGATTAGATCCCCCGAAGGGGTACGGTCTATTTAGGTTTATTTTTATAGATCCGGTTTATTTTGGTTTAGTTAATAGGTTTAGTTGGACCGTCCGACGCGGTTACTTTCTGTTAAACCGGGCGCGTTTTAGCTATATTACGCCCGAGCGCTAGATAGGCCCATTAGCGCCCGATTTTTCTTTTAATTTTATTTTTCGTTTCTGTTTTTAACAGAATAGTTTCAGTTTTGTAAAATCCATATCTTTTAATCTACTTAGTATTTTTAAGTGATTCTTTGTTGTTGGTTTGCAAATTTCTGATAGTTTCTGTAGAAAATATAATTAGCCATGTTAAAATTATTTAAAATTGCTTTATTTTAGATTTAGACAGAATAGTAAATCTGCTATAGAATGAGTTAGGAATATTATTTTTAAATGATTCTTTTGTCACAACTTTGTTTTGACATTGCCAAACCGTAGGAATTTATTTGGGCATTTTAGAATTAATAAAAAAATAGTTTTAATCAGAATCATGTTATTCCTATTTATTTAACTAGCTACTGTTTTCCTATTGTTTTAATTAGCAAATAATTTTATTTTTCCTATGTGATAGTTTATTCCAGGTTAGTTTCTGTAACTTTAGAGCATGAACTTTTATTTATAATAAATAAAACTTTTATTTTATTTTTCTTACTAGAATTTGCTTTAGGCCTAATAGGAGTTTTAAAAATAGATTTTAAGGTGATTCTTTTTGCTCCTAGTTGCTTGATGAATTCTTTTCTGTTAGGTAGCATAACCCCATGCTTAGGTTCTGTTAAGAAATATTTTGTAGTGCAAAACTATTTCTTGATTGTTGTTGGATATGGGAAAACTTTGAGTTGGATTTCTTTGAGTTTTTCTTTGGGTTTTGGTTCAAGTGCTTTGTGTGTTATGTTAGCATGTCATATGCTTATTATGATTGTTGTTTGTCTCGGTAGAATTTCCGGAGTGCGAAGCTTGCTACCACGAGTCCCTAGTTTTCGAAGATCGTCAGCAAGGCAAGTTCACTTTGACCATGCTTTCATACCTATGTTTTATTGCATTTAGTGGCATCTTTGCAACCACCCCTCAGTAGTGTTATTGAATCCTTGTAGTTGAGTAGTATGCATGCGGTAGGAACCCATCACCCTGTTACCAAGCCCGGGACGTTATTTATTTTAATGCTACGCTATAGTAGACGGGGTTTGGTATGAGTGCTCAGGAGTGGTGTGAGAATGGAGGATTTACGTCAATGACGACAACACCATGATGAAATCTGCAAGGACTGCATCTTCAAGGCCTCAAGACTTCAAGACTCGAGACAAGAATTCAATACACACTCTTTGGGTGAAGGACGGTTGACGGGCACCTGGAGAAACCAGTGGTTGGCCGGGATGCATGGAGAAGCGCCATGACATCTTGGAAAGCTTCACCCAGACTCAAAGAGACGGAAGAATACTTCATGCGGAAGCTTACCTGTGCAACCGCAAGTCAATATGGGCTCTGGCTTGGTTGACCTTAGTTGTGACTCTGGCTGGGACGGTGCTAGCAGATGTAGAACTACGGTAGGATTGGATGAGCACCGGACAGTGGTCAGAGGAACTCTTCGAAAGACCATGTTTCGGTCATCTTGTTCTCAAACACCCTGAAGTGCGAGAACGTAAAGAGAGGGCTCGAATCTTGCGGGTAAAGTGTACAAACCTCTGCAGAGAGTTTTAAACCTAATCGATTAGCCGTGTCCCCGGTTACGGACAATTTGAGCCTCCGGACTTGGATCTATCTCGGAACTCTCAACACCGGACTGATAACTTAATTGTGGGCAACTTATGATGATTTGGGATATGAGACATCGGTTGGCGGAACCATGTCATGGTAGAAAACTCCATAGTACAGACTTCATTTATTCCTTTGATGTAGGGAAAATAAATCCGCTTTTACGCAAACAAAACTCAGACACAGAGCCACAAAGCCATACTGCATATAGTATATTTTATCATCTGTTCTCTCTTATTGTGATCTTGCCGGTACATTCAATGTATTGACCTACACGGCTGCAACGTATCATGTTGCAGGATTTTCTTCGACGAGTAAGAGTTACGATACAGGGTTACGGTCTACACTCAACTTGCCGATGGTGTTGATGGGACTCCACACCCGTTTGATTGTTTCCGCTGAGTATTATGAGGTATATATAATTTTACGTTATTTATACATGTGATTGCACTTTGATATATACATTGATGTACTGTGTGTGCCAGCATACTGATCCAGGGATGGCACGGATACACAGAGGCTTGACCGTCTGAGGTCGGGTCGCTACAGGGAGGGAGAGGGAGACGACTTGGCTGGGCTGGGCTGGGTTGCGGCTCTCTCAAGCTTCATTTCTTTCTTTCTTTCTTTCTTTTTTTCTCATTTCATTTCAAACTCTAAACGCGGGACTGTGGTTTGGGGAAAATTTCAGCGGAAAATTCTTGGCACACCATTTTTTTTGTTAGATAGACCCTATATTATTAGAGGGACTGCGGTATATCGCATTACTCCTGGATTTTGTTTCTGGATTTCCGGCCATGCGCTTTCAGTGGAAGGATCGACGACGAGGCGCCTACGGTGACTTTGTAAATCTAGATGATATGCCGGCTCAGTCTCTTTCAAGGTGCTCCTCGGCCACCCGCGCGCCCCCTTGTGCTCCCCCGGGGTTAAGGTTGTTGGAATCTTTTTCATTTTTTTTCAGCTTTTGTGTTTTGCATGCACGTTGAAATGTAGGGTTAGTAAAGGCGTGGCGGCTGCGGCTGTGAGAGATAATGAGAAGTTAAAACGGGGCGGATTACGGTTGGACGAGAGAATGGTTTTTCGGAACAAGAGAATACCTAGCGCGAGGTAGAGTTTGCTTGTTGAACTCTAGGGCCCGAATCTGGACGGGAAACTCTCGCTTTGGACATTTTACTACTATCGGACAGGTCGTGCGCGGCCCCGCGATGAGAGTAGGCGCCGATAGGGACAACCGCATCCTCCGGCCGGCAACCTCTCTGATGTCTCGGCCGGCCTCCTCATGCCCGGCCGGCCTCCTCTTGGGAGCTCTTGATCGTGTCGGTCGAGGGCCACACGCCATGCATGCATGCATGCATATGCTGGCTAACTGCGTAGTCCGATTGAGTGTCGACCGACCACGAGGGCTGGTGTCGCTCGCATGCATTTTGTTGGTCGTCAACTTGACGGCGTCTGTGTGTTAGATGGCGGCCGGTGCCTCAACTTGTCTGATGGTCAAGCTTGCCTTTCATGCTAAGAAAAGTCCCATCCGGACACGGGATGAAGTCTTCAATCTTGTATCTTCATAGTCCAGGAGTCCGGCCAACGATGATAGTTCGGCTATCCAGACAGCTCCAAATCCAGGATTCCCTCAGCTACCGTTACCATTATTATCATACCACTTTTGCTACTAAACACTTTGCTGCAGATACTAAGTTATCCAGATGTGGTTGAATTGACAACTCAACTGCTAATACTCAAGAATATTCTTTGGCTCCCCTTGTGTCGAATCAATAAATTTGGGTTGAATACTCTACCCTCGAAAGCTGTTGCGATCCCCTGCCGACGCCTGAACTCACGCCTCGAGCGATCACGCCCTGCCGACGCGGCGCCGCCTCCACTGCCGTCTCGCAGTCGCCGACGCTGCCCAGGTCTGTCCAGCCGATGGTGCTAGATGGAGAAGGAGAAGTGAGTCCGTCTGTTCGCGATGCCGTCCACAACGGAAGCAGAGTCGCCGACGCCGCCGTGGTTGCCACTGTCCCTGCTCAAAACAAGAAACGAGCAGCCAATAGAGGCAACAAGGACCAGGTTCTTTCACTCGCCCCTAGTCTTCTATCCTGTTCTATCTTCTATCATGTTTAATTTGTTGTCGTGTTGACCTAGTTCTTGAGACGTAAACTACTTTGATAAATTTATTTATTGTGTTGACCGTCTTGCCTGCATGCATACTCTTGGCCAATTGTTTTCTTGATAGTATTGTCGCTTTGATTTTTTGTTTCCTTCAAAAGTCCGCCCCTGGTGATTTCAAATCCTGGATCCGCCACTGGTCGCATCTTCAACGGGATCCGCCTAACACATGTGGAGGTGGCTGCCCTCGCGTTCGACGACATAAGACAGAGGGCCATGGCTTTCGGCAGGGCCCAAGTGCCGACCGGTATTGGCTGACCTGTAAGATAATAAGTTTGTAGGGGTTTCTGCCAGGTTCTTTAGAAAAACCTGCCACCTATGTACATAAACTCTCTCTCTTTCGTCTGAAATGAAAAAGGTAGTGCTCCTGCCGGTTCCTCGAAAAAAAAGAAACCACACTGTTGAGTTATACTCCGGCCGTAATGAGAAGAAGCGTACGTGTTCTTAGTTCTTGCAGGGTTGGGGTAGTGTTCTTTTGGGATGAGGGACGCGAGCTTCTGGCAGAGAGCCTTTATGCGCTGCCTCCTCTCCTTCTCTGAGTCCTTCTTCTCCAGATGTACCGCCGCCGTCGCAGTCGCTCTGCTCCTCCTTCCGCCCCTCGTCGACTTCGCCTTCACCTCCATCTAGCTCACGAGGTACAAGAGATGAGCATGCAGCAGATCCCAATGGGTGTGGATCGAAATGCAACCAAAGTGAAGAAGAACACGATACGGAGTTAAGATCCCGCACGCAGCTGCTAGCTTCATGCAGTAGGAGAAGCATGTGATGAAGGAAGAAGAAACAGCGCGCGCATGGCATGGTTTGACTGGGTGTGAATGGAAAACATCTTACATTATGGGACGGAGGGAGTACTACGTATGTACTTCCTCCGTCCCATAATATAAAAACGTTTTTAACACTAATGTACTGTTAAAAACGTTTTTATATTTTGGGATAGAGGGAGTAGCTATTTTAATTTAATTTTGTACAAATGAGGTATATGTGGCCACGGAAGTGCAATGCAGTAAGTTACACATGCTACTCCAGGAATATCAATGGTTGCTGTATATACGTGCTGACTGGACCGTGACGCTGCATTCAATGCGGTGACAAGTGGGTGATGAGCGAGCTCATAGTTATGGGTAATGGGCCATACATGGAACATTATTGAGTGCTGATGCCCCCCAGCCCACAAAAATGCAGTAAGTATTAACTTTCTGAAAAAACAATGGAGCAAGAAACGCGCCGCACGAAATGTAGTAGCTAGATACTCTATATACCCACATGTGGAGAATAGAAAATATTTTTGTCTGTTTTTTTTTTTGTAGTTCAATATTTCTGTCTGTCACATTTGCTTACCATCGACTGGATGAGGTACCACCGCAGCAAATTGTCTGTTGGGCTTGGACCATTTGGACAAGGACCACTTGCTAGCTAGCACGTCAATTCCATTATTTGGAAGTATAAGAAACGTCAACCAAACTTATTATCTAGGCTTGTGAAGATCCACCATATATAAGGATTTGATTTTCCTTTTTGTTTTTCTTCCAGTGAAGCTAGCTCGTGGACACAGTAATGCTAATACCGTGGATGGCATGATGCATAGCCTGCCCATGATAGCGCCAGCCCAGAGCAGCATATGCGTAGCGTTGGTGACGCAAGCAAGAGTGAGGCGTGCACCAAGTGTAGGAGTCACACCTTAATTTAACTGCTTTTGGGCTATATCTATGTACCCAGTGGTGCTAATTCGGGTCTGGCGTGCTTGCGACAAATTCGTCTCCTCTCTGTTGCAGCCAGCCGCAGGAGGAGTATGTATAGTACTCTCTTCGTCTCATAATGTAGAAATTTTTTTAACATAAAAGAGATGTCTTGCATTATGGGACAGAGGGAATATGAAATTAGTCTTTCTACACAACTTCTTTTTTTATAAAATATAAGAGGAATAATGTTTTCACAAGGTAAACTTTTCTATGTCCGACTTAAGTTTATAGGAATAATGTGAATATCTACTACACCAAATCAGTATTTTTTTTTGCCATCACCAAATCCGTATTATTAGGTTGTCAGAAGATATATTTTCGTAACTTTTATATTAAGTATTGTAGATATGGATATTTGTTTTTATATTTTAGTCAAGTTTTACAAAGTTTGACTTTTATTACAGTTCACATTCTTTATATTTGGCACAGAGAGAGGGAGCACCTGGTATCCTTATAACTATTTTGCAAACTACTTTATGACACATATCTTCTACTGAATTGTATGTCACTGATTGCATTTTTTTTGTTGGTAGCTTACCAAGCTGGCCGCTTGATTACTGAACTTTATGTCGCAGGTATGCACCATGCATCATGATGCATGTGTCTTGTATCCACACGAGGTAAGATCATGAGAACTATATGATCATGGCCGAGGTAGATTGGGCCATGACGCGGGCCTGCTCCACTATAAGGTGGCGGCTATAGGATGCTAGGAAGTGCTACCGAAAGCCTAAGTGTGGTTGTGTAACCCACCCGGGCCATGGGCGGGCGTGCCAGTGGCTGTTTCAGGCTTGTGCCGGCATGGCTCTCTAGAGGTTGATGCTAGCTCTTTTGTGCACCCTTCATGGCACAGAAGCGGAACAAGAGATGGATATATGGTGCCCAAGGATTAAGTAACACGTCATACATACTTGCTTTTTGAATTCGTACAAGTATCTAAACAGTTTTGGCATCTATAGAATCATTACTCATACTCATGTACTACCTTCGTCCTGGTTTATTGGCCCCTTTCGTGTTTTGCATGAAATATTGTCCATAGATTGAACTAATAAAATGTTAATGCATGTCACCAAAAATTATATCATTAGATTCGTATTTGAACATAGTTTCTGATGGTATAATTTTTTATGACATGCATTGACATTTTGTTACTTAAATATATGGTCAAAATCTCCTATATCACTAAGCTCCATGAGGTAACCCAGGATTGATCGAGGCGATCGATTTCGCTCAGTGGCCTCAATTTTGACTGGTCAGCCACGCTCGGTGAACCCCTTTGGTCGGCCTGCTGGGGTGTGGGCCTGGGTTTTTCTGATCAAGCCAGGCGTCGTGGCGACTCGGAAGGCGCTCGTGGGATACGTGTTCTTGCGGCTGCCTCCCCTTGGTTGTTTACAGTGGAGAGAGCGCAATCTAGAGAGAGGGTATTTGGACACCATCGCTGGACCTAGTTATAAACCATATCCTCATGAACAAAATAACCGCATAGACCACAGGTCGAACTGATGGTCTTAGCTCCATGATTAAGTTGTAACCAAGACTCGATAAAACGGCTAACGGGGTCGTAAAGCAGTTTCAGAATGAATAGGGCGCTCTTACATGAGAATTAGCAGATGGGGCAAGAAGATGAGACGTGCAAGCCTCCCAGGAGGTGGATGGGGCAAAGAGACGAGAGGTGTATGAAAGAAGGAAACTGTAAAACACTGCTAGAAAAGAAGTGCCTACATGTATTAGAGGGCACTTTAATCTCCTCTTCCGGAGAAGCAGTGGCGGAGCTTGATAAAGTTTGTTGAGGGGGATAATAAGAGTTCAGGGGGCCAAGAAGACAAGTTGTGGTACACACTTAAGAGTTTTCATAGAGTGGGGGGGGGGGGCATGGCCCCGTTTGGCCCCATGAAGCTCCACTCCCTCCGTAAAAGTACTGATCTAAACACTCTTATATTTCTTTCTGAGTACGTGATTAACTTCAAACTGATACTCAATAAAATGGCTAACGTGGTTGTAGCACGTAACTGAAAGCTTGGGAACAGTTTTTGAAAGTAAATACTAGTTTGACACTATATTCGAAGGGGGCTAATAAACAAGGACGGAGGTAGTATGCCGTGAATTTTTTGGCTAATACAAAACAAAGAGGAGAGAAAGACAGATAAGAGAAAGGACTTCTGAGAGTCGGATTAAGAAACAAGCTCGTTGCATTTTACACCATCAAATTTAATACAGCTCTTCATGCTCACAGTTGGTTTTAAACACATTTTTAGTAATAGGTATCATCCATGTGACGGGTAATCACTTGACTATGTCACTTTCTAGTAGGTTAACTAGCTAATTTATTACCTTTGGAAAACAGGAAAACTAGCAGCAAGAGGTGAACAGCTGTGTGGACTCACGTGTGTGTGAACAGCTGTGTGATAATATTAAGGTTTTTCACCGTCAAAGCTATGTTGCACTGACATAGCTAAATTCAGTATCCAAGAAGCTGGCATTGAGCAATGGTTTATATACGGTTTCAGTTTAGAAAAAAAGCAACTTGCCTGTTTTCAAAAAAGAAAAAATTGTTGGAAACTGAAACATACTATAGCATTCTCAGTTTCTTTATTCTCGCACAGCTCACAAATGATCATGTTATTTTATGAAAATTTACATGTGCACGCTTCTAACCAATACCGATATCCATGGTATGTTTCAGATTTCTGTTTCAAAACATACAGCTTCATTTTGTTATAAGTTTTAGAAAGTGAGTACCGATGTACCTAGGTTCCGAATATTTGATCTAATATAATTATCGGTCATCAGAAATTACAAGGGCAAGACAGGATAAAGATTCAGTGCAAGTTGGGAGTGTGACCTCAGCAATTTCATGAAACCCATCCAAAACATCGATGTAGTAATTAAGTGGCTTGGAAAATCACCCACAAAATGAAGTAATTGGGCAACCACAGGAAGAAAATATGTCTTCCAATCACAGTTTGTTCACTCAAAATATTCCAGGGGGAGACAACCAGAAAGTGAAATAATAGTTCGTGTACCATGTGGAGGCTGTTGTTCCTCAATGTATCTCTGACTACCACATAAACTCTAAGGCGCCACTTTGATCAGTCACAAGGAAATAATGCATGATACTCCCTCCGTTCCTAAATAATTGTCTTTCTAGCCATCTTAAATGGATTACAACATACGGATGTATGTAGACATGTTTTAGAGTGTAGATTCACTCATTTTGCTCCGTATGTAGTCACTTGTTGAAATCTCTAGAAAGACAATTATTTGGAAACAGAGGGAGTACATTTTGTTTGAAGGACAACAGAGATTTGTAACAAGGAAAACAATGTAGTTACATATTTATTTCGTGCAAGTTTTTTATGCCAGATGGAATCATGATATAGGTGATTAGGCACAAAATAGTACTTCCTCTAATCCAGAATATATGTCATATTTTCTTCATTAGGAAATATTTTAACCAACCATAGCTAGCTAAGCATTTTTTCGGTCAAATTTTTACTATAAAGTTAACTAATAAAATTTAAACTATATTTCATGAAAATTATATGGCAGGAATCCTCTTTCAAATACAAATCCAGTGATATACTTTTTGTGGCTTATAATTCACATGTTAGTTATATAGATGGTCAAAGTTTGACCTCAAATACAAAGGAGCCCAATAAACCCGGACAGTGGAAGTTGTTACCTATTGCTGATTATATGTGGTTCCCCTTCCCCATTCGCCTTCCCCGTTCCCTCGCGTCACCCTCTCGCGGGCGACCAACCCCCCCCCCCCCCCGTCCGCCTCCTCCCCTTCTTGATTCCTGTCCTCACCGCCGCCGGAGACGGGTGCCGGGTCCCCCGCGCGGCCGCCGATGAGGGTGGCGGCAAGGCCCTCGGTCGCGACGCCGCTCTGTCCTGGCGGGGGGCGGCGAGTTGGAGGTGGACGCGGGCGAGTTTGAGGCGGCGACATTTGCTGGTGAGGGTGGCGTCGTCCTGGCGGGGGGCGGCGAGTTGGAGGTGGACGCGGGCGCCGCGTGGAGGGATCTCCTGCTGCTCTCCTTCACCAGATCTAAAGACGGCGCCCCCGTGCTGCTGCTTCCTCCTCGTCAGTCCGGCCGGATCCGGTGGCGGACTGCGCGGATGTGGGGTTGGGAGCTCTGGATCGGAGTAATTTCTTGGCCGGCTGCGGCGGCCATGACTCCGGCGGCGCTCCAGGCGTTGTTTCCTTCTTGAAGGAGGCTTCGAGATCTAGCTCCCTCCCCCTCGTCCTCCCCCTGCACCTGGGTGAAAACCCACAACTTTGGTTGGGCGGCGGCGGTGCCCGGCTCCGTGACCTTCTTGAAGGTCCCGCTTTGGGTCTGCGGGGAGGTGGGACAGCTGCAGCGCGTTCTTGGTGTTCCTGATGGCGGCGGTTCTCTCTTAGTGGTGTCGCTTCGCCATGGCGGTCGGCTGGTCCGGCTCTCGTGGTGATTGTGGTCCTCAACTCTTTGCTGTGTCTTCCTGGGGTGCTCCCGTCCCGTCAGAGAGAAATTTGGAGGTGGAGCGGCTTCATCTTGCACGGAGCTTCGAGGGAGATGTCAAGTCATGCCTAACCGACAGGTGCTACGCTTTGTCATGCCTGGTCGGCAGGTGCTACGCACGACAGATCTTTCAAAGACTTCAAGCTGTGTCGGCTGGTGGTACTTGGCAGCATGGTGCTGAGGTGTATCAGTGGTATATCTGGCCATGGGCCGGGCTTGGGCCGGGCCTGAAAAAGCCCACGGCAGAAAACTAAGGCCCATGCCCTCCCAGGCCCTATCGCTGGGCCTACTTTTCAAGCCCAAGCACAGCCCATCTGGTAAAAAGCCCTAAAAAGCCCTTAGGGCCTAGGGCCGTGGGATGGGCCTCTTCCTTAAAATGCCAATATGCCAAGCCCAAGCCCGTCAAGGCCCTACCGGTGGGCTCAAAACTCAGGCCCAAGCCCGGCCCATGGGCAAGCCCATCGGGCCTAGGCCCTGGATTTTAGGGCCAGGCCTGGGTGGGCCGATAGGGCCGGGCCTGAGATGGCCAGGTCTAATCATTGGCGACCGCAACGTGCTCAGCTGTTTGCGCACAGGGAGGAGGTGCTGTTTGGCGCCGTGGTGGCATCGACGATAGCTGGACCGAGCAAGGTTGATGCATCAGTACAGTTCTGAAGATGGAGCGGTGGCAGTTAGCGGCGGCCTCTGAGTGCACGCCGGACCGGTGAGACCCATGCCTGGCAGGCATCCTGGATGGGACCTCAGGTCTTAGATGTTAGGTTTGGCTGCGATGTCTTTTTGGTATTAGGCCCAGGCTATCTGCGCCCCTTCATCAACTGGATAGAGTTGCTTAGACGGCGGCTTTAGTCTTACTGTTGTATTACTTTGTAAGGTCTTGTGAGAATAATTAATAAAGTGGCCGTATGTATCGCTCAGATGCAGAGGCCGGGGGTCATCTTCCTTTTCTAAAAAAAAACTACAATATTTAGAACTATTCCCCCTGAATGGGTCTACTCGACGCAACCATTTCTTGCTATGTTTCCTTGTTTGAAATAGAGTTTACAACAGAAATGACAACTTAACTTTATTATTATTAGGCTTCTCAAGGTCTACCTAGCAAGCTTATAAAGGTTATTTTCCCTAAAAAAAATTGCTGGATTGCTTCCGACCAGTCGAGTGGACTTCCTGTTGTAGGCTTGTAGCTAGTCGACCGTTCTTTCAGGTTATCTGTTTAATCCAGAATTACATATTTATTCTTACTTATAAGTTTGATTTATCTAAATATGCCCATTCTTATATTTTGCTTCTAGAAGAATGGCGCATGCAGTTGTACCCATTCAACTTTTAGTTGTGAAATTGACTAAAATGTTTTGCAGAAAAGTACCAGTGGATTGACTGCTATGTGGACCCATTTTCTAATGGTACGTGAAGCTTGTGGACAGAGTGATCGAGAGCATACATACACCCTCGAGGATGCATGCATGTTTTTGGTGACGGGAGCAGGGATGACGCATGCACCAAGTGTAGCCTTCCACTGCTATCGGGCTATGGTACTATTATGTTGGCCGCTCTCTCTCTCTCTCCGACTGAAGGCCTGTGACAGATATTCATATGAAGATCTTTTCATACAACAAAGTAAAAAAACAAAGGGTGTGTGCGTGTGACATACTTGAACATAATTGCGACCTTCACGGTTATGCTTCTTGGCTTCTTTTATGCAAATTATAGACTTAGGTGTGAATATTAAGTGCTCCGATCTGTGATTTTGATAAATTCATGACTAGTATGTTGACATGTTGTATTTGTGAAAGAAAAAAAATCAAATGATACGTGTCACACGTGTGGCACAAAGCACTCCGGCCCTGACATTTTTTGCAACTAAAGTTGCCATCCGAAAAGAAAAAATAAACCCGAAATATAAACTGAAACTTGTCATCCAAAAAGAAAGTTGCGTCATGCTTAACAACTAAAGTTTCCATGGATGGTTAGGTGGATAGTGTTATCTCCAGTCCACCAAGGTTCAAATCCTAGTGCTCGCATTTATTCTGGATTTAATCCAGAATTTCCGGCGATGCACGTTCAGTGGGAGGAGACGTTCCCGTCGACTGCGAGGCGCCTACGGTGACTTCGTAAAATCTCAAGATGACATGTCGGCTCGGTCTCTCGAGGTGCTCATAGGGATAGGATGTGTGTGTATGCTTTCATAGGGGTGAGTGTATGCGTGTATATATGGCGCGTGTGTCTGTTCTGATGTTAAAAAATACTAAAGTTGCCATCCTCGCGTCACTAACTTGAGATCAATTTTTTTTTGGAGTTGTCATGTGTTCATGACACGTGTGTGGCACTGATCAGGGTCAAAAAACGCCAATTGGACCGCCTTTTAATATTCTAGCTGCGGACTGGATGGACGCGCGCGCGCGCACACACAGCCTATTGATAAAAAAGATGTCGACAGTTTTTTTTTTTTTTTGAGGATCGCAAGATGTGGACTTGCCAGTTTGGCCACCAAGCCATTTTTTGGAACGAGGACGTCATGGGTGAGATTTTATCCGTCATGACTTAATTACAAGTTCAACCACTACCTATTCATCCAAATAATGGGTAGTTCTCTTCAGTGTCCATTTTAGTATGTGTGGTAAAATAAATATTTGTACCAATATGAAAACTTGTTTTCTTTTCAGTTACATGCATGAATTTATATCTTATCGTTGCATGGCGCGGTAGGAAGAAGAGAAAATTCGATCAATTTCTTGTGGAAGCAGCTCTGGCACGTATGTCACGGATAGATAGATGAGTAGATAATATCAGACACAAACGTGATACTAATCTCAGGGACTTTCTCTCACGAATCTGACGCAGACATCCGACTGGCCGACAGATTTGCACATGCATGCACGCCATTCAGATCAATCGGTACGCAGACAGGCCACAACCAAACAGCGCTAGCTACCAACGTAACATCGATCTACAATTGCACCAAGGAAGGACCATTGCTCTATCCAATTAATTCAGTTTGTGAGCTAGCTTAGCTATCTTTAGTGTGGTCCGGGAGGCATTTGGATCCTAGCTTTCCAGTTGTTGTTGGCTGCATATATTTGTGTGTCATCTATCGATCGATATAAACCGACCCGCAAAGAAAAAACCGATATAAACCAATCAACTGTATAACACAACCAGAAAAAAAACACAGCTCACAGAGCCTACAGACAGCTAGTAGTACAAAAAGCTACTCCCTCCGTTCCTAAATATAAGTCTTTTTAGAGATATCAATATGAACTACATACGGATGTATATAGATGTAGTTTAGAGTGTAGAATTCACTCATTTTGCTCTGTATGCTGTCCATATTGGAATCTCTAAAAAGACTTATATTTAGGAACGGAGGGAGTACATGACTTCACCTGTTAAGGCATTGTTACTTTTTCCTTTTGGAAATTCAATTTGTGCCATTGCCTTTTTTCGAAAAGGGGTTTACCCAGCCTCTGCATCAGAAAGATGCATACGGCTCATATTATTAAAAGGAAATCCAGCAACAAAGTCTCCAAGTATCGAGGTGCGAACAGAAACAAAGGCTCATAAGAGCTAAAACCCAAAGCCACAACCGGCTGGCAAAAGATAGGAGCACTACATGCCTATCCTATTACATGACCGCCATCCAAACCGGTTGAAAATATCCCGAGCTACCATCTCCCATCGGGTAGACACAGTAACCAAACGCTCCCTGGCCTCCGTCGGAGTGAGTAGAGACCACATACGGATGAACGCCGTGGCCCTGAAGATAACCTGCAAAAAGTGAATGTTTGTTGATCTGTTAAAAACTAAATCATTTCTGCAGTTCCATACTGCCCAAAATAAAGCACAAACGCCAACACGAATGTGTCTCGCAGTATCGGAATTAATCTTATCAAGCCATGTTCCAAATAACATGTTGATAGAGGTGGGCTGATTAATATTAAACGCAATATGAATCGACTGCCAAAGAATCTTAGCCAACGGACAATCAAGAAAGAGGTGTTTGATGTTTTTGTTATGATAGAGGTTGGTTTGCACGTATCAGATGCTATAATGTTTGTCTTGTTCACTGAAGTTTTGCTTTGACTGTAACCCAAGAAATGTCTAAATCTCCTAGGCTGGTGCTGTTTTTGTACTTACATTCGCAGAATGCGTGCACAAATATCTTCATTTATCTTCTTTTAAAAGTGACAGCAGAATGTCTGAATGTATTGAGACTTTTCTTGCTTGAAGGGAGCGGTGCTTGGTTGGCTACGCGAGGCGCCAAAGTGCATGGACCCAAGTTAAACGGTGATATATCAACGCACGGTTTCAGATTCGATCTGTAATTTATGGGGAAGCAATCCGAAAATAGAAAACCAGCCAATTGCTGGTCGGCAGGCCGCCAGGTGTCATCCGGATATGGTGGCCTCGCTCGCCACGTCAGCCAATGCATGCATGGCCCCGCCACCCAGCGACGTAGAGCAGACACAGGCACGAGAATAAATAGCAGAGAGAGAGGTATAGAGCAGAGCAGAGCAATGGAGTCCGACATGGAGATGAGCTTGGATTTCTCTTGGGAGACGCCTAGCTTCTTCGAGCTCTGCGACGCAGATTGGTGAGCCTGCATGCAGCCCACTCGATCTGCTTCTTGATCTTGCGGCCACGTTGCCGTGACTCTTCTAATCCATCTTTCGTGCAGCATGCACCTGCCGTCTGAGGACTCTCTGTCCTGTCTGTACGAGCACGGCGACTCAACTAGCTCGCCGGACGGCGCCAGCTCGGGGCTGACGAGGAGGTGGGCTGGCAGGAACATGCTCAACGAGAGGGACAGGCGCAGGAGGCTCAACGAGAAGCTCTACGCCATTCGCGGCGTCGTTCCAAACATCACCAAGGTTTCATTTACAGACCACTACGGGAAGATGAACACTTTTGTTTGCGTGTTTATGCTGCGGTCTAATTTGATCTTGTGCATGCGACGGATGATAGATGAACAAGGCCTCCATCATCCAGGACGCCATCGCCTACATCGAGGAGCTGCAGGAGCAGGAGCGCCAGATTCTCGCCGCCCCCGGAACCGACGGCTGCGCCGCCGTGCTCCAGGCGGACTCGACCGTGGACGACGGCGTCGGCTCCCTCCACGGAAGATTAGGAGGACTACCTCCGCCTCCTCCATCTGTTCCCCTGCCACGCATCCCGTCCAAATCCTCGAGGTAATTATGCATTCATCTGTCGCTGAGGGCTGAAAGGGAGTTAGGAATAAGAATGAGGTGAGAGAGATATGTGATAGCAAAGCGAGACTGCGAGAGTGGATTTTTTGCGCTTGGGCTCTATTTTCAAACATTCAAAAAACAAGCTATTAAGTTTCAAAAATCTGAAAAGATACACAAGTACTTATAGATGTATACGAGATATGTGTTAAATTTCATCATGAAATACGTATTTATGTGGCTAGCTTGTACAAAAAAAAATCATGTACTTTTATACTCTATAGACATGGCGTGCGAGGACATGGCCGCCCAGCATGTGAAATTGATGGTTATTTCAAGACAAAATCATGTACTTTTATAGATGGTTCTTTCAAAAATGTGAAATTGATTTTTTTTAATATATAGAGAGTTATCTCTCTCTTTTTAACTCAACTACAGACTAGGACATGCCTGTCTCTAAATTATCTCTCCTCTCTCCCTCTCATAATCCATCACTTCTATTTACTTTTGATCATTTAGGATATTCATAACCTTAAAACCAAAAAAAATCCATGATTTTTTTATATGTTTGAACTCTAGATATAAGATCTTCGGAACATGACCAATTGCCAATATATTTCAAACAAGTTTAATTTAAGTTGTTTCAGTTCAATTTGTCAAATCGATTATTTAAAATATGTTTCCGTACATAAGATCCATATTTTAGTGTGTTTGTGAAGCTGCTTATTTCATTGTGTGGAACTGCTATTTGTGAAATATAACTGAAAGTGAAATATGAAATTAGTTTTTAAACCAAGTTAAATCAATTTTTGAAATGAGAATAATATGTTACTCTAATGAGTGAAACTAAATTTTAATTGAGAAAAATCAGATTTTTGAAATGCATTAAATAATTTTATCATAGAAATTAATATTTTCAAAGGACCAAAACAATATTACAAAATCTCAAAGTCAGTTTTTGAAATGAGAGAACTAAGATTCTTGAAATAAGTGATATAAATTATCAAATGATTGAAACTAGTTTTTCAAATTCGGCAAAATTAGTTTTTTTAATGTGTGAAATTAGTGTTTTGAAATAAGGGGAATCCGCTTTTTGAAAATGAATGAACTATCTAATTAAGTGAGATCAATATTTATACATGTGAAATATGGTTTTGACATAAGTGAAATTATTTTTTTGAATTGGGTGAAATAAATTTTAAAAATGACTGAACTCAATCGAGCGAACTTCTAGTTTTTTAAGAGAATGAAATTGATTGTTTCAAGTTAGTTAAATAAGTTTTTGAATTGAGTTAAATTAGTTTTTTGAAATGAATGGAATGGCATTTTTGAAAGATTTATATTATTTGGTTCAATTGAGTGAAATTAGTTTCTTTAAGTTAGTGAAATTGGTTTTTTGAAATTATTGAAATCTATCCTAAAAAAACTGAAAATGTTTTTTTCATGTATGAATTTTTTAGTGTTTGTAAGATGCTTATTTTATTGTGTGAAACTAATATTTGCGAAATTTAACTGAAATGGGAATATAATATTTGTCAATATGCTTATTTCCCCATGTGTATAACTCAAATAAGCAGGTTCAGAAGGTATCATAATTAAGTTTCAGTAATTTTTGGAATAGTGAAACAATTTGAAATCACATTATGAAATAATGAAACAATTGAAATCATGTTTTAAGTAGTGAAATAACTGAAATCACTTTTGGACATTTTCTTTTCACCATCTTAATAGTGCAACCTTTGATATCATTATTTGAAACAACAACCGTAAATATATTTTAAAACGGTCTCAGTTTTGCATTTTGAAATACCAAAACTATTGAAATCACCTTTTATGAATAGTGAAAAAAATGAAATCACTTTTTGAAATAGTTAAACTATTGAAATGCCATTGGTCCTTTTACAAATATCTGACAAAAGTTAGGTTGTTGTGTGCATGTCGTTGTATTCATGTACTTGTTGGCAAGCATGTATTCGTCACATCAATCTTGGGTTCATCACCTGAGCTAGTGTCATTGCTAGATATAATAATTCTGCGAATCTACCATGTGAAATGAGAAGAAAATGATGAGAGGGAGAAGGCCTCATTTGTGGACCACACACATGAAACATGTATATTAGCAAGTTGGTACTCTAATTGACTTTGGTTGTTACGGTATTTACCTGAAATGTAGTACCAACATAGTATTAACATGCAATCATATTAAGAGAATTAATTTAATAGACACTCCTAATGCAGGGTTTGGAGGAGAAGTCTAGAATAATTAAATCAAGCACTAACCCACTCTGAATCTGGTGTTTCTATTGAAAATCTCAAGAGGCTTGTAAAGAAGTATGGTAATGCACAAAAAGATAGATATTATTTTGATTAATTATTTCTAGAGCTTTTGTTTATGCATGCACCATGTCTTAGACAATGAGAAGTTTTGGACATAGGGCAAATGTGGGGCAACTTTATGTAACAACACTCTGAAAATCATATAACTGAATGACCATTAAATAAACATATAACTTTACAAGTTGTGCAGCTAGAGGTGACGCAGGTGGCGGAGGATCTGGCAGTGGTTAACGTGAGACATAGAAAAGCGCAGGAGGCCATGGCGAAGGTGTATGGGGCGCTCGAATCACTCTGTCTCAATGTCATCACAGCAAGTGCGACCGTCGTGGCCGACAACATTGTCCACAACATGTTCATCGAGGTAACCAACAAAATGATTGCTCCTATCTCGTTCATCGAGTTTTCTAGAAATATTTAGGGTGACGTCACCACCTGATTGATGATGGCATATGGTAAGTCCACTATTTTTGTAAGACGTGCATTGGGATTCTTGATGCGCCTGGTGAAGGAAATGGGATAGACTACACTAGCCCAAATATCCTCATAAAACAGATTATGTTGTAGTTCTATATAATGCGGTTACTATGAAGCTATTGCAGAAGTAGAGTTAATGTAGAGCGTTGGTGAAACTGTAGTCGTACTACTGCCTCCTCCTCATGGTTCCCAAAAATGTTCTATCCAACCTTCACATCTGCAATGCCTCTAAGGTATCCACATCTTTGGGATGGAGCGTCAGTCGCCTAAATTGTTAGAACCGGACGTGACACTTTGAGCTTAGCAGAAGTGAAGGCCACTTTATGGGAATTCCAAATCTGCTAACCCTAAAACTTGCTTCCTTCTTATACTTATATGGATATTTCCCTAATGAAATTCTACATTGGAGATCCATCAAGACTCAATGCTCGGTCTAACTACGATCGTAACCCAAATTAGGCAATTATATAAATGATTATAGGAATATGTTATTTCTTTGGCTTTTTGGCGTTGGACGATTATGACATAGGCACACATAATAGGAATCTGTTATATGTGTTTTCTAGGCAATTAATCTTTTGCCTATAATCATTTACATAAACAAGATTCAATTTATTTTTGGCTTTTTGGCGTTGGACGATTATGACATAGGCACACATAATAGGAATCTGTTATATATGTTTTCTAGGCAATACCCATGAGTTATTTAAAACCCATTGATAAATAACAATAAACATGAATTTTAGACATGAGTTCAAGGTTTGTGTAAAATCTTGTAGTCTAATATTATTAGGTTTTGGAAAATATTTTCAAATTTGATTTACCCTAAAAGACATGTTGATCTACTTTTTCATGCATCGTCTAACAGAGACGCTGCGAATAAACCCTAACCACCAACAAAGAATCGTTCAACCTTTAAATCTTCAAAAGTTGCCTATGTCTTTGATACCTATTATAGAGACGAGAGGCAACACAACCACGAATAGTCTAATATTTAGTCTGGGGTACATTATTTGTTAGGTTTGTGTGCTTTGGTGGTGGAGACGGTGCCATGTTGAATAAATGTCTCCTCGCTCCACTTGATCTCCTAGAATGACTCCCGTGGTCTACTAATGGACCCAAATCTCATAACTTGCCACTTCGTGCTTTCATCTTGTTCCTCGTCAATTTACATGGGTTTGAGAACATGTCTTGTGAGGTGCGCATCCCCGAACAAGGCCATTCCAAAGATTATAGCTTATCTCTTCATGAGGTGTGTGGCTCTTGACGCTCTTCAAAACATATGGACTTAGTCTAGCTTGTGTGGGCTTGGCATTCTGCGCCAAGGTCATAGCAATACATAGAAAAACGTCAAGTTGCGAAAGAGGGAACGAAGGATGTCGTCTAATTAAGAAGAATTTTGGTAGAGATTTTTTCTATAAGTGATAATTATTATTGGTGTTTATTTCAATTTTTTGATCTACCATACTTTTTTATGAATCGCTATAGCTAGATCGTTATTCTAAAAATATTACCAAAAAACATTTTGTGTATCATATTTGACAATTATGCTTGATCATGTTGTGAGTTCATATTACTATGTATGTAGTTGCATGAGCTATGCTATGGCATAGTGATTGTGAACACATGCATTGCACGTATGTGTTGCTAGTGTTTCCTAGGAATGAATTAACTCTTAAAGAAAAACTGGGAGGGCTATCTCATGTGTTAGGCCATGGTTAATTAGGGCCAATTTAAATGAGTTCTTGCTTAGGTTTTTTTTCATGCTTCAATTTGGAAAAGAGTTAGGATTGATCCTAAGGTTTGTGCCCATTAGAAAAAGTCATCTAGCTAGGCTACAACTTCCCAGAGAATACACCAACATCTTTCTTGTTATTTGTTTATATGAGGTAGCGGTATCCCGATATTTCGTTGTGACAAACTTCTTTTGAACCAAAAATCAACCTTGACGACCTGACCATGCTGGACACTAGTCGGTGTGTCTTGCAAACCACTAGACCAATCCCCTAGAGGTCACCGATGATGCCAAAGGCATGGCAAGCCTGAACGCAAACCTTTAATATCCGCGAGCGATCGAGAACAAACAAGAACAAATTGTAATCCAACATTTTGAGTACGGATTAATATGATTAAGTTGGGTTCCTGAAAATCGATTCACCGAAAGTTGTTGGACACATGCATTAATATTTGTGTGCACATATTTCACAATATTTTGTGTCAATATTAGCAGGAATTTATATTATTAAAATAAATCTAGTTGTATTTTTCAGACGGATGGAATGGATTGTGCTCAAACGATCAAGGAGATGGTAAAGTCTCACTCAATCATCTCAATGTGAGAAGAAGATCACCAAGTCCATGAATCCCTAATGAAGATTGATGTTGCAAAGAATGCACAAATTGGCAGCCCAATTACCAACACCTTGTTCAATTTCAATCTCATACTATAGTCATCTTGAAATAATGTGACAACAGTTGAAACTAACTATGTGGCCGAAGAAATAGTCATGTTCTATGGACTTAATGCCAGCATGCACTCCATATTAACCGGAAATAATGCAAAAAGATATGTTATATCGTCTCTGATTATGAGGAACACTCATGTGTGTGCATGTAATTTTTTTAATAGGAAATTTCACTTTTGGTCCCCTAAGATTGAGTTTGTGACACATTTTGTCCTAGTTAGCTCAGTGTCCTCTAAGATTGAGGCAACCCTCGATGAGAGTGATGCTTAGTAAAAATGATTATTTAGAAGGGACCAAAAACATAATTGACCCAATTAAGAGTGAACTTATAACTTATTTCGTGAGGCATCGTACAAGAGTTAGAAGAATGATTCAAAGCGATAGGAAAGTACATTCATAATATATTTATATAGAACTTTTTCAAAAAGTTTCAGAGTGATATCTTTGGTCCCATGTGGCTAGCGACTAAGGCTTACAAGGACACTTCTTTTTAGTACCACATGAATAAGGTCTTGGAAGGTGATCCAAGTGTTGGTGAGTATTTGAACACATATCTCTCATTGTTGTACATGAGGTGCAAATTTAATATTGACATCAAGTGTGATTACATTCATAAAATCCTCTTCAAGTCATTCAGTAACTAGGGAAGGACGACGAAGCATGCCCCTTACCGAGTTAGCTATCAAACTGAGAGACATAATCATGATACTTATGAACAAGAGGATAACAATTGGATACTTTCTTGAAGGTGAGATGCTACCTGTTGTCACTTGAAAAATAAACAATAGAAGTAGAGGACATGGTCACTTGAAGACATGTAAGTCCTCTAATACAATGGCTGTGGTGAGGGATGCTAACAAAAAGAATCTTAGACTTGTTGTGGAACTTTTGGGAAATGGATGTGTTGGGGAACGTTGTAATTTCAAAAAAATTCCTCCGCACACACAAGATCATGGTGATGCATAGCTACGAGAGGGGAGAGTGTTGTCCACGTACTCTCGTAGACTGAAAGCAGAAGCGTTAGCACAATAGTCGTACGTCTTCACGATCCGACCGATCAAGTACCGAACGCACGGCACCACCGAGTTCAGCACACGCTCAGCCCGATGACGTCCCTTGAACTCCGATCTAGCTGAGTGTTGGGGGAGAGTTTCATCAGCATGATGGCGTGGTGACGATGATGTTGAGGGAGAGTTTCATCAGCCCGACTTTGCATACTACTGGAAAAACAGATTCAAATCAAGACAATCAACTTTACCAATGAAAGGAAGCAGGTATATTTTTTTCCAAAGACTTTGCTTGGATGAACTTTTGTGGAACTCGTTCTGAATCAAACAACCGTCATGTCATGTACACGGCTGGCCCATCGCCCTTGTCGAGCATATCTCCATAGCTTGTGCTTGTGCTTGTGCGAAGGAGTACTTGTTGCCTCGCAGCACTACCTCCTCGCGTCTAAGTAGGATCATATGCATCACAGGTTACACGGAAAATGAAACAATTGTCGTTGAGCCAAGATTTTCTTGAAGAAGATTAGATCAAGAAACGGAGATGGGGGCAAAAGTAACAAACCCACGGTACAACCCAGCTTCATGACAAGGACGCTGCACAACCTTGGGTACTCGCTCAGGCGGTCTCAAGGAAAAAGGGGATCAAGGCTCGAGAAAAATGTCTAGAGGGAAATATCAGTAGCAAAGGCCGTTCGTGGAGAAGATGCTGGCCATTTATAGAGAAGATGGCGTATGGCTTGGCCAGGTTTGAGCGAGCGGGGAGCGCCGAGGGACGTCAGATAGGAGCCGGATCCGCGTGAGGCGTGCGGGAGCCAATGGATCGCGAGGGAGGGGAGCCCGATCCGCGTGAGGCGTGCGGGAGCCAATGGATCACAAGGGAGGAGAGTAATGGAGGAGGAGGAGGAGGAGGCGGAGAGATAGCAGTAATTAAAGGGGGATGCGTCTCGTTGATTTTATAAGCGGCCTGGCTTCTAGGAGGGAGACAAGAGAATTACTGTACTACCAAGATTTGTTACGCCTCCTCCCTAAAATTTCTCGTCAGGCAGGTAGTTTCCATAATGCGGCGAGGAGCTCCTTCTTTTCTTATACGCTGATTATGATTTATTTCGTGTCTATCCAAACAAACTTGCATCTGCTTCCTTTACATTAGAGTTTGTTATTATTATTATTACTATTCAGCTACATGTCGCCTTGCATGGATTAGGATCTGTTAGGTGTTTGTTACGCACCACATGTATTCTGTAGCTACTAGCCTCCTAGAAACCAGGCACTATATAGGAGGGCTGATTTTGAGCCAATGTTAAACTCCTTCCTGAAATAATGGCACGACAGGTTGTTTCTGTTTCCAAACATGGGACCCTAATTAATTATGTTTCCTAATTACTCCCTAAAATAACGCCATGCTGGCCGGTAGCCCTCACCCTGGATACATATGCTACAAATTACAACTGGCCAGCCACTATCTATCTACATAGGCAAAAACACAGACTATTGCTTATGCGTGCATGCGTGCTCCAGTTTTTACCAGATCCCATCTATCTTCATAAGCAACAGTCTGTCTACCCACCTAACAAAGTGCAAAAGTGTACCTGGTAGCTTGCTGAACCCAACTCCGACACCAAGCATGGCAATGTTCATGTGTAGAATGCATACAATTGATCCATGCAAAACTGTCATGTTAATTCTAAAATTCATGTTTGAAAATGAATCTTCAACCTGTAAATACAACCAGAAATACCATAGAAAACGTCACAGCCTGTGAGCTATATCAATTGAAAATCAGTCAACCCCAGTATGTTGCCAGACATAGGAATGGGATTGTAGATACAATCGCAAAACACAGCCGACAATCAAACCGGCCTCAATCAGGCAAACAATCAAACCGGCCACAATCATAAATGGATGCAAGAAAAGAAACCTTGAATTGTCTGGAATGCATGCAACAGTTTACAAATGAATGTAATGGCCACGTGAGCTGAATTCTATTGCTTCACTCAGAAAAAAATTAAAAAGAAGAAATGGTTCCAGCTAAGTTGAGATAACCCCAAAAAAATTTGGTTCCTGCAAATATGATCCAAGCATTCCATAAAACTGGTTGCCCAAAATTTACACATCGGCAAGATTTATCCACACAAGATATAAATGAAAAATAGTGACATAGGGGGGACATTACATACACCGCACTACTTCTGTTTCAAGCAAGTACTACACATGGAATAGATTGCGGCAAACAAGAGACGTCGAGTGACTTCCCCTTGCCCTCAACCACACAGAGGATATATGCTTCTCCACTGTCTGCTTCCAAGGCCACCGTCCCCACCAACCAGGCAACGGGCGTATTCGGCCAGATCCGCTGGTCGCTCACCATCATCTATCCATTCCACGGCACGCATCCTGATGACCATAGGAACAAAACTTCCAAGGCCACCGTCCTCGCCAACCAGGCTACCAGCGTATTCGACCAGATCCGCTGGTTCCTCACCATCATCTATCCATTCTACGGCATGCATCCTGACGACCATAGGAATAAAACTTCCAACTCAGGGCTTCAAATCTACATGCAACAAGTTAAATAATCAGTCACCAGAGGAACTTCACAAACTAAATCGTCTATAACGACTGATCAAAAAAGAAGATGGTCATTTTAGGAGGATGTTGTATGACCACAAGCACCACTAGTACATAGATTATTTTCCAGAGGCCTACGTATCTATTGTTGAACAAGATAAGCCACATACATATAGACACGCCAGGTAGAAGATGGTCTTGGAAAACTCAGTCCAAAGATCGGTAGCCAGATGACCACCACCACAAGCACTAGAACATCGGCGCAATGGCCGGCACAGCACAGCCACGGCATGATGACCAGGCTGCTCAGGGAACTTCCTACTAGTGGTGATGGTGGTGGGCACCCTCGCCTACTTCTCCTTGGCTCCCTTCATCAGATCGGAGCAAATTGCCTGCACCCAAGCGCATGGCAGATCAGATGTCATGCATAAGCATCAAGAGTGGTTGTGAGACAATATTACTCTATGGGAATCGAAGTTGACATTTCACTGTTTGTTAGTCAGATGTAGGCCCAATACAAAATCATGTAATGGAGTTGCTTCCCAACCAAAACCATACAATGCAACAGAAGTGAATATGCACAGACTTAAAAGTTGTGGACAATAGAACTCAGCAACCAACCAGTATGTGCAGCTTAACTATCCCACTGCGAGGATGATGGATACATTTTAAATCACAACAATTGCAGGCTGGGAAGGTTGTTTGGTTCATGATTAGCAAATGCAGATTAAACAGCAGCACGCATATGAAAAAATATGTTGGGTTTCGTATCTTCATTCATGCACCTCCAAAATCAACAAGAAACCAAGTGTTGGCAGCATCTCGTCTTGGATAAAACTCCCTCCACAATTACATACAAGTGTTGTGGCTGCAAGGAAAACAAAAGAATATCAGGAAACAGCTAGTATTATAGTTCCAATAGTCAATGTATCAACGGGTGCGGGATAGAGCAGAGGATGAAACATAACAAAAAAGGAACCGTGTCTCATTTTATATTTAAATAAAACTATGAGGGCATAAAAAGTGGACAATCAAAAAACCCATACCCGTTAGTCAAGTTCAATCGACATTGCACAGAAGAAAATCACTACACAATCCACAAATGTTCTGCCATACAGTAGATATAGCGGATTATCTAATCACATGCATTTTCATCTCCTCGGGACAAAAACAATCAACAGCTCAAACCAATCTCTGATTTTAAGCACTTGAAAACAATAACACTGCCTAGTTACAACCGAATATTAAAAACCAGTGCATATATTCCATTTCGTCAAGCAAGGTGACAAGATAACAAACAAAAACCAAATCATACAATTTTGCTCCGTAGCTGAGAGGCAATATTTGATTAGTTTGAGGGCTTAGTTTTCACATTTTGAATCCAACTAAGCCCTTTGCCGCCCAAAATACTTAACATTTCGAATTAATCAATCCAGCCAGCTCATATGATAGTGGTGGCCCCCCAAAAGGCCACCACCACAGATCTATCAAGCTGTAGAAAAATATAACATGGACTGACCGTTTGGCACCACAAAAAAGTGACAAAAGGCATGCATTTCAGGTTCATTGACCAAGAGTTACACTATGCCTTGTTAATTCAATCTCTACCACCGGCAATTGGCAAGAAAGCAGGGTGGTTCAACAATACATAACACAGGATGATAACAAATGTAGTGAAGACAAAAATAATTTACAAATCTACTTTACAAATGGTGGTTCTTGAATAGAAGGATGATAACAAAATTACAGGAAGTTATATTCAAGGCCTCATAATATAAAAGAACGGGACCAAACAAGAGCCCTTGGAGGCATTTTTCCTATAGAACAGACACCCTGGGCCCCATGGAGTCTAAGACTCAAACGAGCACATGCACGGCTTACCAACAGAGTGGTGGCTTTGTTCTCAAAGTCCCACGATAAGAAAAGTGGATTTCATACCTAGAATCCACCTAGGTTTCTCTCAGTACGTCAATGAAGCTAGGAAATAGCTTCAGGCAACCAGTTTCTAGATACACAGCAAGGACCAAGTTAGTCAGGTATGGATGGTTTATGCCTAATACAGATAGGCAATATATTATGAATGCACATGACTACTTGTTTCTATGGCACTTTTATCCCATAGTATGTCAATAGGGTACCATTTGATTCTCCCAAACCTTCCTTACATATATTTTTTCACTAGGTCGGTATTTGATTCCAAAAAGAAATACCACGAACAATTAATCTCAATTCGCAAAAAAGCAGGCTTCAATTGCAAAATTTACAGTTCGGCAGTGAAAATACCAATACCAGGACAATAAAATAATAGTTCAACAAGAGTATGTTGCATCTGAATAAATTTTCATGCTGAGGTGCTCTCCTTTCGACTCAGTTGTCTATTAGTGATGTCCTGGTTTTGAAATAATCATCTTAACACAATTAAAACTTCAATGACGGTGGACTATCAGGATCCTACGTACCCTCCTAAAAATACCCAGGGGTAAGAAATGATGCCCAGGTAGAAAGAAACAAGGGAGTATTGGGGAACATGCTTCATGATGCGAAACCATGAAACATGCAAGCTGTTCAGATTTAAGATGCTGCTGCCAGTTGTCACTAGTCATTTAGATGCCTATACCAAAGACAGAACATAGCATTTTAAAGGATATAGTCAAGCTTACAGTAGCAACTAGGAACCAGGAGATAAAAACAAGTGTAGTAGTATCATGTTCTTATTAGTTAGGACCTGAACCTAAACCATATTTGGGTTAATAATGGAGAAACCTGGATGCATGCCTCAGAGGCATCAATAACTACCCAAATTCTTCATGATTAGTTGTTCAGGTGTCAAGCGTAAAATACTGAGCATTAACTCGATTCCAAGTGTTCATTAATCAGCATGAAATGTGGAATTTCAATGGTCACATAACTCAAATCAATGACAAACTACTACAATGACTCGATGGCGGTGGGCACACAGAGCATAAGAAAAAAATAGAGAAGATCAACCGAAGTAGCTTACCTATGCCGTAGTGGAAGAAGCGGCCACCTGAGTACCTTTGTTAAACCAACATAAGACTGCTCAAGGCGCTTTACCCTTGCGACGGTAGCTTCGATCAATCTGCAAGATGAGATGGACCTAGTTAGCCTAATTCCTCGCGGTGAAAACTAGATTTTACAATGCAAAATAGGCAGGGCCAAAAGAAAAGTCCAAGGCAGCAAATTCATTGTTTACAAGCTACATAATAAAGCTAAAATAACAACTTAGTTTTGATAAAACAAAGAGGTAGGATTTCCATAGCATGAAGCACCTATATACTATAGTTCAGTAATTCCAAACACACAAAAATTGCTGAGAAAAGGAAAGAGCCGCAGGAAACAGAGCTTTTGAAGGGCTTGACAGCATCCATGAAAGGATCTTACAATGCAGTGAACAATAAAAAGGTTCTTCCAAATTATAGGGAGAGAAAGAAACCACAATCTAGTAAAATACAAGAAGCCCAAGTAACTTCTAGTATGATGGTTCTTCCTCCAACTCTGGAAACGAGGAGATAAAACCAATTCACTAAGAGCAAGTGTTTTCATGTCCATCTAAGAGGATCAAATATATGTAAATGGGCCTTACACCTCATTTGCAAGAAATAATCATAATCATTAACACGGAGCAAATCACTAAGCCTGAACATGTCAACACTAATATCATAGCAGTACCATAGAACAGACCACGACTAAGATCACCAGCTCGATGGCCGAAACAGAGCATGGAGCACGGTATGGCCAGAGCAAACAGAGGAGGAAGGAGAGACCAGGAATATACCTAAGTAGTAGTAGATGAGGAGGCAGCCATGGAAGCCCAGATCATCACACCGTGTACGGACTGCTGGACGGTATCGATGTCGACCGCTTTCCCCTTGACAAACCGACTCAACATGTTCCTTGAGCTTATCAACTTCCCTCAACCTGTATGGACCTAGTCAGGTCTCTTGAATGGACACAACACAAAATGATATCATAACAATATTTGAGCTTATCATCGAACTTAAATGGCAGAGGCCATGCATCTACCAACTTTGGGGAAACAGTAACATGACCAAAAGAATTGAGTAATATCTTACATCATCAAACTGGTAGTTTTCCAGGTACACTTCCGGAGCAAGAATCACATGCACAACTCCTGCAGTTCCAACCAAAAAAGACAGAATGAAACCCAAAATACTAGCCAGACTACAAAGAGGCAGGAGGAAGCCAAATTGTGCATTATTTTCCATTTTAGAAGCATGATGGAGAGCGCCAGATTTCAGAACTGCACTAACATCACTAGCATATGGAGACTATCTAGTATACCGGTAAACAAACACATTAACAACTTCACACTTCCAAATCAAATCACTACATTGACACTAGTGGTTAGCAACAGATCATAATTCTGGCTCCAAGTAAAACTTACCCTTTGAGCCTGTACCGTGAAGTAATTTCTCTTAAAAAAGGAGTATCCAGAGACTGGACCAAAGCAAGACAAAATTGTATGGTTATTAAATTTCTCGGCAAAATCATGCATATACATGATGTGAAATCTCAAAGTAGCACATGATATCATAAAAATTTGCAGTATATGCTATACTACCATACACACATGAGTGATACTTCTGAAACTTTAAGACAAAGTTCTCAAATTTTCTGAACTGTGTGAGCGAGCTTGGGTTCAACAAATCCACGTCGAGCATCTAGCTCTTCAGCCTACTAAACTATTGTCGACGCACGTGATATGAAGAATGAAGAAATGCATTAGCAGGTAGCAGTTCTATGGCATAATGGACATGAGATCTCACTGAAACCTCAGATACAGGCAGCATAACAAGCAACTAGAGGTTGTGTGCGTGTCTCCTGATTCACAGCCTATCTGTTTTCGTAATTTACCTTATCACACCAAAAGGGCCAACTATACAGACATCTCATAGGTACACAGACACTTTGTTTAAACCCCAAACTTAAGCTAATATGATGTATACATATACACTTCATGGAGCAAAGATTCTTAAACCAACAGGAAAAGACATATAGGATCACCCTTACGGATGACACGAGAAAATCACCAAATTTGCTCACAGAGGTAAAAATTCTGACAAAAATTGTGCATTTACATTTAGTGAAAACACAAATTAGCACATTTATCACGAAAGTTTGCACGAGAAAGCTTCAGAACACAATTGTCAGGTTTTCTAAGCTGTCCAAGCAAGCTTGGGTTGAGCAAATACATTTCGAGGGCCCTGTCCATCAGCATACTCCGCCACTGTTGATGCGTGATATAAAACTTGAATAAACGCATTAGCAGCTGTATGCCATAATGGACATGAAATCTTACTGAAGACGGGTGAATGCACTAGTAAGAACCAAATACAGGAGACGGTGAATGCAAAGAAGCAACCAACTCGAAAGGCAATTTGTTTTCCCCAAGAAGGATGAACAAGATTAACTAGTTATCAGACATTTAGAACAAAGCCACACTTCTTCCATATATAAGGAAATATGTGTTCATGATTTTGAGCAAAAGATCTTATCTAAGGAAAATCTGTGAATAACAAAGCAGTAGCAGTGCACTCAAAGGGATCAGGGATATCAGGGAGCATGTATAAGACAATATGTATATGATTTTGAGCCAATGGTCTACAAAGCAACCAAAGCATAAGCCCAAAAAAAGACAATAGGGAGATCAGGGAGGAGTGCGTTTACTCCTCCCGAGCACACGATGCAACCTAAGAAACCATCCAGGAACATCGAATGCAGAAGAGACAGATAAGTCACTTGACACAGCAGTTGCTTTTGTCACTGAAATTAAGGAATGTCAACAGAGTCTCCTCTTTCATATAAAATCATTTTGAAGCTAGCAATAGCATTAATGATAAGATTTGTCACAAGTCCCACTTTAGTTGCAACAAGATAATGTATACTTGTATGAGGTGGCAGCAAGCAAGCAAAGACCAAAAGAAGATGGTTTCACATTATCGATGGTTTCAGGTAATGGAATAACATTAGAATTATTTGCACATCATCATCATCTATTGCCTAAACACTAAACACCCAGCAATCCATAGAACCATTTGTTACTGCGAGCATGGCAGAAGCACAAATAAACGAGAGAGGGAGAGAGAGAGGTCGCCTTGGCAACAAGGAGCCTTCCTACTGGTGGTGATGGTGGGCACCTTCGGTTGCTTCTCCTTGGATCCCTTCACCAGATCGAAGCAAACTGCCTACACCCAAGCGCATGGCAGATCAGATGTTATGCATAAGCATTGAGAGTGGTTGTGGGACAACTTTACTTTATGGGAGTCGAAGTTGACATTTCTCTGTTTGTTAGTCAGATGTAGGCGCAATACGAAATCATGTAATGGAGTTGCTTCCACGCCCAAAACCAAATGCAACAGAGGTGAATATGCATGCAGACTTAAAAGTTGTGGATAATAGAATCCAACAACCAACCAGCATGTGCAGCTAACAAACCATCGCATTGCAAATATGATGGATACATTTTAAATCCCAACAATTGCAGGCTGGGCAGGTTGTTTGGGTTCATGGATATCGAATGCAGATTTAATAGCAGCACATATATAAAAAATAGGTTGGGTTTCTCGTACATTCATTCATGCACCTCCAAAATCAACAAGAAACCAAGTGTTTGTAGCATCTCATCTTGGACAAAACTCCCTCAGACACTTACATACAAGTGTTGTGGCTGCAAGGAAAACAAAAAATATCAGAAGTGCACAACTAACATCATAGTGCGAAAAGTCAATGTATCAGGGGGTGCAAGTAAGAGCAGAGGATGGAACATAACAAAAAAGGAACCTCATATCTATATAAAACTATGAAAGCATAAAAAGTGGACAACTAAAAAATCAATGCCCGCTAGTCAAAAACAATTGACATTGCACAGAAGAACATCACTACACAATGCACAAATGTTCTGCCATATAGTAGCAGTAGAGGATTAACTAATCGCATGCATTTTCTTCTCCTCAGGACAAAAACAATCAACAACTCGAACCAGTCTCTGATTTTTAGCATCTGACAACAATCACCCTACCTAGTTATAACAAAACGTCAAAAACCAACGCATATATTCCCATTTCATCCAGCAAGGCGACAAGATAACAAACAAAGACCAAATCATATAATTTTGCTCCAAAGCCGAGAGGGCATAGTTTTCACATTTTGAATCCAACTAAGCCCTTGGCTGCGCAAAATGCTTAAATTTCGAAATAATCAATCACAGATCTGATAAGCTCCAGAAAAATATAACATGAACTGACCATTTAGCAGCCAAGGAAATGATAAAAGGCATGCATTTCAGGTTCATTGACCACAAGTTACATTATGCCTTTGTTAATTCAATCTCTACAACCGGCAATTGGCAAGAAAGCAGGGTGGTTCAACAATACATAACATAGGATGATAACAAATGTAGTGAAGACAAAATAATTTACAAATCTACTTTACAAATGGTGGTTCTTGAATTGCAGGATGATGACAAAATTACAGCAAGTTATATTCAAGGCCTCATAATATGAAAGAACAAGACCAAACAAGAGCCCTTGGCAGCATTTTTTAATAGAACAAACTGTTAGGAAAGCAACTTAACTTTATTGAAGGCCCAAGGGGCATATATATATTACACATGACTTGAGGTGCAAGGAAAGTAAACATAGACTAATAAGGACTCCTAGACCAATATTAATACTCCTTAACAACCCCCCCCCCTCCTCTCAAATGCAAAGCGTATGCAATAGCATTGCATTTGAAGAAGTGTAATACTAAAGAAAATGATAATCCATATCCGCGTTTTGAGAGTGTCGTCAGAGTAGCATGAAGAGTCTTCAAAACCTGTCGAGTCGCCAAAGGGGATAACGAAGAGATGGCACATCAAAGGAAGACACCGCATTGATAGAAGATACAAGAGAAGTATCAAGACAAGATGGGTTGTCAAAAGAAGATGGCACATCAAGAGAATAAAGCATTGCTTAAAGAATCATGGCCCATGAAAACCAACGGCGAAAGAAGCTCAGCGGCAAAAGAATGGGCTTAAATCAACAATGCAAAGAGAGGCCATAGAAATCCTATTGACAGGACAATGACCAGAAAAAGGCTGACAGACAAAATTTTAATGGACTCGCATAGCATGAGAAACACAAAATATCAACGGATTTGATGGACACAGCGAAAAATATAGAGAAGTAGATGCCAGACTAATGCAATGACTAAAAGACTAGCGGCGGCAGCTAGCAAACGGGCTAGCAGGAACGCATCAACTAGCAAGTAGGCTAGCAGACCGCATCACCTGAGTATGGCAGCGGAACATCAGCAGCACGCAGATGGACATGCGGGAGCAGAGCAGCAGCCAGCCAGCAGGAGCACACGCGGTCTTGAGCTGGACGAGGCAACCCGGATTGCAATAGGGTAACCCAATCTGGTGCACGGGTGTGAACACATCGCAGTAGCCAACCATGTTGATGACCCATCAGACGGATCGGGTCGGCAGCCTGCCATGCGGGAGATCACGGCTGGGCAGGCGCATGCCACGGGCATCATGGGCGTGCTCTTCACCATCCTGGATTGAGCGAAGCAGTTGGGCGGCAGGTGCCCACGCAGCGTGGGAACGACGGCGGAAGACGAGATCGACCCAAAACAGATCGATCTGGATGGAGAAAAAAAATTAGATCATAAGGACGAGTTGCAGCGTCCGAAGACCTAAACCTAGGCTCTAATACCATGTTAGGAAAGCAACTTAACTTTATTGAAGGCCCATGTGGCATATATATATTACACATGACTTGAGGTGCAAGGAAACTAAACATAGACTAATAAGGACTCCTAGACCAATACCAATACTCCTTAACACAAACAACCTGAGCCCCGTGAAGTCTAAGACTCAAATGTGCACATGCACGGCTTGCCACAGAGTGGTGCCTCTGTTCTCAAAGTCCCACAATAAGAAAAGTGGGTTTCATACCTAGAATCCACCTAGGTTTCTCTCAGTGGGTCAATGAAGCTAGGAAATAGCTAGTTTAGTTTCCTTGCACCTCAGGCAACCAGTTTTTGGATACACAGCAAGGACTAAATCATGCAGATATGGCTAGTTTATGCCTAATACCGATAGGGAATATATGATGATTTCACAGGACTACTTCTTTCTATGCCACTTTTATCCCATAGTATGTCAATAGGGTACCATTTAGTTCTCCCAAACCTTCCTTACAGATAAGAAATTTTCACTGGGTCGCGGTATTTGATTCCAAAAATAAATACCGTGAACAATTAAGCAGGCTTCAATTGCAACATTTACAGTTCGGCAGTGAAAATATCAGGACAGTAAAATAATAGTTCAACTAGAGGATGTTGCAGCTGAATAAATTTTCGTGCTGAGGTGCTCTCCTTTCAACTCAGTTGTCAACTAGTGATGTCATGGTTTTGAAATAATCATCTTAACACAACTAAAACTTCAATGACGCGGACTATCGGGATCCTACCGACCCTCCTAAAAACCAGGGGGTAAGAAATGATGCCCAGGTAGAAAGAAACCAGGGAGTAGGAGCAACAGGCTTCATGATGTGAAACCATGAAACAAGCAAGCTATCTGTAGTGAGATGTTGCTGCCAGTTATCACTATTCATTTAGATGCCTATATCAAAGAAAGAACATTGCATTTTAAAGGATATAGTCAAGCTCACAGTAGCAACTAGGAACCAGGAGATAAAAACAAGTGCAGTAGTATCATGTTCTTATCAGTTAGGACCTAAACCTAAACCATATTGGATCAATAATGGAGAAACATGGATGCATGCATGTAGGCATCAATAACTACCCAAATACTTCATGATGTTCAGGTGTCAGGCGTAAAATACTGAGCATTAACTCGATTCTAAGTGTTCATTAATCAGCATGCAGTGTGAAATTTCAATGGTCGCATAACTCAAATCAATGACAAACTGCTACGATAACTCGATGGTCGTGGCACACAGAGCATAAGAAAAAAATATAGAAGATCACCCAAAGTAGCTTACTTATGCCATAGTGGAAGAAGTGGCGACCTGAGTACCTTGTTACACCAACATAAGACTGCTCAAAGGCGCTTTACCCTTGCGACAGTAGCTTCCTGATCAATCTGCAAGATGAGATGGACCTACTTAGCCTACTTCCTCGCGGTGATAGCAAGATTTTACAATGCAAAAGAGGCAGGGCCAGAAGAAAAGTCCAAGGGAGCAAGTTTATTGTTTACATGCTACATAATAAAGCTAAAATATCAACTTAGTTTTGATAAAACAAAGAGGTAGGATTTCCATAGCATGAAGTACCTATAGTTTAATAATTCTAAACACACAAAATTGTTGAAAAAAAGCTTTTGAAGATCTTTTAAAGAGCTTGACTGCATCCATGAATGGATCGTACAATGCAGTCAGCGATGAAAAGGTTCTTCCAAATTATAGGGCGAGAAAGAAAGCACAACTTAGTAGCAACTACAAGAACCAAAGTAACTTCCAGTACGATGGTTCTTCCTCCAACTCTGGAAACGAGGGGATAAAACCAATTCACTAAGAGCAAGTGTTTTCATGTCCATCTAAGAGGATCAAATATATGTAAATGGGCCTTACACCTCATTTGCAAGAAAGAATCATAATCATTAACACAAAGCAAGTCACTAAGCCTGAACATGTCGACACTAACATCATAGCAGTACCATAGAACAGACCACAACCACTAGATCACCGGCTTGATGGCCGGAACAGAGCACAGAGCATGGTATGGCCAGAGCAAATAGACGAGGAAGGAGAGATCGGGAATTTACCTAAGTAGTTGTAACTGAGGAGGCAGCCATGGAAGCCCAAATCATCACACCGTGTACGTTCTGCTGGACGGTATCGATGTCGACCGCCTTCCCCTTGACAAACTGACTCAACGTGTCCCTTGGGCTTATCAACTTTCCTCGACCTGTAAGGACCTAGTCAGGTCTCTCTTGAATGGACACAACACAAGATGATAGCATAACTATATTTCACTACTAGAAAAACCACTACTAATGGCGCACCTAATTTGGCTATTAATGGCGCATCTGTGGTGCGCCATTAATAGCACGCCATTAGTATATGCGAGGGTGCGCCATTAGTATGCCTCCCAGGGGGCATGTATACCCAGGTGCTTTGGCATACTAATGGCGCACCACCTCTGGATGCGCCATTAGTAACCGCGGCATACTAATGGCGCACTACCAAGTGATGCGCCATTAGTAACCATGGCATACTAATGGCGCATCGACAAGTGATGCGCCATTAGTATGCTTTGTCATACTCATGGCGCACTGTCATGTGATGCGCCATTAGTATGAATATTAGTTTTTTTATTTTTTTATTTTCTGTTTTTTGCACAGGTTACAAAATGTATAATTTGACAAAATATAGACAGCACACATCAACAATAGATTCATCAGATACAATAGAAGATTAGTCTTTGAATACAATTCATCATATTAGTCTCCTAATACAATTCATCATATTAGTCTCCGAATTGAAAAGACCGAACAAAGATAGAACATTATATTACAAGTCTCGAGACCGCGAGTAGCGAGTTTGTCTTCACATTACAAGTCGATATCGATCATCTAAACTACCATCACATAGAAGAGAGCTGCGGTCATCACGATGAGCATCATCACGATGAAACTCGTCTTCATCCGGTTCCTCCAACGCTAGATTGGGGGCGTATCTTGATTCGGCCTCGGCCCTAGTGGTGTACCCTTTGTAACTGTTACCGCTGAATCGGTGAACCTGTCTCCGACACTCCTCCCAGTCATCGAGACTCCGGGAACCTTACCCTTGTACACGACATACGCCGGCATCGCTATGCACTAGCCAAACGAAACGTTAGTACCAATTCACAGACAATACATAAGCAATATTTAAGTATGCAACAGAACGATCGGAAGAGAAAAGCAAGACACTAATAGCATCGATTACATCTAAGTTGAACGACTCTCGAAACCAAAGAGACATACTACAAGTTCATTAAAGTTTAATTACAACATGAGCCAATCGATGTTTCAGAACTAGACAACTCGACTCAAGGGATCGAGCGTGGATGAAGCCGCCGTCTCATCGTGGGAGTCATGAAAGAACGGGCGTTGTCATCCTGCATTTGTAGCATTGTATGGCGATGTCACCGTTGGACGGTTGATTTATGAGGTAGAACTGCCCGAGGTACGAAGGACATCTTGATGGATGATTTCCGCAAACTCCGATCGGATGCGACAGAATTCGTGACGGAGGTCCGCGTCCTGGATTGCCGACACGCTCGCGGCCCTATCTTTGAGTTTACTCGGTAGCCGAAGTTGATGATGGTCCCGTACGATCGCCCGCATGTGATGGATGGCGTAGTAGGCACCCTTCTGACCGCCAGGCGGCTGCTTGACGCAGCAGAACGTCGTATTGTGGGAGAACACGTGCTTGCCGTACTTACGAATAGGCCTGGTGAAGGTGCCTCCAGATTTGGCGTAGCCGGGGAGAACATCATCAAGAACCTTCTTGACATTTGTGTAGTCTACGATCGACTGACGGTCCGGGTCGAAATACGTGGCCATGGAATATTTGGGGCTTAGGAGGATGAGCGTGCAACGTGTGTCACTGCAGAAAACACGGAATGTTAAAAGAAAAACGATCAAAATGTAAGAATTCATATGTTACGGGCCGGTTGAGGGGAGGACTTACTCGGGAAAGTAAGGCACGAGGAAGTTATCCTTATCTTGGTTTGCCAGAATGACGCCTTCGAGGTAAGAACTTGCGACTTGCCGGTCCCCGCGCTGCCCAAGATCTTGGCACGCATGTAGAAGGGGTCAACTATCACGATGTCCGGGTCTTGTCGCGAATGATCCGCATCTCCATACTCAGCGAAAATAGCCGAACGAAGGTGTGGTGCAGCGGATGAAGGTTCAACATAGCGTGGATGTCATCAAAACGCAGGACGATCAGACGCCCGATGGAGTTATCCACAAAGCCCTTGCCCTCGGCACCTTGGCCGCGAAACCGGGTATGCCACATCCTTCTCCACGAGACGCAGCTTCTCCAAAGAAAGAACACTGTCATGCAGACTCCGCATAGCACCGGTTGCAGCATTGAGCATATTTGTCGGTAGCATCGCCCTACCCGCCACATGCACCCTCCTCGAGATATCCTGCGGTGAAGGTGGCCCGTCCTAAGCACGGATCGCATTTCGGTGCCGGGCTGGCTCGCACCCTTCTTAGTCTTTCTTTTGCGTGCCTTCTTCTTCTCCTGTAATGGGACCGAGTTTTGCTCTGCAGACCGCCTTCTTGAGTGTGTTGGGGCTGATAATATTTCGCACCTCGCCTATCCGAGGCTCGGTGAAGTCGGCAGAGGGGCGTCTCACGAGAGCTGAACGCCAGACGGCGCTGTTGCAACTTGGCTTCTCCGCTGGCACGAGCTAGATCGCACACGTCTTTTGTTGGGTTTGGTTCTTGAGAAGGAGGCCCCATGAAGTCGCCATCGTACCCATGCTCGGCAAAGTACCGATCGACGTTGCCAAATGTATCATAGTCGCCGCTGCCGTCGCTCGATCCTGTGCCATATGCATGTTTGGATCGATGGCATAGGGATGTCCGCACCGTTATGGCGGTCTTGCCATGGGTCCGACTTGGCGCCGACACGTCTGGCGGTGTTGTCTTTGGGGTGGTGTCCCCCGCCCCCAAACGAATCTAGCTCTTCGGCCAAAGCAGGGGCCAGCTCAGCCAGGCGCTGAGGGTCATCACGTCATCATCGTCGGCCCCGACGGGTCGATTCGGAGGTAACAAGTCGTCGCAGCCTGGCAGCACCCGAACCAGTTGAACCCTAAACAAGTTGGGTGGCATCTGGGTACCGTGGAACAAGGGGTTGCCGGTTGAACGATTTTGCCCTTGGCGACATCGACCAACTCGTTGTTCACGAAGTGGAGGAGAGTGCACGGAACGTCGGCGGCGCCGCGAAAACATGTAGGGCGCCGTGGATGCCCAGTCAAAGGCAAGGAGATGAAGTCCTCGGCCGAGAGAGGCTTAATTAGTTACCGTGATGATGGCGCCGAGCTCGGCTAATGTAGAGGCACCGCCAACGGCGGGCGGCAGCTGACGGAGGGGCCGCTGTTGCAGAGGTGCTCGCCGGCGTACACCCGGTGCATTAAGCTCCCGTGCCGGCGTCGAGACACCAATGCCGCCCGCCGGAGGCACCAATGGCCCCGCCATCGCATTATGCGAAGTTGCTGGCCGTGAAGCTAGGAATCGGGCGGCCCTGTGGCCGCCCGCAATCCACGACTCAACCCCGAGATCAAGGTAGGCACAAGGGCGGTGATCGTCGCTCGAGTCGTTGTTCCACTTGCTCTTGGACAATCTACGGAATCCGCGCCACCTGTGCCTTTGAGTTC
Organism: Aegilops bicornis; assembly: GCA_021605145.1. NCBI lineage: Eukaryota > Viridiplantae > Streptophyta > Magnoliopsida > Poales > Poaceae > Aegilops > Aegilops bicornis. The sequence continues at coordinate 696,058,336 of CM038672.1, read as the reverse complement.
TTGAACCTCTCGCTACCGGCTTTCCGAGTTGGTCTTTTCTCCTTCCGCACACCAGCGGTATAGTATGACCCCCATTTTGTCGACAAGCCTTTGTCGGCCACACGACCAGCCGACGCCGGCCATCGAGCTTATCCTTGTTCTTCATTACATTCAACCCCTATTTAGAGTGGTGTCCCAAGGGTTGCTCTGAGTCGACCCAGCGCCATCGCTTTCAAATACCATGGAAGGAATGTGAACCATTTAGAAATTCGGCTTCATTAATTAGAATGCAACCATTTGGATCTAATTACGCGGGGGTGTATTCCTTACCAGAACAAGCTGAAGCTGCCTGGTCTTCGGATCCGCGGTAAGCTCCTTTGTTTTCGGGTCCTTCTTGTACCGGGCCCTGACAAAGTTCCTGGTCTGCTTGTCACCGTATGTATCGAAGAGGGGCGGTAGGCCTTGCTCGGCACGCTCCGCCTCCTCCTTGTCCCATATAGGCTCCGCCACTCTGTAACCGCCGGACCGAGTGTGTGTTCCCCTATGTTCAGCTCCGCATTTGTTTCCCCACTCACTTGATTGGGAGCTTGCGGTGCTCGAGCAATTGATCTTGAAGTCGTTGTAGTCATCTTCGGTGATCAAAGGATTTTTCTCCTTGATCTTCCGATAACTCTCACCTTTCTCGATCATTCTCTTCACATTGCTTTTCCAAGTAGACAGGGGCCTTGCTCATCTTCGTGAGGGTAGCATTGTTCACTTTATTCCCTTTGAGGCTTGTGTTTTCAAATTCAGCGGGAACTTGTATCGCTCAGGCAGCTTCGTGAAGAGGAGGTTGCGCAAATTCCTCGGTCAGGATGCCTCGGGTTCTCGGTGTTGATCGAGACGGTGCTCGAGAATGCACCCGAGCTGAAGCGAGTACCCCTTGACTATTCGCTCGGGCGCCGTTGGATTCCGTTGGAGTCCACTTCAGTAACTTCCTCCTTGAGGGTGCGGAGCACGATCGGGCGCCGGTCCTTCCGCTGCCTCTTCGGTTGGCTGCCATCTGCGTGCGCCACCATCATCAGCGGTGGCATCCTCGGCGGCACCATCAGTGGTGGCATCAGTGGGGTCATCCTCGGCGGTACCATCAGTGGTCTCAGGATCGGTGGGGAAGGCGGCGTCCTCATACAAGTGAGGTTGTTCCTCCATCTCCTGGGACAGCTCGAGAATGCCTTGCCGCTCAACCCCGGCCTCATCGTTGTGGGCCATGTTTCTCTCTAAATAGAAACAAAGTTTGGTCAAAAAGTTGGTTATGGTCAAGGAACAAGATCATGGTCTTATCATTTAGGGTTTGTCGACACCGAGGCATCCTAAAATCTAAGCTTTTATCATTGAGGGTTTTTCGGCGAGGCACCCTAAAAGCCTAAGCTTTCATCATTTCGGTTTTATCGACACCGAGGCACCCTAAAAGCCATGCATTAGTCACAAGTACGCCGGGTCACGTGATCATACTTAATTAACTACTAAGAGACCCGGCCCATGCATTAGTCACAAGTACCCCATATGTCCTATTTTTAGCAAAGTCATGCTAAAATTCACGGAAAATTTCAGCATGACCTTTGCTGAAAATAGGACATATGGAGTACCCAAATTTGCCGGAACGGAAGTTAATCGACATTCCGGCAAACTCAAGGGCCTCTCGGGTACTCTGCAAAATCATTATCCCAGCGTAATGAAGTCGCCAATGGGTCATTTCAGAAGATCACAATGAGACTACCCTTGACAATTGTACTGAACCCAACTCAAGACTTTTGTCATGGGATTCCACAAGCCCACATTGGTAACAATTGTACTTCAAACATGCTGTTACCGGCCAACAACAACTCGAGCGGAGTTAGCAGAGAAGAAAAAGCACTATAGACATTCATCTAAAAACTCTTAAACGGCACAGTGCAGAATCGTAAGCAAGATAGCAGGTGAAGCAACTACATCATACATTAGCAGCAGTTGATAGCAAAACTAGATGAATGTTTGGCCTCTTGATAAAAAAACCATACATCAATGACATCACATACATCATACAGGATACAGCAGCAATTGATCAGCAGCATGTTGATGACTTCTAATTTAACAAAGTATCCTATTATTTTACCCTAATGAGACTAACCAACTGTTGAGGAGTTTGGCATATCTTCATTTTGCACCACAAATATAGCACCACAAATATACTTTTGCTTGCAAGGCTACATGTCTGAATTTTGACTGCATTCCAACACCAATCTAAATTTTTGTTACTGCATTCTATGGTCTGTCTGAATTTGATAGAGTTATAAATGGCGTTGAGCAACAATTTAATGTACATTTACATGTTTTGTCATACTACACAACACAACTGCACAAACTGCCGCTGATCATCCTCTATTCTGAGCAAGCTACAGCATAAAAAAAATTCAATTATACACAAAAAATTCCTCCAAACACACAGAAATTCTTGCCTCACCAGAGGAACACGGGTGAACAGAAAGATTAGGGCCTAACACCAGTGTTTAACAAGTATTGTTGATGATGTGCTTGATAGACACCAAGCAACACATCTCCCAAAAGAACCAAGACTGAACATGAAAATTTGAGCAGAAAGTGGCCTGCTCATTAGTATTAGAGCTATGCAACCACCTCCAAAGCACATAATTAAAATGGTAGTAGGTCACTCTACCCAAAGTGAGATTAATACACTATCTATCTAAGACGGGAAATGAGGAATGAACTACAGTGGTTTTGCCCTACAATAATCTTGCAACACAAACAAATGAAAGGTATTTTATCCTAAGCGTAACCCACAAATTATCAAGGTTGAATGGAACTCATATTTGTACTCACTTGGATGAAACTTTTGTCAAACTTAATGTGCCAATTACTATTATATCCAAAGCAATACAGCAGTAAACCCTGGTGTTGCCCATCCTCTTCCTTAACGCCCATCAAAGTAATTGCATATCTAGCGATGATTATCTCAGTTAAGTCTAGTAGAATTGTGCTGTCCTTGTACATAAACATCCAGCAAAAGGGATTGTCATCTGAAGGTAATAAACTATGGCTACTGATCTTGGTGCTCCTAATTTCATAAATTTTACGGCATCGCACCAAAGATCTCGATAAAAGCAACTAGTACTATGGAATGTGGTAGCCATGGAGGTGATTGCTCATTGCTGTACTTCACTAGCTTCGACTTACTAAAAGACTACATTGAAACTGTTAACTGATTTTTTTTATTTTCTATTTGCTGAATTACATATAGGAATCAGTATCTTCTATGTGAAGCTGAACTGATTTGGGTTTTCAAGTTCCAAGAGTGGGAATATGTATTACAGTATGTAACAAGCAACTAAGCTTCAGAGTACACAGGCAGATTAATCCAACGGCCACAATGAAAAGACAACAGTTCAAACAATTGCCAAGTCCTAACTGAAGCAGATTAGCAGCAGTTTCAGTAAACTGTAACAATTCAGTACACTGTTTTCTAACACAACCAGACTACTCCATTAAAATGAAACCCAAAAGATCATGGCAATGCAAAAGGAGATTACTAGGAAGTTGGGAACATGAAGGGCTAAATCATATAGATATCTTCTATGTGAAGCTCAACTGATATGGCTTTACGAGTTCCAAGAGTGTGAATATGTAACAACAAACTAAGCTTCAGATTACATAGGCAGATTAGTCTAACTGAAGCAGATTAGCAGCAGTTTCAGTAAACTGTTTTTCAGACTGCAACAATTTCAGTACAAGGCATAATACCGAAAACAAGTACAAGTTGGGGACATGGAGACGGCCTCTCACTGGCGTCCCGGCCGAAAGACGACGATGTGGAGGTCGAGGTGGGGCAGCGGCGCTGGGCGCGTCGAGGCGGCGTCGGGGCGGCGGGGCAGCGTCGAGGCGGAGTCGGGGCGGCGTCCGGGCGGCGGGGTCGCGTCGAGGCGGCGTCGGGGCGGCGGGGTCGCGTCGAGGCGGCGTCGGGGCGGCGTCCGGGCGGCGGGGTCGCGTCGAGGCGGCGCTGGGCGGCGGGTCGCGACGAGGCGGCGCTGGGCGGCGTCCCGGCGGGCGGGTCGGCGAGGCGGCGGGGCAGCGTCGAGGTGGCGGGGACGGTGGCGTCGAGGGAGGCGGGGCGAGGGAGCGGGAAGGCGAGGAGAGGGCGAGGGAGGGCGAGGGCGAGGGCGAGGGCGAGGGTCAGCAGCGCGGCGGCGGTGGATCGAGAGGGAGAGGGAACCGTGAGGAGGAGAGGAAGGGGGATCGGGCGAAGGGGAGAGGGCAGGGGGATCGGGCACAATACTAATGGCGCACCTCACCGTGGTGCGCCATTAGCATGTCCACACTAATGGCGCACCTCACCGTGGTGCGCCATTAGTATTTTTTTTATTTCAACTCGAGCCAAAAGGTTATGTACTACCAGAACCTATCCACGTCAAGCCCACTCTACTAGCTCGACTGGTCAGCCGCCAGTTCTCACACCAGGAGGTCCTGGGTTCGACTCCCAGGCTCCACAATTTTTTTTAGCATTTAAAAAGCTGTTTGATACTTATTTATGTTTAAATATGTTCAAACTTGTTTAAATAATAACAGTAATATTTTTTATAAGACAGTAGCATTTAAAAGCTGTTTGATACTTATTTTTTATAAGACGGTGCGCTGGGTGCTGGGGGTCGGCGGCGGCGGTTGAGTAGGGTAATCGAGGTTGCGGGGGGGTCGGCGGCGGCGGCCGGTGGACTGGGGGTGCTTTCGGCGAGGGACGGATCTGGCGAGGTGGGATAGCGATCGAGATGGAGGGATCGAGGTGGGCTCCACAAATTTTTTAGCATTTAAAAGTTGTCTGATACTTATTTGTGTTTAAATATGTTCAAACTTGTTTAAATAATAACAGTAATATTTTTTATAAGACAGTAGCATTTAAAAAGCTGTTTGATACTAAATTTTTTGTAAGGCAGTGCGCGTGGTGCGGGGGTCGGCGGCGGGCGGTTGAGTAGGGGAATCGAGGGTGCGGGGGGTTTGGCGGCGGCCGGTGGACTGGGGGTGCTCGTGGCGAGGGGGACCGGATCTGGCGAGGTGGGATAGCGATCGAGATGGAGGGATCGAGATCGAGTGTCCATGAAATTTAAAAATATTCATGATAGTTCAAAAAGTACCCATGAAATACAATCGAGAAATGAAGGCTACGATTTAAATAGAATCGATCTTAGCAAGCTATCTGTTCACAATCTTCTTGCCCTTCTTTTTCGCAAATGGAGTTCTTCTGTGGAACGGACGTCCTTTAGGTATGGTGGTCCTGCTTCTTCTTGTGGTTCCTCGCCGCTCCTCGTACACGGGCGTTTTCGGGGTTCGGTTTCACCATCGAACAGATCCTTGCGTTTCCTCCACGGGTCATCGTCGCGAAGCCACCTTCGATGTCCCATGAACACTGTTTTCGAAGACCCGGGATCTCTATCTAGCTGGCGATACGTTGTGTCATCCATGCACCTTACGCATCCAGAAAATCCGTGGACTACCTTCCCCGCGAGATATCCGTAACCGAGATAGTCATGCACCGTCGTGAGCAGTGCGGCTCTCATAGGGAAATATTCTTTCTCTGCGGCGTCCCACGTATTGGCTGGCGTTTTCCACAGCGTGTCAAGCTCCTCTTTCAGCAGCCCCAGATACAGATTGATGTCGTTCCCTGGTTGTTTCGACCCTTCAATTAGCATACTCATGTGAATGTACTTCCTCTTCATGCACAACCAGGGGGAAGGTTGTACATCCACACAAACACAGGCCAGGTGCTATGTGTGCTTCTCTGGCTGCCAAACGGATTGACTCCATCGGTGCTTGCGCCCAGCACGATGTTCCTTGGATCGTTCCCAAATTCTGAGTCTTCGAAGTTCAACGCTTGCCACTGGCTCGCATCCTTAGGGTGACTCAGCATCTTGTCTTTTTTATCTATCTCCGGATCATTTGCGTCATCTTCCCGCTTCTTCTCCTCCCTATCCGCGTGCCAATGCAGGAGCTTTGCTACCTTAGGGTCCGCGAAATAGCGCTGCAGACGAGGAGTGATCGGAAAGTACCACACCACTTTTCGAGGAGCTTTCTTCCTCTTCTTGTATCGAGTGACGCCGCACACCGGACATATGGTAGACTCCAGCGTGCTCGTCCCGATAAATGATGCAATTGTTCATGCACACATGGTATTTCACATGCGGTAAATCGAGAGGACACACGATTTTCTTCGCCTCCTCAAACTGGTCGGGCACTTGTTCCCCTTGGGAAGACGCGTTCGTGCGAATGACATGTTCTCGCCGAAGCATCGCGCCGGTCATTTTGTGTTTTACCTTCATCTCCGTGAGCCATGAGCGTTACTTTTCAGCGGGTATCCTCGGCCTGCATCCTTCATACAATGGAGTAACCGCGTCTAACTCAAGTTGATCCATCTTGGCTTTCTCTCGGCAGCTCTTGCGTTATCCGTGCGCTTGAGAAGCAGCTCTTGAATATGAGGGTCCTGCACCCAGCCCATCGATGGTCCAGCGTCGTCTGCTCCGCCGGCATCATCATCTTCATGATCATGCCCGTCGCCTGCTCCGGCATCTTCCTCATCATCATGTCCTGCATCTTCTACATGATGACTGTGTACAACATCACAGTCGTGATCATCTCCTGGGGATTCTTCGTCTTCTCGCCCGCCCGAGCCGCGGTGGTTGTCTTGCTGCCCTTTCTCATTTCTTGCCCGGCCCGCATGGACGACTTCGTAGTCATCTTCATCACCTTGCCACAGATAGCCATCCATGAAACCACGCAACAGCAGGTGGTCCCGCACCTGCCCGGAATCCGGGTCCGCAATAAGGCTCTTCAGCTTGCATCTTCGACGCGGACATTTTATCTCTGTCTCGTTCTTTTGAAGCATCTCGGCCTTCGCGAACCTCAAAAACCTATTCACGATGCCTTCGGTCATCGTGCGGACCATGGTCGCCTGCGGGGTAGAGCAAAACGATATTTTAGAACCAAACAAAAATTTGGCATGACTTTCCCTAAAAATAGGACCAAAAAGAATGCTTAATGCCAAAATTCTCGCCGAAACGGAAATGAATCAACATTCCGGCAAAATATTGGCAACTATCGCATTTCAAATACCGTTACACCTCCAAACACAAACACATATGCAACACCACAAACATATGCAACACCACGAAGATACATAGATCTAGCTAGGCCGTAAAAAGTGCATGTGCACATTGTTGTATGGAGAACCACCTATATATAGCTTCCCCCCTTACTTAGATATTAATACAAGGTAATTTAACCACTTAATTTGAATGAATCTATGGTGGAAATGAGGTGAAAAGAGGAGGCACCCGAGACAAGGAGGAGGTGGAGAGAATGAAGTGGGGAGAAAGTGAGTGTGTGGGTAGGAGAGGCTGTCCCAAATATCTTGTTGCTGCCCACTTACTAATGGCGCACCTCTTGCATGGTGCGCCATTAGTAGTTACAACTACTAATGGCGCACTGGGGCAGGATGCACCATTAGTATGTTTGGATAGGCGCGCTAGTTCAAAAAAAAAAATTCTATACTAATGGCGCACCCACAGCCTGGTGCGCCATTAGTATTTACAACTACTAATGGCACACTTGGGCAGGATGCGCCATTAGTAAGTTTGAATAGGCGCGCTAGTTCAAAAAAAAAATTCTATACTAATGGCGCACCCACTGCCTGGTGCGCCATTAGTGAATTAACTACTAATGGCGCCTTTGGGGCAGGATGCGCCATTAGTATGTTTGAATAGGCGCACTAGTTCAAAAAATTTCTATACTAATGGCGCACCTGCACAGTGCGCGCCATTAGTAGTTACAACTACTAATGGCGCACTTGGGCAGGATGCGCCATTAGTATGTTTGGACAGGCGCACTAGTTAAAAAAAATTGATACTAATGGCGCACCCTTTGCCAGGTGCGCCATTAGTAGTTTAAACTCTAATGGCGCATCAGATTGTGGTGCGCCATTAGTATATACTAATGGCGCACCAGCTTTCTGATGCGCCATTAGTGTCAATCCCATCTATAGCCCTTTTTCTAGTAGTGTTTGAGCTTATCATCAGAATTTAAAAGGCAAAGGCCATGCATGTACAAACTCTCAAGTGCATGTACCAACTTTGGGGAAACAGAAACATGACAACAAGAATTGATTAGTATCTTACATCATCGAACTTGTATTTGTCCAGGTACACTTGCGGAGGAGAATCACGGGCACAGCTCCTGTAGTTCCAACCAAAAAGACAGAATTAAACCCAAAATACTAGCCAGATTACAAGGAGGCAGGATGAAGCCAAATTGTGCATCATTTTCCAGTTTAGAAGCATGATGGAGGGCACCAGATTTCAGAATTGCACGAACATCACAAGCATATGGAGACTATCTAGTATACCGGTAAACAAACACATTAACAACTTCACACTCACTTACAAATCAGATCACTACATTGACACTAGTGGTTAACAACAGATCATAATTCTGGCTCCAAGTAAAACTGACCCTTTGAGCCAGTACCGAGAAGTAATTATACTTAAAGAAGGGGTATCCAAAGACTAGACCAAAGCAAGAGAAAAATGTAAGGTTATTAAAATTCTCGGCAAATCATGCATATACATGATGTGAAATCTCAAAGTAGCACATGTTATCACAAAAATATGCACGTACATGCTATACTACCATACACACGAAAGTGATACTTTTGAAACTTTATGACAAAGTTCTCAAATTTTCTGAACTGTGTAAGCAAGCTTGGGTTCAACAAATCCACGTTGAACATCTAACTATTGTCCACGCGCGTGATATAAAGAATGGAGAAATGCATTAGCAGGTAGCAGTTCTATGGCATAATGGGCATGAGACCCACTGGAGCCTCAAATATAGGCAGCATAACAAGCAACTAGAGGTTGTGGGCGTGTCTGATTCATAAGTTTTTAAGGAAAATCTGTGACTGACAAAGTAGTAGCAATGCAATATAACCAAACATATGAACATCCTCATCTCACTACATGGAGATTGCAGACAACTATTCTTACAACAAATAATGAACTACTCAAGATCTTCATGCAGTTTTGTGGAGCTACTGGATGAAAATAAAAGCTTAATAGATCTTCATGCTGCAATACAACCCCATATCTGTAGTTCCCTATATAGCTTAAGATTCAGTTTACATCTTATACCCGTCATTAACATTACTTTGCTAAAAATAAGAATAGCAACTTAATTCACTAAATTAATTAAGGCATATTAGTGAGCCAGCATGCAAAAATCATCATCATCCCTTGGTCCACAGAAACCACTAGCTGTAGACATGCCATCATTATCAGCTCATCAAAGCCGCCTCATTTGAGAGAAGAATCTAAAGATTTGGGACATCAAACTACAGAATTTTCAAAATCACAAGATTAAGTTACTATCTTATGTAGACCAAAGTCATGTATGTAGACTGCTGAAGTTCAGGCACCAATCTTATGAAAACAATTGCATTGATGTTCGGAACCAACAGCTTATCAATAATCTCAGGAAAAGAATGTGACAGCTCCAATGCCTAGATTTGTCAACATGCAACCAAAAGTTGGCATCCCAATCAAATTACCTAAGTAAACAGTAAGAAAGTCAAAACACGCATCAAGTCAAAAGAATGTTACCGTCGTGCACCTGAAGTACAACACATGCATCAAGTCAAAAGAAGAGTCGCATCCTAGATTTAGAAAGATAATGTGTAAAAACAAGTTCCAACCCAAGGGAACAAGTCCCAAGCAATTAGCCAAACAATTGCATGCTTAAGTAGATAAAGCATCAAGAAGAGCAAGATAGCAAGTCAGACTTGCTGTAAAACACATACCAATCATTAAATACACCAAGGCCAGACCACACGGCTTATTTTCCATCAAGATTCAACAAAACCAAGAAAAAATCTTCCATCTACAGCCCAGAGCATAGAAACTAAATAAGACATGAACAACATTTCAATCTAACAGTAAATTTAAAAAACCACGGCTCGATGGCCGTTGGCACACAGAGCACGGGAGAGGGGATAGGAGAGGAATCAACGGCTTACCTATGCCGGAGTTAAAGAAGAAGCGCCCACCAGAGGGGCAGGGCAGGGACCCCGACTCACTGGTGAATGGTGATGTACTACCCTGTGCAGATCATCACACCATGTAGTGTATGACTTGCAAGATGGTCTAAATGTCGAGCCACTTCAACTTAACAACAGTCTCCACATAGCTCTTGAGCATATCGAGTTCCACAGGCCTGCAACAAACCACAACTTCAAGGTTGCCCATTTAGCTATGATCTCCTGTAATATTCAAAGAACTGTGTCAGGTCTTTCTCTAATGAAAACAGCACAAGGCAGGAAGAAGGATGATGCCAAAATAAGTAAGAGGTTCATGGATTTAAAAGAAAGCCATGAGTTGGAAATAGCTGGCTGCTCAAAACTTCTACAACAGTCTAACAAGGATCAAGCTTGATTAAAACATTGACCATTTGCTTTCAACTAAACTCGAGACCAATAAATCAAAGTGGTTTCAAATGCCATGACATTTTGTCATCCGCACTAGCACAACTATCTTCTGCAAACCAAAGCCATGTATGTAGACTATCGATATTATCAATAATATGATTCCATATCATCTTTATAGAGGAAGTTAGCAAGTTATCTTGATTCATTAGAGAAATACATGATCAAAATGTTTAGAGCTAGTAAAAGTAGAAGTCCGAATAATTTTATTTGTGAAGACAAAAGTGAGAATAATTCATATGTTCGCAGGTGAGATTAAAAGCGAGTGAAAGAGGAAAATCCATTATGTTATCACAACAGGAGCATATATAACAACAGATATGTCACAATTCATACTCATAACTTGTAAAGCATCAGCGACAAGAAGCCATGAGTAGGTATTGACTGGATGTGTCCAGCTCTGCAAAAATATCATGCCACAGCAAAATGGAATTCATTCATTGGTAAAGAAGAATTATAAGCTACAGCCAAAACAGCATCACGTCCATCATTCATAGCTGTGAGGAATGAATGAACAGAATCGACTACATATATACTAGCCACTTAGATTAACTAACATGTTAGAACCAACCCCCAATGTCACTTCAAAAACCAGATTGACATGAGTGGCAAATGTATGCCAGAAACAAACAGGCCATAGATCGTCCGGAAAACCCATGAGACCATTACCCACCTGTGATGGCAGATAGGAGCTCCAAATCGGTCCTTGGTCAGCGAGCCCCTGAAAAAAGGTTTCTTGGTCAGAGAGAGCCCCTGAAAAAAGGTTTCTTCTAGTTACAATCAATCAATCACGAAGGAGGGACATCACACCAGTAAAGCGGATACATAAACCTCTTGAATTATCATAATAGCGCCCTTAATTTAAGCAACCATACAACGTATACATACCCATGACGCCATACAACAGATACAATGATTAACCTCAAATCATGTTTTCCTCAAAATCATGTGTGTGGCAGCATACAAGTGTAGCATTTTCACAAGAAGTGTAATATTTTCACACGGATAAGAAAGGTATAATACCAGCTACTTAGAACTAACATCCCAGACAAACCCAACAAATGTAGCACGACAACCAACCCCTCAAGCTTGATTTTCCTAATTCTAAGTGAATCGACTAATGTCAAATGAACAGAATACATGATATAAAAAAAGCTACAGATCACCTCACACTAAAATCTAAAGCTTTGCTCTTTGAACCGAAGAGTTAGCAAAACTGAATAGTTCAAAGTTTATCTCTGCTGATGGCAATGAGTGAACCGAAACTAACAGAGGGGGAGAGAGACAAGTCACCTTGGTTGATGGTGCTCATGTTGACCTTGAACCCCATAAGCTTCTCCTTGTCGGCTCTCTTCACACAAGCAGTAAGACAATAGCCAGCACTAGTATACATACTAACTAGTCCATCTGCTACAATGACAAAAGCGAATGGTTGGCTGTAGGTAACTTGCAAGTAATCGTAAAGCCAAAAAAATAAAAACACTCTAGGTGAGGTAATTAGCGAGTGCAGACCACAACAAACACATCCGTCATATGTGCTCCTCTTGCTTCACTGGTCAAAACTTGAGACTGGTATTGACACAACACATATGAAGCAATTAGTCATTGACAAGTAACAAATTAAGCATGTTCACGAGAAAACTGCTCCTAAGAAAGAAGAAAATGCACTGTTAAATCACCTAAAAGAGGTACGAAAACATTTCTAGACGGTGGACAGTAGCTAATAAATGAATAGGCATACATGTACTGCTTACTACAGGAGTTCCATTCCTACATTTTGCTTCATGTTCTCACAAAGCACAACACATAAAACTAGAAAACTGAATCTAAACAGGAAACCAGTACACAACCAACATGAGTTCTTATAACCAATTGCCATTTCACATCAAAGTGATAATAGTCCAGAACTGGAAAAAATGGATGTCATTTTTGTGCAATGTCCAGGAATATTGATGTATCATCCCCCATAGCAACAAGAAATTTCTGCTAGTACTCGTTTAGATTTTAGAGTAGGGAAGCAAGCTAATGACAAAGTGGCTGATGGATGTTTCAACAAACAAACATTGTCGTAACATCATAACACAGACCAAGGATCCGTTTTTCTTAGATTACAATGATGATCCAACACAATTACAGTTTACAAAACAAGCAATGAGATATAATAATGGTTAACACTCACTCTTTTCCCTTACTCAGTTTCTTAAGCATAATACATACATTTGGCATTGCATTACTTTCCAAACTTATTCCTAATCTGGACACAACAGTAAATAGAAATCATCTTTTCTATGACACAATAGTAACATCTTAAAGTTAATTATTCTCATAGCTCCTGTTCTCGGGGAGGAGAATTTTGAGCAACAACAACAAAAATAAGAACATATTGGCGGTAAATTAAGGATCGACCTTGTGCGGGGCGTCATCATGGTCGAGGTGTAGGTCGGACTCGGCGGTGTCCTCATCAGCTTTGTCATGGGGTCCCTGTCATCGATGGAGGGTACCTGCTGCTACTCCAAATCAAACAAACAAATCAGTTTAGAGCACCAAGAATGGTTGGCTGTAGGTAACTTGCGAGTTACAGTATAGTATTTGATAGTAAACTTGAAGCAATGGACATTGCAGGGGGGAAAAGCAAATAATCTAGGTGAGGTAATTACCGATTGTATCACATGTGCTTCTACTGGTTCACTTGTCAAAACTTCAGATTATTACTAACACACACACAGAGACATATGCTTGTCATTGACAAGTACTAACAAATTAAGCAAGTTGGCGTTTCTTTGTTCCTTAGTAAAGTGGTCCTAAAAGTGTTGCACGAACATCACTAACATATGGAGACTATTATTAAAGTATCTACTAATCTGGTACAAGGACATCATCAGAAGTATCACATATAGTTGCCTCTAGTGGTCAGAAAATATCTAATGCACCAGATTTGCGAATTGCACAAACAACACTAGCAAATGGAGACTATCTAGTATACCGGTAAACAAACACATAACGACTTCACACTTCCAAATCAGATCAGTACACTGACACCAATGGTTAGCAACATATCATAATTCTGCCTCTTATATGTTATATAAGGATCTCTTTCCCTTAAAAAAGATATCCCTACCAGCACTTAGGGGTAGTTTGGATCACACCCCAACCAGCCACCCAAAGATTTGGCGAAGGATTTTGCCGCCAGGATCTCACCAACGCACGGCGTAGAAACTGAACAGGGCGACCAAAAAATTGGCGTGGTTCTGATTCTTGGGTACTAGTTGAATCCCTATTTCAACACTTGAATTTAGTATAGAGTATAGCTAGTATGAAAGAAAAAAACAGAGCTTTGAATGTCTGTTGCATACCCAGTATAGCTAGTATAGAGTATAAGCCTCTGAGATATACATTGCATACTCAAAATTTGTTTCTAGTCATTTGAGAGTATAGCTAGTATGAAAGAGAAAAACATAGCTTTCTATTTCTACTTTCTAATGCATGCATTTGCCGAGGCGCATAAAGAAGCTGAGCTGATTATCGGGTTCTTGAATCACTGCTTCAACACTCAGCCCTAGTAGACTCCAGCTTCAACACTCGGACTCAACACTTGGATTCAACATAGATTAACAGCGGTTTCAACTAATATAGCATGGTGAGCAACATAGATCAACAGCGGTTTCAACTAATATAGCATGGTGACAATGACCATAACCAGAATTTTAATAGGTAGTACTTTTTTTTACTTTTCTGGGCAGCCTCTCTGCTTTGTGAGATTCTTCTCAAGATCTGAATAAAAAAAGGGAATTTATTTATTTACAGGTGGAAAGATATTCGGTTTCCCATGCAAGAATAATTCAAGTTAACCTATAAAATGGACACTTGGCTACAAAGAAGGAGATGGGCACTTGGACCATTGCCCACCTCATTCAAGAAAGGAGACTAAACAAACAGTAGGATGCAGCTAAATAGTACACCACTGTGTATCAAAATATAAGACTTTTTTGTTTCTTATATTTTGATAGGGAGTACTTGACGGTCGAACCTGAATCTGAATGGTCAATGACTATGCCCGATAAAGTAGATAGTACTAGTAGTTACACTAAAAGAACCAGGTTGTTTCTTGCCACCAAACGCGATGAGTACATACAGAGGTGGCGAGGGAGGAGAGGATGATGGGCATTTTGATTTGGGGCTATATGAGAACTATGAAGAAGAGTACCGCAGCCTGAATCTGAATGTTGGTATACTCAAAGTCTGCAAGACCAGCGTTTCTAATCTGAGTGAAAGTATAGCTAGTCTGAAAAAAACAGAGGAGGGCTATTAACTTCATGTTCCTGATGCATGCATATGGCGATGGGGCACAGAAAAGCTAAGCTCATTATTTAAGTGGTACTCCCTCCATCCGAAAATGCTTGTCCCTCAAATAGATGTATATAGCACCAAGTTAGTGCTAGATACATCCATTTGATAGACAAGTTTGGGACAAGCTTTTTCGGACGGAGGGAGTAATAGATTCGAGTCAGAGCAATAAACGCATCCCTGATTCAGCAGAGAAGATTGCGGGTTCCCAAAGTCACATCTAAAAAGCATGTATGTTGCTAATTCAAATGCCACAAATTTTCCCAGCAACCTGAAATGAATGCATTTTGAAGAAAACCTGAGCGCTATGTGAATCCCTGCTTCAACACTCAGCCCTAATCGACTCCCAGCTTCAACACTCGAATTCGGCATAGATGAATAGCGAGTTCAACTAATCTAGCATGTTGACAGTGACGATAACCAGAATTTTTTACTGGTACCTTTTTTTTCTTAGACGAATTTTCTGGGCGGCCTCACTGTTTTGTGAGGTTCTTCTCAAAACCTGAATAAAAAAAAGCAGAATTTATTTATTTTGCAGGTGGAAAGATATTATTTTTCCCATGCAAGAATAAATCAATCAAGTTAACTTAGGAAATCAACACATGGAGCTAACTAAACTTTGTAATGCATGCATTTGGGAAAAGAAAAGCTAAGCTGATTGTTGAAATACTAATAGAATATTACTTCAACACTCACAAACCTAATCAACTCCCAACTTCAACACTCGAATTCAGCAGAGATGAACAACAGGTTCACAATGTCCATCTAACAAGCATGATATCTAACGCACACTAGCATGGTTACATGTTCTGGACATTCAACAAAACTATACTACAACTTGCATAACTCACCTCTTACGACCACACTACTCTTTTTATTTTTCATACTATCCTAAATCCTAAATTAGCGGGCTCCCTTGTCAAGCATCATAATAGGACATCAGTACCAGCATCCAATTGGACAAAAATGCACACACACATATAAATAAGTTGCACACGCATGAACAGTAGAGTTGATCACAAATCCTAACAAGGCGATCACAAATCCTAACAAGACCATCACAAAGATGGTTTCTTGCAACCTCAACCACAAAGATCGATTTGAAGCATCTCCGGATCCCACATAATCAACGGTAAGCTCAAATCATTAGCGGACAAATCACCTTCCACTACTAAGCCACCTAATCTGGCCGGATGGCAAAAATCAATTACAAAATGGATATTGGCGGAGAAGGAAAAAAGCATAGAGGAGAGGAGCACCCACCGGAAGGCAAAGTGATGGGAGCTGCTTCCTGGGACGCTGGTGCTGTTGTTGGAGCCCCACGAGCACGGGGATGCTGATGGCGACAACAGGGTGGCGGACGTTGGTGTCGGGTGGAGGGCAGCAGCAGCTAGTTGAGGACGAGGACGGCAAGTTGCTGCAGTGTTGGATGTAAGCTTGTGGTGAAGGGACACTGCAATTGGGTCAGTCGTCAGTGATGTGAAACATGCCGTGGTCATGTTCAACTAGTCTAGCATGGTGACGACAACCAAAAAGTTTATAGGTACCTTTTTTCTTAGGAGACTTTTCCGGACAGCCCCTCTGCTTTGTGAGATTCTTCTCAAGACCTGAATAAAACAAACCGGAATTTATTAATTTACAGGTGGAAAGGTATTCTTTTTTCCACGCAAGAATAAATCAAGTTAACCTAGGGAATGGACATTTGGAGCTAACTGAACTTTGGAGAATGATAATTTCAATTGCCCAGCATATTTAAAAAAGAAGAGTAAATAAAATCAGTAGCCTTTAGTTAAATACTAATAGTTGATGGTCAGACCTGAACATGAATGGTCAATCACTATGCGAGTAAAGTAGATAGCCCTAGTATTTACACTAAAAACCAAGTTGCTGCTAGAAGCCGTAAAGAGGCGGCGAGTGGCGAGAAAGGCGATGGATTGGCTTTTGGTTATGGACCTATGAAGTATGAAGAAGTGTAACCAAGCCTAAATCTGAATGTAAGCATACTCAAAGTCACGTTTCTAATCTGACTGAAAGTATAGCTAGTCTTATAAAAAACAGAGGGCTATTAAGTTCCTGTTCCTGATACATGCATGCATACCGCGATGAGGCGTAGAAAGGATGACCTAATTATTTAAGTAGTAATGGTTTCCAGTCAGAGCAACACTGGAATTCGGCAGAGAAGAATTGCAAGTTGCCATGGTCACATATAAAAAGCATGTGTTGAAGAAGAGCTGAGCGAATCCCTGTTTCAACACTCGAATTTAGCATGGATGAACAGCGGCTTCCCAATTCACATCTACAAAGCACGCGTGCTGCGGATTCCCCCACACCAATCGACTAGAAAGAACAGATATGGTTTGGTTTAGAAACGCATGAACCATGAAGAGTAACCAAGCCTTCCTTTGAATGTCTGATGCATACTCAAAAAAATTCTAATCTGGCTGAGTATAGCTAGTGCGAAAGGAAAAAAACAGAGCTTTCTATTTCTACTTCCTAATGCATGCATTTGGTGAGGAAAAAGAGAAGCTGAGCTGATTATTGTAGTAATTAAATCCTGCTTCAACACTCAGCCCTAATCGACTCCCAGCTTCAACACTCGAGTTCAACATAGATGAATAAGCGGGTTCAACTAATTTAGCATGGTGACGGTGGCGACAACCAGAATTTTATAGGTAGTACCTTTTTTTCTTAGAGCGACTTCTCTGGGCAGCCCCTCTGATTTGTGCGATTCTTCTCAAGACATGAATAAAAAACCAGAATTTATTTATTTACATGTGGAAGATATTCTTTTTACCATGCAAGAAAAATCAAGTTAACCTATGGACACTTGGACCATCGCCCAACATATTTAAGAAAGAAGTCTAAACAAGCAGTAGGATGCAGTTAAACACTCCCTCTGTAACAATAATATAAGGCGTTTTTGACATTGTTATAGTGTAAAAATCATCACATATTCAGTTACAGAGGTAGTAGTATTTAATGGTCAGACTTGAAACTGAATGGTTAATCACTATGCCAGTATAAGTAGGTAGTACTAGTAGTTACACTAAAAGAACGAGGTTGATGCTTGCTGCCATAGGTGAGGATTGCGTACAGAGGTGGCGAGTGAGGGAGAAGACCATGGGCTTTTGGTTTAGGACATATGAACTATATAAAGAATAGTAATGATGCCTTAATCTGAATGTCAGCACATTCAAAGTCTGCAAGACCAACATTTCCAATCTGACATAACGTTATAGATAGTCTGAAAGGATATAAAACAGAGGAGGGCTATTAACTTTCAGTTCCTGATGCATGCATGCACACGGCGATGAGGCGTAGAAAATAGCTGAGATAATAATTTAAGTAGTAAATGGTTTCCGGTCAGAGCAATAATCACATCCCTCCCAGATCAACACGAATTCAGCAGAGAAGAATTAAAAGGTTCCCAAGGTCACATGTAAACAGCATGCGGGCTGCTGATTCAAATGCCACAAATTTCCTAGCAGCAGGAAAAGAATACAATACATTTTGAAGAAAACCGGGCTGCTTCAACACTGGAATTCGGCATAGATGAATAGCGGGTTCAACTAATCTAGCATGTTAACGGTGACGATAACCAGAATTTTTATAGGTACCTTTTTTTTTCTTAGACGAATTTTCTAGGCAGCTTCTCTGTTTTGTGAGATTCTTCTCATGACCTGAATACAACAAAACCGGAATTTATTAATTTACAGGTGGAAAGGTATTCGTTTTCCCATGCAAGAATAAATTAAGTTAACATAGGAAATGGACTCTCGGAACTGAAATTTGGAGAATGAAAATTTACATTGCCCAGCATATTTAAGAAGAAGACTAAATAAAATCAGTAGCATGCAGTTAAATAGTAGTACTACTTGATGGTCCGACCTGAATCTGAGTGGCCAATCACTATGCGAGTAAAGTAGATACTTCCTGTTGTTCCTCATGCATGCATATGGCGATGGCCCATGGGGCATAGAAAGGCTGAGCTTATTATTTAAGCAGTAGTGGTCGGCAGTCGGAGCAATAATCGCATCCCTGATTTGACACTTTGGAAAATTCAGCACAGAAAATTGTAGGTTCCCAAGTCACATCTACAAAGCATGTGTATTGCTGATTCAAATGCCACGAATTTCCCAGCAGCAGCAGCAGGGGGAAAATGCATTTCGAACAAAAGCTGAGCACTGATCGAATTCGAATCCCTGTTTGAATCAACACTTGAATTCTGCATATAGATAGATGAAGAGCAGGTTCCCTCCCAAAGCCACATCAATCTACGGTCTACAGAGCATATGCGTGATGCGGAATCCCCACACCAACAGTAGTAGACTGTAAACAAGAGTTTGCTAGTACGAGTAGATGGCACAAGATTCACCTACACATAGCAAGAGAGAGAGAGAGGGAGGGGCTTACCTCCCTACCTAGGTCGGGGTGGAAGAAGAAGCGCACGCAGGGGATGCAGAGCCGCGTGAGGAGGGAACTCGGGGTCGGGGGAGAGCAGCGCCGGCGACTAGGGTTCGCCGCCGCCTCCCTTCCCTCCATCGGGTCGTTAGGCGCCACCGTGGCTGCAGATCGTGGCAGGAGGCTTGCGGATCCGTGGGCTGGCGTCCAAGATGGAAGGCTGGTCTTGGTGTTGGCCGATGAAGGCGTCTGCTCGGGGTCCTTCTTCTTCTCCTCCAACCCGTCCGTCCAGTCGCCCACATCAGCGCCGCTCCGCTCCGACCGCGAAACCTAACCCTAACCCTAACCTTAACAGAGAGAGATGGAGGAGGGAGCCTGTGCATGTGCCCAGACGTGGAGATGGCGAGGGAAGGAAGGAAGGAAGGTGAGGGAGGGTGGCGCCTGGCGGCGATGGGCGAGGTCGGCGCCCGGCGGTGGGTAGATGCGGCGGTGGGTAGATGGGGCAGCGGCGTGAATCGCCAAAGGAAGGAAGGTGAGGGAGGGTGGCACTCGTCTTTGTCATGGACGGACGGGAGCATGCTCGATATCCTAACGTCACACCGTTTCCCTTCGCCCTACCACTAAAACCAAATCACCGTGATTTAAAATCTATCCAGATTATGACAGGTCGGACCCGCACCTAAACAGGGCGTTTTTACTGTTAGCTTACACATGTGGTCCACATGTCAGCCTCAACCTCCTCTTTTGAATCATTTCCTCTCTGCCTCATTTTGTCTAGCACCTTGTGCGCGTGCCAGCTTCGATGGGGAGGAGAGCTTGCTAGATCCGGCGCGCAGCCTCAGATGTGACCATGGCGGGTCAGCGGCGGAGGTCGAGGTCCAAGGCAGGCTAGCGCCATTCATGGCCGTACGCGGGCGGCTCGATTCCGGTGGCTGCCGTAGCTCTCCCCGACCCGGCCACCCTCACGCGAGTCGGCCCTGCGCTCGGCGGCGGGAGCCGTCACCGCTCGGAATCCCAGAGAGCACGAGGGGGCACGCGTGTGTTCGCTCCTGCGGGAGGGGGAGCCAGATACGCAACATGGCTGCCAGCATGGGGACCGGTAGGCGGAGGTGGTGCGGTCCCACCGGCGCGGTGTCGGGCCGAGCTCGGAGGGCGCATCAATGGCCGCAGCCCGCGAGTTTGAGTTCGAGGCAGGAGAAGGAAGGAAACATCCGGGGTGTGGCGGTTAGAGCGGCGGTCATGACGTGAACCCCAAGGAACGTGACGTCATGCATCCATGCAATGCATGTATCCGTCGTTGGTTAATACTACTACGTACGGAGTAAACGGCAACGCGCGTGCATGCACCCAGCGGCGTTGACTTTGTATACGGCGGCTGCCACGATCAACGCCCACACAATCTCCTCGCCGGTCGCCTTGGAGCCGGCCGGACGTCCAGGAATCTCCTCCCAGTCCCAGCTGGTCTGGACGTGAACCTGATTGATTCCCATGCATGCATGGCGCTGATCTACGTAGCTACCATCTATTGCACGTGCAGGGTATGTTATGATTTTATTTTCCCATCGACAGCATTCTCTCTGCATACAACGGCATTACAATTCCATACCGAGTTGCTGACCGAAACTGGTGCTGATTAACCTCCTTTTCTCAGGGAGATGGTTAAGGACCTCAGAAGATAGAGGAGAGCGCCAGGCCCAGATTTCCGGAATACTTCTACGGGGAATGCTCATTAAATGAGCATTCTCCATATTATGCTTTGAAGAAGACTCAAACCTCCACGCTCTTCAGCACGATATTTTGAGTCTCGTGTGTCTACCATTTCACCATCAAGACATCTTGAAAGTGAATCGTATTCCATGAATATGATATCTCTTTGTATGCAGTCTCATCAGACATCAGCGATAGTGGTGAGCTGACATGATGATCCTCACTGTCACATTTGCCGATCCATCAAAGTGACTGCCCTCTTCGGTGCCGACCAACTCCACCAGCTATCTGGTTTCAGGATTTTGCTTGGTGGCTTTGATATGTCGCTACAGGCACGAAATGGTGCGCCCTATGGGCAGCAGAGAAGAACGTTTGCTTACATGGACTGAATTAGCTCCCTGGTTATCTCATTTCCACCATACCGTGCAAGAATGTCGATTGTTACCATACTGGAAAGTGCACTGCTGCTTTAAAAATGTGGGAATGAAAAAAAAATGAAGTTGTACCTCCTCGGCAGGTCACCGTTCCATGGCCGGGGCATTACACAACCCCGTCGCCCCCTGAGCTGCAAAAAGCTCATCGTTGCGTCCATTTCGTCGATTGTCTTTTTTTTCCCTTTTATTTGTTGCAATGGTTCACTTAAAGATCTGGGATAGTTTGTGTATGTACATTCTGGATAAGTTGATCCCATGCTTGTCTGAGTACGTAAGCTGACAGACCAGCATAGCTTGTCAGTTTTGTGAGATACTACAATGCACGGTTCACAACACGATCCAAGTCGGACAAAAGTAAAGAATATTGCCAATAACTTGTATGTAGTCACTTGTTGAATCTCTAGATGAATGTCTTGTACCAACAAAATACTGTAGACACGGTGTTTTTGCCAACAAAATGTTGAACCGCTTTTTCTGCAAAGCTTTCCCTCAATATGGTGGGTTCTTGCAACTAAATCCCGCTTGCACACGCAAACTTGGTACCAGCAACAACGTTAGCAACAACACATACCATGTTCTTAAAAGCTCAAGACATCTACTATCACTTCAGAACACAAATGGTGCTTTCTGAACAGGCGCTTGAACATTACGAGTCCAAGCAGAGCATCTAATACTCCAGATTGCCAGTCAGTAAATGGCCATACCTAACCGTGTGCTTTCAGAAGCCACCATAGATTTGGCATTTGGGCATCTAATCTACTAAAGCCATTGCCCATTGGTAGACATCCAGCGGGTCTTCCCCATGGGAGTGAATTGCAAAAACCACCACATTTGAAGTTGAAGCACCGATTTGCCACCACGTTCCTAGCGCGTCCCAAAATCCACCACCTTTCTTGTTAATTTTCTCAATAAAATCAAATGACCGTTTTGAGGCAGCTAACCCGATTTCTGGCATGGCTGGCCCACCGGTCAGTTGCCACGTCGAACGAACCGAACGGTGAGTGGGTTGACGGCCGTTAGGGGTCACGCGTACAAAACAGAGCCCACCACTGCGCCGCTCACACTGCACTCCACTCTTCTCTGTCCCCTGTTGTCACCACCAGAGCTCTTCACCGCCAGAGGCACGGTTCCCTCGCCACCATAGAAGATGTCGTCGTGGAAGGATGGAGAGGAGAGCAGCAAGGAGGAGGAGCTGGTCGGCATGGCATGGGCGGCGCTAGGGGTATTCTTGGGTCTTCATGTGAATACCCATAATTTTTACAAAACAGTGTTGATTTTGGCAAAAGAGTGATAATTTTCGAAAAACAACAATGATTTTGGCAAAATGAATACACATGAATACCCGGTTGCAAATTGTTGGAGCCGCCACTGCGGCATGGAGCTGGAGCAGCACTGGGTAAGAGTTCTGCTTTTCACCTAGGGTTATGGTTAGGGTTAGGGTTCAAGTGTTCTTTGATTTGAGACCATCTTTGAAGCAGTTGCTCTTTGTTCTGCAGTTCATTAGTGTGCTACAATGCAGGCGAACCCTGGCACCACTATAGATGCATCCTTCTGTGGTAGAGATGCATCCTTCGATTTATAGTTTCTTTTTACGCGGGTAACTACATTATATTTATGGTGGGTATCCTTAAAGTCCGTCACTGCAAACATCGGATAAAAAATAAAAAAATTGAGAGGATCACCTCACTATATCTGGGCGGGCCCTGAAATAAAAAATTAAGGGCCCGCCACAGTAACCGCTATAGTAGTGGCGGGTACACAAATTCGGGAATAGCTATTTTAATTTAATTTTGTACAAATGAGGTATATGTGGCCACGGAAGTGCAATGCAGTAAGGTACACATGCTAGTCCAGGAATATCAATAGTTGCTGTATATACGTGCTGACTGGAACATTATTGAGTGCTGATGCCCCCCACCCCACAAAAATGCAGTAAGTATTAACTTTCTGAAAAAACAATGGAGCAAGAAACGCACCGCACGAAATGTAGTAGCTAGATACTCTATATACCAACATGTGGAGAATAGAAAATATTTCTGTCTGCTTTTTTTTTTGTAGTTCAATATTTATGTCTGTCACATTTGCTTATCATCGACTGGATGAGGTACCACCGCAGCAAATTGTCTATTGGGCTTGGACCATTTCGACAAGGACCACTTGCTAGCTAGCACGTCAATTCCAATATATTTGGAAGTATTAGAAACGTCAACCAAACTTATTATCTAGGGTTGTGAAGATCCACCATATATAAGGATTTGATTTCCCTTATTGTTTTTCTCGCGGTGAAGCTAGCTCGTGGACAGAGTAATGCTACTACCGTGTATGGGCTTGATGCATAGCCTCCTTCTGATAGCGCCAGCCCAGAGCAGCATATGCGTAGAGTTGGTGACGCGAGCAAGAGTGATGCATGCACCAAGTGTAGGAGTCACAACTCTATTTACCTACTTCTGGGCTATATCTACACCAATTTGGGCTTGGTCTGCTTGCGACAAATTCGTCTCCTGTCTTTTGCAGCCAGCCGCAGGAGTAGTATGTATAGTACTCTCTTTCTCCCATAATGTAAGATCTTTTTGACATTAAAAATGTTTTACATTATGGGACATAAAGGAGTATGAAATTACTCTTTCTATATATCTTCTTTCTTTAATAAAATATAAAGTAGCATAATTGGTTTTACAAGGTAAACTTTTCTATGTCTGACTTAAGTTTATAGAAATAATGTGAATATCTACTATACCAAATCAGTATTATTATTATTATTTGCCATCACCAAATCAGTATTATTAGATCGTCAGAAGATATACTTCGTAACTTTTATATTAAGTACTGTAGATATGGATATTTGTTTTTATATTTTAGTCAGGTTTTACAAAGTTTGACTTTTATTACAGTTCACATTCTTTATATTTGGAACAGAGAGAGGGAGCACCTGGTATCCTTATAACTATTTTGCAAACTACTTTATGTCACATATCTTCTACTGAATTGTATGTCACTAATTGCATTTTTTGTTGGTAGCTTACCAAGCTGGCCGCTTGGTTACTGAACTTTATGTCACATGTATGCACCATGCATCATGATGCATGCGTCTTGTATCCACACGAGGTAAGATCATCAGAACTCTATGATCATGGCGAGGTAGATTGAGCCATGACGGGCCTGCTCCACTATAAGGTGGCGGCTATAGGATGCTAGGAAGTGCTACCGAAAGCTTAAGAGTGGTCGTGTAACCCACCGGGCCATGGGCGGGCGTGCCCGTGGCTGTTTCAGGCTTGTGCCGGCATGGATTCTCTCTAGAGGTTGATGCTAGCTCTTTTGTGCACCCTTCATGGCACAGAAGCGGAACAAGAGATGGATATATGGTGCCCAAGGATTAAGTAACACGTCATACATACTTGCTTTTTGAATTAGTACAAGTATCTAAACAGTTTTGGCATCTATAGAATCATTACTCATACTCATGTACTACCTTCATCCTGGTTTATTGGCCCTTTCGTGTTTTGCATGAAATATTGTCCATAGATTGAACTAATAAAATGTCAATGCATGTCACCAAATATTATATCATTAGATTCGTATTTGAACATAGTTTCCGATGGTATAATTTTTTATGACATGCATTGACATTTTGTTACTTAAATATATGGTCAAAATCTCCTATATCACTAAGCTCCATGAGGTAACCCAGGATTGATCGAGGCGATCGATTTTGCTCGATGGCCTCGATTTTGGTAGGTCAGCCACGCTTTCGGTGAACCCCTTTGGTCGGCCTGCTTTGGGGGTGTGGGCCTGGGTTATTTCTGATCAAGCCAGGCGTCGTGGCGACTTCGAGGCGCTCGTGGGATACGTGTTGTGGCTGCCTCCCCTTGGTTGTTTACGGTGGAGAGGCGCCAATCTAGAGAGAGGGTATTTGGACACCATTGTTGGACCTAGTTATAAACCATATCCTCATGAACAAAATAACCGCATAGACCACAGGTCGAACTGATGGTCTTAGCTCCATGATTAAGTTGTAACGAGACTCGATAAAAGCGGCTAACGGGTCGTAAAGCAGTTTCAGAATGAATAGGGCGCACTTACATGAGAATTAGCAGATGGGGCAAGAAGATGAGACGTGCAAGCCTCCCGGGAGGCGGATGGGGCAAAGAGACGAGAGGTGTATGAAAGAAGGAAACTGTAAAACACTGCTAGAAAAGAAGTGCCTACATGTATTAGAGGGCACTTTAATCTCCTCTTCGGAGAAGCAGTGGCGGAGCTTGATAAAGTTTGTTGAGGGGGATAATAAGAGTTCAGGGGGCCAAGAAGACAAGTTGTGGTACACACTTAAGAGTTTTCATAGAGTGTGGGGGGGGGGGCATGGCCCCGTTTGGCCCCATGAAGCTCCACTCCCTCCGTAAAGTAGTGATCTAAACACTTATATTTTTTCTGAGTCGTGATTAACTTCAAACTGATACTCAATAAAATGGCTAACGTGGTTGTATACGTAACTGAAAGCTTAGGAACAGTTTTGAAGGTAAATACTAGTTTGACACTATATTCAAAGGGGCTGATAAACAAGGACGGAGGTAGTATGCCGTGAATTTTTGGCTAATACAAAACAAAGAGGAGAGAAAGACATATAAGAGAAAGGACAGATAAGAGAAAGGACTTACGAGAGTCAGATTAAGAAACAAGCTCGTTGCATTTTACACCATCAAATTTAATACAGCTCTTCATGCTCACAGTTGGTTTTAAACACATTTTTAGTAATAGGTATCATCCATGTGACAGGTAATCACTTGACTATGTCACTTTCTAGTAGGTTAACTAGCTAATTTATTACCTTCGGAAAATATGAAAACTAGCAGCAAGAGAAAGGACTAACGTGAACAGCTGTGTGGACTCACGTGTGTGTGAACAGCTGTGTGATAATATTAAGGTTTTTCACCGTCAAAGCTATGTGGCACTGACATAGTTAAATTCAGTATCGAAGAAGCTGGCATTGAGCAATGGTTTATATACGGTTTCAGTTTAGAAAAAGCAACTTGCCTGTTTTCAAAAAAAGAAAAAATGGTTCGAAACTTAAACGTACTATAGCATTTTCAGTTTCTTTATTCTCGCACAGCTCACAAATGATCATGTTATTTTATGAAAATTTACATGCGCACGCTTCTAACCAATACCGATATCCATGGTATGTTTCAGATTTCTTTTTCAAAACATACAGCTGCATTTTGTTATAAGTTTTAGAAAGTGAGTACCGATGTACCTAAATTCCGAATATTTGATCTAACATAATTATCGGTCATCAGAAATTACAAGGGGCAAGACAGGATCAAGATTCAGTGCAAGTTGGGAGTGTGACCTCAGCAATTTCATGAAGCCCATCCAAAACATCGATGTAGTAATTAAGTGGCTTCGAAAATCACCCCACAAAATGAAGTAATTGGGCAACCACAGGAAGAAGATATGTCTTCCAATCACAGCTTGTTCACTCAAAATATTCCAGGGGGAGACAACCATAAAGTGAAATAATAGTTCGTGTACCATGTGGAGGCTATTGTTCCTCAATGTATCTCGACTACCACATAAACTCTAAGTAGCGTGGGTTCAACAAATCCACGTTGAACATCTAACTATTGTCCACGCAGCGTGATATAAAGAATGGAGAAATGCATTAGCAGGTAGCAGTTCTATGGCATAATGGGCATGAGACCCACTTGGAGCCTCAAATATAGGCAGCATAACAAGCAACTAGAGGTTGTGGGCGTGTCTGATTCGCAAGTTTTTTAAGGAAAATCTG
Organism: Aegilops bicornis; assembly: GCA_021605145.1. NCBI lineage: Eukaryota > Viridiplantae > Streptophyta > Magnoliopsida > Poales > Poaceae > Aegilops > Aegilops bicornis. The sequence goes on along the minus strand of CM038672.1, from coordinate 696,031,143 downwards.
TGACTGACAAAGTAGTAGCAATGCAATATAACCAAACATATGAACATCCTCATCTCACTACATGGAGATTGCAGACAACTAGTCTTACAACAAATAATGAACTACTCAAGATCTTCATGCAGTTTTGTGGAGCTACTTGGATGAAAATAAAAGCTTAATAGATCTTCATGCTGCAATACAACCCCATATCTGTAGTTCCCTATATAGCTTAAGATTCAGTTTACATCTTATACCCGTCATTAACATTACTTTGCTAAAAATAAGAATAGCAACTTAATTCACTAAATTAATTAAGGCATATTAGTGAGCCAGCATGCAAAAATCATCATCATCCCTTGGTCCACGAAACCACTAGCTGTAGACATGCCATCATTATCAGCTCATCAAAGCCGCCTCATTTGAGAGAAGAATCTAAAGATTTGGGACATCAAACTACAGAATTTTCAAAATCACAAGATTAAGTTACTATCTTATGTAGACCAAAGTCATGTATGTAGACTGCTGAAGTTCAGGCACCAATCTTATGAAAACAATTGCATTGATGTTCGGAACCAGCAGCTTATCAATAATCTCAGGAAAAGAATGTGACAGCTCCAGCGGCCTAGATTTGTCAACATGCAACCAAAAGTTGGCATCCCAATCAAATTACCTAAGTAAACAGTAAGAAAGTCAAAACACACGCATCAAGTCAAAAGAATGTTACCGTCGTGCACCTGAAGTACAACACATGCATCAAGTCAAAAGAAGAGTCGCATCCTAGATTTAGAAAGATAATGTGTAAAAACAAGTTCCAACCCAAGGGGAACAAGTCCCAAGCAATTAGCCAAACAATTGCATGCTTAAGTAGATAAAGCATCAAGAAGAGCAAGATAGCAAGTCAGACTTGCTGTAAAACACATACCAATCATTAAATACACCAAGGCCAGACCACACGGCTTATTTTCCATCAGTATTCAACAAAACCAAGAAAAAATCTTCCATCTACAGCCCAGAGCATAGAAACTAAATAAGACATGAACAACATTTCAATCTAACAGTAAATTTAAAAAACCACGGCTCGATGGCCGTTGGCACCTGAGCACGGGAGAGGGATAGGAGAGGAATCAACGGCTTACCTATGCGGAGTTAAAGAAGAAGCGCCCACGGAGGGGCAGGGCAGGGACCCGACTCACCGGTGAATGGTGATGTACTACCTGTGCAGATCATCACACCATGTAGTGTATGACTTGCAAGATGGTCTAAATGTCGAGCCACTTCAACTTAACAACAGTCTCCACATAGCTCTTGAGCATATCGAGTTCCCTGGGCCTGCAACAAACCACAACTTCAAGGTTGCCCATTTAGCTATGATCTCCTGTAATATTCAAAGAACTGTGTCAGGTCTTTCTCTAATGAAAACAGCACAAGGCAGGAAGAAGGATGATGCCAAAATAAGTAAGAGGTTCATGGATTTAAAAGAAAGCCATGAGTTGGAAATAGCTGGCTGCTCAAAACTTCTACAACAGTCTAACAAGGATCAAGTTTCAGTTAAAACATTGACCATTTGCTTTCAACTAAACTCGAGACCAATAAATCAAAGTGGTTTCAAATGCCATGACATTTTGTCATCCGCACTAGCACAACTATCTTCTGCAAACCAAAGCCATGTATGTAGACTACTGATATTATCAATAATATGATTCCATATCATCTTTATAGAGGAAGTTAGCAAGTTATCTTGATTCATTAGAGAAATACATGATCAAAATGTTTAGAGCTAGTAAAAGTAGAAGTCCGAATAATTTTATTTGTGAAGACAAAAGTGAGAATAATTCATATGTTCGCAGGTGAGATTAAAGCGAGTGAAAGAGGAAAATCCATTATGTTATCACAACAGGAGCATATATAACAACAGATATGTCACAATTCATACTCATAACTTGTAAAGCATCAGCGACAAGAAGCCATGAGTAGGTATTGACTGGATGTGTCCAGCTCTGCAAAAATATCATGCCACAGCAAAATGGAATTCATTCATTGGTAAAAGAAGAATTATAAGCTACAGCCAAAACAGCATCACGTCCATCATTCATAGCTGTGAGGAATGAATGAACAGGGTCGGCTACATATATACTAGCCACTTAGATTAACTAACATGTTAGAACCAACCCCCCAATGTCACTTCAAAACCAGATTGACATGAGTGGCAAATGTATGCGAAACAAACAGGCCATAGATCGTCCGGAAAACCCATGAGACCATTACCCACCTGTGATGGCAGATAGGAGCTCCAAATCGGTCCTTGGTCAGCGAGCCCTGAAAAAAGGTTTCTTGGTCAGAGAGAGCCCCTGAAAAAAGGTTTCTTCTAGTTACAATCAATCAATCACGAAGGAGGGACATCACACCAGTAAAGCGGATACATAAACCTCTTGAATTATCATAATAGCGCCCTTAATTTAAGCAACCATACAACGTATACATACCCATGACGCCATACAACAGATACAATGATTAACCTCAAATCATGTTTTCCTCAAAATCATGTGTGTGGCAGCATACAAGTGTAGCATTTTCACAAGAAGTGTAATATTTTCACACGGATAAGAAAGGTATAATACCAGCTACTTAGAACTAACATCGAGACAAACCCAACAAATGTAGCACGACAACCAACCCCTCAAGCTTGATTTTCCTAATTCTAAGTGAATCGACTAATGTCAAATGAACAGAATACATGATATAAAAAAAGCTACAGATCACCTCACACTAAAATCTAAAGCTTTGCTCTTTGAACCGAAGAGTTAGCAAAACTGAATAGTTCAAAGTTTATCTCTGCTGATGGCAATGAGTGAACGAAACTAACAGAGGGGAGAGAGACAAGTCACCTTGGTTGATGGTGCTCATGTTGACCTTGAACCCCCGCAAGCTTCTCCTTGTCGGCTCTCTTCACACAAGCAGTAAGACAATAGCCAGCACTAGTATACATACTAACTAGTCCATCTGCTACAATGACAAAACGAATGGTTGGCTGTAGGTAACTTGCAAGTAATCGTCGTCGCCAAAAAAAATAAAAACACTCTAGGTGAGGTAATTAGCAGTGCAGACCACAACAAACACATCCGTCATATGTGCTCCTACTGCTTCACTGGTCAAAACTTGAGACTGGTATTGACACAACACATATGAAGCAATTAGTCATTGACAAGTAACAAATTAAGCATGTTCCTGAGAAAACTGCTCCTAAGAAAGAAGAAAATGCACTGTTAAATCACCTAAAAGAGGTACGAAAACATTTCTAGACGGTGGACAGTAGCTAATAAATGAATAGGCATACATGTACTGCTTACTACAGGAGTTCCATTCCTACATTTTGCTTCATGTTCTCACAAAGCACAACACATAAAACTAGAAAACTGAATCTAAACAGGGAAACCAGTACACAACCAACATGAGTTCTTATAACCAATTGCCATTTCACATCAAAGTGATAATAGTCCAGAACTGGAAAAAATGGATGTCATTTTTGTGCAATGTCCAGGAATATTGATGTATCATCCCCATAGCAACAAGAAATTTCTGCTAGTACTCGTTTAGATTTTAGAGTAGGGAAGCAAGCTAATGACAAAGTGGCTGATGGATGTTTCAACAAACAAACATTGTCGTAACATCATAACACAGACCAAGGATCCGTTGTTTCTTCAGTACAATGATGATCCAACACAATTACAGTTTACAAAACAAGCAATGAGATATAATAATGGTTAACACTCACTCTTTTCCCTTACTCAGTTTCTTAAGCATAATACATACATTTGGCATTGCATTACTTTCCAAACTTATTCCTAATCTGGACACAACAGTAAATAGAAATCATCTTTTCTATGACACAATAGTAACATCTTAAAGTTAATTATTCTCATAGCTCCTGTTCTCGGGAGGAGAATTTTGAGCAACAACAACAAAAATAAGAACATATTGGCGGTAAATTAAGGATCGACCTTGTGCGGGGCGTCATCATGGTCGAGGTGTAGGTCGGACTCGGCGGTGTCCTCATCAGCTTTGTCATGGGGTCCCTCACATCGATGGAGGGTACCTGCTGCTACTCCAAATCAAACAAACAAATCAGTTTAGAGCACCAAGAATGGTTGGCTGTAGGTAACTTGCGAGTTACAGTATAGTATTTGATAGTAAACTTGAAGCAATGGACATTGCAGGGGGAAAAGCAAATAATCTAGGTGAGGTAATTACCAGTGTATCACATGTGCTTCTACTGGTTCACTTGTCAAAACTTCAGATTATTACTAACACACACACAGAGACATATGCTTGTCATTGACAAGTACTAACAAATTAAGCAAGTTGACGTTTCTTTGTTCCTTAGTAAAGTGGTCCTAAAAGTGTTGCACGAACATCACTAACATATGGAGACTATTATTAAAGTATCTACTAATCTGGTACAAGGACATCATCAGAAGTATCACATATAGTTGCCTCTAGTGGTCAGAAAATATCTAATGCACCAGATTTGCGAATTGCACAAACAACACTAGCAAATGGAGACTATCTAGTATACGGTAAACAAACACATAACGACTTCACACTTCCAAATCAGATCAAGACACCGACACCAATGGTTAGCAACATATCATAATTCTGCCTCTTATATGTTATATAAGGATCTCTTTCCCTTAAAAAAGATATCCCTACCAGCACTTAGGGGTAGTTTGGATCACACCCCAACCAGCCACCCAAAGATTTGGCGAAGGATTTTGCCGCCAGGATCTCACCAACGCACGGCGTAGAAACTGAACAGGGCGACCAAAAAATTGGCGTGGTTCTGATTCTTGGGTACTAGTTGAATCCCTATTTCAACACTTGAATTTAGTATAGAGTATAGCTAGTATGAAAGAAAAAAACAGAGCTTTGAATATACATTTGCATACCCAGAGTATAGCTAGTATAGAGTATAAGCCTCTGAATGTCTGTTGCATACTCAAAATTTGTTTCTAGTCTGACTGAGAGTATAGCTAGTATGAAAGAGAAAAACATAGCTTTCTATTTCTACTTTCTAATGCATGCATTTGCCGAGGGGCGCAAAGAGAAGCTGAGCTGATTATCGAAGTTACTGAATCCTGCTTCAACACTCAGCCCTAGTAGACTCCCAGCTTCAACACTCGGACTCAACACTTGGATTCAACATAGATTAACAGCGGTTTCAACTAATATAGCATGGTGAGCAACATAGATCAACAGCGGTTTCAACTAATATAGCATGGTGACAATGACCATAACCAGAATTTTAATAGGTAGTACTTTTTTTTACTTTTACGGGCAGCCTCTACGCTTTGTGAGATTCTTCTCAAGATCTGAATAAAAAGGGAATTTATTTATTTACAGGTGGAAAGATATTCGGTTTCCCATGCAAGAATAATTCAAGTTAACCTATAAAATGGACACTTGGCTACAAAGAAGGAGATGGGCACTTGGACCATTGCCCACCTCATTCAAGAAAGGAGACTAAACAAACAGTAGGATGCAGCTAAATAGTACACCACTGTATCAAAATATAAGACTTTTTTTTGTTTCTTATATTTTGATAGGGAGTACTTGACGGTCAGACCTGAATCTGAATGGTCAATGACTATGCCAATAAAGTAGATAGTACTAGTAGTTACACTAAAAGAACCAGGTTGTTTCTTGCCACCAAACGCGATGAGTACATACAGAGGTGGCGAGGGAGGGAGAGGATGATGGGCATTTTGATTTGGGGCTATATGAGAACTATGAAGAAGAGTACCGCAGCCTGAATCTGAATGTTGGTATACTCAAAGTCTGCAAGACCAGCGTTTCTAATCTGAGTGAAAGTATAGCTAGTCTGAAAAAAACAGAGGAGGGCTATTAACTTCATGTTCCTGATGCATGCATATGGCGCTGGGGCATGTAAAAGCTAAGCTCATTATTTAAGTGGTACTCCTCCATCCGAAAATGCTTGTCCTCAAATAGATGTATATAGCACCAAGTTAGTGCTAGATACATCCATTTGATAGACAAGTTTGGGACAAGCTTTTTCGGACGGAGGGAGTAATAGATTCAGTCGAGCAATAAACGCATCCCTGATTCAGCAGAGAAGATTGCGGGTTCCCAAAGTCACATCTAAAAAGCATGTATGTTGCTAATTCAAATGCCACAAATTTTCCCAGCAGCACGAAATGAATGCATTTTGAAGAAAACCTGAGCGCTATGTGAATCCCTGCTTCAACACTCAGCCCTAATCGACTCCCAGCTTCAACACTCGAATTCGGCATAGATGAATAGCGAGTTCAACTAATCTAGCATGTTGACAGTGACGATAACCAGAATTTTTTACTGGTACCTTTTTTTCTTAGACGAATTTTCTGGGCGGCCTCACTGTTTTGTGAGGTTCTTCTCAAAACCTGAATAAAAAAAAGCAGAATTTATTTATTTTGCAGGTGGAAAGATATTATTTTTCCCATGCAAGAATAAATCAATCAAGTTAACTTAGGAAATCAACACATGGAGCTAACTAAACTTTGTAATGCATGCATTTGGGAAAAGAAAAGCTAAGCTGATTGTTGAAATACTAATAGAATATTACTTCAACACTCACAAACCTAATCAACTCCCAACTTCAACACTCGAATTCAGCAGAGATGAACAACAGGTTCACAATGTCCATCTAACAAGCATGATATCTAACGCACACTAGCATGGTTACATGTTACTGGACATTCAACAAAACTATACTACAACTTGCATAACTCACCTCTTACGACCACACTACTCTTTTTATTTTTCATACTATCCTAAATCCTAAATTAGCGGGCTCCACTTTGTCAAGCATCATAATAGGACATCAAGACCAGCATCCAATTGGACAAAAATGCACACACACATATAAATAAGTTGCACACGCAGAACAGTAGAGTTGATCACAAATCCTAACAAGACGATCACAAATCCTAACAAGACCATCACAAAGATGGTTTCTTGCAACCTCAACCACAAAGATCGATTTGAAGCATCTCCAGATCCCACATAATCAACCGGTAAGCTCAAATCATTAGCAGACAAATCACCTTCCACTACTAAGCCACCTAATCTGGCCGGATGGCAAAAATCAATTACAAAATGGATATTGGCGGAGAAGGAAAAAAGCATAGAGGAGAGGAGCACCCACGGAAGGCAAAGTGATGGGAGCTGCTTCCTGGGACGCTGGTGCTGTTGTTGGAGCCCCACGAGCACGGGGATGCTGATGGCGACAACAGGGTGGCGGACGTTGGTGTCGGGGTGGAGGGCAGCAGCAGCTAGTTGAGGACGAGGACGGCAAGTTGCTGCAGTGTTGGATGTAAGCTTGTGGTGAAGGGACACTGCAATTGGGTCAGTCGTCAGTGATGTGAAACATGCCGTGGTCATGTTCAACTAGTCTAGCATGGTGACGACAACCAAAAAGTTTATAGGTACCTTTTTTCTTAGGAGACTTTTCCGGACAGCCCCTCTGCTTTGTGAGATTCTTCTCAAGACCTGAATAAAACAAACCGGAATTTATTAATTTACAGGTGGAAAGGTATTCTTTTTTCCACGCAAGAATACATCAAGTTAACCTAGGAATGGACATTTGGAGCTAACTGAACTTTGGAGAATGATAATTTCAATTGCCCAGCATATTTAAAAAGAAGAGTAAATAAAATCAGTAGCCTTTAGTTAAATACTAATAGTTGATGGTCAGACCTGAACATGAATGGTCAATCACTATGCGAGTAAAGTAGATAGCCCTAGTATTTACACTAAAAACCAAGTTGCTGCTAGAAGCCGTAAAGAGGCGGCGAGTGAGCGAGAAGACGATGGATTGGCTTTTGGTTATGGACCTATGAAGTACGAAGAAGTGTAACCAAGCCTAAATCTGAATGTAAGCATACTCAAAGTCACGTTTCTAATCTGACTGAAAGTATAGCTAGTCTTATAAAAAAACAGAGGGCTATTAAGTTCCTGTTCCTGATACATGCATGCATACCGCGATGAGGCGCAGAAAGGATGAGCTAATTATTTATGTAGTAATGGTTTCCAGTCAGAGCAACACTGGAATTCGGCAGAGAAGAATTGCAAGTTGCCATGGTCACATATAAAAAGCATGTGTTGAAGAAGAGCTGAGCGAATCCCTGTTTCAACACTCGAATTTAGCATGGATGAACAGCGGCTTCCCAATTCACATCTACAAAGCACGCGTGCTATGGATTCCCCACACCAATCGACTGGAAAGAACAGATATGGTTTGGTTTAGAAACGCATGAACCATGAAGAGTAACCAAGCCTTCCTTTGAATGTCTGATGCATACTCAAAAAAAATTCTAATCTGGCTGAGTATAGCTAGTCTGAAAGGAAAAAAACAGAGCTTTCTATTTCTACTTCCTAATGCATGCATTTGGTGAGGGGGAAAAGAGAAGCTGAGCTGATTATTGTAGTAATTAAATCCTGCTTCAACACTCAGCCCTAATCGACTCCCAGCTTCAACACTCGAGTTCAACATAGATGAATAGCGGGTTCAACTAATTTAGCATGGTGACGGTGGCGACAACCAGAATTTTATAGGTAGTACCTTTTTTTCTTAGACGACTTCTCCGGGCAGCCCCTCTGATTTGTGCGATTCTTCTCAAGACATGAATAAAAAACCAGAATTTATTTATTTACATGTGGAAGATATTCTTTTTACCATGCAAGAAAAAATCAAGTTAACCTATGGACACTTGGACCATCGCCCAACATATTTAAGAAAGAAGTCTAAACAAGCAGTAGGATGCAGTTAAACACTCCCTCTGTAACAATAATATAAGGCGTTTTTTGACATTGTTATAGTGTAAAAAATCATCACATATTCAGTTACAGAGGTAGTAGTATTTAATGGTCAGACTTGAAACTGAATGGTTAATCACTATGCCAGTATAAGTAGGTAGTACTAGTAGTTACACTAAAAGAACGAGGTTGATGCTTGCTGCCATAGGTGAGGATTGCGTACAGAGGTGGCGAGTGAGGGAGAAGACCATGGGCTTTTGGTTTAGGACATATGAACTATATAAAGAATAGTAATGATGCCTTAATCTGAATGTCAGCACATTCAAAGTCTGCAAGACCAACATTTCCAATCTGACATAACGTATAGATAGTCTGAAAGGATATAAAACAGAGGAGGGCTATTAACTTTCAGTTCCTGATGCATGCATGCACACGGCGATGAGGCGTAGAAAATAGCTGAGATAATAATTTAAGTAGTAAATGGTTTCCGGTCAGAGCAATAATCACATCCCTCCCCAGATCAACACCGGAATTCAGCAGAGAAGAATTAAAAGGTTCCCAAGGTCACATGTAAACAGCATGCGGGCTGCTGATTCAAATGCCACAAATTTCCCTAGCAGCAGGAAAAGAATACAATACATTTTGAAGAAAACCGGGCTGCTTCAACACTGGAATTCGGCATAGATGAATAGCGGGTTCAACTAATCTAGCATGTTAACGGTGACGATAACCAGAATTTTTATAGGTACCTTTTTTTTTTCTTAGACGAATTTTCTAGGCAGCTTCTCTGTTTTGTGAGATTCTTCTCATGACCTGAATACAACAAAACCGGAATTTATTAATTTACAGGTGGAAAGGTATTCGTTTTCCCATGCAAGAATAAATTAAGTTAACATAGGAAATGGACTCTCGGAACTGAAATTTGGAGAATGAAAATTTACATTGCCCAGCATATTTAAGAAGAAGACTAAATAAAATCAGTAGCATGCAGTTAAATAGTAGTACTACTTGATGGTCCGACCTGAATCTGAGTGGCCAATCACTATGCGAGTAAAGTAGATACTTCCTGTTGTTCCTCATGCATGCATATGGCGATGGCCCATGGGGCATAGAAAGGCTGAGCTTATTATTTAAGCAGTAATGGTCGGCAATGGAGCAATAATCGCATCCCTGATTTGACACTGGAAAATTCAGCACAGAAAATTGTAGGTTCCCAAGTCACATCTACAAAGCATGTGTATTGCTGATTCAAATGCCACGAATTTCCCAGCAGCAGCAGCAGGGGGAAAATGCATTTCGAACAAAAGCTGAGCACTGATCGAATTCGAATCCCTGTTTGAATCAACACTTGAATTCTGCATATAGATAGATGAAGAGCAGGTTCCCTCCCAAAGCCACATCAATCTACGGTCTACAGAGCATATGCGTGATGCGGAATCCCCACACCAACAGTAGTAGACTGTAAACAAGAGTTTGCTAGTACGAGTAGATGGCACAAGATTCACCTACACATAGCAAGAGAGAGAGAGAGAGGGAGGGGCTTACCTCCCTACCTAGGTCGGGGTGGAAGAAGAAGCGCACGCAGGGGATGCAGAGCCGCGTGAGGAGGGAACTCGGGGTCGGGGGAGAGCAGCGCCGGCGACTAGGGTTCGCCGCCTCCCTTCCCTCCATCGGGTCGTTAGGCGCCACCGTGGCTGCAGATCGTGGCAGGAGGCTTGCGGATCCGTGGGCTGGCGTCCAAGATGGAAGGCTGGTCTTGGTGTTGGCCGATGAAGACGTCTGCTCGGGGTCCTTCTTCTTCTCCTCCAACCCCGTCCGTCAGGTCGCCCACATCAGCGCCGCTCCGCTCCGACCGCGAAACCTAACCCTAACCCTAACCTTAACAGAGAGAGATGGAGGAGGGAGCCTGTGTCTGTGTGCCCAGACGTGGAGATGGCGTAGGGAAGGAAGGAAGGAAGGTGAGGGAGGGTGGCGACGGCGGGCGATGATGGGCGAGGTCGGCGCCCGGCGGTGGGTAGATGCCGGGCGGTGGGTAGATGGGGGCAGCGGCGTGAATCGCCAAAGGAAGGAAGGTGAGGGGAGGGTGGCACACGTCTTTGTCAGGGACGGACGGGAGCAAGCTCGATATCCTAACGTCACCCCGTTTCCCTTCGCCCTCCCACTAAACCCAAATCACCGTGATTTAAAATCAATCCAGATTATGACAGGTCGGACCCGCACCTAAACAGGACGTTTTTTTACTGTTAGCTTACACATGTGGTCCACATGTCAGCCTCAACCTCCTCTTTTGAATCATTTCCTCTCTGCCTCATTTTGTCTAGCACCTTGTGCGCGTGCCAGCTCGATGGGGGAGGAGAGCTTGCTAGATCCGGCGCGCAGCCTCAGATGTGACCATGGCGGGTCAGGCGGCGGAGGTCGAGGTCCAAGGCAGGCTAGCGCCATTCATGGCCGTACGCGGGCGGCTCGATTCCGGTGGCTGCCGTAGCTCTCCCCGACCCGGCCACCCTCACGCTGAAGTCGGCCCTGCGCCGGGCGGCGGGAGCCGCCACCGCCGGAATCCCAGAGAGCACGAGGGGCACGCGTGTGTTCGCTCCTGCGGAGGGGGAGCCAGATACGCAACATGGCTGCCAGCATGGGGACCGGTAGGCGGAGGTGGTGCGGTCCCACCGGCGCGGTGTCGGGCCGAGCTCGGAGGGCGCATCAATGGCCGCAGCCCGCGAGTTTGAGTTCGAGGCAGGAGAAGGAAGGAAACATCCGGGGGGGTGTGGCGGTTAGAGCGCGGCGGTCATGACGTGAACCCCAAGGAACGTGACGTCATGCATCCATGCAATGCATGTATCCGTCGTTGGTTAATACTACTACGTACGGAGTAAACGGCAACGCGCGTGCATGCACCCAGCGGCGTTGACTTTGTATACGGCGGCTGCCACGATCAACGCCCACACAATCTCCTCGCCGGTCGCCTTGGAGCCGGCCGGACGTCCAGGAATCTCCTCCCAGTCCCAGCTGGTCTGGACGTGAACCTGATTGATTCCCATGCATGCATGGCGCTGATCTACGTAGCTACCATCTATTGCACGTGCAGGGTATGTTATGATTTTATTTTCCCATCGACAGCATTCTCTCTGCATACAACGGCATTACAATTCCATACCGAGTTGCTGACCGAAACTGGTGCCGATTAACCTCCTTTTCTCAGGGAGATGGTTAAGGACCTCAGAAGATAGAGGAGAGCGCCAGGCCCAGATTTCCGGAATACTTCTACGGGGAATGCTCATTAAATGAGCATTCTCCATATTATGCTTTGAAGAAGACTCAAACCTCCACGCTCTTCAGCACGATATTTTGAGTCTCGTGTGTCTACCATTTCACCATCAAGACATCTTGAAAGTGAATCGTATTCCATGAATATGATATCTCTTTGTATGCAGTCTCATCAGACATCAGCGATAGTGGTGAGCTGACATGATGATCCTCACTGTCACATTTGCCGATCCATCAAAGTGACTGCCCTCTTCGGTGCCGACCAACTCCACCAGCTATCTGGTTTCAGGATTTTGCTTGGTGGCTTTGATATGTCGCTACAGGCACGAAATGGTGCGCCCTATGGGCAGCAGAGAAGAACGTTTGCTTACATGGACTGAATTAGCTCCCTGGTTATCTCATTTCCACCATACCGTGCAAGAATGTCGATTGTTACCATACTGGAAAGTGCACTGCTGCTTTAAAAATGTGGGAATGAAAAAAAAATGAAGTTGTACCTCCTCGGCAGGTCACCGTTCCATGGCCGGGGCATTACACAACCCCGTCGCCCCCTGAGCTGCAAAAAGCTCATCGTTGCGTCCATTTCGTCGATTGTCTTTTTTTTTCCCTTTTATTTGTTGCAATGGTTCACTTAAAGATCTGGGATAGTTTGTGTATGTACATTCTGGATAAGTTGATCCCATGCTTGTCTGAGTACGTAAGCTGACAGACCAGCATAGCTTGTCAGTTTTGTGAGATACTACAATGCACGGTTCACAACACGATCCAAGTCGGACAAAAGTAAAGAATATTGCCAATAACTTGTATGTAGTCACTTGTTGAATCTCTAGATGAATGTCTTGTACCAACAAAATACTGTAGACACGGTGTTTTTTGCCAACAAAATGTTGAACCGCTTTTTCTGCAAAGCTTTCCCTCAATATGGTGGGTTCTTGCAACTAAATCCCGCTTGCACACGCAAACTTGGTACCAGCAACAACGTTAGCAACAACACATACCATGTTCTTAAAAGCTCAAGACATCTACTATCACTTCAGAACACAAATGGTGCTTTCTGAACAGGCCTTGAACATTACGAGTCCAAGCAGAGCATCTAATACTCCAGATTGCCAGTCAGTAAATGGCCATACCTAACCGTGTGCTTTCAGAAGCCACCATAGATTTGGCATTTGGGCATCTAATCTACTAAAGCCATTGCCCATTGGTAGACATCCAGCGGGTCTTCCCCATGGGAGTGAATTGCAAAAACCACCACATTTGAAGTTGAAGCACCGATTTGCCACCACGTTCCTAGCGCGTCCCAAAATCCACCACCTTTCTTGTTAATTTTCTCAATAAAATCAAATGACCGTTTTGAGGCAGCTAACCCGATTTACGGCATGGCTGGCCCACCGGTCAGTTGCCACGTCGAACGAACCGAACGGTGAGTGGGTTGACGGCCGTTAGGGGTCACGCGTACAAAACAGAGCCCACCACTCGCCGCCGCTCACACTGCACTCCACTCTTCTCTGTCCCCTGTTGTCACCACTCAGAGCTCTTCACCGCCGCCAGAAATACGGTTCCCTCGCCACCATAGAAGATGTCGTCGTGGAAGGATGGAGAGGAGAGCAGCAAGGAGGAGGAGCTGGTCGGCATGGCATGGGCGGCGCTAGGTATTCTTGGGTCTTCATGTGAATACCCATAATTTTTACAAAACAGTGTTGATTTTGGCAAAAGAGTGATAATTTTCAAAAACAACAATGATTTTGGCAAAATGAATACACATGAATACCGGTTGCAAATTGTTGGAGCCGCCATCATGCGGCATGGAGCTGGAGCAGCACTGGGTAAGAGTTCTGCTTTTCACCTAGGGTTATGGTTAGGGTTAGGGTTCAAGTGTTCTTTGATTTGAGACCATCTTTGAAGCAGTTGCTCTTTGTTCTGCAGTTCATTAGTGTGCTACAATGCAAGCGAACTCTGGCACCACTATAGATGCATCCTTCTGTGGTAGAGATGCATCCTTCGATTTATAGTTTCTTTTTACGCGGGTAACTACATTATATTTATGGTGGGTATCCTTAAAGTCCGTCACTGCAAACATCGGATAAAAAATAAAAAAATTGAGAGGATCACCTCACTATATCTGGGGCGGGCCCTGAAATAAAAAAATTAAGGGCCCGCCACAGTAACCGCTATAGTAGTGGCGGGTACACAAATTCGGGAATAGCTATTTTAATTTAATTTTGTACAAATGAGGTATATGTGGCCACGGAAGTGCAATGCAGTAAGGTACACATGCTAGTCCAGGAATATCAATAGTTGCTGTATATACGTGCTGACTGGAACATTATTGAGTGCTGATGCCCCCCACCCCACAAAAATGCAGTAAGTATTAACTTTCTGAAAAACAATGGAGCAAGAAACGCACCGCACGAAATGTAGTAGCTAGATACTCTATATACCAACATGTGGAGAATAGAAAATATTTCTGTCTGCTTTTTTTTTTGTAGTTCAATATTTATGTCTGTCACATTTGCTTATCATCGACTGGATGAGGTACCACCGCAGCAAATTGTCTATTGGGCTTGGACCATTTCGACAAGGACCACTTGCTAGCTAGCACGTCAATTCCAATATATTTGGAAGTATTAGAAACGTCAACCAAACTTATTATCTAGGCTTGTGAAGATCCACCATATATAAGGATTTGATTTCCCTTATTGTTTTTCTCGCGGTGAAGCTAGCTCGTGGACAGAGTAATGCTACTACCGTGTATGGGCTTGATGCATAGCCTCCTTCTGATAGCGCCAGCCCAGAGCAGCATATGCGTAGAGTTGGTGACGCGAGCAAGAGTGATGCATGCACCAAGTGTAGGAGTCACAACTCTATTTACCTACTTCTGGGCTATATCTACACCAATTTGGGCTTGGTCTGCTTGCGACAAATTCGTCTCCTGTCTTTTGCAGCCAGCCGCAGGAGTAGTATGTATAGTACTCTCTTTCTCCCATAATGTAAGATCTTTTTTGACATTAAAAAATGTTTTACATTATGGGACATAGGGAGTATGAAATTACTCTTTCTATATATCTTCTTTCTTTAATAAAATATAAGGCGCATAATTGGTTTTACAAGGTAAACTTTTCTATGTCTGACTTAAGTTTATAGAAATAATGTGAATATCTACTATACCAAATCAGTATTATTATTATTATTTGCCATCACCAAATCAGTATTATTAGATCGTCAGAAGATATACTTTCGTAACTTTTATATTAAGTACTGTAGATATGGATATTTGTTTTTATATTTTAGTCAGGTTTTACAAAGTTTGACTTTTATTACAGTTCACATTCTTTATATTTGGAACAGAGAGAGGGAGCACCTGGTATCCTTATAACTATTTTGCAAACTACTTTATGTCACATATCTTCTACTGAATTGTATGTCACTAATTGCATTTTTTTGTTGGTAGCTTACCAAGCTGGCCGCTTGGTTACTGAACTTTATGTCACATGTATGCACCATGCATCATGATGCATGCGTCTTGTATCCACACGAGGTAAGATCATCAGAACTCTATGATCATGGCCGAGGTAGATTGGGCCATGACGGGCCTGCTCCACTATAAGGTGGCGGCTATAGGATGCTAGGAAGTGCTACCGAAAGCTTAAGAGTGGTCGTGTAACCCACCCGGGCCATGGGCGGGCGTGCCCGGTGGCTGTTTCAGGCTTGTGCCGGCATGGATTCTCTCTAGAGGTTGATGCTAGCTCTTTTGTGCACCCTTCATGGCACAGAAGCGGAACAAGAGATGGATATATGGTGCCCAAGGATTAAGTAACACGTCATACATACTTGCTTTTTGAATTGCATACAAGTATCTAAACAGTTTTTGGCATCTATAGAATCATTACTCATACTCATGTACTACCTTCGTCCTGGTTTATTGGCCCCTTTCGTGTTTTGCATGAAATATTGTCCATAGATTGAACTAATAAAATGTCAATGCATGTCACCAAATATTATATCATTAGATTCGTATTTGAACATAGTTTCCGATGGTATAATTTTTTATGACATGCATTGACATTTTGTTACTTAAATATATGGTCAAAATCTCCTATATCACTAAGCTCCATGAGGTAACCCAGGATTGATCGAGGCGATCGATTTTGCTCAGTGGCCTCGATTTTGACTGGGTCAGCCACGCTCGGTGAACCCCTTTGGTCGGCCTGCTGGGGGTGTGGGCCTGGGTTATTTCTGATCAAGCCCGGCCGTGGCGACTCGGAAGCGCTCGTGGGATACGTGTTGCGCGGCTGCCTCCCCTTGGTTGTTTACAGTGGAGAGAGCGCAATCTAGAGAGAGGGTATTTGGACACCATTGTTGGACCTAGTTATAAACCATATCCTCATGAACAAAATAACCGCATAGACCACAGGTCGAACTGATGGTCTTAGCTCCATGATTAAGTTGTAACCGAGACTCGATAAAACGGCTAACGGGGTCGTAGTAAAGCAGTTTCAGAATGACTAGGGCGCACTTACATGAGAATTAGCAGATGGGGCAAGAAGATGAGACGTGCAAGCCTCCCGGGAGGCGGATGGGGCAAAGAGACGAGAGGTGTATGAAAGAAGGAAACTGTAAAACACTGCTAGAAAAGAAGTGCCTACATGTATTAGAGGGCACTTTAATCTCCTCTTCCGGAGAAGCAGTGGCGGAGCTTGATAAAGTTTGTTGAGGGGATAATAAGAGTTCGGGGGCCAAGAAGACAAGTTGTGGTACACACTTAAGAGTTTTCATAGAGTGGGGGGGCATGGCCTGCTTGGCCCCATGAAGCTCCACTCCTCCGTAAAGTAGTGATCTAAACACTCTTATATTTTTTACTTGAGTACGTGATTAACTTCAAACTGATACTCAATAAAATGGCTAACGTGGTTGTAGCACGTAACTGAAAGCTTGGGAACAGTTTTTGAAGGTAAATACTAGTTTGACACTATATTCAAAGGGGGCTGATAAACAAGGACGGAGGTAGTATGCCGTGAATTTTTTGGCTAATACAAAACAAAGAGGAGAGAAAGACATATAAGAGAAAGGACAGATAAGAGAAAGGACTTCGAGAGTCAGATTAAGAAACAAGCTCGTTGCATTTTACACCATCAAATTTAATACAGCTCTTCATGCTCACAGTTGGTTTTAAACACATTTTTAGTAATAGGTATCATCCATGTGACAGGTAATCACTTGACTATGTCACTTTCTAGTAGGTTAACTAGCTAATTTATTACCTTCGGAAAATATGAAAACTAGCAGCAAGAGAAAGGACTCAACGTGAACAGCTGTGTGGACTCACGTGTGTGTGAACAGCTGTGTGATAATATTAAGGTTTTTCACCGTCAAAGCTATGTGGCAATCGACATAGTTAAATTCAGTATCGAAGAAGCTGGCATTGAGCAATGGTTTATATACGGTTTCAGTTTAGAAAAAGCAACTTGCCTGTTTTCAAAAAAGAAAAAATGGTTCGAAACTTAAACGTACTATAGCATTTTCAGTTTCTTTATTCTCGCACAGCTCACAAATGATCATGTTATTTTATGAAAATTTACATGCGCACGCTTCTAACCAATACCGATATCCATGGTATGTTTCAGATTTCTTTTTCAAAACATACAGCTGCATTTTGTTATAAGTTTTAGAAAGTGAGTACCGATGTACCTAAATTCCGAATATTTGATCTAACATAATTATCGGTCATCAGAAATTACAAGGGGCAAGACAGGATCAAGATTCAGTGCAAGTTGGGAGTGTGACCTCAGCAATTTCATGAAGCCCATCCAAAACATCGATGTAGTAATTAAGTGGCTTCGAAAATCACCCCACAAAATGAAGTAATTGGGCAACCACAGGAAGAAGATATGTCTTCCAATCACAGCTTGTTCACTCAAAATATTCCAGGGGGAGACAACCATAAAGTGAAATAATAGTTCGTGTACCATGTGGAGGCTATTGTTCCTCAATGTATCTCTGACTACCACATAAACTCTAAGGCGCGTGGGTTCAACAAATCCACGTTGAACATCTAACTATTGTCCACGCGCGTGATATAAAGAATGGAGAAATGCATTAGCAGGTAGCAGTTCTATGGCATAATGGGCATGAGACCCACTGGAGCCTCAAATATAGGCAGCATAACAAGCAACTAGAGGTTGTGGCGTGTCTGATTCGCAAGTTTTTTTAAGGAAAATCTGTGACTGACAAAGTAGTAGCAATGCAATATAACCAAACATATGAACATCCTCATCTCACTACATGGAGATTGCAGACAACTAGTCTTACAACAAATAATGAACTACTCAAGATCTTCATGCAGTTTTGTGGAGCTACTGGATGAAAATAAAAGCTTAATAGATCTTCATGCTGCAATACAACCCCATATCTGTAGTTCCCTATATAGCTTAAGATTCAGTTTACATCTTATACCCGTCATTAACATTACTTTGCTAAAAATAAGAATAGCAACTTAATTCACTAAATTAATTAAGGCATATTAGTGAGCCAGCATGCAAAAATCATCATCATCCCTTGGTCCACGTAAACCACTAGCTGTAGACATGCCATCATTATCAGCTCATCAAAGCCGACTCATTTGAGAGAAGATTCTAAAGATTTGGGACATCAAACTACAGAATTTTCAAAATCACACGATTAAGTTACTATCTTATGTAGACCAAAGTCATGTATGTAGACTGCTGAAGTTCGTGCACCAATCTTATGAAAACAATTGCATTGATGTTCGGAACCAACAGCTTATCAATAATCTCAGGAAAAGAATGTGACAGCTCCAGCGGCCTAGATTTGTCAACATGCAACCAAAAGTTGGCATCCCAATCAAATTACCTAAGTAAACAGTAAGAAAGTCAAAACACACGCATCAAGTCAAAAGAATGTTACCGTCGTGCACCTGAAGTACAACACATGTATCAAGTCAAAAGAAGAGTCGCATCCTAGATTTAGAAAGATAATGTGTAAAAACAAGTTCCAACCCAAGGGGAACAAGTCCCAAGCAATTAGCCAAACAATTGCATGCTTAAGTAGATAAAGCATCAAGAAGAGCAAGATAGCAAGTCGACTTGCTGTAAAACACATACCAATCATTAAATACACCAAGGCCGCACCACACGGCTTATTTTCCATCAAGATTCAACAAAACCAAGAAAAAATCTTCCATCTACAGCCCAGAGCATAGAAACTAAATAAGACATGAACAACATTTCAATCTAACAGTAGAATTTAAAAACCACGGCTCGATGGCGTTGGCACACAGAGCACGGGAGAGGGATAGGAGAGGAATCAACGGCTTACCTATGCCGGAGTTAAAGAAGAAGCGCCCACCGTGAGGGGCAGGGCAGGGACCCGACTCACCGGTGAATGGTGATGTACTACCTGTGCAGATCATCACACCATGTAGTGTATGACTTGCAAGATGGTCTAAATGTCGAGCCACTTCAACTTAACAACAGTCTCCACATAGCTCTTGAGCATATCGAGTTCCTGGCCTGCAACAAACCACAACTTCAAGGTTGCCCATTTAGCTATGATCTCCTGTAATATTCAAAGAACTGTGTCAGGTCTTTCTCTAATGAAAACAGCACAAGGCAGGAAGAAGGATGATGCCAAAATAAGTAAGAGGTTCATGGATTTAAAAGAAAGCCATGAGTTGGAAATAGCTGGCTGCTCAAAACTTCTACAACAGTCTAACAAGGATCAAGCTTCAGTTAAAACATTGACCATTTGCTTTCAACTAAACTCGAGACCAATAAATCAAAGTGGTTTCAAATGCCATGACATTTTGTCATCCGCACTAGCACAACTATCTTCTCGCAAAACCAAAGCCATGTATGTAGACTATCGATATTATCAATAATATGATTCCATATCATCTTTATAGAGGAAGTTAGCAAGTTATCTTGATTCATTAGAGAAATACATGATCAAAATGTTTAGAGCTAGTAAAAGTAGAAGTCCGAATAATTTTATTTGTGAAGACAAAAGTGAGAATAATTCATATGTTCGCAGGT
Organism: Aegilops bicornis; assembly: GCA_021605145.1. Lineage (NCBI taxonomy): Eukaryota > Viridiplantae > Streptophyta > Magnoliopsida > Poales > Poaceae > Aegilops > Aegilops bicornis. The sequence continues at coordinate 696,011,041 of CM038672.1, read as the reverse complement.
GAGATTAAAGCGAGTGAAAGAGGAAAATCCATTATGTTATCACAACAGGAGCATATATAACAACAGATATGTCACAATTCATACTCATAACTTGTAAAGCATCAGCGACAAGAAGCCATGAGTAGGTATTGACTGGATGTGTCCAGCTCTGCAAAAATATCATGCCACAGCAAAATGGAATTCATTCATTGGTAAAAGAAGAATTATAAGCTACAGCCAAAACAAAGCATCACGTCCATCATTCATAGCTGTGAGGAATGAATGAACAGGGTCGGCTACATATATACTAGCCACTTAGATTAACTAACATGTTAGAACCAACCCCCCAATGTCACTTCAAAAACCAGATTGACATGAGTGGCAAATGTATGCCAGAAACAAACAGGCCATAGATCGTCCGGAAAACCCATGAGACCATTACCCACCTGTGATGGCAGATAGGAGCTCCAAATCGGTCCTTGGTCAGCGAGCCCCTGAAAAAGGTTTCTTGGTCAGAGAGAGCCCCTGAAAAAAGGTTTCTTCTAGTTACAATCAATCAATCACGAAGGAGGGACATCACACCAATAAAGCGGATACATAAACCTCTTGAATTATCATAATAGCGCCCTTAATTTAAGCAACCATACAACGATACATACCCATGACGCCATACAACAGATACAATGATTAACCTCAAATCATGTTTTCCTCAAAATCATGTGTGTGGCAGCATACAAGTGTAGCATTTTCACAAGAAGTGTAATATTTTCACACGGATAAGAAAGGTATAATACCAGCTACTTAGAACTAACATCCCAGACAAACCCAACAAATGTAGCACGACAACCAACCCTCAAGCTTGATTTTCCTAATTCTAAGTGAATCGACTAATGTCAAATGAACAGAATACATGATATAAAAAAGCTACAGATCACCTCACACTAAAATCTAAAGCTTTGCTCTTTGAACCAAGAGTTAGCAAAACTGAATAGTTCAAAGTTTATCTCTGCTGATGGCAATGAGTGAACCGAAACTAACAGAGGGGGAGAGAGACAAGTCACCTTGGTTGATGGTGCTCATGTTGACCTTGAACCCCCGCAAGCTTCTCCTTGTCGGCTCTCTTCACACAAGCAAGAAGACAATAGCCAGCACTAGTATACATACTAACTAGTCCATCTGCTACAATGACAAAACGAATGGTTGGCTGTAGGTAACTTGCAAGTAATCGTCGTCGCCAAAAAAAATAAAAACACTCTAGGTGAGGTAATTAGCAGTGCAGACCACAACAAACACATCCGGCTATATGTGCTCCTACTGCTTCACTGGTCAAAACTTGAGACTGGTATTGACACAACACATATGAAGCAATTAGTCATTGACAAGTAACAAATTAAGCATGTTCCTGAGAAAACTGCTCCTAAGAAAGAAGAAAATGCACTGTTAAATCACCTAAAAGAGGTACGAAAACATTTCTAGACGGTGGACAGTAGCTAATAAATGAATAGGCATACATGTACTGCTTACTACAGGAGTTCCATTCCTACATTTTGCTTCATGTTCTCACAAAGCACAACACATAAAACTAGAAAACTGAATCTAAACAGGGAAACCAGTACACAACCAACATGAGTTCTTATAACCAATTGCCATTTCACATCAAAGTGATAATAGTCCAGAACTGGAAAAATGGATGTCATTTTGTGCAATGTCCAGGAATATTGATGTATCATCCCCATAGCAACAAGAAATTTCTGCTAGTACTGCTTAGATTTTAGAGTAGGGAAGCAAGCTAATGACAAAGTGGCTGATGGATGTTTCAACAAACAAACATTGTCGTAACATCATAACACAGACCAAGGATCCGTTGTTTCTTCAGTACAATGATGATCCAACACAATTACAGTTTACAAAACAAGCAATGAGATATAATAATGGTTAACACTCACTCTTTTCCCTTACTCAGTTTCTTAAGCATAATACATACATTTGGCATTGCATTACTTTCCAAACTTATTCCTAATCTGGACACAACAGTAAATAGAAATCATCTTTTCTATGACACAATAGTAACATCTTAAAGTTAATTATTCTCATAGCTCCTGTTCTCGGGAGGAGAATTTTGAGCAACAACAACAAAAATAAGAACATATTGGCGGTAAATTAAGGATCGACCTTGTGCGGGCGTCATCATGGTCGAGGTGTAGGTCGGACTCAAGGTGTCCTCATCAGCTTTGTCATGGGGTCCCTGTCATCGATGGAGGGTACCTGCTGCTACTCCAAATCAAACAAACAAATCAGTTTAGAGCACCAAGAATGGTTGGCTGTAGGTAACTTGCGAGTTACAGTATAGTATTTGATAGTAAACTTGAAGCAATGGACATTGCAGGGGGAAAAGCAAATAATCTAGGTGAGGTAATTACCAGTGTATCACATGTGCTTCTACTGGTTCACTTGTCAAAACTTCAGATTATTACTAACACACACACAGAGACATATGCTTGTCATTGACAAGTACTAACAAATTAAGCAAGTTGACGTTTCTTTGTTCCTTAGTAAAGTGGTCCTAAAAGTGTTGCACGAACATCACTAACATATGGAGACTATTATTAAAGTATCTACTAATCTGGTACAAGGACATCATCAGAAGTATCACATATAGTTGCCTCTAGTGGTCAGAAAATATCTAATGCACCAGATTTGCGAATTGCACAAACAACACTAGCAAATGGAGACTATCTAGTATACCGGTAAACAAACACATAACGACTTCACACTTCCAAATCAGATCAGTACACTGACACCAATGGTTAGCAACATATCATAATTCTGCCTCTTATATGTTATATAAGGATCTCTTTCCTTAAAAAGATATCCCTACCAGCACTTAGGGGTAGTTTGGATCACACCCCAACCAGCCACCCAAAGATTTGGCGAAGGATTTTGCCGCCAGATCTCACCAACGCACGGCGAGAAACTGAACAGGGCGACCAAAAAATTGGCGTGGTTCTGATTCTTGGGTACTAGTTGAATCCCTATTTCAACACTTGAATTTAGTATAGAGTATAGCTAGTATGAAAGAAAAAAACAGAGCTTTGAATGTCTGTTGCATACCCAGAGTATAGCTAGTATAGAGTATAAGCCTCTGAATGTCTGTTGCATACTCAAAATTTGTTTCTAGTCTGACTGAGAGTATAGCTAGTATGAAAGAGAAAAACAGAGCTTTCTATTTCTACTTTCTAATGCATGCATTTGCCGAGGGGCGCAAAGAGAAGCTGAGCTGATTATCGAAGTTACTGAATCCTGCTTCAACACTCAGCCCTAGTAGACTCCCAGCTTCAACACTCGGACTCAACACTTGGATTCAACATAGATTAACAGCGGTTTCAACTAATATAGCATGGTGAGCAACATAGATCAACAGCGGTTTCAACTAATATAGCATGGTGACAATGACCATAACCAGAATTTTAATAGGTAGTACTTTTTTTTACTTTTCTGGGCAGCCTCTCTGCTTTGTGAGATTCTTCTCAAGATCGGAATAAAAAAAGGGAATTTATTTATTTACAGGTGGAAAGATATTCGGTTTCCCATGCAAGAATAATTCAAGTTAACCTATAAAATGGACACTTGGCTACAAAGAAGGAGATGGGCACTTGGACCATTGCCCACCTCATTCAAGAAAGGAGACTAAACAAACAGTAGGATGCAGCTAAATAGTACACCCTGTGTATCAAAATATAAGACTTTTTTTTGTTTCTTATATTTTGATAGGGAGTACTTGACGGTCAGACCTGAATCTGAATGGTCAATGACTATGCCAGTAAAGTAGATAGTACTAGTAGTTACACTAAAAGAACCAGGTTGTTTCTTGCCACCAAACGCGATGAGTACATACAGAGGTGGCGAGGGAGGAGAGGATGATGGGCATTTTGATTTGGGGCTATATGAGAACTATGAAGAAGAGTACCGCAGCCTGAATCTGAATGTTGGTATACTCAAAGTCTGCAAGACCAGCGTTTCTAATCTGAGTGAAAGTATAGCTAGTCTGAAAAAAACAGAGGAGGGCTATTAACTTCATGTTCCTGATGCATGCATATGGCGATGGGGCACAGAAAAGCTAAGCTCATTATTTAAGTGGTACTCCCTCCATCCGAAAATGCTTGTCCCTCAAATAGATGTATATAGCACCAAGTTAGTGCTAGATACATCCATTTGATAGACAAGTTTGGGACAAGCTTTTTCGGACGGAGGGAGTAATAGATTCGAGTCAGAGCAATAAACGCATCCCTGATTCAGCAGAGAAGATTGCGGGTTCCCAAAGTCACATCTAAAAAGCATGTATGTTGCTAATTCAAATGCCACAAATTTTCCCAGCAGCACGAAATGAATGCATTTTGAAGAAAACCTGAGCGCTATGTGAATCCCTGCTTCAACACTCAGCCCTAATCGACTCCCAGCTTCAACACTCAATTCGGCATAGATGAATAGCGAGTTCAACTAATCTAGCATGTTGACAGTGGCGATTTATAACCAGAATTTTTACTGGTACCTTTTTTTCTTAGACGAATTTTCTGGGCGGCCTCACTGTTTTGTGAGGTTCTTCTCAAAACCTGAATAAAACAAAGCGGAATTTATTTATTTTGCAGGTGGAAAGATATTATTTTTCCCATGCAAGAATAAATCAATCAAGTTAACTTAGGAAATCAACACATGGAGCTAACTAAACTTTGTAATGCATGCATTTGGGAAAAGAAAAGCTAAGCTGATTGTTGAAATACTAATAGAATATTACTTCAACACTCACAAACCTAATCAACTCCCAACTTCAACACTCGAATTCAGCAGAGATGAACAACAGGTTCACAATGTCCATCTAACAAGCATGATATCTAACGCACACTAGCATGGTTACATGTTCTGGACATTCAACAAAACTATACTACAACTTGCATAACTCACCTCTTACGACCACACTACTCTTTTTATTTTTCATACTATCCTAAATCCTAAATTAGCGGGCTCCACTGTCAAGCATCATAATAGGACATCAGTACCAGCATCCAATTGGACAAAAATGCACACACACATATAAATAAGTTGCACACGCAGAACAGTAGAGTTGATCACAAATCCTAACAAGACGATCACAAATCCTAACAAGACCATCACAAAGATGGTTTCTTGCAACCTCAACCACAAAGATCGATTTGAAGCATCTCCAGATCCCACATAATCAACCGGTAAGCTCAAATCATTAGCGAGACAAATCACCTTCCACTACTAAGCCACCTAATCTGGCCGGATGGAAAAAATCAATTACAAAATGGATATTGGCGGAGAAGGAAAAAAGCATAGAGGAGAGGAGCACCCACCGGAAGGCAAAGTGATGGGAGCTGCTTCCTCGACGCTGGTGTTGTTGTTGGAGCCCCACGAGCACGGGATGCTGATGGCGACAACAGGGTGGCGGACGTTGGTGTCGGGTGGAGGGCAGCAGCAGCTAGTTGAGGACGAGGACGGCAAGTTGCTGCAGTGTTGGATGTAAGCTTGTGGTGAAGGGACACTGCAATTGGGTCAGTCGTCAGTGATGTGAAACATGCCGTGGTCATGTTCAACTAATCTAGCATGGTGACGACAACCAAAAAGTTTATAGGTACCTTTTTTCTTAGGAGACTTTTCTGGACAGCCCCTCTGCTTTGTGAGATTCTTCTCAAGACCTGAATAAAACAAACCGAATTTATTAATTTACAGGTGGAAAGGTATTCTTTTTCCACGCAAGAATAAATCAAGTTAACCTAGGGAATGGACATTTGGAGCTAACTGAACTTTGGAGAATGATAATTTCAATTGCCCAGCATATTTAAAAAGAAGAGTAAATAAAATCAGTAGCCTTTAGTTAAATACTAATAGTTGATGGTCATACCTGAACATGAATGGTCAATCACTATGCGAGTAAAGTAGATAGCCCTAGTATTTACACTAAGAACCAAGTTGCTGCTAGAAGCCGTAAAGAGGCGGCGAGTGAGCGAGAAGACGATGGATTGGCTTTTGGTTATGGACCTATGAAGTACGAAGAAGTGTAACCAAGCCTAAATCTGAATGTAAGCATACTCAAAGTCACGTTTCTAATCTGACTGAAAGTATAGCTAGTCTTATAAAAAACAGAGGGCTATTAAGTTCCTGTTCCTCGATACATGCATGCATACCGCGATGAGGCGCAGAAAGGATGAGCTAATTATTTAAGTAGTAATGGTTTCCAGTCAGAGCAACACTGGAATTCGGCAGAGAAGAATTGCAAGTTGCCATGGTCACATATAAAAAGCATGTGCTGAAGAAGAGCTGAGCGAATCCCTGTTTCAACACTCGAATTTAGCATGGATGAACAGCGGCTTCCCAATTCACATCTACAAAGCACGCGTGCTGCGGATTCCCCCACACCAATCGACTGGAAAGAACAGATATGGTTTGGTTTAGAAACGCATGAACCATGAAGAGTAACCAAGCCTTCCTTTGAATGTCTGATGCATACTCAAAAAAATTCTAATCTGGCTGAGTATAGCTAGTCTGAAAGGAAAAAACAGAGCTTTCTATTTCTACTTCCTAATGCATGCATTTGGTGAGGGGAAAAGAGAAGCTGAGCTGATTATTGTAGTAATTAAATCCTGCTTCAACACTCAGCCCTAATCGACTCCCAGCTTCAACACTCGAAGTTCAACATAGATGAATAGCGGGTTCAACTAATTTAGCATGGTGACGGTGACGACAACCAGAATTTTATAGGTAGTACCTTTTTTTCTTAGACGACTTCTCTGGGCAGCCCTCTGATTTGTGCGATTCTTCTCAAGACATGAATAAAAAACCAGAATTTATTTATTTACATGTGGAAGATATTCTTTTACCATGCAAGAAAAATCAAGTTAACCTATGGACACTTGGACCATCGCCCAACATATTTAAGAAAGAAGTCTAAACAAGCAGTAGGATGCAGTTAAACACTCCCTCTGTAACAATAATATAAGGCGTTTTTGACATTGTTATAGTGTAAAAAATCATCACATATTCAGTTACAGAGGTAGTAGTATTTAATGGTCAGACTTGAAACTGAATGGTTAATCACTATGCCAGTATAAGTAGGTAGTACTAGTAGTTACACTAAAAGAACGAGGTTGATGCTTGCTGCCATAGGTGAGGATTGCGACAGAGGTGGCGAGTGAGGGAGAAGACCATGGGCTTTTGGTTTAGGGACATATGAACTATATAAAGAATAGTAATGATGCCTTAATCTGAATGTCAGCACACTCAAAGTCTGCAAGACCAACATTTCCAATCTGACATAACGTATAGCTAGTCTGAAAGGATATAAAACAGAGGAGGGCTATTAACTTTCAGTTCCTGATGCATGCATGCACACGGGCGATGAGGCGAGAAAATAGCTGAGATAATAATTTAAGTAGTAAATGGTTTCCGGTCAGAGCAATAATCACATCCCTCCCCAGATCAACACCGGAATTCAGCAGAGAAGAATTAAAAGGTTCCCAAGGTCACATGTAAACAACATGCGGGCTGCTGATTCAAATGCCACAAATTTCCCTAGCAGCAGGAAAAGAATACAATACATTTTGAAGAAAACCGGGCTGCTTCAACACTGGAATTCGGCATAGATGAATAGCGGGTTCAACTAATCTAGCATGTTAACGGTGACGATAACCAGAATTTTTATAGGTACCTTTTTTTTTCTTAGACGAATTTTCTAGGCAGCTTCTCTGTTTTGTGAGATTCTTCTCATGACCTAAATACAACAAAACCGGAATTTATTAATTTACAGGTGGAAAGGTATTCGTTTTCCCATGCAAGAATAAATTAAGTTAACATAGGAAATGGACTCTCGAACTGAAATTTGGAGAATGAAAATTTACATTGCCCAGCATATTTAAGAAGAAGACTAAATAAAATCAGTAGCATGCAGTTAAATAGTAGTACTACTTGATGGTCCGACCTGAATCTGAGTGGCCAATCACTATGCGAGTAAAGTAGATACTTCCTGTTGTTCCTCATGCATGCATATGGCGATGGCCCATGGGGCATAGAAAGGCTGAGCTTATTATTTAAGCAGTAATGGTCGGCAGTCGGAGCAATAATCGCATCCCTGATTTGACACTGGAAAATTCAGCACAGAAAATTGTAGGTTCCCAAGTCACATCTACAAAGCATGTGTATTGCTGATTCAAATGCCACGAATTTCCCAGCAGCAGCAGCAGGGGGAAATTGCATTTTGAACAAAAGCTGAGCACTGATCGAATTCGAATCCCTGTTTGAATCAACACTTGAATTCTGCATATAGATAGATGAAGAGCAGGTTCCCTCCCAAAGCCACATCGATCTACGGTCTACAGAGCATATGCGTGATGCGGAATCCCCACACCAACAGTAGTAGACTGTAAACAAGAGTTTGCTAGTACGAGTAGATGGCACAAGATTCACCTACACATAGCAAGAGAGAGAGAGAGAGAGGGAGGGGCTTACCTCCCTACCTAGGTCGGGGTGGAAGAAGAAGCGCACGCAGGGGATGCAGAGCCGCGTGAGGAGGGAACTCGGGGTCGGGGGAGAGCAGCGCCGGCGACTAGGGTTCGCCGCCTCCCTTCCCTCCATCGGGTCGTTGGCGCCACCGTGGCTGCAGATCGTGGCAGGAGGCTTGCGGATCCGTGGGCTGGCGCCCAAGATGGAAGGCTGGTCTTGGTGTTGGCCGATGAAGACGCCTGCTCGGGGTCCTTCTTCTTCTCCTCCAACCCCGTCCGTCAGGTCGCCCACATCAGCGCCGCCCGCCCGACCGCCAAACCTAACCCTAACCCTAACCTTAACAGAGAGATGGAGGAGGGAGCCTGTGTCTGTGTGCCCAGACGTGGAGATGGCGTAGGGAAGGAAGGAAGGAAGGTGAGGGGAGGGTGGCGCACGGCGGCGATGGGCGAGGTCGGCGCCGGCGGTGGGTAGATGCCGGCGGTGGGTAGATGGGGGCAGCGGCGTGAATCGCCAAAGGAAGGAAGGTGAGGGGAGGGTGGCACACGTCTTTGTCATGGACGGACGGGAGCAAGCTCGATATCCTAACGTCACCCCGTTTCCCTTCGCCCTCCCACTAAACCCAAATCACCGTGATTTAAAATCAATCCAGATTATGACAGGTCGGACCCACCTAAACAGGACGCTTTTTACTGTTAGCTTACACATGTGGTCCACATGTCAGCCTCAACCTCCTCTTTTGAATCATTTCCTCTCTGCCTCATTTTGTCTAGCACCTTGTGCGCGTGCCAGCTCGATGGGGAGGAGAGCTTGCTAGATCCGCGCGCAGCCTCAGATGTGACCATGGCGGGTCAGCGGCGGAGGTCGAGGTCCAAGGCAGGCTAGCGCCATTCATGGCCGTGACGCTGGGCGGCTCGATTCCGTGGCTGCCGTAGCTCTCCCGACCCGCCACCCTCACGCTGAAGTCGGCCCTGCGCCGGGCGGCGGGAGCCGCCACCGCCGGAATCCCAGAGAGCACGAGGGGCACGCGTGTGTTCGCCTCCCGCGGAGGGGGAGCCAGATACGCAACATGGCTGCCAGCATGGGGACCGTAGGCGGAGGTGGTGCGGTCCCACCGGGCGCGGTGTCGGGCCGAGCTCGGAGGGCGATCAATGGCCGCAGCCCGCGAAGTTTGAGTTCGAGGCAGGAGAAGGAAGGAAACATCCGGGGGTGTGGCGGTTAGAGCGCCGCGGTCATGACGTGAACCCCAAGGAACGTGGACGTCATGCATCCATGCAATGCATGTATCCGTCGTTGGTTAATACTACTACGTACGGAGTAAACGGCAACGCGCGTGCATGCACCCAGCGGCGTTGACTTTGTATACGGCGGCTGCCACGATCAACGCCCACACAATCTCCTCGCCGGTCGCCTTGGAGCCGGCCGGACGTCCAGGAATCTCCTCCCAGTCCCAGCTGGTCTGGACGTGAACCTGATTGATTCCCATGCATGCATGGCGCTGATCTACGTAGCTACCATCTATTGCACGTGCAGGGTATGTTATGATTTTATTTTCCCATCGACAGCATTCTCTCTGCATACAACGGCATTACAATTCCATACCGAGTTGCTGACCGAAACTGGTGCCGATTAACCTCCTTTTCTCAGGGAGATGGTTAAGGACCTCAGAAGATAGAGGAGAGCGCCAGGCCCAGATTTCCGGAATACTTCTACGGGGAATGCTCATTAAATGAGCATTCTCCATATTATGCTTTGAAGAAGACTCAAACCTCCACGCTCTTCAGCACGAGATTTTGAGTCTCGTGTGTCTACCATTTCACCATCAAGACATCTTGAAAGTGAATCGTATTCCATGAATATGATATCTCTTTGTATGCAGTCTCATCAGACATCAGCGATAGTGGTGAGCTGACATGATGATCCTCACTGTCACATTTGCCGATCCATCAAAGTGACTGCCCTCTTCGGTGCCGACCAACTCCACCAGCTATCTGGTTTCAGGATTTTGCTTGGTGGCTTTGATATGTCGCTACAGGCACGAAATGGTGCGCCCTATGGGCAGCAGGGAAGAACGTTTGCTTACATGGACTGAATTAGCTCCCTGGTTATCTCATTTCCACCATACCGTGCAAGAATGTCGATTGTTACCATACTGGAAAGTGCACTGCTGCTTTAAAATGTGGGAATGAAAAAAAAATGAAGTTGTACCTCCTCGGCAGGTCACCGTTCCATGGCCGGGCATTACACAACCCCGTCGCCCCTGAGCTGCAAAAGCTCATCGCTAAGGCCCATTTCGTCGATTGTCTTTTTTTTCCCTTTTATTTGTTGCAATGGTTCACTTAAAGATCTGGGATAGTTTGTGTATGTACATTCTGGATAAGTTGATCCCATGCTTGTCTGAGTACGTAAGCTGACAGACCAGCATAGCTTGTCAGTTTTGTGAGATACTACAATGCACGGTTCACAACACGATCCAAGTCGGACAAAAGTAAAGAATATTGCCAATAACTTGTATGTAGTCACTTGTTGAATCTCTAGATGAATGTCTTGTACCAACAAAATACTGTAGACACGGTGTTTTTGCCAACAAAATGTTGAACCGCTTTTTCTGCAAAGCTTTCCCTCAATATGGTGGGTTCTTGCAACTAAATCCCGCTTGCACACGCAAACTTGGTACCAGCAACAACGTTAGCAACAACACATACCATGTTCTTAAAAGCTCAAGACATCTACTATCACTTCAGAACACAAATGGTGCTACAGAACAGAGCGCGAACATTACGAGTCCAAGCAGAGCATCTAATACTCCAGATTGCCAGTCAGTAAATGGCCATACCTAACCGTGTGCTTTCAGAAGCCACCATAGATTTGGCATTTGGGCATCTAATCTACTAAAGCCATTGCCCATTGGTAGACATCCAGCGGGTCTTCCCCATGGGAGTGAATTGCAAAAACCACCACATTTGAAGTTGAAGCACCGATTTGCCACCACGTTCCTAGCGCGTCCCAAAATCCACCACCTTTCTTGTTAATTTTCTCAATAAAATCAAATGACCGTTTTGAGGCAGCTAACCCGATTTACGGCATGGCTGGCCCACCGGTCAGTTGCCACGCCGAACGAACCGAACGGTGAGTGGGTTGACGGCCGTTAGGGTCGCGTACAGACAAAACAGAGCCCACCACTCGCCGCCACACTGCACTCCACTCTTCTCTGTCCCCCGTTGTCACCACTCAGAGCTCTTTCACCGCCGCCAGAGGCACGGTTCCCTCGCCACCATAGAAGATGTCGTCGTGGAAGGATGGAGAGGAGAGCAGCAAGGAGGAGGAGCTGGTCGGCATGGCATGGGCAGCGCTTAGGGGTATTCTTGGGTCTTCATGTGAATACCCATAATTTTTACAAAACAGTGTTGATTTTGGCAAAAGAGTGATAATTTTCAAAAACAACAATGATTTTGGCAAAATGAATACACATGAATACCCGGTTGCAAATTGTTGGAGCCGCCATCTGCGGCATGGAGCTGGAGCAGCACTGGGTAAGAGTTCTGCTTTTCACCTAGGGTTATGGTTAGGGTTAGGGTTCAAGTGTTCTTTGATTTGAGACCATCTTTGAAGCAGTTGCTCTTTGTTCTGCAGTTCATTAGTGTGCTACAATGCAAGCGAACTCTGGCACCACTATAGATGCATCCTTCTGTGGTAGAGATGCATCCTTCGATTTATAGTTTCTTTTTACGTGGGTAACTACATTATATTTATGGTGGGTATCCTTAAAGTCCGTCACTGCAAACATCGGATAAAAAATAAAAAAATTGAGAGGATCACCTCACTATATCTGGGGCGGGCCCTGAAATAAAAAAATTAAGGGCCCGCCACAGTAACCGCTATAGTAGTGGCGGGTACACAAATTCGGGAACAGCTATTTTAATTTAATTTTGTACAAATGAGGTATATGTGGCCACGGAAGTGCAATGCAGTAAGGTACACATGCTAGTCCAGGAATATCAATAGTTGCTGTATATACGTGCTGACTGGAACATTATTGAGTGCTGATGCCCCCCACCCCACAAAAATGCAGTAAGTATTAACTTTCTGAAAAAACAATGGAGCAAGAAACGCACCGCACGAAATGTAGTAGCTAGATACTCTATATACCAACATGTGGAGAATAGAAAATATTTCTGTCTGCTTTTTTTTTTGTAGTTCAATATTTATGTCTGTCACATTTGCTTATCATCGACTGGATGAGGTACCACCGCAGCAAATTGTCTATTGGGCTTGGACCATTTCGACAAGGACCACTTGCTAGCTAGCACGTCAATTCCAATATATTTGAAGTATTAGAAACGTCAACCAAACTTATTATCTAGGCTTGTGAAGATCCACCATATATAAGGATTTGATTTCCCTTATTGTTTTTCTCGCGGTGAAGCTAGCTCGTGGACAGAGTAATGCTACTACCGTGTATGGGCTTGATGCATAGCCTCCTTCTGATAGCGCCAGCCCAGAGCAGCATATGCGTAGAGTTGGTGACGCGAGCAAGAGTGATGCATGCACCAAGTGTAGGAGTCACAACTCTATTTACCTACTTCTGGGCTATATCTACACCAATTTGGGCTTGGTCTGCTTGCGACAAATTCGTCTCCTGTCTTTGCAGCCAGCCGCAGGAGTAGTATGTATAGTACTCTCTTTCTCCCATAATGTAAGATCTTTTTGACATTAAAAATGTTTTACATTATGGGACATAGGAGTATGAAATTACTCTTTCTATATATCTTCTTTCTTTAATAAAATATAAGGCATAATTGGTTTTACAAGGTAAACTTTTCTATGTCTGACTTAAGTTTATAGAAATAATGTGAATATCTACTATACCAAATCAGTATTATTATTATTATTTGCCATCACCAAATCAGTATTATTAGATCGTCAGAAGATATACTTTCGTAACTTTTATATTAAGTACTGTAGATATGGATATTTGTTTTTATATTTTAGTCAGGTTTTACAAAGTTTGACTTTTATTACAGTTCACATTCTTTATATTTGGAACAGAGAGAGGGAGCACCTGGTATCCTTATAACTATTTTGCAAACTACTTTATGTCACATATCTTCTACTGAATTGTATGTCACTAATTGCATTTTTTTTGTTGGTAGCTTACCAAGCTGGCCGCTTGGTTACTGAACTTTATGTCACATGTATGCACCATGCATCATGATGCATGCGTCTTGTATCCACACGAGGTAAGATCATCAGAACTCTATGATCATGGCCGAGGTAGATTGGGCCATGACGCGGGCCTGCTCCACTATAAGGTGGCGGCTATAGGATGCTAGGAAGTGCTACCGAAAGCTTAAGAGTGGTCGTGTAACCCACCGGGCCATGGGCGGGCGTGCCGGTGGCTGTTTCAGGCTTGTGCCGGCATGGATTCTCTCTAGAGGTTGATGCTAGCTCTTTTGTGCACCCTTCATGGCACAGAAGCGGAACAAGAGATGGATATATGGTGCCCAAGGATTAAGTAACACGTCATACATACTTGCTTTTTGAATTCGTACAAGTATCTAAACAGTTTTTGGCATCTATAGAATCATTACTCATACTCATGTACTACCTTCGTCCTGGTTTATTGGCCCCTTTCGTGTTTTGCATGAAATATTGTCCATAGATTGAACTAATAAAATGTCAATGCATGTCACCAAATATTATATCATTAGATTCGTATTTGAACATAGTTTCCGATGGTATAATTTTTTATGACATGCATTGACATTTTGTTACTTAAATATATGGTCAAAATCTCCTATATCACTAAGCTCCATGAGGTAACCCAGGATTGATCGAGGCGATCGATTTTGCTCGATGGCCTCGATTTTGACTGGGTCAGCCACTCCGGTGAACCCCTTTGGTCGGCCTGCTGGGGGTGTGGGCCTGGGTTATTTCTGATCAAGCCAAAGGCGTCGTGGCGACTCGAAGGCGCTCGTGGGATACGTGTTGCGCGGCTGCCTCCCTTGGTTGTTTACAGTGAGAGAGCGCAATCTAGAGAGAGGGTATTTGGACACCATTGTTGGACCTAGTTATAAACCATATCCTCATGAACAAAATAACCGCATAGACCACAGGTCGAACTGATGGTCTTAGCTCCATGATTAAGTTGTAACCGAGACTCGATAAAACGGCTAACGGGGTCGTAAAGCAGTTTCAGAATGAATAGGGCGCACTTACATGAGAATTAGCAGATGGGGCAAGAAGATGAGACGTGCAAGCCTCCCGGGAGGCGGATGGGGCAAAGAGACGAGAGGTGTATGAAAGAAGGAAACTGTAAAACACTGCTAGAAAAGAAGTGCCTACATGTATTAGAGGGCACTTTAATCTCCTCTTCCGGAGAAGCAGTGGCGGAGCTTGATAAAGTTTGTTGAGGGGATAATAAGAGTTCAGGGGGCCAAGAAGACAAGTTGTGGTACACACTTAAGAGTTTTCATAGAGTGTGGGGGGGGGGGCATGGCCCCGTTTGGCCCCATGAAGCTCCACTCCCTCCGTAAAGTAGTGATCTAAACACTTATATTTTTTTACGGAGTACGTGATTAACTTCAAACTGATACTCAATAAAATGGCTAACGTGGTTGTAGCACGTAACTGAAAGCTTGGGAACAGTTTTTGAAGGTAAATACTAGTTTGACACTATATTCAAAGGGGGCTGATAAACAAGGACGGAGGTAGTATGCCGTGAATTTTTTGGCTAATACAAAACAAAGAGGAGAGAAAGACATATAAGAGAAAGGACAGATAAGAGAAAGGACTTCTGAGAGTCAGATTAAGAAACAAGCTCGTTGCATTTTACACCATCAAATTTAATACAGCTCTTCATGCTCACAGTTGGTTTTAAACACATTTTTAGTAATAGGTATCATCCATGTGACAGGTAATCACTTGACTATGTCACTTTCTAGTAGGTTAACTAGCTAATTTATTACCTTCGGAAAATATGAAAACTAGCAGCAAGAGAAAGGACTAACGTGAACAGCTGTGTGGACTCACGTGTGTGTGAACAGCTGTGTGATAATATTAAGGTTTTTCACCGTCAAAGCTATGTGGCACTGACATAGTTAAATTCAGTATCGAAGAAGCTGGCATTGAGCAATGGTTTATATACGGTTTCAGTTTAGAAAAAGCAACTTGCCTGTTTTCAAAAAAAGAAAAATGGTTCAAACTTAAACGTACTATAGCATTTTCAGTTTCTTTATTCTCGCACAGCTCACAAATGATCATGTTATTTTATGAAAATTTACATGCATGCGCTTCTAACCAATACCGATATCCATGGTATGTTTCAGATTTCTTTTTCAAAACATACAGCTGCATTTTGTTATAAGTTTTAGAAAGTGAGTACCGATGTACCTAAATTCCGAATATTTGATCTAACATAATTATCGGTCATCCGAAATTACAAGGGGCAAGACAGGATCAAGATTCAGTGCAAGTTGGGAGTGTGACCTCAGCAATTTCATGAAGCCCATCCAAAACATCGATGTAGTAATTAAGTGGCTTCGAAAATCACCCCACAAAATGAAGTAATTGGGCAACCACAGGAAGAAGATATGTCTTCCAATCACAGCTTGTTCACTCAAAATATTCCAGGGGGAGACAACCATAAAGTGAAATAATAGTTCGTGTACCATGTGGAGGCTATTGTTCCTCAATGTATCTCTGACTACCACATAAACTCTAAGGCGCCACTTTGATCAGTCACAAGGAAATAATGCATGATACATTTTGTTTGAAGGACAACAGAGATTTGTAACAAGGAAAACAATGTAGTTACATATTTATTTCGTGCAAGTTTTTTTATGCCAGATGGAATCATGATATAGGTAATTAGGCACAAAATAGTACTTCCTCTAATCCAGAATATATGTCATATTTTCTTCATTAGGAAATATTTTGACCAACCATAGCTAGCTAAGCATTTGTTCAGTCAAGCTAGCTAAGTACTCCCTCCCTCCTGGTTTATTAGGCTCCATAGTATTTAGTGTCAAATTTTTACTATAAAGTTAACTAATAAAATTTAAACTATATGTCATGAAAATTATATGGCGGGAATCCTCTTTCAAATACAAATCCAGTGATATACTTTTTGTGGCTTATAATTAACATGTTAGTTATATAGATGGTCAAAGTTCGACCTCAAATACAAAGGAGCCCAATAAACCCGGACAGTGGAAGTTGTTACCTATTGCTGATTATATGTGGTTCCCCTTCCCCGTTCCCTTGCGTCACCCTCTCGAGGGCGACTCGGGGGCGACCAACCCCCCCGTCCGCCTCCTCCCCTTCTTGATTCCTGTCCTCACCGCCGCCGGAGACGGGCGACGGGTCCCCCGCGCGGCCGCCGATGAGGGTGGCGGCGAGGCCCTCGGCCGCGACGCCGCTCGGTCTCGGGCCTAGGGTTTGAGGCGGCGGCCTCTGCTGGTGAGGGCGGCGTCTGGCGGCGGCGGCGAAGTTGGCGGTGGACGCGGGCGCCGCGTGGAGGGATCCCCTGCTGCTCTTCTTCTCCAGATCTGAAGACGGCGCCCCCGTGCTGCTGCTTCCTCCTCGTCAGTCCAGCCGGATCCGGTGGCGGACTGCGCGTTAGTGGGGTTGGGAGCTCTGGATCGGAGTAATTTCTTGGCTGGCTGCGGCGGCCAAGACGCCCGCGGCGCTCCAGGCGTTGTTTCCTTCTTGAAGGCGGCTTCGAGATCCAGCTCTCTCCCCCTCGTCCTCCCCACACTGGGTGAAAACCCACAACTTTGGTTGGGCGTGGCGGTGCCCGGCCCGTCACCTTCTTGAAGGTCCCGCTTTGGGTCAGCGGGAGGTGGGACAGCTGCAGCGCGTTCTTGGTGTTCCCGATGGCGGCGGTTCTCTCTTTAGTGCCGCTGCCGCCATGGCGGTCGGCTGGTCCGGCTCTCGTGGTGATTGTGGTCCTCAACTCTTTGCCATGTCTTCTGGGGTGCTCCGTCCCGCTCGAGAGAGGCTGGAGGTGGAGCGGCTTCATCTTGCACGGAGCTTCGAGGGAGATGTCAAGTCATGCCTGACCGACAGGTGCTACGCTTTGTCATGCCTGGTCGGCAGGTGCTACGCACGACAGATCTTCCAAAGACTTCAAGCTGTGTCGGCTGGTGGTACTTGGCAGCATGGTGCTGAGGTGTATCAGTGGTATATTTGGCCATGGGCCGGGCTTGGGCCGGGCCTGAAAAAGCCCATGACAGAAAACTAAGGTCCAGGCCCTCCTGTGCCCTATCACTGGGCCTACTTTTCAAGCCCAAGCCCGGCCCATCTGTTAAAAAGCCCTAAAAGGCCCTTAGGGCTTAGGGCCGTGGGCCGGGCCTCTTCCTTAAAATGCCAATATGCCAAGCCCAAGCCCGTCCAGGCCCTACTGGTGGGCTCAAAACTCAGGCCCAAGCCCGGCCCATGGGCAAGCCCATCGGGCCTAGGCCCTGGATTTTAGGGCCGGGCCTGGGTGGGCCGACAGGGCCGGGCCTGAGATGGCCAAGACTAATCATTGGCGACCGCGACGTGCTCAGCTATTTGCGCACAGGGAGGAAGTGCCGTTGGGCTCTGTGGTGGCGTCGACGATAGCTGGACCGAGCAAGGTTGATGCATCAGTACAGTTCTAATGATGGAGCGGTGGCAGTTAGCGGCGGCGGCCTCTGAGTGCACGCCGGACCGGTGAGACCCATGCCCGGCAGGCATCCTGGATGGGACCTCAGGTTTTAGATGTTAGGTTTGGCTGCGATGTCTGTTTGGTATTAGGCCCGGGCTATCTGCGCCCCTTCATCAACTGGATAGAGTTGCTTAGACGACGGTTTTAGTCTTACTGTTGTATTACTTTGTAAGGTCTTGTAAGAATAATTAATAAAGTGGCCGTATGCATCGCTCAGATGCAGAGGCCGGGGGTCATCCTCCTTTTCTAAAATAAAACTACAATATTTAGAACTATTCCCCTGAATGGGTCCAACACTTTCTTGCTATGTTTCCTTGTTTGAAATAGAGTTTAGAGCAGAAATGCGAACTTAACTTTATTATTATTAGGCTTCTCAAGGTCTACCTAGCAAGCTTATAAAGGTTATTTTCCCTAAAAAAAATTGCTGGATTGCTTCCGACCAGTCGAGTGGACTTCCTGTTGTAGGCTTGTAGCTAGTCGACCGTTCTTTCAGGTTATCTGTTTAATCCAGAATTACATATTTATTCTTACTTATAAGTTTGATTTATCTAAATATGCCCATTCTTATATTTTGCTTCTAGAAGAATGGCGCATGCAGTTGTACCCATTCAACTTTTAGTTGTGAAATTGACTAAAATGTTTTGCAGAAAAGTACCAGTGGATTGACTGCTATGTGGACCCATTTTCTAATGGTACGTGAAGCTTGTGGACAGAGTGATCGAGAGCATACATACACCCTCGAGGATGCATGCATGTTTTTGGTGACGGGAGCAGGGATGACGCATGCACCAAGTGTAGCCTTCCACTGCTATCGGGCTATGGTACTATTATGTTGGCCGCTCTCTCTCTCTCTCCGACTGAAGGCCTGTGACAGATATTCATATGAAGATCTTTTCATACAACAAAGTAAAAAAACAAAGGGTGTGTGCGTGTGACATACTTGAACATAATTGCGACCTTCACGGTTATGCTTCTTGGCTTCTTTTATGCAAATTATAGACTTAGGTGTGAATATTAAGTGCTCCGATCTGTGATTTTGATAAATTCATGACTAGTATGTTGACATGTTGTATTTGTGAAAGAAAAAAAACAAATGATACGTGTCACACGTGTGGCACAAAGCACTCCTGCCCTGACATTTTTTGCAACTAAAGTTGCCATCCGAAAAGAAAAAATAAACCCGAAATATAAACTGAAACTTGTCATCCAAAAAGAAAGTTGCGTCATGCTTAACAACTAAAGTTTCCATGGATGGTTAGGTGGATAGTGTTATCTCCAGTCCACCAAGGTTCAAATCCTAGTGCTCGCATTTATTCTGGATTTAATCCAGAATTTCCGGCGATCTGCGCTCGATGGGAGGAGACGCGTTCACGACCGCGAGGCGCCTACGGTGAATTCGTAAAATCTCATGATGACATGTCGGCTCGGTCTCTCGAGGTGCTCTTAGGGATAGGATGTGTGTGTATTCTTTCATAGGGTTGAGTATATGCGTGTATATATGAGCGCATGTGTCTGTTACGATGTTAAAAATACTAAAGTTGCCATCCTCGCGTCACTAACTTGAGATCAATTTTTTGGAGTTGTCATGTGTTCATGACACGCGTGTGTGATCGATCAGGGTCAAAAAACGCCAATTGGACCGCCTTTTAAAATTCTAGCTGCGGACTGGATGGACGCGCGCGCGCACACAGCCTATTGATAAAAAAGATGTCGACAGTTTTTTTTTTTTGAGGATCGCAAGATGTGGACTTGCCAGTTTGGCCACCAAGCCATTTTTTGGAACGAGGACGTCATGGGTGAGATTTTATCCGTCATGACTTAATTACAAGTTCAACCACTACCTATTCATCCAAATAATGGGTAGTTCTCTTCAGTGTCCATTTTAGTATGTGTGGTAAAATAAATATTTGTACCAATATGAAAACTTGTTTTCTTTTCAGTTACATGCATGAATTTATATCTTATCGTTGCATGGCGCGGTAGGAAGAAGAGAAAATTCGATCAATTTCTTGTGGAAGCAGCTCTGGCACGTATGTCACGGATAGATAGATGAGTAGATAATATCAGACACAAACGTGATACTAATCTCAGGGACTTTCTCTCACGAATCTGACGCAGACATCCGACTGGCCGACAGATTTGCACATGCATGCACGCCATTCAGATCAATCGGTACGCAGACAGGCCACAACCAAACAGCGCTAGCTACCAACGTAACATCGATCTACAATTGCACCAAGGAAGGACCATTGCTCTATCCAATTAATTCAGTTTGTGAGCTAGCTTAGCTATCTTTAGTGTGGTCCGGGAGGCATTTGGATCCTAGCTTTCCAGTTGTTGTTGGCTGCATATATTTGTGTGTCATCTATCGATCGATATAAACCGACCCGCAAAGAAAAAACCGATATAAACCAATCAACTGTATAACACAACCAGAAAAAAAAAACACAGCTCACAGAGCCTACAGACAGCTAGTAGTACAAAAAGCTACTCCCTCCGTTCCTAAATATAAGTCTTTTTAGAGATATCAATATGAACTACATACGGATGTATATAGATGTAGTTTAGAGTGTAGATTCACTCATTTTGCTATGTATGCTGTCCATATTGGAATCTCTAAAAAGACTTATATTTAGGAACGGAGGGAGTACATGACTTCACCTGTTAAGGCATTGTTACTTTTTCCTTTTGGAAATTCGATTTGTGCCATTGCCTTTTTTCGAAAAGGGTTTACCAGCCTCTGCATCAGAAAGATGCATACGACTCATATTATTAAAAGGAAATCCAGCAACAAAGTCTCCAAGTATCGAGGTGCGAACAGAAACAAAAGCTCATAAGAGCTAAAACCCAAAGCCACAACCGGCTGGCAAATAAAATAGGAGCACTACATGCCTATCCTATTACATGACCGCCATCCAAACCGGTTGAAAATATCCCGAGCTACCATCTCCCATCGGGTAGACACAGTAACCAAACGGTCCCTGGCCTCCGTCGGAGTGAGTAGAGACCACATACGGATGAACGCCGTGGCCCTGAAGGTAACCTGCAAAAAGTGAATGTTTGTTGATCTGTTAAAAACTAAATTATTTCTGCAGTTCCATACTGCCCAAAATAAAGCACAAACGCCAACACGAATGTGTCTCGCAGTATCGGAATTAATCTTATCAAGCCATGTTCCAAATAACATCTTGATAGAGGTGGGCTGATTAATATTAAACGCAATATGAATCGACCGCCAAAGAATCTTAGCCAACGGACAATCAAGAAAGAGGTGTTTGATGTTTTTGTTATGATAGAGGTTGGTTTGCACGTATCAGATGCTATAATGTTTGTCTTGTTCACTGAAGTTTTGCTTTGACTGTAACCCAAGAAATGTCTAAATCTGCTAGGCTGGTGCTGTTTTTGTACTTACATTCGCAGAATGCGTGCACAAATATCTTCATTTATCTTCTTTTAAAAGTGACAGCAGAATGTCTGAATGTATTGAGACTTTTCTTGCTTGAAGGGAGCGGTGCTTGGTTGGCCACGCGAGGCGCCAAAGTGCATGGACCCAAGTTAAACGGTGATATATCAACGCACGGTTTCAGATTCGATCTGTAATTTATGGGGAAGCAATCCGAAAATAGAAAACCAGCCAATTGCTGGTCGGCAGGCCGCCAGGTGTCATCCGGATATGGTGGCCTCGCTCGCCACGTCAGCCAATGCATGCATGGCCCCGCCACCCAGCGACGTAGAGCAGACACAGGCACGAGAATAAATAGCAGAGAGAGAGGTATAGAGCAGAGCAGAGCAATGGAGTCCGACATGGAGTTGAGCTTGGATTTCTCTTGGGAGACGCCTAGCTTCTTCGAGCTCTGCGACGCAGATTGGTGAGCCTGCATGCAGCCCACTCGATCTGTTTCTTGATCTTGCGGCCACGTTGCCGTGACTCTTCTAATCCATCTTTCGTGCAGCATGCACTTGCCGTCTGAGGACTCTCTGTCCTGTCTGTACGAGCACGGCGACTCAACTAGCTCGCCGGACGGCGCCAGCTCGGGGCTGACGAGGAGGTGGGCTGGCAGGAACATGCTCAACGAGAGGGACAGGCGCAGGAGGCTCAACGAGAAGCTCTACGCCATTCGCGGCGTCGTTCCAAACATCACCAAGATTTCATTTACAGACCACTACGGGAAGATGAACACTTTTGTTTGCGTGTTTATGCTGCGGTCTAATTTGATCTTGTGCATGCGACGGATGATAGATGAACAAGGCCTCCATCATCCAGGAGGCCATCGCCTACATCGAGGAGCTGCAGGAGCAGGAGCGCCAGATTCTCGCCGCCCCCGGAACCGACGGCTGCGCCGCCGTGCTCCAGGCGGACTCGACCGTGGACGACGGCGTCGGCTCCCTCCACGGAAGATTAGGAGGACTACCTCCGCCTCCTCCATCTGTTCCCCTGCCACGCATCCCGTCCAAATCCTCGAGGTAATTATGCATTCATCTGTCGCTGAGGGCTGAAAGGGAGTTAGGAATAAGAATGAGGTGAGAGAGATATGTGATAGCAAAGCGAGACTGCGAGAGTGGATTTTTTGCGCTTGGGCTCTATTTTCAAACATTCAAAAAACAAGCTATTAAGTTTCAAAAAATCTGAAAAGATACACAAGTACTTATAGATGTATACGAGATATGTGTTAAATTTCATCATGAAATACGTATTTATGTGGCTAGCTTGTACAAAAAAATCATGTACTTTTACACTCTATAGACATGGCGTGCGAGGACATGGCCGCCCAGCATGTGAAATTGATGGTTATTTCAAGACAAAATCATGTACTTTTATAGATGGTTCTTTCAAAAATGTGAAATTGATTTTTTTTTAATATATAGAGAGTTATCTCTCTCTTTTTAACTCAACTACAGACTAGGACATGCCTGTCTCTAAATTATCTCTCCTCTCTCCCTCTCATAATCCATCACTTTTATTTACTTTTGATCATTTAGGATATTCATAACCTTAAAACCAAAAAAAATCCATGATTTTTTTATATGTTTGAACTCTAGATATAAGATCTTCGGAACATGACCAATTGCCAATATATTTCAAACAAGTTTAATTTAAGTTGTTTCAGTTCAATTTGTCAAATCGATTATTTAAAATATGTTTCCGTACATAAGATCCATATTTTAGTGTGTTTGTGAAGCTGCTTATTTCATTGTGTGGAACTGCTATTTGTGAAATATAACTGAAAGTGAAATATGAAATTAGTTTTTTAAACCAAGTTAAATCAATTTTTGAAATGAGAATAATATGTTACTCTAATGAGTGAAACTAAATTTTAATTGAGAAAAATCAGATTTTTGAAATGCATTAAATATTTTTATCATAGAAATTAATTTTTCAATGGACCAAATCAATATTTCAAAATGTCTAAGTCAGTTTTTGAAATGAGTGAACTATGTTTCTTGAAATAAGTGATATAAATTATCAAATGATTGAAACTAGTTTTTCAAATTCGGCAAAATTAGTTTTTTTAATGTGTGAAATTAGTGTTTTGAAATAAGGGGAATCCGCTTTTGAAAATGAATGAACTATCTAATTAAGTGAGATCAATATTTATACATGTGAAATATGGTTTTGACTTAAGTGAAATTATTTTTTGAATTGGGTGAAATAAATTTTAAAAATGACTGAACTCAATCGAGCGAACTTCTAGTTTTTAAGAGAATGAAATTGATTGTTTCAAGTTAGTTAAATAAGTTTTTGAATTGAGTTAAATTAGTTTTTGAAATGAATGGAATGGCATTTTTGAATGATTTATATTATTTGGTTCAATTGAGTGAAATTAGTTTCTTTAAGTTAGTGAAATTGGTTTTTTGAAATTATTGAAATCTATCCTAAAAAAACTGAAAATGTTTTTTTTTCATGTATGAATTTTTTTAGTGTTTGTAAGATGCTTATTTTATTGTGTGAAACTAATATTTGCGAAATTTAACTGAAATGGGAATATAATATTTGTCAATATGCTTATTTTCCCATGTGTATAACTCAAATAAGCAGGTTCAGAAGGTATCATAATTAAGTTTCAGTAATTTTTGGAATAGTGAAACAATTTGAAATCACATTATGAAATAATGAAACAATTGAAATCATGTTTTAAGTAGTGAAATAACTGAAATCACTTTTTGGACATTTTCTTTTCACCATCTTAATAGTGCAACCTTTGATATCATTATTTGAAACAACAACCGTAAATATATTTTAAAACGGTCTCAGTTTTGCATTTTGAAATACCAAAACTATTGAAATCACCTTTTATGAATAGTGAAAAAAATGAAATCACTTTTTGAAATAGTTAAACTATTGAAATGCCATTGGTCCTTTTACAAATATCTGACAAAAGTTAGGTTGTTGTGTGCATGTCGTTGTATTCATGTACTTGTTGGCAAGCATGTATTCGTCACATCAATCTTGGGTTCATCACCTGAGCTAGTGTCATTGCTAGATATAATAATTCTGCGAATCTACCATGTGAAATGAGAAGAAAATGATGAGAGGGAGAAGGCCTCATTTGTGGACCACACACATGAAACATGTATATTAGCAAGTTGGTACTCTAATTGACTTTGGTTGTTACGGTATTTACCTGAAATGTAGTACCAACATAGTATTAACATGCAATCATATTAAGAGAATTAATTGAATAGACACTCCTAATGCAGGGTTCGGAGGAGAAGTCTAGAATAATTAAATCAAGCACTAACCCACTCTGAATCTGGTGTTTCTATTGAAAATCTCAAGAGGCTTGTAAAGAAGTATGGTAATGCACAAAAAGATAGATATTATTTTGATTAATTATTTCTACAGCATTTGTTTATGCATGCACCATGTCTTAGACAATGAGAAGTTTTGGACATAGGGCAAATGTGGGGCAACTTTATGTAACAACACTCTGAAAATCATATAACTGAATGACCATTAAATAAACATATAACTTTACAAGTTGTGCAGCTAGAGGTGACGCAGGTGGCGGAGGATCCGGCAGTGGTTAACGTGAGACATAGAAAAGCGCAGGAGGCCATGGCGAAGGTGTATGGGGTGCTCGAATCACTCTGTCTCAATGTCATCACAGCAAGTGTGACCGTCGTGGCCGACAACATTGTCCACAACATGTTCATCGAGGTAACCAACAAAATGATTGCTCCTATCTCGTTCATCGAGTTTTCTAGAAATATTTAGGGTGACGTCACCACCTGATTGATGATGGCATATGGTAAGTCCACTATTTTTGTAAGACGTGCATTGGGATTCTTGATGTTCCTGGTGAAGGAAATGGGATAGACTACACTAGCCCAAATATCCTCATAAAACAGATTATGTTGTAGTTCTATATAATGCGGTTACTATGAAGCTATTGCAGAAGTAGAGTTAATGTAGAGCGTTGGTGAAACTGTAGTCGTACTACCGTCTCCTCCTCATGGTTCCCAAAAATGTTCTATCCAACCTTCACATCTGCAATGCCTCTAAGGTATCCACATCTTTGGGATGGAGCGTCAGTCGCCTAAATTGTTAGAACCGGACGTGACACTTTGAGCTTAGGAGAAGTGAAGGCCACTTTATGGGAATTCCAAATCTGCTAACCCTAAAACTTGCCTCCTTCTTATACTTATATGGATATTTCCCTAATGAAATTCTACATTGGAGATCCATCAAGACTCAATGCTCGGTCTAACTACGATCGTAACCCAAATTAGGCAATTATATAAATGATTATAGGAATATGTTATTTCTTTGGCTTTTTGGCGTTGGACGATTATGACATAGGCACATATAATAGGAATCTGTTATATGTGTTTTCTAGGCAATTAATCTTTTGCCTATAATCATTTACATAAACAAGATTCAATTTATTTTTGGCTTTTTGGCGTTGGACGATTATGACATAGGCACACATAATAGGAATCTGTTATATATGTTTTCTAGGCAATAGCCATGAGTTATTTAAAACCCATTGATAAATAACAGTAAACATGAATTTTAGACATGAGTTCAAGGTTTGTGTAAAATCTTGTAGTCTAATATTATTAGGTTTTGGAAAATATTTTCAAATTTGATTTACCCTAAAAGACATGTTGATCTACTTTTTCATGCATCGTCTAACAGAGACGCTGCGAATCAACCCTAACCACCAACAAAGAATCGTTCAACCTTTAAATCTTCAAAAGTATGTCTTTGATACCTATTATAGAGACGAGAGGCAACACAACCACGAATAGTCTAATATTTAGTCTGGGGTACATTATTTGTTAGGTTTGTGTGCTTTGGTGGTGGAGACGGTGCCATGTTGAATAAATGTCTCCTCGTTCCACTTGATCTCCTAGAATGACTCCGTGGTCTACTAATGGACCCAAATCTCATAACTTGCCACTTCGTGCTTTCATCTTGTTCCTCGTCAATTTACATGGGTTTGAGAACATGTCTTGTGAGGTGCGCATCCCCGAACAAGGCCGTTCCAAATATTATAGCTTCTCTCTTCATGAGGTGTGTGGCTCTTGACGCTCTTCAAAACATATGGACTTAGTCTAGCTTGTGTGGGCTTGGCATTCTGTGCCTAGGTCATAGCAATACATAGAAAAACATCAAGTTGCGAAAGAGGGAACGAAGGATGTCGTCTAATTAAGAAGAATTTTGGTAGAGATTTTTTCTATAAGTGATAATTATTATTGGTGTTTATTTCAATTTTTTGATCTACCATACTTTTTTATGAATCGCTATAGATAGATTGTTATTCTAAAAATATTACCAAAAAACATTTTATGTATCATATTTGACAATTATGCTTGATCATGTTGTGAGTTCATATTACTATGTATGTAGTTGCATGAGCTTGCGTTGTGGCATAGTGATTGTGAACACATGCATTGCACGTATGTGTTGCTAGTGTTTCCTAGGAATGAATTAACTCTTAAAGAAAAACTGGGAGGGCTATCTCATGTGTTAGGCCATGGTTAATTAGGGCCAATTTAAATGAGTTCTCGCTTAGGTTTTTTTTCATGCTTCAATTTGGAAAAGAGTCAGGATTGATCCTAAGGTTTGTGCCCATTAGAAAAAGTCATCTAGCTAGGCTACAACTTCCCAGAGAATACACCAACATCTTTCTTGTTATTTGTTTATATGAGGTAGCGGTATCCCGATATTTCGTTGTGACAAACTTCTTTTGAACCAAAAATCAACCTTGACGACCTGACCATGCTGGACACTAGTCGGTGTGTCTTGCAAACCACTAGACCAATCCCCTAGAGGTCACCGACGATGCCAAAGGCATGGCAAGCCTGAACGCAAACCTTTAATATCCGCGAGCGATCGAGAACAAACAAGAACAAATTGTAATCCAACATTTTGAGTACGGATTAATATGATTAAGTTGGGTTCCTGAAAATCGATCCACCGAAAGTTGTTGGACACATGCATTAATATTTGTGTGCACATATTTCACAATATTTTGTGTCAATATTAGCAGGCATTTATATTATTAAAATAAATCTAGTTGTATTTTTCAGACGGATGGAATGGATTGTGCTCAAACGATCAAGGAGATGGTAAAGTCTCACTCAATCATCTCAATGTGAGAAGAAGATCACCGAAGTCCATGAATCCCTAATGAAGATTGATGTTGCAAAGAATGCACAAATTGGCAGCCCAATTACCAACACCTTGTTCAATTTCAATCTCATACTATAGTCATCTTGAAATAATGTGACAACAGTTGAAACTAACTATGTGGCCGAAGAAATAGTCATTTTCTATGGACTTAATGCCAGCATGCACTCCATATTAACTGGAAATAATGCAAAAAGATATGTTATATCGTCTCTGATTATGAGGAACACTCATGTGTGTGCATGTAATTTTTTTAATAGGAAATTTCACTTTTGGTCCCCTAAGATTGAGTTTGTGACACATTTTGTCCTAGTTAGCTCAGTGTCCTCTAAGATTGAGGCAACCCTCGATGAGAGTGATGCTTAGTAAAAATGATTATTTAGAAGGGACCAAAAACATAATTGACCCAATTAAGAGTGAACTTATAACTTATTTCGTGAGGCATCGTACAAGAGTTAGAAGAATGATTCAAAGCGATAGGAAAGTACATTCATAATATATTTATATAGAACTTTGTCAAAAGTTTCAGAGTGATATCTTTGGTCCCATGTGGCTAGCGACTAAGGCTTACAAGGACACTTCTTTTTAGTACCACATGAATAAGGTCTTGGAAGGTGATCCAAGTGTTGGTGAGTATTTGAACACATATCTCTCATTGTTGTACATGAGGTGCAAATTTAATATTCACATCAAGTGTGATTACATTCATAAAATCCTCTTCAAGTCATTCAGTAACTAGGGTAAGGACGACGAAGCATGCCCCTTACCGAGTTAGCTATCAAACCGAGAGACATAATCATGATACTTATGAACAAGAGGATAACAATTGGATACTTTCTTGAAGGTGAGATGCTACCTGTTGTCACTTGAAAAATAAACAATAGAAGTAGAGGACATGGTCACTTGAAGACATGTAAGTCCTCTAATACAATGGCTGTGGTGAGGGATGCTAACAAAAAGAATCTTAGACTTGTTGTGGAACTTGTGGAAAATGGATGTGTTGGGGAACGTTGTAATTTCAAAAAAAATCCTACGCACACACAAGATCATGGTGATGCATAGCTACGAGAGGGGAGAGTGTTGTTCACGTACCCTCGTAGACCGAAAGCAGAAGCGTTAGCACAACGCGGTTGATGTAGTCGTACGTCTTCACGATCCGACCGATCAAGTACCAAACGCACGACACCTCCGAGTTCAGCACACGCTCAGCCCGATGACGTCCCTTGAACTCCGATCTAGCTGAGTGTTGAGGGAGAGTTTCATCAGCATGACGGCGTGGTGACGATGATGTTGAGGGAGAGTTTCATCAGCCCGACTTTGCATACTACTGGAAAAAAAGATTCAAATCAAGACAATCAACTTTACCAATGAAAGGAAGCAGGTATATTTTTTTTCCAGTACCTTTGCTTGGATGAACTTTTGTGGAACTCGTTCTGAATCAAACAACCGTCATGTCATGTACACAGCTGGCCCATCGCCCTTGTCAGGAGCATATCTCCATAGCTTGTGCTTGTGCTTGTGCGAAGGAGTACTTGTTGCCTGCAGCACTACCTCCTCGCGTCTAAGTAGGATCATATGCATCACAGGTTACACGGAAAATGAAACAATTGTCAGGTTGAGCCAAGATTTTCTTGAAGAAGATTAGATCAAGAAACGGAGATGGGGGGCAAAAGTAACAAACCTACGGTACAACCCAGCTTCATGACAAGGACGCGGCACAACCTTGGGTACTCGCTCTGTGCGGTCTCAAGGGAAAAAGGGGATCAAGGCTCGAGAAAAATGTCTAGAGGGAAATATCAGTAGCAAAGGCCGTTCGTGGAGAAGATGCTGGCCATTTATAGAGAAGATGGCGTACGGCTTGGCCAGGTTTGAGCAAGCGGGGAGTGCCGAGGGACGTCAGATAGGAGCCGGATCCGCGTGAGGCGTGCGGGAGCCAATGGATCGCGAGGGAGGGGAGCCCGATCCGCGTGAGGCGTGCGGGAGCCAATGGATCACAAGGGAGGGGAGTAATGGAGGAGGAGGAGGAGGCGGAGAGATAGCAGTAATTAAAGGGGATGCGCCTCGTTGATTTTATAAGCGGCCTGGCTTCTAGGAGGGAGACAAGAGAATTACTGTACTACCAAGATTTGTTACGTCTCCTCCCTAAAATTTCTCGTCAGGCAGGTAGTTTCCATACGTGCGAGGAGCTCCTTCTTTTCTTATACGCTGATTATGATTTATTTCGTGTCTATCCAAACAAACTTGCATCTGCTTCCTTTCTGTTAGAGTTTGTTATTATTATTATTATTATTCAGCTACATGTCGCCTTGCATGGATTAGGATCTGTTAGGTGTTTGTTACGCACCACATGTATTCTGTAGCTACTAGCCTCCTAGAAACCAGCACTATATAGGAGGGCTGATTTTGAGCCAATGTTAAACTCCCATCCTGAAATAATGGCACGACAGGTTGTTTCG
Source organism: Aegilops bicornis (assembly GCA_021605145.1). Lineage (NCBI taxonomy): Eukaryota > Viridiplantae > Streptophyta > Magnoliopsida > Poales > Poaceae > Aegilops > Aegilops bicornis. The sequence goes on along the minus strand of CM038672.1, from coordinate 695,980,767 downwards.
TTTCCAAACATGGGACCCTAATTAATTATGTTTCCTAATTACTCCCTAAAATAACGCCATGCTGGCGGTAGCCCTCACCCTGGATACATATGCTACAAATTACAACTGGCCAGCCACTATCTATCTACATAGGCAAAACCACAGACTATTGCTTATGCGTGCATGCGTGCTCAGTTTTACCAGATCCCATCTATCTTCATAAGCAACAGTCTGTCTACCCACCTAACAAAGTGCAAAAGTGTACCTGGTAGCTTGCTGAACCCAACTCCGACACCAAGCATGGCAATGTTCATGTGTAGAATGCATACAATTGATCCATGCAAAACTGTCATGTTAATTCTAAAATTCATTTTTGAAAATGAATCTTCAACCTGTAAATACAACCAGAAATACCATAGAAAACGTCACGGCCTGTGAGCTATATCAATTGAAAATCAGTCAACCCCAGTATGTTGCCAGACATAGGAATGGGATTGTAGATACAATCGCAAAACACAGCAGACAATCAAACCGGCCTCAATCAGGCAAACAATCAAACCGGCCACAATCATAAATGGATGCAAGAAAAGAAACCTTGAATTGTCTGGAATGCATGCAACAGTTTACAAATGAATGTAATGGCCACGTGAGCTGAATTCTATTGCTTCACTCAGAAAAAAAATTAAAAAAGAAGAAATGGTTCCAGCTAAGTTGAGATAACCCCAAAAAAATTTGGTTCCTGCAAATATGATCCAAGCATTCCATAAAACTGGTTGCCCAAAATTTACACATCGGCAAGATTTATCCACACAAGATATAAATGAAAAATAGTGACATAGGGGGACATTACATACACCACTACTTCTGTTTCAAGCAAGTACTACACATGGAATAGATTGCGGCAAACAAGAGACGCCGAGTGACTTCCCTTGCCCTCAACCACACAGAGGATATATGCTTCTCCACCGCTCGCTTCCAAGGCCACCGTCCCCACCAACCAGGCAACGGGCGATTCGGCCAGATCCGCTGGTCGCTCACCATCATCTATCCATTCCACGGCACGCATCCCGATGACCATAGGAACAAAACTTCCAAGGCCACCGTCCTCGCCAACCAGGCTACCAACAGATTCGCCAGATCCGCTGGTTTCTCACCATCATCTATCCATTCTACGGCATGCATCCTGACGACCATAGGAATAAAACTTCCAACTCAGGGCTTCAAATCTACATGCAACAAGTTAAATAATCAGTCACCAGAGGAACTTCACAAACTAAATCGTCTATAACGACCGATCAAAAAAGAAGATGGTCATTTTAGGAGGATGTTGTATGACCACAAGCACCACTAGTACATAGATTATTTTCCAGAGGCCTACGTATCTATTGTTGAACAAGATAAGCCACATACATATAGACACGCCTGTAGAAGATGGTATTGGAAAACTCAGTCCAAAGATCGGTAGCGGATGACCACCACCACAAGCACTAGAACATCGGCGCAATGGTCGGCACAAAGACAGCCACGGCATGATGACCAGGCTGCTCAGTGGAACTTCCTACTAGTGGTGATGGTGGTCGGCACCTCGCCTACTTCTCCTTGGCTCCCTTCATCAGATCGGAGCAAATTGCTCGCACCCAAGCGCATGGCAGATCAGATGTCATGCATAAGCATCAAGAGTGGTTGTGAGACAATATTACTCTATGGGAATCAAGTTGACATTTCACTGTTTGTTAGTCGATGTAGGCCCAATAGAAAATCATGTAATGGAGTTGCTTCCCAACCAAAACCATACAATGCAATGAAGTGAATATGCACAGACTTAAAAGTTGTGGACAATAGAACTCAACAACCAATCAAGATGTGCATCTTAACTATCCCAACTGCGAAGATGATGGATACATTTTAAATCACAACAATTGCAGGCTGGGAAGGTTGTTTGGTTCATGATTAGCAAATGCAGATTAAACAGCAGCACGCATATGAAAAAATATGTTGGGTTTCTCGTATCTTCATTCATGCACCTCCAAAATCAACAAGAAACCAAGTGTTGGCAGCATCTCGTCTTGGATAAAACTCCCTCCACAATTACATACAAGTGTTGTGGCTGCAAGGAAAACAAAAGAATATCAGGAAACATCTAGTATTATAGTTCCAATAGTCAATGTATCAACGGGTGCGGGATAGAGCAGAGGATGAAACATAACAAAAAAGGAACCGTGTCTCATTTTATATTTAAATAAAACTATGAGGGCATAAAAAGTGGACAATCAAAAAACCCATACCCGTTAGTCAAGTTCAATCGACATTGCATGTAAGAAAATCACTACACAATCCACAAATGTTACGCCATACGGTAGATATAGCGGATTATCTAATCACATGCATTTTCATCTCCTCGGGACAAAAACAATCAACAGCTCAAACCAATCTCTGATTTTAAGCACTTGAAAACAATAACACCGCCTAGTTACAACCGAATATTAAAAACCAAAGGTATATATTCCATTTCACAAGCAAGGTGACAAGATAACAAACAAAAACCAAATCATACAATTTTGCTCAGTAGCTGAGAGGCAATATTTGATTAGTTTGAGGGCTTAGTTTTCACATTTTGAATCCAACTAAGCCCTTTGCCGCCCAAAATACTTAACATTTCGAATTAGACAATCCAGCCAGCTCACATGATAGTGGTGGCCCCCCAAAAGGCCACCACCACAGATCTATCAAGCTGTAGAAAAATATAACATGGACTGACCGTTTGGCACCACAAAAAAGTGACAAAAGGCATGCATTTCAGGTTCATTGACCAAGAGTTACACTATGCCTTGTTAATTCAATCTCTACCACCGACAATTGGCAAGAAAGCAGGGTGGTTCAACAATACATAACACAGGATGATAACAAATGTAGTGAAGACAAAAATAATTTACAAATCTACATTACAAATGGTGGTTCTTGAATAGAAGGATGATAACAAAATTACAGGAAGTTATATTCAAGGCCTCATAATATAAAAGAACGGGACCAAACAAGAGCCCTTGGAGGCATTTTTTCTATAGAACAGACACCCTGGGCCCCATGGAGTCTAAGACTCAAACGGGCACATGCACGGCTTACCAACAGAGTGGTGGCTTTGTTCTCAAAGTCCCACAATAAGAAAAGTGGATTTCATACCTAGAATCCACCTAGGTTTCTCTCAGTACGTCAATGAAGCTAGGAAATAGCTTCAGGCAACCAGTTTCTAGATACACAAAGCAAGGACCAAGTTAGTCGTATGGATGGTTTATGCCTAATACAGATAGGCAATATATTATGAATGCACATGACTACTTGTTTCTATGGCACTTTTATCCCATAGTATGTCAATAGGGTACCATTTGATTCTCCCAAACCTTCCTTACATATATATTTTTTCACTAGGTCGCGGTATTTGATTCCAAAAAGAAATACCACGAACAATTAATCTCAATTCGCAAAAAAGCAGGCTTCAATTGCAAATTTTACAGTTCGGCAGTGAAAATACCAATACCAGGACAATAAAATAATAGTTCAACAAGAGTATGTTGCATCTGAATAAATTTTCATGCTGAGGTGCTCTCCTTTCGACTCAGTTGTCTACTAGTGATGTCCTGGTTTTGAAATAATCATCTTAACACAATTAAAACTTCAATGACGGTGGACTATCAGGATCCTACGTACCCTCCTAAAAATACCCAGGGGTAAGAAATGATGCCTAGGTAGAAAGAAACAAGGGAGTATCGGGGAACATGCTTCATGATGCGAAACCATGAAACATGCAAGCTATCTGTACTAAGATGCTGCTGCCAGTTGTCACTAGTCATTTAGATGCCTATACCAAAGACAGAACATAGCATTTTAAAGGATATAGTCAAGCTTACAGTAGCAACTAGGAACGAGGAGATAAAAACAAGTGTAGTAGTATCATGTTCTTATTAGTTAGGACCTGAACCTAAACCATATTTGGGTTAATAATGGAGAAACCTGGATGCATGTCTGTAGGCATCAATAACTACCCTAATTCTTCATGATTAGTTGTTCAGGTGTCAAGCGTAAAATAATGAGCATAAACTCGATTCCAAGTGTTCATTAATCAGCATGAAATGAGGAATTTCAATGGTCACATAACTCAAATCAATGACAAACTACTACAATGACTCGATGGCGGTGGGCACACAGAGCATAAGAAAAAAATAGAGAAGATCAACCGAAGTAGCTTACCTATGCCGTAGTGGAAGAAGCGGCCACCTGAGTACCTTGTTAAACCAACATAAGACTGCTCGAAGGCGCTTTACCCTTGCGACAGTAGCTTCCTGATCAATCTGCAAGATGAGATGGACCTAGTTAGCCTAATTCCTCGCGGTGAAAACTAGATTTTACAATGCAAAATAGGCAGGGCCAAAAGAAAAGTCCAAGGCAGCAAATTCATTGTTTACAAGCTACATAATAAAGCTAAAATAACAACTTAGTTTTGATAAAACAAAGAGGTAGGATTTCCATAGCATGAAGCACCTATATACTATAGTTCAGTAATTCCAAACACACAAAAAATGCTGAGAAAAGGAAAGAGCCGCAGGAAACAGAGCTTTTGAAGGGCTTGACAGCATCCATGAAAGGATCTTACAATGCAGTGAACAATAAAAAGGTTCTTCCAAATTATAGGGAGAGAAAGAAACCACAATCTAGTAAAATACAAGAAGCCCAAGTAACTTCTAGTATGATGGTTCTTCCTCCAACTCTGGAAATGAGGAGATAAAACCAATTCACTAAGAGCATGTGTTTTCATGTCCATCTAAGAGGATCAAATATATGTAAATGGGCCTTACACCTCATTTGCAAGAAATAATCATAATCATTAACACGGAGCAAATCACTAAGCCTGAACATGTCAACACTAATATCATAGCAGTACCATAGAACAGACCACGACTAAGATCACCGGCTCGATGGCCGAAACAGAGCATGGAGCACGGTATGGCCAGAGCAAACAGAGGAGGAAGGAGAGACCAGGAATATACCTAAGTAGTAGTAGATGAGGAGGCAGCCATGGAAGCCCAGATCATCACACCGTGTACGTACTGCTGGGCCAGTATCGATGTCGACCGCTTTCCCCTTGACAAACCGACTCAACATGTTCCTTGAGCTTATCAACTTCCCTCAACCTGTATGGACCTAGTCAGGTCTCTTGAATGGACACAACACAAAATGATATCATAACAATATTTGAGCTTATCATCAGAACTTAAATGGCAGAGGCCATGCATCTACCAACTTTGGGGAAACAGTAACATGACCAAAAGAATTGAGTAATATCTTACATCATCAAACTGGTAGTTGTCCAGGTACACTTCCGGAGCAAGAATCACATGCACAACTCCTGCAGTTCCAACCAAAAAAGACAGAATGAACCCAAAATACTAGCAGGACTACAAAGAGGCAGGAGGAAGCCAAATTGTGCATTATTTTCCATTTTAGAAGCATGATGGAGAGCGCCAGATTTCAGAACTGCACTAACATCACTAGCATATGGAGACTATCTAGTATACCGGTAAACAAACACATTAACAACTTCACACTTCCAAATCAAATCACTACATTGAAACTAGTGGTTAGCAACAGATCATAATTCTGGCCCCAAGTAAAACTGACCCTTTGAGCCTGCATCAGAAGTAATTTCTCTTAAAAAAGGAGTATCCAGAGACTGGACCAAAGCAAGACAAAATTGTATGGTTATTAAATTTCTCGGCAAAATCATGCATATACATGATGTGAAATCTCAAAGTAGCACATGATATCATAAAAATTTGCAATATATGCTATACTACCATACACACATGAGTGATACTTCTCAAACTTTAAGACAAAGTTCTCAAATTTTCTGAACTGTGTGAGCGAGCTTGGGTTCAACAAATCCACGTCGAGCATCTAGGTCTTCAGCCTACTAAACTATTGTCGACGCACGTGATATGAAGAATGAAGAAATGCATTAGCAGGTAGCAGTTCTATGGCATAATGGACATGAGATCTCACTGAAACCTCAGATACAGGCAGCATAACAAGCAACTAGAGGTTGTGTGCGTGTCTCCTGATTCACAGCCTACCTGTTTTCGTAATTTACCTTATCACACCAAAAGGGCCAACTATACAGACATCTCATAGGTACATAGACACTTTGTTTAAACCCCAAACTTAAGCTAATATGATGTATACATATACACTTCATGGAGCAAAGATTCTTAAACCAACAGGAAAAGACATATAGGATCACCCTTACGGATGACACGAGAAAATCACCAAATTTGCTCACAGAGGTAAAAATTCTGACAAAAATCGTGCATTTACATTTAGTGAAAACACAAATTAGCACATTTATCACGAAAGTTTGCACGAGAAAGCTTCAGAACACAGTTGTCAGGTTTTCTAAGTTGTCCAAGCAAGCTTGGGTTGAGCAAATACATTTCGAGGGCCCTGTCCATCAGCATACTCCGCCACTGTTGATGCGTGATATAAAACTTGAATAAACGCATTAGCAGCTGTATGCCATAATGGACATGAAATCTTACTGAAGACGGGTGAATGCACTAGTAACAACCAAATATAGGAGATGGTGAATGCAAAGAAGCAACCAACTCGAAAGGCAATTTGTTTTCCCCAAGAAGGATGAACAAGATTAACTAGTTATCAGACATTTAGAACAAAGCCACACTTCTTCCATATATAAGGAAATATGTGTTCATGATTTTGAGCAAAAGATCTTATCTAAGGAAAATCTGTGAATAACAAAGCAGTAGCAGTGCACTCAAAGGGATCAGGGATATCAGGGACCATGTATAAGACAATATGTATATGATTTTGAGCCAATGGTCTACAAAGCAACCAAAGCATAAGCCCAAAAAAAGACAATAGGGAGATCAGGGAGGAGTGCGTTTACTCTCCTCCCCGAGCACACGATGCAACCTAAGAAACCATCCAGGAACATCGAATGCAGAAGAGACAGATAAGTCACTTGACACAGCAGTTGCTTTTGTCACTGAAATTAAGGAATGTCAACAGAGTCTCCTCTTTCATATAAAATCATTTTGAAGCTAGCAATAGCATTAATGATAAGATTTGTCACAAGTCCCACTTTAGTTGCAACAAGATAATGTATACTTGTATGAGGTGGCAGCAAGCAAGCAAAGACTAAAAGAAGATGGTTTCACATTATCGATGGTTTCAGGTAATGGAATAACATTAGAATTATTTGCACATCATCATCATCTATTGCCTAAACAATAAACACCCAGCAATCCATACAACCATTTGTTACTGCGAGCATGGCAGAAGCACAAATAAACGAGAGAGGGAGAGAGAGAGGTCGCCTTGGCAACAAGGAGCCTTCCTACTGGTGGTGATGGTGGGCACCTTCGTTGCTTCTCCTTGGATCCCTTCACCAGATCAAGCAAACTGCCTACACCCAAGCCGCATGGCAGATCAGATGTTATGCATAAGCATTGAGAGTGGTTGTGGGACAACTTTACTTTATGGGAGTCGAAGTTGACATTTCTCTGTTTGTTAGTCGATGTAGGCTAATACGAAATCATGTAATGGAGTTGCTTCCACGCCCAAAACCAAATGCAACAGAGGTGAATATGCATGCAGACTTAAAAGTTGTGGATAATAGAATCCAACAACCAATCAGCATGTGCAGCTAACAAACCATCGCATTGCAAAGATGATGGATACATTTTAAATCCCAACAATTGCAGGCTGGCAGGTTGTTTGGGTTCATGGATATCGAATGCAGATTTAAAGCAGCACATATATAAAAAATAGGTTGGGTTTCTCGTACATTCATTCATGCACCTCCAAAATCAACAAGAAACCAAGTGTTTGTAGCATCTCATCTTGGACAAAACTCCCTCAGACACTTACATACAAGTGTTGTGGCTGCAAGGAAAACAAAAAATATCAGAAGTGCACAACTAACATCATAGTGCGAAAAGTCAATGTATCAGGGGGTGCAAGTAAGAGCAGAGGATGGAACATAACAAAAAAGGAACCTCATATCTATATAAAACTATGAAAGCATAAAAAGTGGAAAACTAAAAAATCAATGCCCGCTAGTAAAAAACAATTGACATTGCACAGAAGAACATCACTACACAATGCACAAATGTTCTGCCATATAGTAGCAGTAGAGGATTAACTAATCGCATGCATTTTCTTCTCCTCAGGACAAAAACAATCAACAACTCGAACCAGTCTCGATTTTTAGCATCTGACAACAATCACCCTACCTAGTTATAACAAAACGTCAAAAACCAACGCATATATTCCCATTTCATCCAGCAAGGCGACAAGATAACAAACAAAGACCAAATCATATAATTTTGCTCCAAAGCCGAGAGGGCATAGTTTTCACATTTTGAATCCAACTAAGCCCTTTGCTGTGCAAAATGCTTAAATTTCGAAATAATCAATCACAGATCTGATAAGCTCCTGAAAAATATAACATGAACTGACCATTTAGCAGCCAAGGAAATGATAAAAGGCATGCATTTCAGGTTCATTGACCACAAGTTACATTATGCCTTTGTTAATTCAATCTCTACAACCGGCAATTGGCAAGAAAGCAGGGTGGTTCAACAATACATAACATAGGATGATAACAAATGTAGTGAAGACAAAAATAATTTACAAATCTACTTTACAAATGGTGGTTCTTGAATTGCAGGATGATGACAAAATTACAGCAAGTTATATTCAGGGCCTCATAATATGAAAGAACAAGACCAAACAAGAGCCCTTGGCAGCATTTTTTAATAGAACAAACTGTTAGGAAAGCCACTTAACTTTATTGAAGGCCCAAGGGGCATATATATATTACACATGACTTGAGGTGCAAGGAAAGTAAACATAGACTAATAAGGACTCCTAGACCAATATTAATACTCCTTAACAACCCCCCCCCCCTCCTCTCAAATGCAAAGCGTATGCAATAGCATTGCATTTGAAGAAGTGTAATACTAAAGAAAATGATAATCCATATCCGCGTTTTGAGAGTGTCGTCGTAGCATGAAGAGTCTTCAAAACCTGTCGAGTCGCCAAAGGGGATAACGAAGAGATGGCACATCAGAGGAAGACACCGCATTGATAGAAGATACAAGAGAAGTATCAAGACAAGATGGGTTGTCAAAAGAAGATGGCACATCAAGAGAATAAAGCATTGCTTAAAGAATAATGGCCCATGAAAACCAACGGCGAAAGAAGCTCGGCGGCAAAAGAATGGTCTTAAATCAACAATGCAAAGAGAGGCCATAGAAATCCTATTGAGAGGACAATGACCAGAAAAAGGCTGACAGACAAAATTTTAATGGACTCGCATGGCATGAGAAACACAAAATATCAACGGATTTGATGGACGCAGCGAAAAATATAGAGAAGTAGAAGCCAGACTAATGCAATGACTAAAAGACTAGCGGCGGCAGCTAGCAAACGGGCTAGCAGGAACACATCAACTAGCAAGTAGGCTAGCAGACCGCATCACCTGAGTATGGCAGCGGAACATCAGCAGCACGCAGATGGACGTGCGGGAGCAGAGCAGCAGCCAGCCAGCAGGAGCACACGCGGTCTTGAGCTGGACGAGGCAACCCGGATTGCAATAGGGTAACCCAACTGGTGCACGGGTGTGAACACATCGCGGTAGCCAACCATGTCGATGACCCATCGACGGATCGGTCGGCAGCCTGCCATGCGGGAGATCACGGCTGGGCAGGCGCATGCCACGGGCATCATGGGCGTGCTCTTCACCATCTTGGATTGAGCGAAGCAGTTGGGCGGCAGGTGCCCACGCAGCGTGGGAACGACGGCGGAAGACGAGATCGACCCAGAACAGATCGATCTGGATGGAGAAAAAAATTAGATCATAAGGACGAGTTGCAGCGTCCGAAGAACTAAACCTAGGCTCTAATACCATGTTAGGAAAGCAACTTAACTTTATTGAAGGCCCATGTGGCATATATATATTACACATGACTTCAGGTGCAAGGAAACTAAACATAGACTAATAAGGACTCCTAGACCAATACCAATACTCCTTAACACAAACAACTCCGAGCCCCGTGAAGTCTAAGACTCAAATGTGCACATGCACGGCTTGCCACAGTGGTGCCTCTGTTCTCAAAGTCCCACAATAAGAAAAGTGGGTTTCATACCTAGAATCCACCTAGGTTTCTCTCAGTGGGTCAATGAAGCTAGGAAATAGCTAGTTTAGTTTCCTTGCACCTCAGGCAACCAGTTTTTGGATACACAGCAAGGACTAAATCATGCAGATATGGCTAGTTTATGCCTAATACCGATAGGGAATATATGATGATTTCACAGGACTACTTCTTTCTATGCCACTTTTATCCCATAGTATGTCAATAGGGTACCATTTAGTTCTCCCAAACCTTCCTTACAGATAAGAAATTTTCACTGGGTCGCGGTATTTGATTCCAAAAATAAATACCGTGAACAATTAAAGGTGCTTCAATTGCAACATTTACAGTTCGGCAAAGTGAAAATATCAGACAAGAAAATAATAGTTCAACAAGAGGATGTTGCAGCTGAATAAATTTTCGTGCTGAGGTGCTCTCCTTTCAACTCAGTTGTCAACTAGTGATGTCATGGTTTTGAAATAATCATCTTAACCTCTGTTGGAAAAGGGAGTGCCTAGGAGGCGCTTAGGCACGCCTAGGCGCTAGGCAATGGCCAAACGCCTCGCCTAGGGCATAAATGGAGGTCTAGGCAGGGCAAGCAAGGAATTGCCTACCCAAGCAAGAAATCATGCCACATACTACACTGATATGCCAAACGGGTTATATTCCAATGGCGAGATGGTAATTAACTTATTTATATTCCCTAAACTAATATCAACACCCATATAATTATCACAAATGCACTACGAGTAAAAACTATATCACCGTCTAGGCCGCGCCTAGGGCGCTTAGGCACCGCCTAGGCACTAGGCGAAGGCCAACCGCCTCGCTTACGCCTACCGCTTTTTCCAACCTTGATCTTAACACAACTAAAACTTCAATGACGCGGACTATCGGGATCCTACCGACCCTCCTAAAAACCAGGGGGTAAGAAATGATGCCTGTGTAGAAAGAAACCAGGGAGTAGGAGCAACAGGCTTCATGATGTGAAACCATGAAACAAGCAAGCTATCTGTAGTGAGATGTGCTGCCCGATTATCACTATTCATTTAGATGCCTATATCAAAGAAAGAACATTGCATTTTAAAGGATATAGTCAAGCTCACAGTAGCAACTAGGAACCAGGAGATAAAAACAAGTGCAGTAGTATCATGTTCTTATCAGTTAGGACCTAAACCTAAACCATATTGGATCAAGAATGGAGAAACCTGGATGCATGCATGTAGGCATCAATAACTACCCAAATACTTCATGATGTTCAGGTGTCAGGCGTAAAATACTGAGCATTAACTCGATTCTAAGTGTTCATTAATCAGCATGCAGTGTGAAATTTCAATGGTCGCATAACTCAAATCAATGACAAACTGCTACGATAACTCGATGGTCGTGGCACACAGAGCATAAGAAAAAAATATAGAAGATCACCCAAAGTAGCTTACTATGCCATAGTGGAAGAAGTGGCGACCTGAGTACCTTGTTACACCAACATAAGACTGCTCAAAGGCGCTTTACCCTTGCGACAGTAGCTTCCTGATCAATCTGCAAGATGAGATGGACCTACTTAGCCTACTTCCTCGCGGTGATAGCAAGATTTTACAATGCAAAAGAGGCAGGGCCAGAAGAAAAGTCCAAGGGAGCAAGTTTATTGTTTACATGCTACATAATAAAGCTAAAATATCAACTTAGTTTTGATAAAACAAAGAGGTAGGATTTCCATAGAATGAAGTACCTATAGTTTAATAATTCCAAATTATAGGGCGAGAAAGAAAGCACAACTTAGTAGCAACTACAAGAACCAAACTAACTTCCAGTACGATGGTTCTTCCTCCAACTCTGGAAACGAGGGGATGAAACCAATTCACTAAGAGCAAGTGTTTTCATGTCCATCTAAGAGGATCAAATATATGTAAATGGGCCTTACACCTCATTTGCAAGAAAGAATCATAATCATTAACACAAAGCAAGTCACTAAGCCTGAACATGTCGACACTAACATCATAGCAGTAGCATAGAACAGACCACAACCACTAGATCACCGGCTTGATGGCCGGAACAGAGCCTGAGAGCATGGTATGGCCAGAGCAAATAGACGAGGAAGGAGAGATCGGAATTTACCAAAGTAGTTATAACTGAGGAGGCAGCCATGGAAGCCCAAATCATCACACCGTAATGCGTTCGCTGGGCCGGTATCGATGTCGACCGCCTTCCCCTTGACAAACTGACTCAACGTGTCCCTTGGGCTTATCAACTTTCCTCAACCTGTAAGGACCTAGTCAGGTCTCTCTTGAATGGACACAACACAAAATGATAGCATAACTATATTTGAGCTTATCATCAGAATTTAAAAGGCAAAGGCCATGCATGTACAAACTCTCAAGTGCATGTACCAACTTTGGGGAAAGCGAAACATGACAACAAGAATTGATTAGTATCTTACATCATCGAACTTGTATTTGTCCAGGTACACTTGCGGAGGAGAATCACGGGCACAACTCCTGTAGTTCCAACCAAAAAGACAGAATTAAACCCAAAATACTAGCCAGATTACAAGGAGGCAGGATGAAGCCAAATTGTGCATCATTTTCCAGTTTAGAAGCATGATGGAGGGCACCAGATTTCAGAATTGCACGAACATCACAAGCATATGGAGACTATCTAGTATACCGGTAAACAAACACATTAACAACTTCACACTCACTTACAAATCAGATCACTACATTGACACTAGTGGTTAACAACAGATCATAATTACGGCTCCAAGTAAAACTGACCCTTTGAGCCAAGCATCGAGAAGTAATTATACTTAAAGAAGGGGTATCCAAAGACTAGACCAAAGCAAGAGAAAAATGTAAGGTTATTAAAATTCTCGGCAAATCATGCATATACATGATGTGAAATCTCAAAGTAGCACATGTTATCACAAAAATATGCACGTACATGCTATACTACCATACACACGAGTGATACTTTTGAAACTTTATGACAAAGTTCTCAAATTTTCTGAACTGTGTAAGCAAGCTTGGGTTCAACAAATCCACGTTGAACATCTAACTATTGTCCACGCGCGTGATATAAAGAATGGAGAAATGCATTAGCAGGTAGCAGTTCTATGGCATAATGGGCATGAGACCCAATCGGAGCCTCAAATATAGGCAGCATAACAAGCAACTAGAGGTTGTGGCGTGTCTGATTCGCAAGTTTTTTTAAGGAAAATCTATGACTGACAAAGTAGTAGCAATGCAATATAACCAAACATATGAACGTCCTCATCTCACTACATGGAGATTGCAGACAACTATTCTTACAACAAATAATGATCTACTCAAGATCTTCATGCAGTTTTGTGGAGCTACTGGATGAAAATAAAAGCTTAATAGATCTTCATGCTGCAATACAACCCCATATCTGTAGTTCCCTATATAGCTTAAGATTCAGTTTACATCTTATACCCGTCATTAACATTACTTTGCTAAAAATAAGAATAGCAACTTAATTCACTAAATTAATTAAGGCATATTAGTGAGCCAGCATGCAAAAATCATCATCATCCCTTGGTCCACGTAAACCACTAGCTGTAGACATGCCATCATTATCAGCTCATCAAAGCCGCCTCATTTGAGAGAAGAATCTAAAGATTTGGGACATCAAACTACAGAATTTTCAAAATCACAAGATTAAGTTACTATCTTATGTAGACCAAAGTCATGTATGTAGATCGCTGAAGTTCAGGCACCAATCTTATGAAAACAATTGCATTGATGTTTGGAACCAACAGCTTATCAATAATCTCAGGAAAAGAATGTGACAGCTCCAATGCCTAGATTTGTCAACATGCAACCAAAACTTGGCATCCCAATCAAATTACCTAAGTAAACAGTAAGAAAGTCAAAACACACGCATCAGGTCAAAAGAATGTTACCGTCGTGCACCTGAAGTACAACACATGCATCAAGTCAAAACAAGAGTCGCATCCCAGATTTAGAAAGATAATGTGTAAAAACAAGTTCCAGCCCAAGGGGAACAAGTCCCAAGCAATTAGCCAAACAATTGCATGCTTAAGTAGATAAAGCATCAAGAAGAGCAAGATAGCAAGTCGACTTGTGTAAAACACATACCAATCATTAAATACACCAAGGCCGGACCACACGGCTTATTTTCCATCAAGATTCAACAAAACCAAGAAAAATCTTCCATCTACAGCCCAGAGCATAGAAACTAAATAAGACATGAACAACATTTCAATCTAACAAGAATTTAAAAACCACGGCTCGATGGCCGTTGGCACACTGAAGAGCACGGGAGAGGGATAGGAGAGGAATCAACGGCTTACCTATGCCGGAGTCAAAGAAGAAGCGCCCACCGGAGGGGCAGGCAGGACCCCGACTCACCGGTGAATGGTGATGTACTACCCTGTGCAGATCATCACACCATGTAGTGTATGACTTGCAAGATGGTCTAAATGTCGAGCCACTTCAACTTAACAACAGTCTCCACATAGCTCTTGAGCATATCGAGTTCCCTGGTCCTGCAACAAACCACAACTTCAAGGTTGCCCATTTAGCTATGATCTCCTGTAATATTCAAAGAACTGTGTCAGGTCTTTCTCTAATGAAAACAGCACAAGGCAGGAAGAAGGATGATGCCAAAATAAGTAAGAGGTTCATGGATTTAAAAGAAAGCCATGAGTTGGAAATAGCTGGCTGCTCAAAACTTCTACAACAGTCTAACAAGGATCAAGCTTCAGTTAAAACATTGACCATTTGCTTTCAACTAAACTCGAGACCAATAAATCAAAGTGGTTTCAAATGCCATGACATTTTGTCATCCGCACTAGCACAACTATCTTCTCGCAAACCAAAGCCATGTATGTAGACTCGATATTATCAATAATATGATTCCATATCATCTTTATAGAGGAAGTTAGCAAGTTATCTTGATTCATTAGAGAAATACATGATCAAAATGTTTAGAGCTAGTAAAAGTAGAAGTCCGAATAATTTTATTTGTGAAGACAAAAGTGAGAATAATTCGTATGTTCGCAGGTGAGATTAAAGCGAGTGAAAGAGGAAAATCCATTATGTTATCACAACAGGAGCATATATAACAACAGATATGTCACAATTCATACTCATAACTTGTAAAGCATCAGCGACAAGAAGCCATGAGTAGGTATTGACTGGATGTGTCCAGCTCTGCAAAAATATCATGCCACAGCAAAATGGAATTCATTCATTCGTAAAAGAAGAATTATAAGCTACAGCCAAAACAGCATCACGTCCATCATTCATAGCTGTGAGGAATGAATGAACAGGGTCGGCTACATATATACTAGCCACTTAGATTAACTAACATGTTAGAACCAACCCCCCAATGTCACTTCAAAAACCAGATTGACATGAGTGGCAAATGTATGCCAGAAACAAACAGGCCATAGATCGTCCAGGAAAACCCATGAGACCATTACCCACCTGTGATGGCAGATAGGAGCTCCAAATCGGTCCTTGGTCACGAGCCCACGAAAAAAGGTTTCTTGGTCGAGAGAGCCCCTGAAAAAAGGTTTCTTCTAGTTACAATCAATCAATCACGAAGGAGGGACATCACACCAATAAAGCGGATACATAAACCTCTTGAATTATCATAATAGCGCCCTTAATTTAAGCAACCATACAACGTATACATACCCATGACGCCATACAACAGATACAATGATTAACCTCAAATCATGTTTTCCTCAAAATCATGTGTGTGGCAGCATACAAGTGTAGCATTTTCACAAGAAGTGTAATATTTTCACACGGATAAGAAAGGTATAATACCAGCTACTTAAAACTAACATCCTGCATAAACCCAACAAATGTAGCACGACAACCAACCCCTCAAGCTTGATTTTCCTAATTCTAAGTGAATCGAGTAATGTCAAATGAACAGAATACATGATATAAAAAAAGCTACAGATCACCTCACACTAAAATCTAAAGCTTTGCTCTTTGAACCGAAGAGTTAGCAAAACTGAATAGTTCAAAGTTTATCTCTGCTGATGGCGATGAGTGAACCAAACTAACAGAGGGGAGAGAGACAAGTCACCTTGGTTGATGGTGCTCATGTTGACCTTGAACCCCGCAAGCTTCTCCTTGTCGGCTCTCTTCACACAAGCAAAGAAGACAATAGCCAGCACTAGTATACATACTAACTAGTCCATCTGCTACAAGGACAAAACGAATGGTTGGCTGTAGGTAACTTGCAAGTAATCGCTGCCGCCAAAAAAAAATAAAAACACTCTAGGTGAGGTAATTAGCAGTGCAGACCACAACAAACACATCCCTCATATGTGCTCCTACCGCTTCACTAGTCAAAACTTGAGACTGGTATTGACACAGCACATATGAAGCAATTAGTCATTGACAAGTAACAAATTAAGCATGTTCCTGAGAAAACTGCTCCTAAGAAAGAAGAAAATGCACTCGTTAAATCACCTAAAAGAGGTACGAAAACATTTCTAGACGGTGGACAGTAGCTAATAAATGAATAGGCATACATGTACTGCTTACTACAGGAGTTCCATTCCTACATTTTGCTTCATGTTCTCACAAAGCACAACACATAAAACTAGAAAACTGAATCTAAACAGGGAAACCAGTACACAACCAACATGAGTTCTTATAACCAATTGCCATTTCACATCAAAGTGATAATAGTCCAGAACTGGAAAAAATGGATGTCATTTTTGTGCAATGTCCAGGAATATTGATGTATCATCCCCCATAGCAACAAGAAATTTCTGCTAGTACTCATTTAGATTTTAGAGTAGGGAAGCAAGCTAATGACAAAGTGGCTGATGGATGTTTCAACAAACAAACATTGTCGTAACATCATAACGCAGACCAAGGATCCGTTGTTTCTTCAGTCCAATGATGATCCAACACAATTACAGTTTACAAAACAAGCAATGAGATATAATAATGGTTAACACTCACTCTTTTTCCTTACTCAGTTTCTTAAGCATAATACATACATTTGGCATTGCATTACTTTCCAAACTTATTCCTAATCTGGACACAACAGTAAATAGAAATCATCTTTTCTATGACACAATAGTAACATCTTAAAGTTAATTATTCTCATAGCTCCTGTTCTCGGGAGGAGAATTTTGAGCAACAGCAACAAAAATAAGAACATATTGGCGGTAAATTAAGGATCGACCTTGTGCGGGCGACATCATGGTCGAGGTGTAGGTCGGACTCGGCGGTGTCCTCATCAGCTTTGTCATGGGGTCCCTGTCATCGATGGAGGGTACCTGCTGCTGCTCCAAATCAAACAAACAAATCAGTTTAGAGCACCAAGAATGGTTGACTGTAGGTAACTTGCGAGTTACAGTATAGTATTTGATAGTAAACTTGAAGCAATGGATGTTGGGGAACGTAGTTATTTCAAAATTTTCCTACGCACACGCAAGACCATGGTGATGGCATAGCAACGAGAGGGGAGAGTGTATGTCCACGTACCCTCGTAGACCGTAAGCGTAAGCGTTATAACAACGCGGTTGATGTAGTCGTACGTCTTCACGATCCGACCGATCCAAGTACCGAACGAATTCCACCACCGAGTTCTGAACACGATCAGCTCGATGACGATCCCGGACTCCGATACAGCAAAGTGTCGGGATGAGTTCCACAGCACGACGGCGTGCAGGACGATGATGATGCTCCACCGACGCAGGGCTTCGCTTAAGCTCCGCTGACGATATGACTTCTCCGGCGCAGGGCTTCGCTTAAGCTCCGCGACGATATGACCGAAGTGGAATATGGTGGAGGGGGGCACCGCACACGGCTAAGGAACGATCCGTAGATCAACTTGTGTGTTCATGGGGTGCCCCCCTGCCCCCGTATATAAAGGAGCAAGGAGGAGGTGGCCGGCCTAGGGAGGAGGCGCACCAAGGGGGGGAGTCCTACTCCCACCGGGAGTAGGACTCCTCCTTTCCTAGTAGGAGTAGGAGAGAAGAAAGGGAAGGGAGGAAGGTGCGGCCCTCCCCTAGTCCAATTCGGACTAGGCCTTGGGGGCGGCCTGCCCTAGGCAGCCCCTCTCTTCTGCAGGGCCCAACAAGGCCCAATACTTCTCCCGGCGAATTCCCGTAACTCTCCGGTACTCCGAAAAATACCCGAATCATTCGGAACCTTTCCGAACTCCGAATATAGTCGTCCAATATATCGATCTTTACGTCTCGACCATTTCGAGACTCTTCGTCATGTCCCCGATCTCATCTGGGACTCCGAACTCCTTCGGTACACAAAACTCATAAACTCATAATATAACTGTCATCGAAACCTTGTTGCGTGCGGGATTCTACGGGTTCGAGAACTATGTAGACATGACCTAGAACTATTCTTGGTCAATAACCAATAGCGGAACCTGGATGCCCATATTGGCTTCTACATATTCTACGAAGATCTTTATCGGTCAAACCGCATAACAACATACGTTGTTCCCATTGTCATCGGTTGTTACTTGCCCGAGATTCGATCGTCGGTATCAAATACCTAGTTCAATCTCGTTACTGGCAAGTCTCTTTACTAGTTCTGTAATACATCATTTCATAACTAACTCATTAGTTACAATGCTTGCAAGGTTTAGGTGATGAGTATTACCGAGAAGGCCCAGAGATACCTCTCCGACAATCGGAGTGACAAAACCTAATCTCGAATCATGCCAACTCAACATATACTTTTGGAGACACCTGTAGAGTACCTTTATAATCACCCAGTTACGCTATGACGTTTGGTAGCACACAAAGTGTTCCTCCGTAAACGGAGTTGCATAATCTCATAGTTGCAGGAACTTTGTACAAGTCATGAAGAAAGCAATAGCAACATACTAAACGATCAAGTGCTAAGCTAACGGAATGGGTCAAGTCAATCATATCATTCTCCTAATGATGTGATCCCATTAATCAAATGACAACACATGTCTATGGTTAGGAAACATAACCATCTTTGATTAATGAGCTAGTCAAGTAGAGGCATACTAGTGACTATATGTTTGTCTTATGTATTCACACATGTATTATGTTTCCGGTTAATACAATTCTAGCATGAATAATAAGCATTTATCATGATATAAGGAAATAAATAATAACTTTATTATTGCCTCTAGGGCATATTTCCTTCAGTCTCCCACTTGCACTAGAGTCAATAATCTAGTTCACATCATCATGTGATTCAACACTAATATTCACATCTGTATGTGATTAATACCCGTAGTTCACATCGTCATGTGACCAACACCCAAAGGGTTTACTAGAGTCAATAATCTAGTTCACATCTCTATGTGATTAACACCCAAAGAGTACTAAGGTATGATCATGTTTTGTTCGTGAGAGAAGCTTAGTCAACGGGTCTGTCACATTCAGAGCCGTATGTATTTTGCAAATATTCTATGTCTACAATGCTCTGCACGGAGCTACTCTAGCTAATTGCTCCCACTTTCAATATGTATCCAGATTGAGACTTAGAGTCATCTGGATCAGTGTAAAAAGCTTGCATCAATGTAACTCTTTACGACGGGCTCTTTTATCACTTCCATAATCGAGAAATATTTCCTTAGTCCTCACTAAGGATGTTCTTGACCAATGTCCAGTGATCTACTCCTAGATCACTATTGTACTCCTTGCCAAATTCAGAGCAAGGTATACAATAGGTCTGGTACATAGCATAGCATACTTTATAGAACCTATGATTGAGGCATAGGGAATGACTTTCATTCTCTTTTCTATTTTCTGCCGTGGTCGGGATTTGAGTCTTACTCAATTTCACACCTTTGCAACACAGCAAGAACTTTTCTTTGACTGTTCCATTTTGAACTACTTCAAAATCTTGACAAGGTATGTGCTTATTGAAAAAAACTTATCAAGTGTCTTAATCTATCTCAATAGATCTTGATGCTCAATATGTAAGCAGCTTCATCGAGGCCTTTCTTTGAAAAACTCTTTTCAAATACTCCTTTATGCTTTCCAGAAAATTCTACATTATTTCCGATCAACAATATGTTATTCACATATACTTATTAGAAATGCTGTAGTGCTCCCACTCACTTTCTGTAAATACAGGCTTCTCCAAAAGTCTCAGAGAAACCATATGCTTTGATCACACTATCAAAGCGCTTATTCCAACTCGAGATGCTTGCACCAGTCCATAGATGGATCGCTGGAGCTTGCACATTTTGTTAGCTCCTTTAGGATTGACAAAAACCTTCTGGTTGCATCATATACAACTCTTCTTTAATAAATCCATTAAAGAATGTAGTTTTGACATCCATTTGCCAGATTTCATAAAATGTGGCAATTGCTAACATGATTCGGACAGACTTAAGCATCGCCACGAGTGAGAAAAATCTCATCGTATTCAACACCTTGAACTTGTCGAAAACCTTTTTGCAACAAGTCGGGCTTTGTAGATAGTAACACTACTATCAACGTCCATCTTCCTCTTGAAGAACCATTTATTCTCTATGACTTGCCGATCATCGGGCAAATCAATCAAAGTCCACAATTTGTTCTCATACATGGATCCCATCTCAGATTTCATGGTCTCAAACCATTTCGCGGAATCTGGGCTCATCATCGCTTCCTCATAGTTTGTAGGTTCATCATGGTCTAGTAACATGACTTCTAGAATAGGATTACCGTACCACTCTGGTGCGGGTCTTACTCTGGAAGACCTACGAGGTTTGGTAGCAACTTGATCTGAAGTTTCATGATCATCATCATTAACTTCCTCACTAATTGGTGTAGCAATCACTGGAACTGATTCCTGTGATGAACTACTTTCCAATAAGGAAGAAGTTATAATTACCTCATCAAGTTCTACTTTCCTCCCACTCACTTCTTTCGAGAGAAACTTCTTCTCTAGAAAGGATCCATCTTAGCAAAAAATATCTTGCTTTCGGATCTGTGATAGAAGGTGTACCCAATAGTTACCTTTGGGTATTCTATGAAGACGCACTTCTCCGATTTCGGTTCGAGCTTATCAGGTGAAAACTTTTTCACATAAGCATCACAACTCCAAACTTTAAGAAACGACAGCTTAGGTTTACTGCTAAACCATATTTCATACGGTGTCATCTCAACGGATTTAGATGGTGCCCTATTAAACGTGAATGCAGCTGTCTCTAATGCATAACCCCAAAACGATAGTGGTAAATCGGTAAGATACATCATAGATCGCACCATATCTAGTAAAGTACGATTACGACGTTCGGACACACCATTACGCTGTGGTGTTCCCGGTGGCGTGAGTTGCGAAACTATTTCGCATTGCTTTAACTGAAGGCCAAACTCGTAACTCAAATATTTTTCCTCTGCGATCATATCGTAGAAACTTTTATTTTCTTGTTACGATGATTCTTCACTTCACTCTGAAATACTTTGAACTTTTCAACTATTTCAGACTTATGTTTCATCAAGAAGATATACGCATATCTGCTCAGATCATCTGTGAAGGTCAGAAAATAACGATACACGCCGCGAGCCTTAACACTCATCGGATCACATACATCGGTATGTATGATTTCCAACAAATCAGTTGCTCGCTCCATAGTTCCGGAGAACGGCGTTTTAGTCATCTTGCCCATGAGGCACGGTTCGCAATTACCAAGTGATTCATAATCAAGTGATTCCAAAATCCCATCAGTATGGAGTTTCTTCATGCGTTTTACACCGATATGACCCAAACGGCAGTGCCACAAATAAATTGCACTATCATTATTAACTTTACACCTTTTTGGTTTGAATATTATGAATATGTGTGTCACACGATCGAGATCCAACAAACCATTTTCATTGGGTGTATGACCATAGAAGGTTTTATTCATGTAAACAGAACAATAATTATTCTCTAACTTACATGAATAACCGTATTGCAATAAACATGATCAAATCATATTCATGCTCAACGCAAACGCCAAATAACATTTATTTAGGTTCAACACTAATCCCGATAGTATAGGGAGTGTGCGATGATGATCATATCAATCTTGGAACTACTTCCAACACTCATCGTCACTTCCCTTCAACTAGTTTCTGTTTATTCTGTAACTCCTGCCTCGAGTTACTAATCTTAGCAACCGAACAAGTATCAAATACTCAGGGGCTACTATAAACACTAGTAAAGCACACATTAATAACCTGTATATCAAATATACCCTTGTTCACTTTGCCATCCTTCTTATCCACCAAATATTTGGGGTATTTCCGCTTCAAAGTGACTATTTCCTATGCAGTGTAAGCACCCGGTTTCAGGCTTTGGTTCAGCTTTGGGTTTCTTCGTGGGAGTGACAACTTGCTTGTCATTCTACTTAAAGTTCCCCTTTCTTTCCCTTTGCCCTTTTTCTTGAAACTAGTGGTCTTGTCAATCATCAACACTTGATGCTCTTTCTTGATTTCTACCTTCGTCGATTTCAACATCACGAAGAGCTCAGGAATCGTTTTCGTCATCCCTTGCATACTATAGTTCATCACGAAGTTCTAGTAACTTAGTCATGGTGACTAGAGAATTCTGTCAATCACTATCTTATCCGGAAGATTAACTCCCACTTGATTCAAGCGATTGAAGTACCTGCACAATCTGAGCACATGCTCACTAGTTGAGTGATTCTCCTCCATCTTTTAGCTATAGAACTTGTTGGAGTCTTCATATCTCTCAACTCGGGTATTTGCTGAAATATTAACTTCAACTCCTGGAACATCTCATATGGTCCATGACGCTCAAAACGCCTTTGAAGTCCCGATTCTAAGCCGTTTAAGCATGGTGCACTATACTATCATGTAGTCATCATATTGAGCTAGGCAAACGCTCATAACGTCTGCATCTGCTCCTGCAATAGGTCTGTCACCTAGCGGTGCATCAAGAACATAATTCTTTTGTGCAGCAATGAGGATAAACCTCAGATAACGGATCCAATCCGCAACATTGCTACTAACATTTTTCAATACAATTTTCTCTAGGAACACATATAAAAACTTAGGGAAGCAACAACGCGAGCTATTGATCTACAACATAATTTGCAAAATTCTACCAGGACTAAGTTCATGATAAATTTAAGTTCAATTAATCATATTACTTAAGAACTCCCACTTAGACAGACATCTCTCTAGTCATCTAAGTGATCACGTGATCCAAATCAACTAAACCATAACCGATCATCATGTGAGATGGAGTAGTTTTCAATGGTGAACATCACTATGTTGATCATATCTACTATATGATTCACGCCGACCTTTCGGTCTCCGTGTTCCGAGGCCATATCTGCATATGCTAGGCTCGTCAAGTTTAACCTGAGTATTCTGCGTGTGCAAAACTGGCTTGCACCCGTTGTAGATGGACGAGAACTTATCACACCCGGTCATCACGTGGTGTCTGGGTACTACGAACTTTTAGCAACGGTGCATACTCAGGGAGAACACTTCTTGATAATTTTAGTGAGAGATCATCTTATAATGCTACCACAATCAAAGCAAGATAAGATGCATAAAGGATAAACATCACATGCAATCAATATAAGTGATATGATATGGCCATCATCATCTTGTGCTTGTGATCTCCATCTCAAGCACCGTCGTGATCACCATCGCCACCGGCGCGACACCTTGATCTCCATCGTAGCATCGTTGTCGTCTCGCCAACTATTGCTTCTACGACTATCGCTACCGCTTAGTGATAAAGTAAAGCAATTACATGGCGCTTTGAATTTCATACAATAAAGCGACAACCATATGGCTCCTGCCATTGCCGATAACTCGGTTACAAAACATGATCATCTCATACAATAAAATATAGCATCACGTCTTGACCACATCATATCACAACATGCCCTGCAAAAACAAGTTAGACGTCCTCTACTTTGTTGTTGCAAGTTTTACGTGGTTGCTACGGGCTGAGCAAGAACCGTTCTTACCTACGCATCAAAACCACAACGATAGTTTGTCAAGTTGGTGCTGTTTTAACCTTCGCAAGGACCGGGTGTAGCCACACTCGGTTCAACTAAAGTGAGAGAGACAGACACCCGCCGGTCACCTTTAAGCAACGAGTGCTCGAAGCGGTGAAACCAGTCTCGCGTGAAGCCGCACGCGTAATGTCGGTCTGGGGCGCTTCATCTCACAATACCGCTGAACCAAAGTATGACATGCTGGTAAGCAGTATGACTTATATCGCCCACAACTCACTTGTGTTCTACTCGTGCATATGACATCAACGCATAAAACCAGGCTCGGATGCCACTGTTGGGGAACGTAGTTATTTCAAAATTTTCCTACGCACACGCAAGACCATGGTGATGGCATAGCAACGAAAGGGGAGAGTGTATGTCCACGTACCCTCGTAGACCGTAAGCGGAAGCGTTATAACAACGCGGTTGATGTTGTCGTACGTCTTCACGATCCGACCGATCCAAGTACCGAACGTACTGGGGAACGTAGTTATTTCAAAATTTTCCTACGCACACGCAAGACCATGGTGATGGCATAGCAACGAGAGGGGAGAGTGTATGTCAACGTACCCTCGTAGACCGTAAGCGGAAGCGTTATAACAACGCGGTTGATGTAGTCGTACATCTTCACGATCCGATCGATCGAAGTACCGAACGTACGGCACCTCCGAGTTCTGCACACGTTCAGCTCGATGACGATCCCCGGACTCCGATTCACCAAAGTGTCGGGGATGAGTTCCACAAGACGACGGGCGTGGTGACGATGATGATGCTCCACCGACGCAGGGCTTCGCCTAAGCTCCGCTGACGATATGACTTCTCCGGCGCAGGCTTCGCCTAAGCTCATGACGATATGACCAAGTGGAATATGGTGGAGGGGGGCACCGCACACGGCTAAGGAACGATCCGTAGATCAACTTGTGTGTCCATGGGGTGCCCCCTGCCCCCGTATATAAAGGAGCAAGGAGGAGGTGGCCGGCCTAGGGAGGAGGCGCACCAAGGGGGGAGTCCTACTCCCACCGGGAGTAGGACTCCTCCTTTCCTAGTAGGAGTAGGAGAGAAGGAAGGGAAGGGAGGAAGGGGTGCGGCCCCTCCCCCTAGTCCAATTCGGACTAGGCCTTGGGGGGGGGCGCGGCCTGCCCTAGGCAGCCCCTCTCTCTTTCCCGCAGGGCCCAACAAGGCCCAATACTTCTCCCCGGCGAATTCCCGTAACTCTCCGGTACTCGGAAAAATACCCGAATCATTCGGAACCTTTCCGAACTCCGAATATAGTCGTCCAATATATCGATCTTTACGTCTCGACCATTTCGAGACTCCTCGTCATGTCCCCGATCTCATCTGGGACTCCGAACTCCTTCGGTACACAAAACTCATAAACTCATAATATAACTGTCATCGAAACCTTAAGCGTGCGGACCCTACGGGTTCGAGAACTATGTAGACATGACCTAGAACTATTCTTGGTCAATAACCAATAGCGGAACCTGGATGCCCATATTGGCTTCTACATATTCTACGAAGATCTTTATCGGTCAAACCGCATAACAACATACGTTGTTCCCATTGTCATCGGTTGTTACTTGCCCGAGATTCGATCGTCGGTATCCAATACCTAGTTCAATCTCGTTACTGGCAAGTCTCTTTACTCGTTCTGTAATACATCATTTCATAACTAACTCATTAGTTACAATGCTTGCAAGGCTTAGGTGATGAGTATTACCGAGAAGGCCCAGAGATACCTCTCCGACAATCGGAGTGACAAAACCTAATCTCGAATCATGCCAACTCAACATATACTTTTGGAGACACCTGTAGAGTACCTTTATAATCACCCAGTTACGTTGCCAGGACGCTTTGGTAGCACACAAAGTGTTCCTCCGGTAAACGGAGTTGCATAATCTCATAGTTGCAGGAACTTTGTATAAGTCATGAAGAAAGCAATAGCAACATACTAAACGATCAAGTGCTAAGCTAACGGAATGGGTCAAGTCAATCATATCATTCTCCTAATGATGTGATCCCATTAATCAAATGACAACACATGTCTATGGTTAGGAAACATAACCATCTTTGATTAATGAGCTAGTCAAGTAGAGGCATACTAGTGACTATATGTTTGTCTTATGTATTCACACATGTATTATGTTTCCGGTTAATACAATTCTAGCATGAATAATAAGCATTTATCATGATATAAGGAAATAAATAATAACTTTATTATTGCCTCTAGGGCATATTTCCTTCAATGGACATTGCAGGGGGAAAAGCAAATAATCTAGGTGAGGTAATTACCAGTGTATCACATGTGCTTCTACTGGTTCACTTGTCAAAACTTCAGATTATTACTAACACACACACAGAGACATATGCTTGTCATTGACAAGTACTAACAAATTAAGCAAGTTGACGCTTTCTTTGTTCCTTAGTAAAGTGGTCCTAAAAGTGTTGCACGAACATCACTAACATATGGAGACTATTATTAAAGTATCTACTAATCTGGTACAAGGACATCATGTAAGTATCACATATAGTTGCCTCTAGTGGTCAGAAAATATCTAATGCACCAGATTTGCGAATTGCACAAACAACACTAGCAAATGGAGACTATCTAGTATACCGGTAAACAAACACATAACGACTTCACACTTCCAAATCAGATCAATACACTGACACCAATGGTTAGCAACATATCATAATTCTGCCTCTTATATGTTATATAAGGATCTCTTTCCCTTAAAAAAGATATCCCTACCAGCACTTAGGGGTAGTTTGGATCACACCCCAACCAGCCACCAAAAGATTTGGCGAAGGATTTTGCCGCCAGGATCTCACCAACGCACGGCGTAGAAATTGAACAGGGCGACCAAAAAATTGGCGTGGTTCTGATTCTTGGGTACTAGTTGAATCCCTATTTCAACACTTGAATTTAGTATAGAGTATAGCTAGTATGAAAGAAAAAAACAGAGCTTTGAATGTCTGTTGCATACCCAGAGTATAGCTAGTATAGAGTATAAGCCTCTGAATGTCTGTTGCATACTCAAAATTTGTTTCTAGTCTGACTGAGAGTATAGCTAGTATGAAAGAGAAAAACAGAGCTTTCTATTTCTACTTTCTAATGCATGCATTTGGCGAGGGGCGCAAAGAGAAGCTGAGCTGATTATCGAAGTTACTGAATCCTGCTTCAACACTCAGCCCTAGTAGACTCCTAGCTTCAACACTCGGACTCAACACTTGGATTCAACATAGATTAACAGCGGTTTCAACTAATATAGCATGGTGAGCAACATAGATCAACAACGGTTTCAACTAATATAGCATGGTGACAGTGACCATAACCAGAATTTTAATAGGTAGTACTTTTTTTTACTTTTCTGGGCAGCCTCTCTGCTTTGTGAGATTCTTCTCAAGATCTGAATAAAAAAAGGGAATTTATTTATTTACAGGTGGAAAGATATTCGGTTTCCCATGCAAGAATAATTCAAGTTAACCTATAAAATGGACATTTGGCTACAAAGAAGGAGATGGGCACTTGGACCATTGCCCACCTCATTCAAGAAAGGAGACTAAACAAACAGTAGGATGCAGCTAAATAGTACACCCTGTGTATCAAAATATAAGACTTTTTTTTGTTTCTTATATTTTGATAGGGAGTACTTGACGGTCAGACCTGAATCTGAATGGTCAATGACTATGCCAGTAAAGTAGATAGTACTAGTATTTACACTAAAAGAACCAGGTTGTTTCTTGCCACCAAACGCGATGAGTACATACAGAGGTGGCGAGGGAGGGAGAGGATGATGGGCATTTTGATTTGGGGCTATATGAGAACTATGAAGAAGAGTACCGCAGCCTGAATCTGAATGTTGGTATACTCAAAGTCTGCAAGACCAGCGTTTCTAATCTGAGTGAAATTATAGCTAGTCTGAAAAAAA
The DNA here is from genome assembly GCA_021605145.1 of Aegilops bicornis. NCBI lineage: Eukaryota > Viridiplantae > Streptophyta > Magnoliopsida > Poales > Poaceae > Aegilops > Aegilops bicornis. The sequence continues at coordinate 695,952,680 of CM038672.1, read as the reverse complement.
CAGAGGAGGGCTATTAACTTCATGTTCCTGATGCATGCATATGGCGATGGGGCACAGAAAAGCTAAGCTCATTATTTAAGTGGTACTCCCTCCATCCGAAAATGCTTGTCCCTCAAATAGATGTATATAGCACCAAGTTAGTGCTAGATACATCCATTTGATAGACAAGTTTGGGACAAGCTTTTTCGGATGGAGGGTAATAGATTCGAGTCAGAGCAATAAACGCATCCCTGATTCAGCAGAGAAGATTGCGGGTTCCCAAAGTCACATCTAAAAAGCATGTATGTTGCTAATTCAAATGCCACAAATTTCCCCAGCAGCACGAAATGAATGCATTTTGAAGAAAACCTGAGCGCTATGTGAATCCCTGCTTCAACACTCAGCCCTAATCGACTCCCAGCTTCAACACTCGAATTCGGCATAGATGAATAGCGAGTTCAACTAATCTAGCATGTTGACAGTGACGATACCAGAATTTTTTACTGGTACCTTTTTTTTCTTAGACGAATTTTCTGGGCAGCCTCACTGTTTTGTGAGGTTCTTCTCAAAACCTGAATAAAACAAAGCGGAATTTATTTATTTTGCAGGTGGAAAGATATTATTTTTCCCATGCAAGAATAAATCAATCAAGTTAACTTAGGAAATCAACACATGGAGCTAACTAAACTTTGTAATGCATGCATTTGGGAAAAGAAAAGCTAAGCTGATTGTTGAAATACTAATAGAATATTACTTCAACACTCACAAACCTAATCAACTCCCAACTTCAACACTCGAATTCAGCATAGATGAACAACAGGTTCACAATGTCCATCTAACAAGCATGATATCTAACGCACACTAGCATGGTTATATGTTCTGGACATTCAACAAAACTATACTACAACTTGCATAACTCACCTCTTACGACCACACTACTCTTTTTATTTTTCATACTATCCTAAATCCTAAATTAGCGGGCTCCACTGTCAAGCATCATAATAGGACATCAGTACCAGCATCCAATTGGACAAAAATGCACACACACATATAAATAGGTTGCACACGCAGAACAATAGAGTTGATCACAAATCCTAACAAGACGATCACAACTCCTAACAAGACCATCACAAAGATGGTTTCTTGCAACCTCAACCACAAAGATCGATTTGAAGCATCTCCAGATCCCACATAATCAACCGGTAAGCTCAAATCATTAGCAGACAAATCACCTTCCACTACTAAGCCACCTAATCTGGCCGGATGGCAAAAATCAATTACAAAATGGATATTGGCGGAGAAGGAAAAAAGCATAGAGGAGAGGAGCACCCACCGGAAGGCAAAGTGATGGGAGCTGCTTCCTGGGACGCTGGTGCTGTTGTTGGAGCCCCACGAGCACGGGGATGCTGATGGCGACAACAGGGTGGCGGACGTTGGTGTCGGGGTGGAGGGCAGCAGCAGCTAGTTGAGGACAAGGACGGCAAGTTGCTGCAGTGTTGGATGTAAGCTTGTGGTGAAGGGACACTGCAATTGGGTCAGTCGTCGGTGATGTGAAACATGCCGTGGTCATGTTCAACTAATCTAGCATGGTGACGACAACCAAAAAATTTATAGGTACCTTTTTTCTTAGGAGACTTTTCCGGACAGCCCCTCTGCTTTGTGAGATTCTTCTCAAGACCTGAATAAAACAAACCGGAATTTATTAATTTACAGGTGGAAAGGTATTCTTTTTTCCACGCAAGAATAAATCAAGTTAACCTAGGGAATGGACATTTGAAGCTAACTGAACTTTGGAGAATGATAATTTCAATTGCCCAGCATATTTAAAAAAGAAGAGTAAATAAAATCAGTAGCCTTTAGTTAAATACTAATAGTTGATGGTCAGACCTGAACATGAATGGTCAATCACTATGCGAGTAAAGTAGATAGCCCTAGTATTTACACTAAGAACCAAGTTGCTGCTAGAAGCCGTAAAGAGGCGGCGAGTGAGCGAGAAGACGATGGATTGGCTTTTGGTTAGGGACCTATGAAGTATGAAGAAGTGCAACCAAGCCTAAATCTGAATGTAAGCATACTCAAAGTCACGTTTCTAATCTGACTGAAAGTATAGCTAGTCTTATAAAAAAACAGAGGGCTATTAAGTTCCTGTTCCTGATACATGCATGCATACCGCGATGAGGCGTAGAAAGGATGAGCTAATTATTTAAGTAGTAATGGTTTCCAGTCAGAGCAACACTGGAATTCGGCAGAGAAGAATTGCAAGTTGCCATGGTCACATATAAAAAGCATGTGTTGAAGAAGAGCTGAGCGAATCCCTGTTTCAACACTCGAATTTAGCATGGATGAACATCGGCTTCCCAATTCACATCTACAAAGCACGCGTGCTGCGGATTCCCCCACACCAATCGACTGGAAAGAACAGATATGGTTTGGTTTAGAAACGCATGAACCATGAAGAGTAACCAAGCCTTCCTTTGAATGTCTGATGCATACTCAAAAAAAAATTCTAATCTGGCTGAGTATAGCTAGTCTGAAAGGAAAAAAAACAGAGCTTTCTATTTCTACTTCCTAATGCATGCATTTGGTGAGGGGGAAAAGAGAAGCTGAGCTGATTATTGTAGTAATTAAATCCTGCTTCAACACTCAGCCCTAATCGACTCCCAGCTTCAACACTCGAGTTCAACATAGATGAATAGCGGGTTCAACTAATTTAGCATGGTGACGGTGACGACAACCAGAATTTTATAGGTAGTACCTTTTTTTTCTTAGACGACTTCTCTGGGCAGCCCCTCTGATTTGTGCGATTCTTCTCAAGACATGAATAAAAAACCAGAATTTATTTATTTACATGTGGAAGATATTCTTTTTACCATGCAAGAAAATCAAGTTAACCTATGGACACTTGGACCATCGCCCAACATATTTAAGAAAGAAGTCTAAACAAGCAGTAGGATGCAGTTAAACACTCCCTCTGTAACAATAATATAAGGCGTTTTTTGACATTGTTATAGTGTAAAAAATCATCACATATTCAGTTACAGAGGTAGTAGTATTTAATGGTCAGACTTGAAACTGAATGGTTAATCACTATGCCAGTATAAGTAGCTAGTACTAGTAGTTACACTAAAAGAACGAGGTTGATGCTTGCTGCCATAGGTGAGGATTGCGTACAGAGGTGGCGAGTGAGGGAGAAGACCATGGGCTTTTTGTTTAGGACATATGAACTATATAAAGAATAGTAATGATGCCTTAATCTGAATGTCAGCACACTCAAAGTCTGCAAGACCAACATTTCCAATCTGACATAACGTATAGCTAGTCTGAAAGGATATAAAACAGAGGAGGGCTATTAACTTTCAGTTCCTGATGCATGCATGCACACGGCGATGAGGCATAGAAAATAGCTGAGATAATAATTTAAGTAGTAAATGGTTTTCGGTCAGAGCAATAATCACATCCCTCCCCGGATCAACACCGGAATTCAGCAGAGAAGAATTAAAAGGTTCCCAAGGTCACATGTAAACAGCATGCGGGCTGCTGATTCAAATGCCACAAATTTCCCTAGCAGCAGGAAAAGAATACAATACATTTTGAAGAAAACCGGGCTGCTTCAACACTGGAATTCGGCATAGATGAATAAGCGGGTTCAACTAATCTAGCATGTTAACGGTGGCGATAACCAGAATTTTTATAGGTACCTTTTTTTTCTTAGACGAATTTTCTAGGCAGCTTCTCTGTTTTGTGAGATTCTTCTCATGACCTGAATACAACAAAACCGAATTTATTAATTTACAGGTGGAAAGGTATTCGTTTTCCCATGCAAGAATAAATTAAGTTAACATAGGAAATGGACTCTCGGAACTGAAATTTGGAGAATGAAAATTTACATTGCCTAGCATATTTAAGAAGAAGACTAAATAAAATCAGTAGCATGCAGTTAAATAGTAGTACTACTTGATGGTCCGACCTGAATCTGAGTGGCCAATCACTATGCGAGTAAAGTAGATACTTCCTGTTGTTCCTCATGCATGCATATGGCGATGGCCCATGGGGCATAGAAAGGCTGAGCTTATTATTTAAGCAGTAATTGTCGGCAGTCGGAGCAATAATCGCATCCCTGATTTGACACTGGAAAATTCAGCACAGAAAATTGTAGGTTCCCAAGTCACATCTACAAAGCATGTGTATTGCTGATTCAAATGCCACGAATTTCCCAGCAGCAGCAGGGGGAAAATGCATTTGAACAAAAGCTGAGCACTAATCGAATTCAATCCCTGTTTGAATCAACACTTGAATTCTGCATATAGATAGATGAAGAGCAGGTTCCTCCCAAAGCCACATCGATCTACGGTCTACAGAGCATATGCGTGATGCGGAATCCCCACACCAACAGTAGTAGACTGTAAACAAGAGTTTGCTAGTACAGAGTAGATGGCACAAGATTCACCTACACATAGCAAGAGAGAGAGAGAGAGAGGGAGGGGCTTACCTCCCTACCTAGGTCGGGGTGGAAGAAGAAGCGCACGCAGGGGATGCAGAGCCGCGTGAGGAGGGAACTGGGTCGGGGAGAGCAGCGCCCGGCGACTAGGGTTCGCCGCCTCCCTTCCCTCCATCGGGTCGTTGGCGCCACCGTGGCTGCAGATCGTGGCGGGAGGCTTGCGGATCCGTGGGCTGGCGCCCAAGATGGAAGGCTGGTCTTGGTGTTGGCCGATGAAGACGCCTGCTCGGGTCCTTCTTCTTCTCCTCCAACCCCGTCCGTCAGGTCGCCCACATCAGCGCCGCTCCGCTCCGACCATGAAACCTAACCCTAACCCTAACCTTAACAGAGAGAGATGGAGGAGGGAGCCTGTCTGTGTGCCTGCACGTGGAGATGGCGAGGGAAGGAAGGAAGGAAGGTGAGGGGAGGGTGGCGCACGGCGGCGATGGGCGAGGTCGGCGCCGGCGGTGGGTAGATGGGGGCAGCGGCGTGAATCGCCAAAGGAAGGAAGGTGAGGGGAGGGTGGCACACTTCTTTGTCATGGACGGACGGGAGCAAGCTCGATATCCTAATGTCACCCCGTTTCCCTTCGCCCTCCCACTAAACCCAAATCACCGTGATTTAAAATCAATCCAGATTATGACAGGTCGGACCCGCACCTAAACATGACGTTTTTTTACTGTTAGCTTACACATGTGGTCCACATGTCAGCCTCAACCTCCTCTTTTGAATCATTTCCTCTCTGCCTCATTTTGTCTAGCATCTTGTGCGCATGCAGCTCGATGGGGAGGAGAGCTTGCTAGATCCGGCGCGCAGCCTCAGATGTGACCATGGCGGGTCAGGCGGCGGAGGTCGAGGTCCAAGGCAGGCTAGCGCCATTCATGGCCGTACGCGGGCGGCTCGATTCCGGTGGCTGTCGTAGCTCTCCCCGACCCGGCCACCCTCACGCGAGTCGGCCCTGTGCTCGGCGGCGGGAGCGGTCCCCGCTCGGAATCCGGGAGAGCACGAGGGGGCACGCGTGTGTTCGCTCCTGCGGGAGGGGGAGCCAGATACGCAACATGGCTGCCAGCGTGGGGACTGGTAGGCGGAGGTGGTGCGGTCCCACCGGCGCGGTGTCGGCCCGAGCTCGGAGGGCGCATCAATGGCTGCAGCCCGCGAGTTTGAGTTCGAGGCAGGAGAAGGAAGGAAACATCCGCGGGGGGGAGGGGGGGGGGGTTGTGGCGGCGGCGGTCATGACGTGAACCCCAAGGAACGTGACGTCATGCATCCATGCAATGCATGTATCCGTCGTTGGTTAATAATACTACGTACGGAGTAAACGGCAACGCGCGTGCATGCACCCAGCGGCGTTGACTTTGTATACGGCGGCTGCCACGATCAACGCCCACACAATCTCCTCGCCGGTCGCCTTGGAGCCGGCCGGACGTCCAGGTATCTCCTCCCAGTCCCAGCTGGTCTGGACGTGAACCTGATTGATTCCCATGCATGCATGGCGCTGATCTACGTAGCTACCATCTCGTGCACGTGCAGGGTATGTTATGATTTTATTTTCCCATCGACAGCATTCTCTCTGCATACAACGGCATTACAATTCCTTACCGAGTTGCTGACCGAAACTGGTGCCGATTAACCTCCTTTTCTCAGGGAGATGGTTAAGGACCTCAGAAGATAGAGGAGAGCGCCAGGCCCAGATTTCCGGAATACTGGCCTTGAAGAGGACTCGAACCTCCACGCTCTTCAGCACGAGATTTTGAGTCTCACGTGTCTACCATTTCACCATCAAGACATCTTGAAAGTGAATCGTATTCCATGAATATGATATCTCTTTGTATGCAGTCTCATCAGACATCAGCGATAGTGGTGAGCTGACATGATGATCCTCACTGTCACATTTGCCGATCCATCAAAGTGACTGCCCTCTTCGGTGCCGACCAACTCCACCAGCTATCTGGTTTCAGGATTTTGCTTGGTGGCTTTGATATGTCGCTACAGGCAGGAAATGGTGCACCCTATGTGCAGCAGAGAAGAACGTTTGCTTACATGGACTGAATTAGCTCCCTGGTTATCTCATTTCCACCATACCGTGCAAGAATGTCGATTGTTACCATACTGGAAAGTGCACTGCTGCTTTAAAATGTGGGAATGAAAAAAAAAATGAAGTTGTACCTCCTCGGCAGGTCACCGTTCCATGGCCGGGGCATTACACAACGCCGTCGCCCCCTGAGCTACAAAAAGCTCATCGTTGCGTCCATTTCGTCGATTGTCTTTTTTTCCCTTTTATTTGTTGCAATGGTTCACTTAAAGATCTGGGATAGTTTGTGTATGTACATTCTGGATAAGTTGATCCCATGCTTGTCTGAGTACGTAAGCTGACAGACCAGCATAGGTTGTCAGTTTTGTGAGATACTACAATGCACGGTTCACAACACGATCCAAGTCGGACAAAAGTAAAGAATATTGCCAATAACTTGTATGTAGTCACTTGTTGAATCTCTAGATGAATGTCTTGTACCAACAAAATACTGTAGACACGGTGTTTTTTAGCAACAAAATGTTGAACCGCTTTTTCTGCAAAGCTTTCCCTCAATATGGTGGGTTCTTGCAACTAAATCCCGCTTGCACACGCAAACTTGGTACCAGCAACAACGTTAGCAACAACACATACCATGTTCTTAAAAGCTCAAGACATCTACTATCACTTCAGAACACAAATGGTGCTACAGAACAGAGCCTTGAACATTACGAGAGTCCAAGCAGAGCATCTAATACTCCAGATTGCCCGTCAAGAAATGGCCATACCTAACCGTGTGCTTTCAGAAGCCACCATAGATTTGGCATTTGGGCATCTAATCTACTAAAGCCATTGCCCATTGGTAGACATCCAGCGGGTCTTCCCCATGGGAGTGAATTGCAAAAACCACCACAGTTGAAGTTGAAGCACCGATTTGCCACCACGTTCCTAGCGCGTCCCAAAATCCACCACCTTTCTTGTTAATTTTGTCAATAAAATCAAATGACCGTTTTGAGGCAGCTAACCCGATTTCTGGCATGGCTGGCCCACCGGTCAGTTGCCACGTCGAACGAACCGAACGATGAGTGGGTTGACGGCCGTTAGGGGTCGCGCGTACAAAACAGAGCCCACCACTCGCCGCCACACTGCACTCCACTCTTCTCTGTCACCTGTTGTCACCACCAGAGCTCTTCACCGCCGCCAGAGGCACGGTTCCCTCGCCACCATAGAAGATGTCGTCGTGGAAGGATGGAGAGGAGAGCAGCAAGGAGGAGGAGCTGGTCGGCATGGCATGGGCGGCGCTAGGGGTATTCTTGGGTCTTCATGTGAATACCCATAATTTTTACAAAACAGTGTTGATTTTGGCAAAAGAGTGATAATTTTCGAAAAACAACAATGATTTTGGCAAAATGAATACACATGAATACCCGGTTGCAAATTGTTGGAGCCGCCACTGCGGCATGGAGCTGGAGCAGCACTGGGTAAGAGTTCTTCTTTTCACCTAGGGTTATGGTTAGGGTTAGGGTTCAAGTGTTCTTTGATTTGAGACCATCTTTGAAGCAGTTGCTCTTTGTTCTGCAGTTCATTAGTGTGCTACAATGCAAGCGAACTCTGGCACCACTATAGATGCATCCTTCGTGGTAGAGATGCATCCTTCGATTTATAGTTTCTTTTTACGCTGGTAACTACATTATATTTATGGTGGGTATCCTTAAAGTCCGTCACTGCAAACATCGGATAAAAATAAAAAATTGAGAGGATCACCTCACTATATCCGGGCGGCCCTGAAATAAAAAATTAAGGGCCCGCCACAGTAACCGCTTATAGTAGTGGCGGGTACACAAATTCGAATAGCTATTTTAATTTAATTTTGTACAAATGAGGTATATGTGGCCACGGAAGTGCAATGCAGTAAGGTACACATGCTACTCCAGGAATATCAATGGTTGCTGTATATACGTGCTGACTGGAACATTATTGAGTGCTGATGCCCCCTACCCCACAAAAATGCAGTAAGTATTAACTTTCTGAAAAACAATGGAGCAAGAAACGCACCGCACGAAATGTAGTAGCTAGATACTCTATATACCAACATGTGGAGAATAGAAAATATTTCTGTCTGCTTTTTTTGTAGTTCAATATTTATGTCTGTCACATTTGCTTATCATCGACTGGATGAGGTACCACCGCAGCAAATTGTCTATTGGGCTTGGACCATTTCGACAAGGACCACTTGCTAGCTAGCACGTCAATTCCAATATATTTGGAAGTATTAGAAACGTCAACGAAACTTATTATCTAGGCTTGTGAAGATCCACCATATATAAGGATTTGATTTCCCTTATTGTTTTTCTCGCGGTGAAGCTACCTCGTGGACAGAGTATGGGCTTGATGCATAGCCTCCTTCTGATAGCGCCAGCCCAGAGCAGCATATGCGTAGAGTTGGTGACGCGAGCAAGAGTGATGCATGCACCAAGTGTAGGAGTCACAACTCTATTTACCTACTTCTGGGCTATATCTACACCAATTTGGGCTTGGTCTGCTTGGGACAAATTCGTCTCCTGTCTTTTGCAGCCAGCCGCAGGAGTAGTATGTATAGTACTCTCTTTCTCCCATAATGTAAGATCTTTTTTGACATTAAAAAAATGTCTTACATTATGGGACATAGGGAGTATGAAATTACTCTTTCTATATATCTTCTTTCTTTAATAAAATATAAGGCGCATAATTGGTTTTACAAGGTAAACTTTTCTATGTCTGACTTAAGTTTATAAAAATAATGTGAATATCTACTATACCAAATCAGTATTATTATTATTATTTGCCATCACCAAATCAGTATTATTAGATCGTCAGAAGATATACTTTCGTAACTTTTATATTAAGTACTGTAGATATGGATATTTGTTTTTATATTTTAGTCAGGTTTTACAAAGTTTGACTTTTATTACAGTTCACATTCTTTATATATGGAACAGAGAGAGGGAGCACCTGGCATCCTTATAACTATTTTGCAAACTACTTTATGTCACATATCTTCTACTGAATTGTATGTCACTAATTGCATTTTTTTTGTTGGTAGCTTACCAAGCTGGCCGCTTGGTTACTAAACTTTATGTCACATGTATGCACCATGCATCATGATGCATGCGTCTTGTATCCACACGAGGTAAGATCATCAGAACTCTATGATCATGGCCGAGGTAGATTGGGCCATGACGCGGGCCTGCTCCACTATAAGGTGGCGGCTATAGGATGCTAGGAAGTGCTACCGAAAGCTTAAGAGTGGTCGTGTAACCCACCCGGGCCATGGGCGGGCGTGCCCGGTGGCTGTTTCAGGCTTGTGCCGGCATGGATTCTCTCTAGAGGTTGATGCTAGCTCTTTTGTGCACCCTTCATGGCACAGAAGCGGAACAAGAGATGGATATATGGTGCCCAAGGATTAAGTAACACGTCATACATACTTGCTTTTTGAATTCGTACAAGTATCTAAATAGTTTTGGCATCTATAGAATCATTACTCATACTCATGTACTACCTTCGTCCTGGTTTATTGGCCCCTTTCGTGTTTTGCATGAAATATTGTCCATAGATTGAACTAATAAAATGTTAATGCATGTCACCAAATATTATATCATTAGATTCGTATTTGAACATAGTTTCCGATGATATAATTTTTTATGACATGCATTGACATTTTGTTACTTAAATATATGGTCAAAATCTCCTATATCACTAAGCTCCATGAGGTAACCCAGGATTGATCGAGGCGATCGATTTCGCTCAGTGGCCTCGATTTTGACTGGGTCAGCCACGCTCGGTGAACCCCTTTGGTCGGCCTGCTGGGGGTGTGGGCCTGGGTTATTTCTGATCAAGCCAGGCGTCGTGGCGACTCGGAAGCGCTCGTGGGATACGTGTTGCGCGGCTGCCTCCCCTTGGTTGTTTACAGTGGAGAGAGCGCAATCTAGAGAGAGGGTATTTGGACACCATAGTTGGACCTAGTTATAAACCATATCCTCATGAATAAAATAACCGCATAGAGCACAGGTCGAACTGATGGTCTTAGCTCCATGATTAAGTTGTAACTGAGACTCGATAAAACGGCTAACGGGGTCGTAAAGCAGTTTCAGAATGAATAGGGCGCACTTACATGAGAATTAGCAGATGGGGCAAGAAGATGAGACGTGCAAGCCTCCCGGGAGGCGGATGGGGCAAAGAGACGAGAGGTGTATGAAAGAAGGAAACTGTAAAACACTGCTAGAAAAGAAGTGCCTACATGTATTAGAGGGCACTTTAATCTCCTCTTCCGGAGAAGCAGTGGCGGAGCTTGATAAAGTTTGTTGAGGGGGATAATAAGAGTTCAAGGGGCCAAGAAGACAAGTTGTGGTACACACTTAAGAGTTTTCATAGAGTGGGGGGGGGGGGGCATGGCCCCGTTTGGCCCCATGAAGCTCCACTCCCTCCGTAAAGTAGTGATCTAAGCACTCTTATATTTTTTTACGGAGTACGTGATTAACTTCAAACTGATACTCAATAAAATGGCTAACGTGGTTGTAGCACGTAACTGAAAGCTTGGGAACAGTTTTTGAAGGTAAATACTAGTTTGACACTATATTCAAAGGGGGCTGATAAACAAGGACGGAGGTAGTATGCCGTGAATTTTTTGGCTAATACAAAACAAAGAGGAGAGAAAGACAGATAAGAGAAAGGACAGATAAGAGAAAGGACTTCTGAGAGTCGGATTAAGAAACAAGCTCGTTGCATTTTACACCATCAAATTTAATACAGCTCTTCATGCTCACAGTTGGTTTTAAACACATTTTTAGTAATAGGTATCATCCATGTGACAGGTAATCACTTGACTATGTCACTTTCTAGTAGGTTAACTAGCTAATTTATTACCTTTGGAAAATATGAAAACTAGCAGCAAGAGAAAGGACTAACGTGAACAGCTGTGTGGACTCACGTGTGTGTGAACAGCTGTGTGATAATATTAAGGTTTTTCACCGTCAAAGCTATGTGGCACTGACATAGCTAAATTCAGTATCGAAGAAGCTGGCATTGAGCAATGGTTTATATACGGTTTCAGTTTAGAAAAAGCAACTTGCCTGTTTTCAAAAAAAGAAAAAATGGTTCGAAACTTAAACGTACTATAGCATTTTCAGTTTCTTTATTCTTGCACAGCTCACAAATGATCATGTTATTTTATGAAAATTTACATGCGCACGCTTCTAACCAATACCGATATCCATGGTATGTTTCAGATTTCTTTTTCAAAACATACAGCTGCATTTTGTTATATGTTTTAGAAAGTGAGTACCGATGTACCTAAATTCCGAATATTTGATCTAACATAATTATCGGTCATCAGAAATTACAAGGGGCAAGACAGGATCAAGATTCAGTGCAAGTTGGGAGTGTGACCTCAGCAATTTCATGAAGCCCATCCAAAACATCGATGTAGTAATTAAGTGGCTTCGAAAATCACCCCACAAAATGAAGTAATTGGGCAACCACAGGAAGAAGATATGTCTTCCAATCACAGCTTGTTCACTCAAAATATTCCAGGGGGAGACAACCATAAAGTGAAATAATAGTTCGTGGTACCATGTGGAGGCTATTGTTCCTCAATGTATCTCTGACTACCACATAAACTCTAAGGCGCCACTTTGATCAGTCACAAGGAAATAATGCATGATACATTTTGTTTGAAGGACAACAGAGATTTGTAACAAGGAAAACAATGTAGTTACATATTTATTTCGTGCAAGTTTTTTTATGCCAGATGGAATCATGATATAGGTAATTAGGCACAAAATAGTACTTCCTCTAATCCAGAATATATGTCATATTTTCTTCATTAGGAAATATTTTGACCAACCATAGCTAGCTAAGCATTTTTTCAGTCAAGCTAGCTAAGTACTCCTCCCTCCTGGTTTATTAGGCTCCATAGTATTTAGTGTCAAATTTTTACTATAAAGTTAACTAATAAAATTTAAACTATATGTCATGAAAATTATATGGCGGGAATCCTCTTTCAAATACAAATCCAGTGATATACTTTTTGTGGCTTATAATTAACATGTTAGTTATATAGATGGTCAAAGTTTGACCTCAAATACAAAGGAGGCCAATAAACCCGGACAGTGGAAGTTGTTACCTATTGCTGATTATATGTGGTTCCCCTTCCCCGTTCCCTTGCGTCACCCTCTCGAGGGCGACTCGGGGGCGACCAACCCCCCCGTCCGCCTCCTCCCCTTCTTGATTCCTGTCCTCACCGCCTTGGGAGGCAGGCGGCTGGGTCCCCAGCCGCAGATGAGGGTGGCGGCGAGGCCCTCGGCCGCAACGCCGCTCGGGCTCAGGCCTAGGGTTTGAGGCGGCGGCCTCTGCTGGTGAGGGCGGCGTCGTCCTGGCGGCGGGCGGCGAGTTGGCGGTGGACGCGGGCGCCGCGTGGAGGGATCCCCTGCTGCTCTCCTTCTCCAGAACTGAAGACGGCGCCCCCGTGCTGCTGCTTCCTCCTCGTCAGTCCAGCCGGATCCGGTGGCGGACTGCGCGTTAGTGGGGTTGGGATCTCTGGATCGGAGTAATTTCTTGGCCGGCTGCGGCGGCCACGACGCCCGCGGCGCTCCAGGCGTTGTTTCCTTCTTGAAGGCGGCTTCGAGATCCAGCTCTCTCCCCCTCGTCCTCCCCCTGCACCTGGGTGAAAACCCACAACTTTGGTTGGGCGGCGGCGGTGCCCGGCTCCGTCACCTTCTTGAAGGTCCCGCTTTGGGTCAGCGGGGAGGTGGGACAGCTGCAGCGCGTTCTTGGTGTTCCTGATGGCGGCGGTTCTCTCTTTAGTGCTGTCGCTTCGCCATGGCGGTCGGCTGGTCCGGCTCTCGTGGTGATTGTGGTCCTCAACTCTTTGCCGTGTCTTCCTGGGGTGCTCCCGTCCCGTTCAGAGAGGCTGGAGGTGGAGCGGCTTCATCTTGCACGGAGCTTCGAGGGAGATGTCAAGTCATGCCTGACCGACAGGTGCTACGCTTTGTCATGCCTGGTCGGCAGGTGCTACGCATGACAGATCTTCCAAAGACTTCAAGCTATGTCGGCTGGTGGTACTTGGCAGCATGGTGCTGAGGTGTATCAGTGGTATATTTGGCCATGGGCCGGGCCTGAAAAAGCATGACAGAAAACTAAGGTCCAGGCCCTCCCAGGCCCTATCATTGGGCCTACTTTTCAAGCCCAAGCCCAGCCCATCTGGTAAAAAGCCCTAAAAGCCCTTAGGGCCTAGGGCCGTGGGATGGGCCTCTTCCTTAAAATGCCAATATGCCAAGCCCAAGCCCGTCAAGGCCCTACCGGTGGGCTCAAAACTCAGGCCCAAGCCCGGCCCATGGGCAAGCCCATCGGGCCTAGGCCCTGGATTTTAGGGCCAGGCCTGGGTGGGCCGACAGGGCCGGGCCTGAGATGGCCAGGACTAATCATTGGCGACCGCAACGTGCTCAGCAGTTTGCGCACAGAAATGACAACTTAACTTTATTATTATTAGGCTTCTCAAGGTCTACCTAGCAAGCTTATAAAGGTTATTTTCCCTAAAAAAAAATTGCTGGATTGCTTCCGACAAGTCGAGTGGACTTCCTGTTGTAGGCTTGTAGCTAGTCGACCGTTCTTTCAGGTTATCTGTTTAATCCAGAATTACATATTTATTCTTACTTATAAGTTTGATTTATCTAAATATGCCCATTCTTATATTTTGCTTCTAGAAGAATGGCGCATGCAGTTGTACCCATTCAACTTTTAGTTGTGAAATTGGCTAAAATGTTTTGCAGAAAAATACCAGTGGATTGACTGCTATGTGGACCCATTTTCTAATGGTACGTGAAGCTTGTGGACAGAGTGATCGAGAGCATACATACACCCTCGAGGATGCATGCATGTTTTTGGTGACGGGAGCAGGGATGACGCATGCACCAAGTGTAGCCTTCCACTGCTATCGGGCTATGGTACTATTATGTTGGCCGCTCTCTCTCTCTCTCCGACTGAAGGCCTGTGACAGATATTCATATGAAGATCTTTTCATACAACAAAGTAAAAAAACAAAGGGTGTGTGCGTGTGACATACTTGAACATAACTGCGACCTTCACGGTTATGCTTCTTGGCTTCTTTTATGCAAATTATAGACTTAGGTGTGAATATTAAGTGCTCCGATCTGTGATTTTGATAAATTCATGACTAGTATGTTGACATGTTGTATTTGTGAAAGAAAAAAAATAAATGATACGTGTCACACGTGTGGCACAAAGCACTCCGGCCCTGACATTTTTTGCAACTAAAGTTGCCATCCGAAAAGAAAAAATAAACCCGAAATATAAACTGAAACTTGTCATCCAAAAAGAAAGTTGCGTCATGCTTAACAACTAAAGTTTCCATGGATGGTTAGGTGGATAGTGTTATCTCCAGCCCACCAAGGTTCAAATCCTAGTGCTCGCATTTATTCTGGATTTAATCCAGGATTTCCAGCGATGCGCGTTCAGTGGGAGGGGACGTTCCCGTCGACTGCGAGGCGCCTACGGTGACTTCGTAAAATCTCAAGATGACATGCCGGCTCGGTCTCTCGAGGTGCTCATAGGGATATGATGTGTGTGTATGCTTTCATAGGGGTGAGTGTATGCGTGTATATATGAGCGCATGTGTCTGTTCCGATGTTAAAAAATACTAAAGTTGCCATCCTCCCGTCACTAACTTGAGATCAATTTTTTTTTGGAGTTGTCATATGTTCATGACACGTGTGTGGCACTTATCAGGGTCAAAAAACGCCAATTGGACCGCCTTTTAAAATTCTAGCTGCGGACTGGATGGACGCGCGCGCGCACACAGCCTATTGATAAAAAAGATGTCGACAGTTTTTTTTTTTTGAGGATCGCAAGATGTGGACTTGCCAGTTTGGCCACCAAGCCATTTTTGGAACGAGGACGTCATGGGTGAGATTTTATCCGTCATGACTTAATTACAAGTTCAACCACTACCTATTCATCCAAATAATGGGTAGTTCTCTTCAGTGTCCATTTTAGTATGTGTGGTAAAATAAATATTTGTACCAATATGAAAACTTGTTTTCTTTTCAGTTACATGCATGAATTTATATCTTATCGTTGCATGGCGTGGTAGGAAGAAGAGAAAATTCGATCAATTTCTTGTGGAAGCAGCTCTGGCACGTATGTCACGGATAGATAGATGAGTAGATAATATCAGACACAAACGTGATACTAATCTCAGGGACTTTCTCTCACGAATCTGACGCAGACATCCGACTGGCCGACAGATTTGCACATGCATGCACGCCATTCAGATCAATCGGTACGCAGACAGGCCACAACCAAACAGCGCTAGCTACCAACGTAACATCGATCTACAATTGCACCAAGGAAGGACCATTGCTCTATCCAATTAATTCAGTTTCTGAGCTAGCTTAGCTATCTTTAGTGTGGTCCGGGAGGCATTTGGATCCCTAGCTTTCCAGTTGTTGTTGGCTGCATATATTTGTGTGTCATCTATCGATCGATATAAACCGACCCGCAAAGAAAAAACCGATATAAACCAATCAACTGTATAACACAACCAGAAAAAAAACACAGCTCACAGAGCCTACAGACAGCTAGTAGTACAAAAAGCTACTCCCTCCGTTCCTAAATATAAGTCTTTTTAGAGATATCAATATGAACTACATACGGATATATATAGATGTAGTTTAGAGTGTAGATTCACTCATTTTGCTCTGTATGCTGTCCATATTGGAATCTCTAAAAAGACATATATTTAGGAACGGAGGGAGTACATGACTTCACCTGTTAAGGCATTGTTACTTTTTCCTTTTGGAAATTCGATTTGTGCCATTGCCTTTTTTCGAAAAGGGGTTTACCCAGCCTCTGCATCAGAAAGATGCATACGACTCATATTATTAAAAGGAAATCCAGCAACAAAGTCTCCAAGTATCGAGGTGCGAACAGAAACAAAAGCTCATAAGAGCTAAAACCCAAAGCCACAACCGGCTGGCAAATAAAATAGGAGCACTACATGCCTATCCTATTACATGACCGCCATCCAAACCGGTTGAAAATATCCCGAGCTACCATCTCCCATCGGGTAGACACAGTAACCAAACGCTCCTGGCCTCCGTCGGAGTGAGTAGAGACCACATACGGATGAACGCCGTGGCCCTGAAGGTAACCTGCAAAAAGTGAATGTTTGTTGATCTGTTAAAAACTAAATCATTTCTGCAGTTCCATACTGCCCAAAATAAAGCACAAACGCCAACACGAATGTGTCTCGCAGTATCGGAATTAATCTTATCAAGCCATGTTCCAAATAACATGTTGATAGAGGTGGGCTGATTAATATTAAACGCATAATATGAATCGACCGCCAAAGAATCTTAGCCAACGGACAATCAAGAAAGAGGTGTTTGATGTTTTTGTTATGATAGAGGTTGGTTTGCACGTATCAGATGCTATAATGTTTGTCTTGTTCACTGAAGTTTTGCTTTGACTGTAACCCAAGAAATGTCTAAATCTGCTAGGCTGGTGCTGTTTTTGTACTTACATTCGCAGAATGCGTGCACAAATATCTTCATTTATCTTCTTTTAAAAGTGACAGCAGAATGTCTGAATGTATTGAGACTTTTCTTGCTTGAAGGGAGCGGTGCTTGGTTGGCCACGCGAGGCGCCAAAGTGCATGGACCCAAGTTAAACGGTGATATATCAACGCACGGTTTCAGATTCGATCTGTAATTTATGGGGAAGCAATCCGAAAATAGAAAACCAGCCAATTGCTGGTCGGCAGGCCGCCAGGTGTCATCCGGATATGGTGGCCTCGCTCGCCACGTCAGCCAATGCATGCATGGCCCCGCCACCCAGCGACGTAGAGCAGACACAGGCACGAGAATAAATAGCAGAGAGAGAGGTATAGAGCAGAGCAGAGCAATGGAGTCCGACATGGAGTTGAGCTTGGATTTCTCTTGGGAGTCGCCTAGCTTCTTCGAGCTCTGCGACGCAGATTGGTGAGCCTGCATGCAGCCCACTCGATCTGTTTCTTGATCTTGCGGCCACGTTGCCGTGACTCTTCTAATCCATCTTTCGTGCAGCATGCACCTGCCGTCTGAGGACTCTCTGTCCTGTCTGTACGAGCACGGCGACTCAACTAGCTCGCCGGACGGCGCCAGCTCGGGGCTGACGAGGAGGTGGGCTGGCAGGAACATGCTCAACGAGAGGGACAGGCGCAGGAGGCTCAACGAGAAGCTCTACGCCATTCGCGGCGTCGTTCCAAACATCACCAAGGTTTCATTTACAGACCACTACGGGAAGATGAACACTTTTGTTTGCGTGTTTATGCTGCGGTCTAATTTGATCTTGTGCATGCGACGGATGATAGATGAACAAGGCCTCCATCATCCAGGACGCCATCGCCTACATCGAGGAGCTGCAGGAGCAGGAGCGCCAGATTCTCGCCGCCCCCGGAACCGACGGCTGCGCCGCCGTGCTCCAGGCGGACTCGACCGTGGACGACGGCGTCGGCTCCCCTCCACGGAAGATTAGGAGGACTACCTCCGCCTCCTCCATCTGTTCCCCTGCCACGCATGCCGTCCAAATCCTCGAGGTAATTATGCATTCATCTGTCGCTGAGGGCTGAAAGGGAGTTAGGAATAAGAATGAGGTGAGAGAGATATGTGATAGCAAAGCGAGACTGCGAGAGTGGATTTTTGCGCTTGGGCTCTATTTTCAAACATTCAAAAACAAGCTATTAAGTTTCAAAAATCTGAAAAGATACACAAGTACTTATAGATGTATACGAGATATGTGTTAAATTTCATCATGAAATACGTATTTATGTGGCTAGCTTGTACAAAAAAATCATGTACTTTTACACTCTATAGACATGGCGTGCGAGGACATGGCCGCCCAGCATGTGAAATTGATGGTTATTTCAAGACAAAATCATGTACTTATATAGATGGTTCTTTCAAAAATGTGAAATTGATTTTTTTTAATATATAGAGAGTTATCTCTCTCTTTTTAACTCAACTACAGACTAGGACATGCCTGTCTCTAAATTATCTCTCCTCTCTCCCTCTCATAATCCATCACTTCTATTTACTTTTGATCATTTAGGATATTCATAACCTTAAAACCAAAAAAAATCCATGATTTTTTATATGTTTGAACTCTAGATATAAGATCTTGAACATGACCAATTGCCAATATATTTCAAACAAGTTTAATTTAAGTTGTTTCAGTTCAATTTGTCAAATCGATTATTTAAAATATGTTTCCGTACATAAGATCCATATTTTAGTGTGTTTGTGAAGCTGCTTATTTCATTGTGTGGAACTGCTATTTGTGAAATATAACTGAAAGTGAAATATGAAATTAGTTTTTTAAACCAAGTTAAATCAATTTTTTGAAATGAGAATAATATGTTACTCTAATGAGTGAAACTAAATTTTAATTGAGAAAAATCAGATTTTTGAAATGCATTAAATATTTTTATCATAGAAATTAATTTTTTCAATGGACCAAATCAATATTTCAAAATGTCTAAGTCAGTTTTTGAAATGAGTGAACTATGTTTCTTGAAATAAGTGATATAAATTATCAAATGATTGAAACTAGTTTTTCAAATTCGGCAAAATTAGTTTTTTTAATGTGTGAAATTATTGTTTTGAAATAGGGTGAATCCGCTTTTTGAAAATGAATGAACTATCTAATTAAGTGAGATCAATATTTATACATGTGAAATATGGTTTTGACATAAGTGAAATTATTTTTTGAATTGGGTGAAATAAATTTTAAAAATGACTGAACTCAATCGAGCTTAACTTCTAGTTTTTAAGAGAATGAAATTGATTGTTTCAAGTTAGTTAAATAAGTTTTTGAATTGAGTTAAATTAGTTTTTGAAATGAATGGAATGGCATTTTGAATGATTTATATTATTTGGTTCAATTGAGTGAAATTAGTTTCTTTAAGTTAGTGAAATTGGTTTTTTGAAATTATTGAAATCTATCCTAAAAAAACTGAAAATGTTTTTTTTCATGTATGAATTTTTTTAGTGTTTGTAATATGCTTATTTTATTGTGTGAAACTAATATTTGCGTAAATTTAACTGAAATGGGAATATAATATTTGTCAATATGCTTATTTCCCCATGTGTATAACTCAAATAAGCAGGTTCGGAAGGTATCATAATTAAGTTTCAGTAATTTTGGAATAGTGAAACAATTTGAAATCACATTATGAAATAATGAAACAATTGAAATCATGTTTTAAGTAGTGAAATAACTGAAATCACTTTTTGGACATTTTCTTTTCACCATCTTAATAGTGCAACCTTTGATATCATTATTTGAAACAACAACCGTAAATATATTTTAAAACGGTCTCAGTTTTGCATTTTGAAATACCAAAACTATTGAAATCACCTTTTATGAATAGTGAAAAAATGAAATCACTTTTTGAAATAGTTAAACTATTGAAATGCCATTGGTCCTTTTACTAATATCTGACAAAAGTTAGGTTGTTGTGTGCATGTCGTTGTATTCATGTACTTGTTGGCAAGAATGTATTCGTCACATCAATCTTGGGTTCATCACCTGAGCTAGTGTCATTGCTAGATATAATAATTCTGCTTGAATCTACCATGTGAAATGAGAAGAAAATGATGAGAGGGAGAAGGCCTCATTTGTGGACCACACACATGAAACATGTATATTAGCAAGTTGGTACTCTAATTGACTTTGGTTGTTACGGTATTTACCTGAAATGTAGTACCAACATAGTATTAACATGCAATCATATTAAGAGAATTAATTGAATAGACACTCCTAATGCAGGGTTTGGAGGAGAAGTCTAGAATAATTAAATCAAGCACTAACCCACTCTGAATCTGGTGTTTCTATTGAAAATCTCAAGAGGCTTGTAAAGAAGTATGGTAATGCACAAAAAGATAGATATTATTTTGATTAATTATTTCTAGAGCATTTGTTTATGCATGCACCATGTCTTGGACAATGAGAAGTTTTGGACATAGGGCAAATGTGGGGCAACTTTATGTAACAACACTCTGAAAATCATATAACTGAATGACCATTAAATAAACATATAACTTTACAAGTTGTGCAGCTAGAGGTGACGCAGGTGGCGGAGGATCTGGCAGTGGTTAACGTGAGACATAGAAAAGCGCAGGAGGCCATGGCGAAGGTGTATGGGGTGCTCGAATCACTCTGTCTCAATGTCATCACAGCAAGTGTGACCGTTGTGGCCGACAACATTGTCCACAACATGTTCATCGAGGTAACCAACAAAATGATTGCTCCTATCTCGTTCATCGAGTTTTCTAGAAATATTTAGGGTGACATCACCACCTGATTGATGATGGCATATGGTAAGTCCACTATTTTTGTAAGACGTGCATTGGGATTCTTGATGTGCCTGGTGAAGGAAATGGGATAGACTACACTAGCCCAAATATCCTCATAAAACAGATTATGTTGTAGTTCTATATAATGCGGTTACTATGAAGCTATTGCAGAAGTAGAGTTAATGTAGAGCGTTGGTGAAACTGTAGTCGTACTACCGTCTCCTCCTCATGGTTCCCAAAAATGTTCTATCCAACCTTCACATCTGCAATTCCTCTAAGGTATCCACATCTTTGGGATGGAGCGTCAGTCGCCTAAATTGTTAGAACTGGACGTGACACTTTGAGCTTAGGAGAAGTGAAGGCCACTTTATGGGAATTCCAAATCTGCTAACCCTAAAACTTGCCTCCTTCTTATACTTATATGGATATTTCCCTAATGAAATTCTACATTGGAGATCCATCAAGACTCAATGCTCGGTCTAACTACGATCGTAACCCAAATTAGGCAATTATATAAATGATTATAGGAATATGTTATTTCTTTGGCTTTTTGGCGTTGGACGATTATGACATAGGCACATATAATAGGAATCTGTTATATGTGTTTTCTAGGCAATTAATCTTTTGCCTATAATCATTTACATAAACAAGATTCAATTTATTTTTGGCTTTTTGGCGTTGGACGATTATGACATAGGCACACATAATAGGAATCTGTTATATATGTTTTCTAGGCAATAGCCATGAGTTATTTAAAACCCATTGATAAATAACAGTAAACATGAATTTTAGGCATGAGTTCAAGGTTTGTGTAAAATCTTGTAGTCTAATATTATTAGGTTTTGGAAAATATTTTCAAATTTGATTTACCCTAAAAGACATGTTGATCTACTTTTTCATGCATCGCCTAATGAGACGCTGTAATCAACCCTAACCACCAACAAAGAATCGCTCAACCTTTAAATCTTCAAAAGTATGTCTTTGATACCTATTATAGAGACGAGAGGCAACACAACCACGAATAGTCTAATATTTAGTCTGGGGTACATTATTTGTTAGGTTTGTGTGCTTTGGTGGTGGAGACGGTGCCATGTTGAATAAATGTCTCCTCGTTCCACTTGATCTCCTAGAATGACTCCCGTGGTCTACTAATGGACCCAAATCTCATAACTTGCCACTTCGTGCTTTCATCTTGTTCCTCGTCAATTTACATGGGTTTGAGAACATGTCTTGTGAGGTGCGCATCCCCGAACAAGGCCATTCCAAAGATTATAGCTTCTCTCTTCATGAGGTGTGTGGCTATTGACGCTCTTCAAAACATATGGACTTAGTCTAGCTTGTGTGGGCTTGGCATTCTGCGCCTAGGTCATAGCAATACATAGAAAAACATCAAGTTGCGAAAGAGGGAACGAAGGATGTCGTCTAATTAAGACGAATTTTGGTAGAGATTTTTTCTATAAGTGATAATTATTATTGGTGTTTATTTCAATTTTTTGATCTACCATACTTTTTTATGAATCGCTATAGCTAGATTGTTATTCTAAAAATATTACGAAAAAACATTTTGTGTATCATATTTGACAATTATGCTTGATCATGTTGTGAGTTCATATTACTATGTATGTAGTTGCATGAGCTTGCGTTGCGGCATAGTGATTGTGAACACATGCATTGCACGTATGTGTTGCTAGTGTTTCCTAGGAATGAATTAACTCTTAAAGAAAAACTGGGAGGGCTATCTCATGTGTTAGGCCATGGTTAATTAGGGCCAATTTAAATGAGTTCTCGCTTAGGTATTTTTTCATGCTTCAATTTGGAAAGAGTCAGGATTGATCCTAAGGTTTGTGCCCATTAGAAAAAGTCATCTAGCTAGGCTACAACTTCCCAGAGAATACACCAACATCTTTCTTGTTATTTGTTTATATGAGGTAGCGGTATCCCGATATTTCGTTGTGACAAACTTCTTTTGAACCAAAAATCAACCTTGACGACCTGACCATGCTGGACACTAGTCGGTGTGTCTTGCAAACCACTAGACCAATCCCCTAGAGGTCACCGACGATGCCAAAGGCATGGCAAGCCTGAACGCAAACCTTTAATATCCGCGAGCGATCGGGAACAAACAAGAACAAATTGTAATCCAACATTTTGAGTACGGATTAATATGATTAAGTTGGGTTCCTGAAAATCGATTCACCGAAAGTTGTTGGACACATGCATTAATATTTGTGTGCACATATTTCACAATATTTTGTGTCAATATTAGCAGGCATTTATATTATTAAAATAAATCTAGTTGTATTTTTCAGACGGATGGAATGGATTGTGCTCAAACGATCAAGGAGATGGTAAAGTCTCACTCAATCATCTCAATGTGAGAAGAAGATCACCAAGTCCATGAATCCCTAATGAAGATTGATGTTGCAAAGAATGCACAAATTGGCAGCCCAATTACCAACACCTTGTTCAATTTCAATCTCATACTATAGTCATCTTGAAATAATGTGACAACAGTTGAAACTAACTATGTGGCCGAAGAAATAGTCATTTTCTATGGACTTAATGCCAGCATGCACTCCATATTAACTGGAAATAATGCAAAAAGATATGTTATATCGTCTCTGATTATGAGGAACACTCATGTGTGTGCATGTAATTTTTTTAATAGGAAATTTCACTTTTGGTCCCCTAAGATTGAGTTTGTGACACATTTTGTCCTAGTTAGCTCAGTGTCCTCTAAGATTGAGGCAACCCCTCGATGAGAGTGATGCTTAGTAAAAATGATTATTTAGAAGGGACCAAAAACATAATTGACCCAATTAAGAGTGAACTTATAACTTATTTCGTGAGGCATCGTACAAGAGTTAGAAGAATGATTCAAAGCGATAGGAAAGTACATTCATAATATATTTATATAGAACTTTGTCAAAAAGTTTCAGAGTGATATCTTTGGTCCCATGTGGCTAGCGACTAAGGCTTACAAGGACACTTATTTTTAGTACCACATGAATAAGGTCTTGGAAGGTGATCCAAGTGTTGGTGAGTATTTGAACACATATCTCTCATTGTTGTACATGAGGTGCAAATTTAATATTCACATCAAGTGTGATTACATTCATAAAATCCTCTTCAAGTCATTCAGTAACTAGGGTAAGGACGACGAAGCATGCCCCTTACCGAAGTTAGCTATCAAACCGAGAGACATAATCATGATACTTATGAACAAGAGGATAACAATTGGATACTTTCTTGAAGGTGAGATGCTACCTGTTGTCACTTGAAAAATAAACAATAGAAGTAGAGGACATGGTCACTTGAAGACATGTAAGTCCTCTAATACAATGGCTGTGGTGAGGATGCTAACAAAAAGAATCTTAGACTTGTTGTGGAACTTGTGGAAAATGGATGTGTTGGGGAACGTTGTAATTTCAAAAAAAATCCTACGCACACACAAGATCATGGTGATGCATAGCAACGAGAGGGGAGAGTGTTGTCCACGTACCCTCGTAGACCGAAAGCAGAAGCGTTAGCACAACGCGGTTGATGTAGTCGTACGTCTTCACGATCCGACCGATCAAGTACCGAACGCACGGCACCTCCGAGTTCAGCACACGCTCAGCCCGATGACGTCCCTTGAACTCCGATCTAGCTGAGTGTTGAGGGAGAGTTTCATCAGCATGACGGCGTGGTGACGATGATGTTGAGGGAGAGTTTCATCAGCCCGACTCTGCATACTACTGGAAAAAAAGATTCAAATCAAGACAATCAACTTTACCAATGAAAGGAAGCAGGTATATCTTTTTTCCAGTACCTTTGCTTGGATGAACTTTTGTGGAACTCATTCTGAATCAAACAACCGTCATGTCATGTACACGGCTGGCCCATCGCCCTTGTCAGGAGCATATCTCCATAGCTTGTGCTTGTGCTTGTGCGAAGGAGTACTTGTTGCCTGCAGCACTACCTCCTCGCGTCTAAGTAGGATCATATGCATCACAGGTTACACGGAAAATGAAACAATTGTCAGGTTGACCAAGATTTTCTTGAAGAAGATTAGATCAAGAAATGGAGATGGGGGGCAAAAGTAACAAACCTACGGTACAACCCAGCTTCATGACAAGGACACGGCACAACCTTGGGTACTCGCTCTGTGCGGTCTCAAGGGAAAAAGGGGATCAAGGCTCGAGAAAAATGTCTAGAGGGAAATATCAGTAGCAAAGGCCGTTCGTGGAGAAGATGCTGGCCACTTATAGAGAAGATGGCGTACGGCTTGGCCAGGTTTGAGCAAGCGGGGAGTGCCGAGGGACGTCAGATAGGAGCCGGATCCGCGTGAGGCGTGCGGGAGCCAATGGATCGTGAGGGAGGGGAGCCCGATCCGCGTGAGGCGTGCGGGAGCAAATGGATCACAAGGGAGGGGAGTAATGGAGGAGGAGGAGGAGGAGGCGGAGAGATAGCAGTAATTAAAGGGGGATGCGTCTCGTTGATTTTATAAGCGGCCTGGCTTCTAGGAGGGAGACAAGAGAATTACTGTACTACCAAGATTTGTTACGTCTCCTCCCTAAAATTTCTCGTCAGGCAGGTAGTTTCCATACGTGCGAGGAGCTCCTTCTTTTCTTATACGCTGATTATGATTTATTTCGTGTCTATCCAAACAAACTTGCATCTGCTTCCTTTCTGTTAGAGTTTGTTATTATTATTATTATTATTCAGCTACATGTCGCCTTGCATGGATTAGGATCTGTTAGGTGTTTGTTACGCACCACATGTATTCTGTAGCTACTAGCCTCCTAGAAACCAGGCACTATATAGGAGGGCTGATTTTGAGCCAATGTTAAACTCCCTTCCTGAAATAATGGCACGACAGGTTGTTTCGTTTCCAAACATGGGACCCTAATTAATTATGTTTCCTAATTACTCCCTAAAATAACGCCATGCTGGCCGGTAGCCCTCACCCTGGATACATATGCTACAAATTACAACTGGCCAGCCACTATCTATCTACATAGGCAAAAACACAGACTATTGCTTATGCGTGCATGCGTGCTCCAGTTTTTACCAGATCCCATCTATCTTCATAAGCAACAGTCTGTCTACCCACCTAACAAAGTGCAAAAGTGTACCTGGTAGCTTGCTGAACCCAACTCCGACACCAAGCATGGCAATGTTCATGTGTAGAATGCATACAATTGATCCATGCAAAACTGTCATGTTAATTCTAAAATTCATGTTTGAAAATGAATCTTCAACCTGTAAATACAACCAGAAGTACCATAGAAAACGTCACGGTCTGTGAGCTATATCAATTGAAAATCAGTCAACCCCAGTATGTTGCCAGACATAGGAATGGGATTGTAGATACAATCGCAAAACACAGCCAACAATCAAACCGGCCTCAATCAGGCAAACAATCAAACCGGCCACAATCATAAATGGATGCAAGGAAAGAAACCTTGAATTGTCTGGAATGCATGCAACAATTTACAAATGAATGTAATGGCCACGTGAGCTGAATTCTATTGCTTCACTCAGAAAAAAAATTAAAAAAGAAGAAATGGTTCCAGATAAGTTGAGATAACCCCAAAAAAATTTGGTTCCTGCAAATATGATCCAAGCATTCCATAAAACTGGTTGCCCAAAATTTACACATCGGCAAGATTTATCCACACAAGATATAAATGAAAAATAGTGACATAGGGGGGACATTACATACACCGACTACTTCTGTTTCAAGCAAGTACTACACATGGAATAGATTGCGGCAAACAAGAGACGTCGAGTGACTTCCCCTTGCCCTCAACCACACAGAGGATATATGCTTCTCCACTGTCTGCTTCCAAGGCCACCGTCCCCACCAACCAGGCAACGGGCGTATTCGCCAGATCCGCTGGTCGCTCACCATCATCTATCCATTCCACGGCACGCATCCTGATGACCATAGGAACAAAACTTCCAAGGCCACCGTCCTCGCCAACCAGGCTACCAGCGTATTCGGCCAGATCCGCTGGTTCCTCACCGTCATCTATCCATTCTACGGCATGCATCCTGACGACCATAGGAATAAAACTTCCAACTCAGGGCTTCAAATCTACATGCAACAAGTTAAATAATCAGTCACCAGAGGAACTTCACAAACTAAATCGTCTATAACGACTGATCAAAAAAGAAGATGGTCATTTTAGGAGGATGTTGTATGACAACAAGCACCACTAGTACATAGATTATTTTCCAGGCCTACGTATCTATTGTTGAACAAGATAAGCCACATACATATAGACACGCCAGGTAGAAGATGGTCTTGGAAAACTCAGTCCAAAGATCGGTAGCCAGATGACCACCACCACAAGCACTAGAACATCGGGCGCAATGGCCGGGCACAGCACAGCCACGGCATGATGACCAGGCTGCTCGTGGAACTTCCTACTAGTGGTGATGGTGGTGGGCACCCTCGCCTACTTCTCCTTGGCTCCCTTCATCAGATCGGAGCAAATTGCCTGCACCCAAGCGCATGGCAGATCAGATGTCATGCATAAGCATCAAGAGTGGTTGTGAGACAATATTACTCTATGGGAATCGAAGTTGACATTTCACTGTTTGTTAGTCAGATGTAGGCCCAATACAAAATCATGTAATGGAGTTGCTTCCCAACCAAAACCATACAATGCAACAGAAGTGAATATGCACAGACTTAAAAGTTGTGGACAATAGAACTCAGCAACCAATCAGTATGTGCATCTTAACTATCCCACTGCGAAGATGATGGATACATTTTAAATCACAACAATTGCAGGCTGGGGAGGTTGTTTGGTTCATGATTAGCAAATGCAGATTAAACAGCAGCACGCATATGAAAAAATATGTTGGGTTTCTCGTATCTTCATTCATGCACCTCCAAAATCAACAAGAAACCAAGTGTTGGCAGCATCTCGCCTTGGATAAAACTCCCTCCACAATTACATACAAGTGTTGTGGCTGCAAGGAAAACAAAAGAATATCAGGAAACAGCTAGTATTATAGTTCCAATAGTCAATGTATCAACGGGTGCGGATAGAGCAGAGGATGAAACATAACAAAAAGGAATCGTGTCTCATTTTATATTTAAATAAAACTATGAGGGCATAAAAGTGGACAATCAAAAACCCATACCCGTTAGTCAAGTTCAATCGACATTGCATGTAAGAAAATCACTACACAATCCACAAATGTTCTGCCATACAAGAGATATAGCGGATTATCTAATCACATGCATTTTCATCTCCTCGACAAAAACAATCAATAGCTCAAACCAATCTCTGATTTTAAGCACTTGAAAACAATAACACTGCCTAGTTACAACCGAATATTAAAAACCAGTGCATATATTCCATTTCGTCAAGCAAGGTGACAAGATAACAAACAAAAACCAAATCATACAATTTTGCTCCGTAGCTGAGAGGCAATATTTGATTAGTTTGAGGGCTTAGTTTTCACATTTTGAATCCAACTAAGCCCTTTGCCACCCAAAATACTTAACATTTCGAATTAGACAATCCAGCCAGCTCACATGATAGTGGTGGCCCCCCAAAAGGCCACCACCACAGATCTATCAAGCTGTAGAAAAATATAACATGGACTGACCGTTTGGCACCACAAAAAAGTGACAAAAGGCATGCATTTCAGGTTCATTGACCAAGAGTTACACTATGCCTTGTTAATTCAATCTCTACCACCGACAATTGGCAAGAAAGCAGGGTGGTTCAACAGTACATAACACAGGATGATAACAAATGTAGTGAAGACAAAAATAATTTACAAATCTACTTTACAAATGGTGGTTCTTGAATAGAAGGATGATAACAAAATTACAGGAAGTTATATTCAAGGCCTCATAATATAAAAGAACGGGACCAAACAAGAGCCCTTGGAGGCATTTTTTTTATAGAACAGACACCCTGGGCCCCATGGAGTCTAGGACTCAAACGGGCACATGCACGGCTTACCAACAGAGTGGTGGCTTTGTTCTCAAAGTCCCACAATAAGAAAAGTGGATTTCATACCTAGAATCCACCTAGGTTTCTCTCAGTACGTCAATGAAGCTAGGAAATAGCTTCAGGCAACCAGTTTCTAGATACACGCAAGGACCAAGTTAGTCAGGTATGGATGGTTTATGCCTAATACAGATAGGCAATATATTATGAATGCACATGACTACTTGTTTCTATGGCACTTTTATCCCATAGTATGTCAATAGGGTACCATTTGATTCTCCCAAACCTTCCTTACATATATATTTTTTCACTAGGTCGCGGTATTTGATTCCAAAAAGAAATACCACGAACAATTAATTTCAATTCGCAAAAAAGCAGGCTTCAATTGCAAAATTTACAGTTCGGCAGTGAAAATACCAATACCAGGACAATAAAATAATAGTTCAACAAGAGTATGTTGCATCTGAATAAATTTTCATGCTGAGGTGCTCTCCTTTCGACTCAGTTGTCTACTAGTGATGTCCTGGTTTTGAAATAATCATCTTAACACAATTAAAACTTCAATGACGGTGGACTATCGTGATCCCACGCATTCTCCTAAAAATACCCAGGGGTAAGAAATGATGCCTAGGTAGAAAGAAACAAGGGAGTATTGGGGAACATGCTTCATGATGCGAAACCATGAAACATGCAAGCTGTCTGTACTAAGATGCTGCTGCCAGTTGTCACTAGTCATTTAGATGCCTATACCAAAGAGAGAACATAGCATTTTAAAGGATATAGTCAAGCTTACAGTAGCAACTAGGAACCAGGAGATAAAAACAAGTGTAGTAGTATCATGTTCTTATTAGTTAGGACCTGAACCTAAACCATATTTGGGTTAATAATGGAGAAACCTGGATGCATGTCTGTAGGCATCAATAACTACCCAAATTCTTCATGATTAGTTGTTCAGGTGTCAAGCGTAAAATACTGAGCATTAACTCGATTCCAAGTGTTCATTAATCAGCATGAAATGTGGAATTTCAATGGTCACATAACTCAAATCAATGAAAAACTACTACAATGACTCGATGGCGGTGGGTACACAGAGCATAAGAAAAAAATAGAGAAGATCAACCGAAGTAGCTTACCTATGCCGTAGTGGAAGAAGCGGCCACCTGAGTACCTTGTTAAACCAACATAAGACTGCTCGAAGGCGCTTTACCTCATGCGACAGTAGCTTCCTGATCAATCTGCAAGATGAGATGGACCTAGTTAGCCTAATTCCTCGCGGTGAAAACTAGATTTTACAATGCAAAATAGGCAGGGCCAAAAGAAAAGTCCAAGGCAGCAAATTCATTGTTTACAAGCTACATAATAAAGCTAAAATAACAACTTAGTTTTGATAAAACAAAGAGGTAGGATTTCCATAGCATGAAGCACCTATATACTATAGTTCAGTAATTCCAAACACACAAAAATTGCTGAGAAAAGGAAAGAGCCGCAGGAAACAGAGCTTTTGAAGGGCTTGACAGCATCCATGAATGGATCTTACAATGCAGTGAACAATAAAAAGGTTCTTCCAAATTATAGGGAGAGAAAGAAACCACAATCTAGTAAAATACAAGAAGCCCAAGTAACTTCTAGTATGATGGTTCTTCCTCCAACTCGAAACGAGGAGATAAAACCAATTCACTAAGAGCAAGTGTTTTCATGTCCATCTAAGAGGATCAAATATATGTAAATGGGCCTTACACCTCATTTGCAAGAAATAATCATAATCATTAACACGGAGCAAATCACTAAGCCTGAACATGTCAACACTAATATCATAGCAGTACCATAGAACAGACCACGATTAAGATCACCGGCTCGATGGCCGAAACAGAGCATGGAGCACGGTATGGCCAGAGCAAACAGAGGAGGAAGGAGAGACCAGGAATATACCTAAGTAGTAGTAGATGAGGAGGCAGCCATGGAAGCCCAGATCATCACACCGTGTACGGACTGCTGGACGGTATCGGTGTCGACCGCTTTCCCCTTGACAAACCGACTCAACATTTTCCTTGAGCTTATCAACTTCCCTCAACCTGTATGGACCTAGTCAGGTCCCTTGAATGGACACAACACAAAATGATATCATAACAATATTTGAGCTTATCATCAGAACTTAAATGGCAGAGGCCATGCATCTACCAACTTTGGGGAAACAGTAACATGACCAAAAGAATTGAGTAATATCTTACATCATCAAACTGGTAGTTGTCCAGGTACACTTCCGGAGCAAGAATCACATGCACAACTCCTGCAGTTCCAACCAAAAAAGACAGAATGAAACCCAAAATACTAGCCAGACTACAAAGAGGCAGGAGGAAGCCAAATTGTGCATTATTTTCCATTTTAGAAGCATGATGGAGAGCGCCAGATTTCAGAACTGCACTAACATCACTAGCATATGGAGACTATCTAGTATACCGGTAAACAAACACATTAACAACTTCACACTTCCAAATCAAATCACTACATTGAAACTAGTGGTTAGCAACAGATCATAATTCTGGCCCCAAGTAAAACTGACCCTTTGAGCCTGTACCGTGAAGTAATTTCTCTTAAAAAAGGAGTATCCAGAGACTGGACCAAAGCAAGACAAAATTGTAGGGTTATTAAATTTCTCGGCAAAATCATGCATATACATGATGTGAAATCTCAAAGTAGCACATGATATCATAAAAATTTGCAGTATATGCTATACTACCATACACACATGAGTGATACTTCTGAAACTTTAAGACAAAGTTCTCAAATTTTCTGAACTGTGTGAGCGAGCTTGGGTTCAACAAATCCACGTCGAGCATCTAGCTCTTCAGCCTACTAAACTATTGTCGACGCACGTGATATGAAGAATGAAGAAATGCATTAGCAGGTAGCAGTTCTATGGCATAATGGACATGAGATCTCACTGAAACCTCAGACATGTGCAGCATAACAAGCAACTAGAGGTTGTGTGCGTGTCTCCTGATTCACAGCCTACCTGTTTTCGTAATTTACCTTATCACACCAAAAGGGCCAACTATACAGACATCTCATAGGTACACAGACACTTTGTTTAAACCCCAAACTTAAGCTAATATGATGTATACATATAAACTTCATGGAGCAAAGATTCTTAAACCAACAGGAAAAGACATATAGGATCACCCTTACGGATGACACGAGAAAATCACCAAATTTGCTTACAGAGGTAAAAATTCTGACAAAAATCGTGCATTTACATTTAGTGAAAACACAAATTAGCACATTTATCACGAAAGTTTGCACGAGAAAGCTTCAGAACACAATTGTCAGGTTTTCTAAGCTGTCCAAGCAAGCTTGGGTTGAGCAAATACATTTCGAGGGCTGCCCATCAAAGCATACTCCGCCACCGTTGATGCGTGATATAAACCTTGAATAAACGCATTAGCAGCTGTATGCCATAATGGACATGAAATTCATCAAGACGGGTGAATGCACTAGTAACAACCAAATACAGGAGACGGTGAATGCAAAGAAGCAACCAACTCGAAAGGCAATTTGTTTTCCCCAAGAAGGATGAACAAGATTAACTAGTTATCAGACATTTAGAACAAAGCCACACTTCTTCCATATATAAGGAAATATGTGTTCATGATTTTGAGCAAAAGATCTTATCTAAGGAAAATCTGTGAATAACAAAGCAGTAGCAGTGCACTCAAAGGGACTGTGGATATCGGGGAGCATGTATAAGACAATATGTATATGATTTTGAGCCAATGGTCTACAAAGCAACCAAAGCATAAGCCCAAAAAAGACAATAGGGAGATCAGGAGGAGTGCGTTTACTCCTCCCCGAGCACACGATGCAACCTAAGAAACCATCCAGAACATCGAATGCGTAAGAGACAGATAAGTCACTTGACACAGCAGCTTGCTTTTGTCACTGAAATTAAGGAATGTCAACAGAGTCTCCTCTTTCATATAAAATCATTTTGAAGCTAGCAATAGCATTAATGATAAGATTTGTCACAAGTCCCACTTTAGTTGCAACAAGATAATGTATACTTGTATGAGGTGGCAGCAAGCAAGCAAAGACCAAAAGAAGATGGTTTCACATTATCGATGGTTTCAGGTAATGGAATAACATTAGAATTATTTGCACATCATCATCATCTATTGCCTAAACACTAAACACCCAGCAATCCATAGAACCATTTGTTACTGCGAGCATGGCAGAAGCACAAATAAACGAGAGAGGGAGAGAGAGAGGTCGCCTTTGGCAACAAGGAGCCTTCCTACTGGTGGTGATGGTGGGCACCTTCGGTTGCTTCTCCTTGGATCCCTTCACCAGATCGAAGCAAACTGCCTACACCCAAGCGCATGGCAGATCAGATGTTATGCATAAGCATTGAGAGTGGTTGTGGGACAACTTTACTTTATGGGAGTCGAAGTTGACATTTCTCTGCTTTGTTAGTCGATGTAGGCTAATACTGAAATCATGTAATGGAGTTGCTTCCACGCCCAAAACCAAATGCAACAGAGGTGAATATGCATGCAGACTTAAAAGTTGTGGATAATAGAATCCAACAACCAACCAGCATGTGCAGCTAACAAACCATCGCATTGCAAAGATGATGGATACATTTTAAATCCCAACAATTGCAGGCTGGCAGGTTGTTTGGGTTCATGGATATCGAATGCAGATTTAAAGCAGCACATATATAAAAAATAGGTTGGGTTTCTCGTACATTCATTCATGCACCTCCAAAATCAACAAGAAACCAAGTGTTTGTAGCATCTCATCTTGGACAAAACTCCCTCAGACACTTACATACAAGTGTTGTGGCTGCAAGGAAAACAAAAATATCAAGTGCACAACTAACATCATAGTGCGAAAAGTCAATGTATCGGGGGTGCAAGTAAGAGCAGAGGATGGAACATAACAAAAGGAACCTCATATCTATATAAAACTATGAAAGCATAAAAAGTGGACAACTAAAAATCAATGCCCGCTTAGTCAAAAACAATTGACATTGCACGTAAGAACATCACTACACAATGCACAAATGTTCTGCCATATAGTAGCGAGAGGATTAACTAATCGCATGCATTTTCTTCTCCTCAGGACAAAAACAATCAACAACTCGAACCAGTCTCTGATTTTTAGCATCTGACAACAATCACCCTACCTAGTTATAACAAAACGTCAAAAACCAACGCATATATTCCCATTTCATCCAGCAAGGCGACAAGATAACAAACAAAAACCAAATCATATAATTTTGCTCCAAAGCCGAGAGGGCATAGTTTTCACATTTTGAATCCAACTAAGCCCTTTGTTGTGCAAAATGCTTAAATTTTGAAATAATCAATCACAGATCTGATAAGCTCCAGAAAAATATAACATGAACTGACCATTTAGCAGCCAAGGAAATGATAAAAGGCATGCATTTCAGGTTCATTGACCACAAGTTACATTATGCCTTTGTTAATTCAATCTCTACAACCGCAATTGGCAAGAAAGGTGGTGGTTCAACAATACATAACATAGGATGATAACAAATGTAGTGAAGACAAAAATAATTTACAAATCTACTTTACAAATGGTGGTTCTTGAATTGCAGGATGATGACAAAATTACAGCAAGTTATATTCAAGGCCTCATAATATGAAAGAACAAGACCAAACAAGAGCCCTTGGCAGCATTTTTTAATAGAACAAACTGTTAGGAAAGCAACTTAACTTTATTGAAGGCCCAAGGGGCATATATATATTACACATGACTTGAGGTGCAAGGAAAGTAAACATAGACTAATAAGGACTCCTAGACCAATATTAATACTCCTTAACAACCCCCCCCCCCCTCCTCTCAAATGCAAAGCGTATGCAATAGCATTGCATTTGAAGAAGTGTAATACTAAAGAAAATGATAATCCATATCCGCGTTTTGAGAGTGTCGTCGTAGCATGAAGAGTCTTCAAAACCTGTCAGAGTCGCCAAAGGGGATAACGAAGAGATGGCACATCAAAGGAAGACACCGCATTGATAGAAGATACAAGAGAAGTATCAAGACAAGATGGGTTGTCAAAAGAAGATGGCACATCAAGAGAATAAAGCATTGCTTAAGGAATCATGGCCCATGAAAACCAACGGCGAAAGAAGCTCGGCGGCAAAAGAATGGGCTTAAATCAACAATGCAAAGAGAGGCCATAGAAATCCTATTGAGAGGACAATGCCCAGAAAAAGGCTGACAGACAAAATTTTAATGTACTCGCATGGCATGAGAAACACAAAATATCAACGGATTTGATGGACGCAGCAAAAAATATAGAGAAGTAGAAGCCAGACTAATGCAATGACTAAAAGACTAGCGGCGGCAGCTAGCAAACGGGCTAGCAGGAACGCATCAACTAGCAAGTAGGCTAGCAGACCGCATCACCTGAGTATGGCAGCGGAACATCAGCAGCACGCAGATGGACGTGCGGGAGCAGAGCAGCAGCCAGCCAGCAGGAGCACACGCGGTCTTGAGTTGGACGAGGCAACCCGGATTGCAATAGGGTAACCCAATCTGGTGCACGGGTGTGAACACATCGCAGTAGCTAACCATGTCGATGACCCATCAGACGGATCGGGTCGGCAGCCTGCCATGCGGGAGATCACGGCTGGGCAGGCGCATGCCACGGGCATCATGGGCGTGCTCTTCACCATCTTGGATTGAGCGAAGCAGTTGGGCGGCAGGTGCCCACGCAGCGTGGGAACGACGGCGGAAGATTTAGATCGACCTGCAGATCGATCTGGATGGAGAAAAAAATTAGATCATAAGGATGAGTTGCAGCGTCCGAAGACCTAAACCTAGGCTCTAATACCATGTTAGGAAAGCAACTTAACTTTATTGAAGGCCCATGTGGCATATATATATATTACACATGACTTGAGGTGCAAGGAAACTAAACATAGACTAATAAGGACTCCTAGACCAATACCAATACTCCTTAACACAAACAACCTGAGCCCCGTGAAGTCTAAGACTCAAATGTGCACATGCACGGCTTGCCACAGAGTGGTGCCTCTGTTCTCAAAGTCCCACAATAAGAAAAGTGGGTTTCATACCTAGAATCCACCTGGGTTTCTCTCAGTGGGTCAATGAAGCTAGGAAATAGCTAGTTTAGTTTCCTTGCACCTCAGGCAACCAGTTTTTGGATACACAACAAGGACTAAATCATGCAGATATGGCTAGTTTATGCCTAATACCGATAGGGAATATATGATGATTTCACAGGACTACTTCTTTCTATGCCACTTTTATCCCATAGTATGTTAATAGGGTACCATTTAGTTCTCCCAAACCTTCCTTACAGATAAGAAATTTTCATCGGGTCGCGGTATTTGATTCCAAAAATAAATACCGTGAACAATTAAGGTGCTTCAATTGCAACATTTACAGTTCGGCAAAGGAAAATATCAGGACAGTAAAATAATAGTTCAACAAGAGGATGTTGCAGCTGAATAAATTTTCGTGCTGAGGTGCTCTCCTTTCAACTCAGTTGTCAACTAGTGATGTCATGGTTTTGAAATAATCATCTTAACCTCTGTTGGAAAAGGCAGTGCCTAGGAGGCGCTTAGGCATCGCTTAGGCGCTAGGCAATGGCCAAACGCCTCGCCTAGGGCATAAATGGAGGTCTAGGCAGGGCAAGCAAGGAATTGCCTACCCAAGCAAGAAATCATGCCACATACTACACTGATATGCCAAACGGGTTATATTCCAATGGCAGTAGATGGTAATTAACTTATTTATATTCCCTAAACTAATATCAACACCCATATAATTATCACAAATGCACTACGAGTAAAAACTATATCACCGTCTAGGCCGCGCCTAGGGCGCTTAGGCACCGCCTAGGCACTAGGCGAAGGCCAACCGCCTCGCTTACGCCTACCGCTTTTTCCAACCTTGATCTTAACACAACTAAAACTTCAATGACGCGGACTATCGGGATCCTACCGACCCTCCTAAAAACCAGGGGGTAAGAAATGATGCCCAGGTAGAAAGAAACCAGGGAGTAGGAGCAACAGGCTTCATGATGTGAAACCATGAAACAAGCAAGCTATCTGTAGTGAGATGCTGCTGCCAGTTATCACTATTCATTTAGATGCCTATATCAAAGAAAGAACATTGCATTTTAAAGGATATAGTCAAGCTCACAAGAGTAACTAGGAACCAGGAGATAAAAACAAGTGCAGTAGTATCATGTTCTTATCAGTTAGGACCTAAACCTAAACCATATTGGATCAAGAATGGAGAAACCTGGATGCATGCATGTAGGCATCAATAACTACCCAAATACTTCATGATGTTCAGGTGTCAGGCGTAAAATACCGAGCATTAACTCGATTCTAAGTGTTCATTAATCAGCATGCAGTGTGAAATTTCAATGGTCGCATAACTCAAATCAATGACAAACTGCTACGATAACTCGATGGTCGTGGCACACGAGCATAAGAAAAAATATAGAAGATCACCCAAAGTAGCTTACTTATGCCATAGTGGAAGAAGTGGCGACTGAGTACCTTTGTTACACCAACATAAGACTGCTCAAAGGCGCTTTACCTCATGACAAGAGCTTCTCGATCAATCTGCAAGATGAGATGGACCTACTTAGCCTACTTCCTCAAGGTGATAGCAAGATTTTACAATGCAAAAGAGGCAGGGCCGTAAGAAAAGTCCAAGGAGCAAGTTTATTGTTTACATGCTACATAATAAAGCTAAAATATCAACTTAGTTTTGATAAAACAAAGAGGTAGGATTTCCATAGAATGAAGTACCTATAGTTTAATAATTCCAAATTATAGGGCGAGAAAGAAAGCACAACTTAGTAGCAACTACAAGAACCAAACTAACTTCCAGTACGATGGTTCTTCCTCCAACTCGAAACGAGGGGATGAAACCAATTCACTAAGAGCAAGTGTTTTCATGTCCATCTAAGAGGATCAAATATATGTAAATGGGCCTTACACCTCATTTGCAAGAAAGAATCATAATCATTAACACAAAGCAAGTCACTAAGCCTGAACATGTCGACACTAACATCATAGCAGTACCATAGAACAGACCACAACCACTAGATCACCGGCTTGATGGCGGAACAGAACCTGAGCATGGTATGGCCAGAGCAAATAGACGAGGAAGGAGAGATCGGAATTTACCTAAGTAGTTGTAACTGAGGAGGCAGCCATGGAAGCCCAAATCATCACACCATGTAATGCTCACGGGCGGTATCGATGTCGACCGCCTTCCCCTTGACAAACTGACTCAACGTGTCCCTTGGGCTTATCAACTTTCCTCAACCTGTAAGGACCTAGTCAGGTCTCTCTTGAATGGACACAACACAAAATGATAGCATAACTATATTTGAGCTTATCATCAGAATTTAAAAGGCAAAGGCCATGCATGTACAAACTCTCAAGTGCATGTACCAACTTTGGGGAAACAGAAACATGACAACAAGAATTGATTAGTATCTTACATCATCGAACTTGTATTTGTCCAGGTACACTTATGGAGGAGAATCACGGGCACAGCTCCTGTAGTTCCAACCAAAAAGACAGAATTAAACCCAAAATACTAGCCAGATTACAAGGAGGCAGGATGAAGCCAAATTGTGCATCATTTTCCAGTTTAGAAGCATGATGGAGGGCACCAGATTTCAGAATTGCACGAACATCACAAGCATATGGAGACTATCTAGTATACCGGTAAACAAACACATTAACAACTTCACACTCACTTACAAATCAGATCACTACATTGACACTAGTGGTTAACAACAGATCATAATTCTGGCTCCAAGTAAAACTGACCCTTTGAGCCAAGACCGAGAAGTAATTATACTTAAAGAAGGGGTATCCAAAGACTAGACCAAAGCAAGAGAAAAATGTAAGGTTATTAAAATTCTCGGCAAATCATGCATATACATGATGTGAAATCTCAAAGTAGCACATGTTATCACAAAAATATGCACGTACATGCTATACTACCATACACACGAAAGTGATACTTTTGAAACTTTATGACAAAGTTCTCAAATTTTCTGAACTGTGTAAGCAAGCTTGGGTTCAACAAATCCACGTTGAACATCTAACTATTGTCCACGCGCGTGATATAAAGAATGGATAAATGCATTAGCAGGTAGCAGTTCTATGGCATAATGGGCATGAGACCCACTGGAGCCTCAAATATAGGCAGCATAACAAGCAACTAGAGGTTGTGGCGTGTCTGATTCGCAAGTTTTTTTAAGGAAAATCTATGACTGACAAAGTAGTAGCAATGCAATATAACCAAACATATGAACATCCTCATCTCACTACATGGAGATTGCAGACAACTATTCTTACAACAAATAATGATCTACTCAAGATCTTCATGCAGTTTTGTGGAGCTACTGGATGAAAATAAAAGCTTAATAGATCTTCATGCTGCAATACAACACCATATCTGTAGTTCCCTATATAGCTTAAGATTCAGTTTACATCTTATACCCGTCATTAACATTACTTTGCTAAAAATAAGAATAGCAACTTAATTCACTAAATTAATTAAGGCATATTAGTGCGCCAAAGCATGCAAAAATCATCATCATCCCTTGGTCCACGTAAACCACTAGCTGTAGACATGCCATTATTATCAGCTCATCAAAGCCGCCTCATTTGAGAGAAGAATCTAAAGATTTGGGACATCAAACTACAGAATTTTCAAAATCACAAGATTAAGTTACTATCTTATGTAGACCAAAGTCATGTATGTAGACTGCTGAAGTTCAGGCACCAATCTTATGAAAACAATTGCATTGATGTTTGGAACCAACAGCTTATCAATAATCTCAGGAAAAGAATGTGACAGCTCCAGCGGCCTAGATTTGTCAACATGCAACCAAAACTTGGCATCCCAATCAAATTACCTAAGTAAACAGTAAGAAAGTCAAAACACACGCATCAGGTCAAAAGAATGTTACCGTCGTGCACCTGAAGTACAACACATGCATCAAGTCAAAAGAAGAGTCGCATCCTAGATTTAGAAAGATAATGTGTAAAAACAAGTTCCAGCCCAAGGGGAACAAGTCCCAAGCAATTAGCCAAACAATTGCATGCTTAAGTAGATAAAGCATCAAGAAGAGCAAGATAGCAAGTCAGACTTGCTGTAAAACACATACCAATCATTAAATACACCAAGGCCAGACCACACGGCTTATTTTCCATCAAGATTCAACAAAACCAAGAAAAAATCTTCCATCTACAGCCCAGAGCATAGAAACTAAATAAGACATGAACAACATTTCAATCTAACAGTAAATTTAAAAACCACGGCTCGATGGCCGTTGGCACCTGAGCACGGGAGAGGGGATAGGAGAGGAATCAACGGCTTACCTATGCCGGAGTCAAAGAAGAAGCGCCCACCAGAGGGGCAGGGCAGGGACCCCGACTCACTGGTGAATGGTGATGTACTACCCTGTGCAGATCATCACACCATGTAGTGTATGACTTGCAAGATGGTCTAAATGTCGAGCCACTTCAACTTAACAACAGTCTCCACATAGCTCTTGAGCATATCGAGTTCCCTGGGCCTGCAACAAACCACAACTTCAAGGTTGCCCATTTAGCTATGATCTCCTGTAATATTCAAAGAACTGTGTCAGGTCTTTCTCTAATGAAAACAGCACAAGGCAGGAAGAAGGATGATGCCAAAATAAGTAAGAGGTTCATGGA
Source organism: Aegilops bicornis (assembly GCA_021605145.1). NCBI lineage: Eukaryota > Viridiplantae > Streptophyta > Magnoliopsida > Poales > Poaceae > Aegilops > Aegilops bicornis. The sequence goes on along the minus strand of CM038672.1, from coordinate 695,912,112 downwards.
TTTAAAAGAAAGCCATGAGTTGGAAATAGCTGGCTGCTCAAAACTTCTACAACAGTCTAACAAGGATCAAGCTTCAGTTAAAACATTGACCATTTGCTTTCAACTAAACTCGAGACCAATAAATCAAAGTGGTTTCAAATGCCATGACATTTTGTCATCCGCACTAGCACAACTATCTTCTGCAAACCAAAGCCATGTATGTAGACTCTCTGATATTATCAATAATATGATTCCATATCATCTTTATAGAGGAAGTTAGCAAGTTATCTTGATTCATTAGAGAAATACATGATCAAAATGTTTAGAGCTAGTAAAAGTAGAAGTCCGAATAATTTTATTTGTGAAGACAAAAGTGAGAATAATTCGTATGTTCGCAGGTGAGATTAAAGCGAGTGAAAGAGGAAAATCCATTATGTTATCACAACAGGAGCATATATAACAACATGTATGTCACAATTCATACAAATAACTTGTAAAGCATCAGCGACAAGAAGCCATGAGTAGGTATTGACTAGATGTGTCCAGCTCTGCAAAAATATCATGCCACAGCAAAATGGAATTCATTCATTCGTAAAAGAAGAATTATAAGCTACAGCCAAAACAGCATCACGTCCATCATTCATAGCTGTGAGGAATGAATGAACAGGGTCGGCTACATATATACTAGCCACTTAGATTAACTAACATGTTAGAACCAACCCCCCAATGTCACTTCAAAACCAGATTGACATGAGTGGCAAATGTATGCCGAAACAAACAGGCCATAGATCGTCCGAAAACCCATGTGACCATTACCCACTGTGATGGCAGATAGGAGCTCCAAATCGGTCCTTGGTCAGCGAGCCCCTGAAAAAGGTTTCTTGGTCAGAGAGAGCCCCTGAAAAAAGGTTTCTTCTAGTTACAATCAATCAATCACGAAGGAGGAACATCACACCAGTAAAGCGGATACATAAACCTCTTGAATTATCATAATAGCGCCCTTAATTTAAGCAACCATACAACGTATACATACCCATGACGCCATACAATAGATACAATGATTAACCTCAAATCATGTTTTCCTCAAAATCATGTGTGTGGCAGCATACAAGTGTAGCATTTTCACAAGAAGTGTAATATTTTCACACGGATAAGAAAGGTATAATACCAGCTACTTAAAACTAACATCCCAGACAAACCCAACAAATGTAGCACGACAACCAACCCCTCAAGCTTGATTTTCCTAATTCTAAGTGAATCGAGTAATGTCAAATGAACAGAATACATGATATAAAAAAAGCTACAGATCACCTCACACTAAAATCTAAAGCTTTGCTCTTTGAACCGAAGAGTTAGCAAAACTGAATAGTTCAAAGTTTATCTCTGCTGATGGCGATGAGTGAACCGAAACTAACAGAGGGGGAGAGAGACAAGTCACCTTGGTTGATGGTGCTCATGTTGACCTTGAACCCCCGCAAGCTTCTCCTTGTCGGCTCTCTTCACACAAGCAGTAAGACAATAGCCAGCACTAGTATACATACTAACTAGTCCATATGCTACAAGGACAAAACGAATGGTTGGCTGTAGGTAACTTGCAAGTAATCGTCGTCGCCAAAAAAAATAAAAACACTCTAGGTGAGGTAATTAGCAGTGCAGACCACAACAAACACATCCCTCATATGTGCTCCTACTGCTTCACTAGTCAAAACTTGAGACTGGTATTGACACAGCACATATGAAGCAATTAGTCATTGACAAGTAACAAATTAAGCATGTTCCTGAGAAAACTGCTCCTAAGAAAGAAGAAAATGCACTGTTAAATCACCTAAAAGAGGTACGAAAACATTTCTAGACGGTGGACAGTAGCTAATAAATGAATAGGCATACATGTACTGCTTACTACAGGAGTTCCATTCCTACATTTTGCTTCATGTTCTCACAAAGCACAACACATAAAACTAGAAAACTGAATCTAAACAGGGAAACCAAGTACACAACCAACATGAGTTCTTATAACCAATTGCCATTTCACATCAAAGTGATAATAGTCCAGAACTGGAAAAATGGATGTCATTTTTGTGCAATGTCCAGGAATATTGATGTATCATCCCCATAGCAACAAGAAATTTCTGCTAGTACTCATTTAGATTTTAGAGTAGGGAAGCAAGCTAATGACAAAGTGGCTGATGGATGTTTCAACAAACAAACATTGTCGTAACATCATAACGCAGACCAAGGATCCGTTGTTTATTCATTCCAATTATGATCCAACACAATTACAGTTTACAAAACAAGCAATGAGATATAATAATGGTTAACACTCACTCTTTTTCCTTACTCAGTTTCTTAAGCATAATACATACATTTGGCATTGCATTACTTTCCAAACTTATTCCTAATCTGGACACAACAGTAAATAGAAATCATCTTTTCTATGACACAATAGTAACATCTTAAAGTTAATTATTCTCATAGCTCCTGTTCTCGGGAGGAGAATTTTGAGCAACAGCAACAAAAATAAGAACATATTGGCGGTAAATTAAGGATCGACCTTGTGCGGGGCGTCATCATGGTCGAGGTGTAGGTCGGACTCGGCGGTGTCCTCATCAGCTTTGTCATGGGGTCCCTGTCATCGATGGAGGGTACCTACTGCTGCTCCAAATCAAACAAACAAATCAGTTTAGTGCACCAAGAATGGTTGGCTGTAGGTAACTTGCGAGTTACAGTATAGTATTTGATAGTAAACTTGAAGCAATGGACATTGCAGGGGGAAAAGCAAATAATCTAGGTGAGGTAATTACCAGTGTATCACATGTGCTTTACTGGTTCACTTGTCAAAACTTCAGATTATTACTAACACACACACAGAGACATATGCTTGTCATTGACAAGTACTAACAAATTAAGCAAGTTGACGTTTCTTTGTTCCTTAGTAAAGTGGTCCTAAAAGTGTTGCACGAACATCACTAACATATGGAGACTATTATTAAAGTATCTACTAATCTGGTACAAGGACATCATCAGAAGTATCACATATAGTTGCCTCTAGTGGTCAGAAAATATCTAATGCACCAGATTTGCGAATTGCACAAACAACACTAGCAAATGGAGACTATCTAGTATAATGGTAAACAAACACATAACGACTTCACACTTCCAAATCAGATCAGTACACTGACACCAATGGTTAGCAACATATCATAATTCTACCTCTTATATGTTATATAAGGATCTCTTTCCCTTAAAAAAGATATCCCTACCAGCACTTAGGGGTAGTTTGGATCACACCCCAACCAGCCACCCAAAGATTTGGCGAAGGATTTTGCCGCCAGGATCTCACCAACGCACGGCGTAGAAACTGAACAGGGCGACCAAAAAATTGGCGTGGTTCTGATTCTTGGGTACTAGTTGAATCCCTATTTCAACACTTGAATTTAGTATAGAGTATAGCTAGTATGAAAGAAAAAAACAGAGCTTTGAATGTCTGTTGCATACCCAGAGTATAGCTAGTATAGAGTATAAGCCTCTGAATGTCTGTTGCATACTCAAAATTTGTTTCTAGTCTGACTGAGAGTATAGCTAGTATGAAAGAGAAAAACAGAGCTTTCTATTTCTACTTTCTAATGCATGCATTTGGCGAGGGGCGCAAAGAGAAGCTGAGCTGATTATCGAAGTTACTGAATCCTGCTTCAACACTCAGCCCTAGTAGACTCCTAGCTTCAACACTCGGACTCAACACTTGGATTCAACATAGATTAACAGCGGTTTCAACTAATATAGCATGGTGAGCAACATAGATCAACAACGGTTTCAACTAATATAGCATGGTGACAGTGACCATAACCAGAATTTTAATAGGTAGTACTTTTTTTTACCTTTCTGGGCAGCCTCTCTGCTTTGTGAGATTCTTCTCAAGATCTGAATAAAAAAAAGGGAATTTATTTATTTACAGGTGGAAAGATATTCGGTTTCCCATGCAAGAATAATTCAAGTTAACCTATAAAATGGACATTTGGCTACAAAGAAGGAGATGGGCACTTGGACCATTGCCCACCTCATTCAAGAAAGGAGACTAAACAAACAGTAGGATGCAGCTAAATAGTACACCTGTGTATCAAAATATAAGACTTTTTTGTTTCTTATATTTTGATAGGGAGTACTTGACGGTCAGACCTGAATCTGAATGGTCAATGACTATGCCAGTAAAGTAGATAGTACTAGTAGTTACACTAAAAGAACCAGGTTGTTTCTTGCCACCAAACGCGATGAGTACATACAGAGGTGGCGAGGGAGGGAGAGGATGATGGGCATTTTGATTTGGGGCTATATGAGAACTATGAAGAAGAGTACCGCAGCCTGAATCTGAATGTTGGTATACTCAAAGTCTGCAAGACCAGCGTTTCTAATCTGAGTGAAAGTATAGCTAGTCTGAAAAAACAGAGGAGGGCTATTAACTTCATGTTCTGATGCATGCATATGGCGATGGGGCACGTAAAAGCTAAGCTCATTATTTAAGTGGTACTCCCTCCATCCGAAAATGCTTGTCCCTCAAATAGATGTATATAGCACCAAGTTAGTGCTAGATACATCCATTTGATAGACAAGTTTGGGACAAGCTTTTTCGGATGGAGGGGGTAATAGATTCGAGTCAGAGCAATAAACGCATCCCTGATTCAGCAGAGAAGATTGCGGGTTCCCAAAGTCACATCTAAAAAGCATGTATGTTGCTAATTCAAATGCCACAAATTTCCCCAGCAGCACGAAATGAATGCATTTTGAAGAAAACCTGAGCGCTATGTGAATCCTCGCTTCAACACTCAGCCCTAATCGACTCCAGCTTCAACAAATGAATTCGGCATAGATGAATAGCGAGTTCAACTAATCTAGCATGTTGACAGTGACGATAACCAGAATTTTTTACTGGTACCTTTTTTTTCTTAGACGAATTTTCTGGGCAGCCTCACTGTTTTGTGAGGTTCTTCTCAAAACCTGAATAAAACAAAGCGGAATTTATTTATTTTGCAGGTGGAAAGATATTATTTTTCCCATGCAAGAATAAATCAATCAAGTTAACTTAGGAAATCAACACATGGAGCTAACTAAACTTTGTAATGCATGCATTTGGGAAAAGAAAAGCTAAGCTGATTGTTGAAATACTAATAGAATATTACTTCAACACTCACAAACCTAATCAACTCCCAACTTCAACACTCGAATTCAGCATAGATGAACAGCAGGTTCACAATGTCCATCTAACAAGCATGATATCTAACGCACACTAGCATGGTTATATGTTCTGGACATTCAACAAAACTATACTACAACTTGCATAACTCACCTCTTACGACCACACTACTCTTTTTATTTTTCATACTATCCTAAATCCTAAATTAGCGGGCTCCACTGTCAAGCATCATAATAGGACATCAGTACCAGCATCCAATTGGACAAAAATGCACACACACATATAAATAAGTTGCACACGCAGAACAGTAGAGTTGATCACAAATCCTAACAAGATGATCACAAATCCTAACAAGACCATCACAAAGATGGTTTCTTGCAAGCTCAACCACAAAGATCGATTTGAAGCATCTCCAGATCCCACATAATCAACCGGTAAGCTCAAATCATTAGCAGACAAATCACCTTCCACTACTAAGCCACTTAATCTGGCCGGATGGCAAAAATCAATTACAAAATGGATATTGGCGGAGAAGGAAAAAAGCATAGAGGAGAGGAGCACCCACCGGAAGGCAAAGTGATAGGAGCTGCTTCCTGGGACGCTGGTGCTGTTGTTGGAGCCCCACGAGCATGGGGATGCTGATGGCGACAACAGGGTGGCGGACGTTGGTGTCGGGGTGGAGGGCAGCAGCAGCTAGTTGAGGACGAGGACGGCAAGTTGCTGCAGTGTTGGATGTAAGCTTGTGGTGAAGGGACACTGCAATTGGGTCAGTCGTCAGTGATGTGAAACATGCCGTGGTCATGTTCAACTAATCTAGCATGGTGACGACAACCAAAAAGTTTATAGGTACCTTTTTTCTTAGGAGACTTTTCCGGACAGCCCCTCTGCTTTGTGAGATTCTTCTCAAGACCTGAATAAAACAAACCGGAATTTATTAATTTACAGGTGGAAAGGTATTCTTTTTTCCACGCAAGAATAAATCAAGTTAACCTAGGGAATGGACATTTGGAGCTAACTGAACTTTGGAGAATGATAATTTCAATTGCCCTGCATATTTAAAAAGAAGAGTAAATAAAATCAGTAGCCTTTAGTTAAATACTAATAGTTGATGGTCAGACCTGAACATGAATGGTCAATCACTATGCGAGTAAAGTAGATAGCCCTAGTATTTACACTAAGAACCAAGTTGCTGCTAGAAGTCAGAAGAGGCGGCGAGTGAGCGAGAAGACGATGGATTGGCTTTTGGTTAGGGACCTATGAAGTATGAAGAAGTGTAACCAAGCCTAAATCTAAATGTAAGCATACTCAAAGTCACGTTTGTAATCTGACTGAAAGTATAGCTAGTCTTATAAAAAAACAGAGGGCTATTAAGTTCCTGTTCCTGATACATGCATGCATACCGCGATGAGGCGTAGAAAGGATGAGCTAATTATTTAAGTAGTAATGGTTTCCAGTCAGAGCAACACTGGAATTCGGCAGAGAAGAATTGCAAGTTGCCATGGTCACATATAAAAAGCATGTGTTGAAGAAGAGCTGAGCGAATCCCTGTTTCAACACTCGAATTTAGCATGGATGAACATCGGCTTCCCAATTCACATCTACAAAGCACGCGTGCTGCTGGATTCCCCACACCAATCATTTGGAAAGAACAGATATGGTTTGGTTTAGAAACGCATGAACCATGAAGAGTAACCAAGCCTTCCTTTGAATGTCTGATGCATACTCAAAAAAATTCTAATCTGGCTGAGTATAGCTAGTCTGAAAGGAAAAAACAGAGCTTTCTATTTCTACTTCCTAATGCATGCATTTGGTGAGGGGGAAAAGAGAAGCTGAGCTGATTATTGTAGTAATTAAATCCTGCTTCAACACTCAGCCCTAATCGACTCCCAGCTTCAACACTCGGGTTCAACATAGATGAATAGCGGGTTCAACTAATTTAGCACGGTGACGGTGTCGACAACCAGAATTTTATAGGTAGTACCTTTTTTTTTCTTAGACGACTTCTCTGGGCAGCCCCTCTGATTTGTGCGATTCTTCTCAAGACATGAATAAAAAACCAGAATTTATTTATTTACATGTGGAAGATATTCTTTTTACCATGCAAGAAAAAATCAAGTTAACCTATGGACACTTGGACCATCGCCCAACATATTTAAGAAAGAAGTCTAAACAAGCAGTAGGATGCAGTTAAACACTCCCTCTGTAACAATAATATAAGGCGTTTTTTGACATTGTTATAGTGTAAAAAATCATCACATATTCAGTTACAGAGGTAGTAGTATTTAATGGTCAGACTTGAAACTGAATGGTTAATCACTATGCCAGTATAAGTAGGTAGTACTAGTAGTTACACTAAAAGAACGAGGTTTATGCTTTCTGCCATAGGTGAGGATTGCGTACAGAGGTGGCGAGTGAGGGAGAAGACCATGGGCTTTTGGTTTAGGACATATGAACTATATAAAGAATAGTAATGATGCCTTAATCTGAATGTCAGCACACTCAAAGTCTGCAAGACCAACATTTCCAATCTGACATAACGTATAGCTAGTCTGAAAGGATATAAAACAGAGGAGGGCTATTAACTTTCAGTTCCTGATGCATGCATGCACACGGCGATGAGGCATAGAAAATAGCTGAGATAATAATTTAAGTAGTAAATGGTTTCCGGTCAAAGCAATAATCACATCCCTCCCCGGATCAACACCGGAATTCAGCAGAGAAGAATTAAAAGGTTCCCAAGGTCACATGTAAACAGCATGCGGGCTGCTGATTCAAATGCCACAAATTTCCCTAGCAGCAGGAAAAGAATACAATACATTTTGAAGAAAACCGGGCTGCTTCAACACTGGAATTCGGCATAGATGAATAGCGGGTTCAACTAATCTAGCATGTTAACGGTGACGATAACCAGAATTTTTATAGGTACCTTTTTTTTTCTTAGACAAATTTTCTAGGCAGCTTCTCTGTTTTGTGAGATTCTTCTCATGACCTGAATACAACAAAACCGGAATTTATTAATTTACAGGTGGAAAGGTATTCGTTTTCCCATGCAAGAATAAATTAAGTTAACATAGGAAATGGACTCTCGGAACTGAAATTTGGAGAATGAAAATTTACATTGCCCAGCATATTTAAGAAGAAGACTAAATAAAATCAGTAGCATGCAGTTAAATAGTAGTACTACTTGATGGTCCGACCTAAATCTGAGTGGCCAATCACTATGCGAGTAAAGTAGATACTTCCTGTTGTTCCTCATGCATGCATATGGCGATGGCCCATGGGGCATAGAAAGGCTGAGCTTATTATTTAAGCAGTAATTGTCGGCAGTCGGAGCAATAATCGCATCCCTGATTTGACACTGGAAAATTGAGCACAGAAAATTGTAGGTTCCCAAGTCACATCTACAAAGCATGTGTATTGCTAATTCAAATGCCACGAATCTCCCAGCAGCAGCAGCAGGGGGAAAATGCATTTCGAACAAAAGCTGAGCACTAATCGAATTCGAATCCCTGTTTGAATCAACACTTGAATTCTGCATATAGATAGATGAAGAGCAGGTTCCCTCCCAAAGCCACATCGATCTACGGTCTACAGAGCATATGCGTGATGCGGAATCCCCACACCAACAGTAGTAGACTGTAAACAAGAGTTTGCTAGTACAGAGTAGATGGCACAAGATTCACCTACACATAGCAAGAGAGAGAGAGAGAGGGAGGGGCTTACCTCCCTACCTAGGTCGGGGTGGAAGAAGAAGCACGCAGGGGATGCAGAGCAGCGTGAGGAGGGAACTTCGGGTCGGGGGAGAGCAGCGCCGGCGACTAGGGTTCGCCGCCGCCTCCCTTCCCTCCATCGGGTCGTTGGCGCCACCGTGGCTGCAGATCGTGGCGGGAGGCTAGCGGATCCGTGGGCTGGCGTCCAAGATGGAAGGCTGGTCTTGGTGTTGGCCGATGAAGACGTCTGCTCGGGGTCCTTCTTCTTCTCCTCCAACCCCGTCCGTCAGGTCGCCCACATCAGCGCCGCTCCGCTCCGACCGCGAAACCTAACCCTAACCCTAACCTTAACAGAGAGAGATGGAGGAGGGAGCCTGTGTCTGTGTGCCCAGACGTGGAGATGGCGTAGGGAAGGAAGGAAGGAAGGTGAGGGGAGGGTGGCGCACGGCGGCGATGGGCGAGGTCGGCGCCGGCGGTGGGTAGATGGGGGCAGCGGCGTGAATCGCCAAAGGAAGGAAGGTGAGGGGAGGGTGGCACACGTCTTTGTCAGGGACGGACGGGAGCAAGCTCGATATCCTAACGTCACCCCGTTTCCCTTCGCCCTCCCACTAAACCCAAATCACCGTGATTTAAAATCAATCCAGATTATGACAGGTCGGACCCGCACCTAAACAGGACGTTTTTTTACTGTTAGCTTACACATGTCAGCCTCAACCTCCTCTTTTGAATCATTTCCTCTCTGCCTCATTTTGTCTAGCACCTTGTGCGCGTGCAGCTCGATGGGGAGGAGAGCTTGCTAGATCCGGCGCGCAGCCTCAGATGTGACCATGGCGGGTCAGGCGGCGGAGGTCGAGGTCCAAGGCAGGCTAGCGCCATTCATGGCCGTACGCGGGCGGCTCGATTCCGGTGGTTGCCGTAGCTCTCCCCGACCCGGCCACCTTCACGCGAGTCGGCCCTGTGCTCGGCGGCGGGAGCGGTCCCCGCTCGGAATCCGGGAGAGCACGAGGGGGCATGCGTGTGTTCGCTCCTGCGGGAGGGGGAGCCAGATACGCAACATGGCTGCCAGCGTGGGGACTGGTAGGCGGAGGTGGTGCGGTCCCACCGGCGCGGTGTCGGGCCGAGCTCGGAGGGCGCATCAATGGCCGCAGCCCGCGAGTTTGAGTTCGAGGCAGGAGAAGGAAGGAAACATCCGCGGGGGGGGGGGGGGTTGTGGCGGTTAGTGCGCGGCGGTCATGACGTGAACCCCAAGGAACGTGACGTCATGCATCCATGCAATGCATGTATCCGTCGTTGGTTAATACTACTACGTACGGAGTAAACGGCAACGCGCGTGCATGCACCCAGCGGCGTTGACTTTGTATACGGCGGCTGCCACGATCAACGCCCACACAATCTCCTCGCCGGTCGCCTTGGAGCCGGCCGGACGTCCAGGAATCTCCTCCCAGTCCCAGCTGGTCTGGACGTGAACCTGATTGATTCCCATGCATGCATGGCGCTGATCTACGTAGCTACCATCTCGTGCACGTGCAGGGTATGTTATGATTTTATTTTCCCATCGACAGCATTCTCTCTGCATACAACGGCATTACAATTCCATACCGAGTTGCTGACCGAAACTGGTGCCGATTAACCTCCTTTTCTCAGGGAGATGGTTAAGGACCTCAGAAGATAGAGGAGAACGCCAGACCCAGATTTCCGGAATACTGGCCTTGAAGAGGACTCGAACCTCCACGCTCTTCAGCACGAGATTTTGAGTCTCGCGTGTCTACCATTTCATCATCAAGACATCTTGAAAGTGAATCGTATTCCATGAATATGATATCTCTTTGTATGCAGTCTCATCAGACATCAGCGATAGTGGTGAGCTGACATGATGATCCTCACTGTCACATTTGCCGATCCATCAAAGTGACTGCCCTCTTCGGTGCCGACCAACTCCACCAGCTATCTGGTTTCAGGATTTTGCTTGGTGGCTTTGATATGTCGCTACAGGCACGAAATGGTGCGCCCTATGTGCAGCAGAGAAGAACGTTTGCTTACATGGACTGAATTAGCTCCCTGGTTATCTCATTTCCACCATACCGTGCAAGAATGTCGATTGTTACCATACTGGAAAGTGCACTGCTGCTTTAAAATGTGGGAATGAAAAAAAAAATGAAGTTGTACCTCCTCGGCAGGTCACCGTTCCATGGCAGGGCATTACACAACGCCGTCGCCCCTGAGCTACAAAAGCTCATCGTTGCGTCCATTTCGTCGATTGTCTTTTTTTTCCCTTTTATTTGTTGCAATGGTTCACTTAAAGATCTGGGATAGTTTGTGTATGTACATTCTGGATAAGTTGATCCCATGCTTGTCTGAGTACGTAAGCTGACAGACCAGCATAGGTTGTCAGTTTTGTGAGATACTACAATGCACGGTTCACAACACGATCCAAGTCGGACAAAAGTAAAGAATATTGCCAATAACTTGTATGTAGTCACTTGTTGAATCTCTAGATGAATGTCTTGTACCAACAAAATACTGTAGACACGGTGTTTTTGCCAACAAAATGTTGAACCGCTTTTCTGCAAAGCTTTCCCTCAATATGGTGGGTTCTTGCAACTAAATCCCGCTTGCACACGCAAACTTGGTACCAGCAACAACGTTAGCAACAACACATACCATGTTCTTAAAAGCTCAAGACATCTACTATCACTTCAGAACACAAATGGTGCTACAGAACAGAGCGCGAACATTACGAGTCCAAGCAGAGCATCTAATACTCCAGATTGCCCGTCAGTAAATGGCCATACCTAACCGTGTGCTTTCAGAAGCCACCATAGATTTGGCATTTGGGCATCTAATCTACTAAAGCCATTGCCCATTGGTAGACATCCAGCGGGTCTTCCCCATGGGAGTGAATTGCAAAAACGACCACATTTGAAGTTGAAGCACCGATTTGCCACCACGTTCCTAGCGCGTCCCAAAATCCACCACCTTTCTTGTTAATTTTCTCAATAAAATCAAATGACCGTTTTGAGGCAGCTAACCCGATTTCTGGCATGGCTGGCCCACCGGTCAGTTGCCACGTCGAACGAACCGAACGGTGAGTGGGTTGACGGCCGTTAGGGGTCGCGCGTACAAAACAGAGCCCACCACTCGCCGCCGCTCACACTGCACTCCACTCTTCTCTGTCCCCTGTTGTCACCACCAGAGCTCTTCACCGCCGCCAGAGGCACGGTTCCCTCGCCACCATAGAAGATGTCGTCGTGGAAGGATGGAGAGGAGAGCAGCAAGGAGGAGGAGCTGGTCGGCATGGCATGGGCGGCGCTAGGGGTATTCTTGGGTCTTCATGTGAATACCCATAATTTTTACAAAACAGTGTTGATTTTGGCAAAAGAGTGATAATTTTCGAAAAACAACAATGATTTTGATAAAATGAATACACATAAATACCGGTTGCAAATTGTTGGAGCCGCCACTGCGGCATGCATGGAGCTGGAGCAGCACTGGGTAAGAGTTCTTCTTTTCACCTAGGGTTATGGTTAGGGTTAGGGTTCAAGTGTTCTTTGATTTGAGACCAACTTTGAAGCAGTTGCTCTTTGTTCTGCAGTTCATTAGTGTGATACAATGCAAGCGAACTCTGGCACCACTATAGATGCATCCTTCTGTGGTAGAGATGCATCCTTCGATTTATAGTTTCTTTTTACGCGGGTAACTACATTATATTTATGGTGGGTATCCTTAAAGTCCGTCACTGCAAACATCGGATAAAAAATAAAAAAATTGAGAGAGATCACCTCACTATATCTGGGGCGGGCCCTGAAATAAAAAAATTAAGGGCCCGCCACAGTAACCGCTATAGTAGTGGCGGGTACACAAATTCGGGAATAGCTATTTTAATTTAATTTTGTACAAATGAGGTATATGTGGCCACGGAAGTGCAATGCAGTAAGGTACACATGCTACTCCAGGAATATCAATGGTTGCTGTATATACGTGCTGACTGGAACATTATTGAGTGCTGATGCCCCCCACCCCACAAAAATGCAGTAAGTATTAACTTTCTGAAAAAACAATGGAGCAAGAAACGCACCGCACGAAATGTAGTAGCTAGATACTCTATATACCAACATGTGGAGAATAGAAAATATTTCTGTCTGCTTTTTTTGTAGTTCAATATTTATGTCTGTCACATTTGCTTATCATCGACTGGATGAGGTACCACCGCAGCAAATTGTCTATTGGGCTTGGACCATTTCGACAAGGACCACTTGCTAGCTAGCACGTCAATTCCAATATATTTGGAAGTATTAGAAACGTCAACCAAACTTATTATCTAGGCTTGTGAAGATCCACCATATATAAGGATTTGATTTCCCTTATTGTTTTTCTCGCGGTGAAGCTAGCTCGTGGACAGAGTATGGGCTTGATGCATAGCCTCCTTCTGATAGCGCCAGCCCAGAGCAGCATATGCGTAGAGTTGGTGACGCGAGCAAGAGTGATGCATGCACCAAGTGTAGGAGTCACAACTCTATTTACCTACTTCTGGGCTATATCTACACCAATTTGGGCTTGGTCTGCTTGCGACAAATTCGTCTCCTGTCTTTTGCAGCCAGCCGCAGGAGTAGTATGTATAGTACTCTCTTTCTCCCATAATGTAAGATCTTTTTTGACATTAAAAAAATGTCTTACATTATGGGACATAGGGAGTATGAAATTACTCTTTCTATATATCTTCTTTCTTTAATAAAATATAAAGTAGCATAATTGGTTTTACAAGGTAAACTTTTCTATGTCTGACTTAAGTTTATAGAAATAATGTGAATATCTACTATACCAAATCAGTATTATTATTATTATTTGCCATCACCAAATCAGTATTATTAGATCGTCAGAAGATATACTTTCGTAACTTTTATATTAAGTACTGTAGATATGGATATTTGTTTTTATATTTTAGTCACGTTTTACAAAGTTTGACTTTTATTACAGTTCACATTCTTTATATTTGGAACAGAGAGAGGGAGCACCTGGCATCCTTATAACTATTTTGCAAACTACTTTATGTCACATATCTTCTACTGAATTGTATGTCACTAATTGCATTTTTTGTTGGTAGCTTACCAAGCTGGCCGCTTGGTTACTGAACTTTATGTCACATGTATGCACCATGCATCATGATGCATGCGTCTTGTATCCACACGAGGTAAGATCATCAGAACTCTATGATCATGGCCGAGGTAGATTGGGCCATGACGCGGGCCTGCTCCACTATAAGGTGGCGGCTATAGGATGCTAGGAAGTGCTACCGAAAGCTTAAGAGTGGTCGTGTAACCCACCGGGCCATGGGCGGGCGTGCCAGTGGCTGTTTCAGGCTTGTGCCGGCATGGATTCTCTCTAGAGGTTGATGCTAGCTCTTTTGTGCACCCTTCATGGCACAGAAGCGGAACAAGAGATGGATATATGGTGCCCAAGGATTAAGTAACACGTCATACATACTTGCTTTTTGAATTCGTACAAGTATCTAAACAGTTTTTGGCATCTATAGAATCATTACTCATACTCATGTACTACCTTCGTCCTGGTTTATTGGCCCCTTTCGTGTTTTGCATGAAATATTGTCCATAGATTGAACTAATAAAATGTTAATGCATGTCACCAAATATTATATCATTAGATTCAGTATTTGAACATAGTTTCCGATGGTATAATTTTTTATGACATGCATTGACATTTTGTTACTTAAATATATGGTCAAAATCTCCTATATCACTAAGCTCCATGAGGTAACCCAGGATTGATCGAGGCGATCGATTTCGCTCAGTGGCCTCGATTTTGACTGGGTCAGCCATGCTCGGTGAACCCCTTTGGTCGGCCTGCTGGGGTGTGGGCCTGGGTTATTTCTGATCAAGCCAGGCGTCGTGGCGACTCGGAAGCGCTCGTGGGATACGTGTTGCGCGGCTGCCTCCCCTTGGTTGTTTACAGTGGAGAGAGCGCAATCTAGAGAGAGGGTATTTGGACACCATTGTTGGACCTAGTTATAAACCATATCCTCATGAACAAAATAACCGCATAGACCACAGGTCGAACTGATGGTCTTAGCTCCATGATTAAGTTGTAACCGAGACTCGATAAAACGGCTAACGGGGTCGTAAAGCAGTTTCAGAATGAATAGGGCGCACTTACATGAGAATTAGCAGATGGGGCAAGAAGATGAGACGTGCAAGCCTCCCGGGAGGCGGATGGGGCAAAGAGACGAGAGGTGTATGAAAGAAGGAAACTGTAAAACACTGCTAGAAAAGAAGTGCCTACATGTATTAGAGGGCACTTTAATCTCCTCTTCCGGAGAAGCAGTGGCGGAGCTTGATAAAGTTTGTTGAGGGGGATAATAAGAGTTCAGGGGGCCAAGAAGACAAGTTGTGGTACACACTTAGAGTTTTCATAGAGTGGGGGGGGGGGGGCATGGCCCCGTTTGGCCCCATGAAGCTCCACTCCCTTCGTAAAGTAGTGATCTAAGCACTCTTATATTTTTTTACGGAGTACGTGATTAACTTCAAACTGATACTCAATAAAATGGCTAACGTGGTTGTAGCACGTAACTGAAAGCTTGGGAACAGTTTTTGAAGGTAAATACTAGTTTGACACTATATTCAAAGGGGGCTGATAAACAAGGACGGAGGTAGTATGCCGTGAATTTTTTGGCTAATACAAAACAAAGAGGAGAGAAAGACAGATAAGAGAAAGGACTTCTGAGAGTCGGATTAAGAAACAAGCTCGTTGCATTTTACACCATCAAATTTAATACAGCTCTTCATGCTCACAGTTGGTTTTAAACACATTTTTAGTAATAGGTATCATCCATGTGACAGGTAATCACTTGACTATGTCACTTTCTAGTAGGTTAACTAGCTAATTTATTACCTTTGGAAAATATGAAAACTAGCAGCAAGAGACAGGACTAACGTGAACAGCTGTGTGGACTCACGTGTGTGAACAGCTGTGTGATAATATTAAGGTTTTTCACCGTCAAAGCTATGTGGCACTGACATAGCTAAATTCAGTATCGAAGAAGCTGGCATTGAGCAATGGTTTATATACGGTTTCAGTTTA
Organism: Aegilops bicornis; assembly: GCA_021605145.1. Lineage (NCBI taxonomy): Eukaryota > Viridiplantae > Streptophyta > Magnoliopsida > Poales > Poaceae > Aegilops > Aegilops bicornis. The sequence goes on along the minus strand of CM038672.1, from coordinate 695,896,146 downwards.
GAAAAAGCAACTTGCCTGTTTTCAAAAAAAGAAAAAATGGTTCGAAACTTAAACGTACTATAGCATTTTCAGTTTCTTTATTCTCGCACAGCTCACAAATGATCATGTTATTTTATGAAAATTTACATGCGCGCTTCTAACCAATACCGATATCCATGGTATGTTTCAGATTTCTTTTCAAAACATACAGCTGCATTTTGTTATAAGTTTTAGAAAGTGAGTACCGATGTACCTAAATTCCGAATATTTGATCTAACATAATTATCGGTCATCAGATTACAAGGGGCAAGACAGGATCAAGATTCAGTGCAAGTTGGGAGTGTGACCTCAGCAATTTCATGAAGCCCATCCAAAACATCGATGTAGTAATTAAGTGGCTTCGAAAATCACCCCACAAAATGAAGTAATTGGGCAACCACAGGAAGAAGATATGTCTTCCAATCACAGCTTGTTCACTCAAAATATTCCAGGGGAGACAACCATAAAGTGAAATAATAGTTAAATGTACCATGTGGAGGCTATTGTTCCTCAATGTATCTCTGACTACCACATAAACTCTAAGGCGCCACTTTGATCAGTCACAAGGAAATAATGCATGATACATTTTGTTTGAAGGACAACAGAGATTTGTAACAAGGAAAACAATGTAGTTACATATTTATTTCGTGCAAGTTTTTTTATGCCAGATGGAATCATGATATAGGTAATTAGGCACAAAATAGTACTTCCTCTAATCCAGAATATATGTCATATTTTCTTCATTAGGAAATATTTTGACCAACCATAGCTAGCTAAGCATTTTTTCAGTCAAGCTAGCTAAGTACTCCCTCCCTCCTGGTTTATTAGGCTCCATAGTATTTAGTGTCAAATTTTTACTATAAAGTTAACTAATAAAATTTAAACTATATGTCATGAAAATTATATGGCGGGAATCCTCTTTCAAATACAAATCCAGTGATATACTTTTTGTGGCTTATAATTAACATGTTAGTTATATAGATGGTCAAAGTTTGACCTTAAATACAAAGGAGCCCAATAAACCCGGACAGTGGAAGTTGTTACCTATTGCTGATTATATGTGGTTCCCCTTCCCCGTTCCCTTGCGTCACCCTCTCGAGGGCGACTCGGGGGCGACCAACCCCCCCGTCCGCCTCCTCCCCTTCTTGATTCCTGTCCTCACCGCCGCCGGAGACGGGCGACGGGTCCCCGTCTGACCGCCGATGAGGGTGGCGGCGAGGCCCTCGGCCGCGACGCCGCTCGGTCTCGGGCCTAGGGTTTGAGGCGGCGGCCTCTGCTGGTGAGGGCGGCGTCGTCCTGGCGGCAGGCGGCGAGTTGGCGGTGGACGCGGGCGCCGCGTGGAGGGATCCCCTGCTGCTCTCCTTCTCCAGATCTGAAGACGGCGCCCCCGTGCTGCTGCTTCCTCCTCGTCAGTCCAGCCGGATCCAGTGGCGGACTGCGCGTTAGTGGGGTTGGGAGCTCTGGATCGGAGTAATTTCTTGGCGGCTCTGGCGGCTACGACGCCCATGGCGCTCGAGCATTGTTTCCTTCTTGAAGGCGGCTTGAGATCCAGCTCTCTCCCCTCGTCCTCCCCACACTGGGTGAAAACCCACAACTTTGGTTGGCGGCGGCGGTGCCCGGCTCCGTCACCTTCTTGAAGGTCCCGCTTTGGGTCAGCGGGAGGTGGGACAGCTGCAGCGCGTTCTTGGTGTTCTGATGGCGGCGGTTCTCTCTTTAGTGCTTGTCGCCGCCATGGCGGTCGGCTGGTCCGGCTCTCGTGGTGATTGTGGTCCTCAACTCTTTGCCGTGTCTTCTGGGGTGCTCCGTCCCGTTCGGAGAGGCTGGAGGTGGAGCGGCTTCATCTTGCACGGAGCTTGAGGAGATGTCAAGTCATGCACGGCCAAGCGGGTGCTACGCTTTGTCATGCACAGTCGGCGGGTGCTACATGCACAGATCTTCCAAAGACTTCAAGCTGTGTCGGCTGGTGGTACTTGGCAGCATGGTGCTGAGGTGTATCAGTGGTATATTTGGCCATGGGCCGGGCTTGGGCCGGGCCTGAAAAAGCCCATGACAGAAAACTAAGGTCCAGGCCCTCCCAGGCCCTATCATTGGGCCTACTTTTCAAGCCCAAGCCCAGCCCATCTGGTAAAAAGCCCTAAAAGCCCTTAGGGCCTAGGGCCGTGGGATGGGCCTCTTCCTTAAAATGCCAATATGCCAAGCCCAAGCCCGTCAAGGCCCTACCGGTGGGCTCAAAACTCAGGCCCAAGCCCGGCCCATGGGCAAGCCCATCGGGCCTAGGCCCTGGATTTTAGGGCCAGGCCTGGGTGGGCCCGACAGGGCCGGGCCAGAGATGGCCAGGACTAATCATTGGCGACCGCAACGTGCTCAGCTGTTTGCGCACAGAAATGACAACTTAACTTTATTATTATTAGGCTTCTCAAGGTCTACCTAGCAAGCTTATAAAGGTTATTTTCCCTAAAAAAAATTGCTGGATTGCTTCCGACCAGTCGAGTGGACTTCCTGTTGTAGGCTTGTAGCTAGTCGACCGTTCTTTCAGGTTATCTGTTTAATCCAGAATTACATATTTATTCTTACTTATAAGTTTGATTTATCTAAATATGCCCATTCTTATATTTTGCTTCTAGAAGAATGGCGCATGCAGTTGTACCCATTCAACTTTTAGTTGTGAAATTGGCTAAAATGTTTTTGGTGACGGGAGCAGGGATGACGCATGCACCAAGTGTAGCCTTCCACTGCTATCGGGCTATGGTACTATTATGTTGGCCGCTCTCTCTCTCTCTCTCCGACTGAAGGCCTGTGACAGATATTCATATGAAGATCTTTTCATACAACAAAATAAAAAAACAAAGGGTGTGTGCGTGTGACATACTTGAACATAACTGCGACCTTCACGGTTATGCTTCTTGGCTTCTTTTATGCAAATTATAGACTTAGGTGTGAATATTAAGTGCTCCGATCTGTGAATTTGATAAATTCATGACTAGTATGTTGACATGTTGTATTTGTGAAAGAAAAAAAACAAATGATACGTGTCACACGTGTGGCACAAAGCACTCCGGCCCTGACATTTTTTGCAACTAAAGTTGCCATCCGAAAAGAAAAAATAAACCCGAAATATAAACTGAAACTTGTCATCCAAAAAGAAAGTTGCGTCATGCTTAACAACTAAAGTTTCCATGGATGGTTAGGTGGATAGTGTTATCTCCAGCCCACCAAGGTTCAAATCCTAGTGCTCGCATTTATTCTGGATTTAATCCAGGATTTCCGGTGATGCGCGTTCAGTGGGAGGAGACGTTCCCGTCGACTGCGAGGCGCCTACGGTGACTTCGTAAAATCTCAAGATGACATGCCGGCTCGGTCTCTCGAGGTGCTCATAGGGATAGGATGTGTGTGTATGCTTTCATAGGGGTGAGTGTATGCGTGTATATATGAGCGCATGTGTCTGTTCTGATGTTAAAAAATACTAAAGTTGCCATCCTCGCGTCACTAACTTGAGATCAATTTTTTTTTGGAGTTGTCATGTGTTCATGACACGTGTGTGGCACTTATCAGGGTCAAAAAACGCCAATTGGACCGCCTTTTAAAATTCTAGCTGCGTACTGGATGGACGCGCGCGCGCGCACATAGCCTATTGATAAAAAAGATGTCGAAGTGTCTGGGTACCGTTGTGTACATATGAGTTGTCTGCATATATAGTCGCCCCTTTTGGTGTGATATGGTAAATTACGAAAACAGACAGGTTGTGAATCAGGAGACACGCCACAGCCTCTAGTTGCTTGTTATGCTGCCTATAGCTGAGGCTTCAATGAGATCTCATGCCCATTATGCCATAGAACTGCTACCTGCTAATGCATTTGTTCATGCTTTGTATCACACGCGTCGACAATAGACAATAGTTTACTAGGCTGAAGAGCTAGATGCTCGGCGTGGATTTGTCGAACCCAACCTCGCTTACACAGTTCAGAAAATTCGAGAACTTCGTCTTAAAGTACAAAAGTATCACTCATGTGTGTATGGTGTTATAGCATGTACGTGCAAATTTTTGTAATAACATGTGCCACTTTGAGATTTCACATCATGTATATGCATGATTTTGCCGAGACTTTATTAACCGTACAATTTTCTCTCGCTTTGCTCTAGTTTCTGGATACTCCTTTAAGGGAAATTACTTCTCGGTACAGTCTCAAAGTGTCAGTTTTACATGGAGCCAGATTTATGATCTGTTGCTAACCACTAGTGTCAATGTAGTGATCTGATTTTGAAATATGAAGTCGTTAATGTGTTTGTTTACTGGTATACTAGATAGTCTCCATATGCTAGTGATGTTCATGCCCTTCATCATTCTTCGTGTACTAATTCATCCTTTTCTAGTAGCAAAAACTGATTTTTGCCTCGTGTGGTGCGTGTTGCGGATGCATCTCTTTCCGACACGTTATGCTGCCGAAATTTCTTGCCGAAATTGCCCTGACTGCTTTTAAAAATTCTAGTTGAGAACTCAAAAGCATAAATATGATATACAACAACTGCTTAGTGTCTTCTTCTCTTTAGAATGATCTCTTGTTTTGCAGACTTCTCCTGCATATTTTATACTAACTTATTGTTCCTGATTTGTACTAAGTTATTGTTCTTTGCTTGGTTTGGTGCTAGTGGTCCAAAGGTGAATGTGTTTTCCTTCTTGTAACTATGGAACTTGTCAATGGCATCATTGTTTCAAACCTGACAGTAGTCCTCTGAATCTCAATCCAAAGCAGCAATATGGATACATGCGAAACTGAGCCCGTATGCACCATAGGAGCATAGCAGAGATAAACTTTGATTGATTCAGTTTTGCTAACTCTTTGGCTCAAAGGGAAAAGCTTTAGATTTTAGTGTGATTTGATGTGTAGCTCTTTCTAAATCATGTCTTTGCTACACTTCGCTACACTTCCTGTATGCTGCTACATGCATGATTTGAGGAAATCGTGATTTGAGGTCACCTGATACATTGACTTTTGGAACTATAATGTTAGTTGTGCACTCCTGTATTTTTTGTTTTCCTTGCAGCCACAACACTTGTCTGTAAGTGCAGGGAGTTTTGTCCAAGACGAGATGCTACGAACACTTGGTTTCTTGTTGATTTTGGAGGTGCGTGAATGATTGTACGAGAAACCCGGCCTATTTTTTTTATATACGTGCTCCTGTTTAATCTGCATTCGATATTCATGAACCCAAACAACCTGCCCATCCTGCAATTCTTGTGATTGAAAATTTATCCATCATCTTTGCAATAGGATGGTTAGTTAGCTGCACATGCTGGTGGGTTGTTGGGTTCAATTATCCTCAGCTTTTAAGACTGCATGCATATTCACCTCTGTTGCATTGTTTGGTTTTGGGTGTGGGAAGCAACTCCATTACATGATTTCATATTGGGCCTACATCCGAGTAACAAACGAGAAATGTCAACTTCGACTCCCATAAAGTAAAATTCTCTCGCAACCACTCTCGATGATTATGCATAACATCTGATCTACCATGTGCTTGGGTGAAGGCAGTTTGCTTTGATCTGGTGTAGGGATCCAAGGAGAAGCAACCAAAGGTGCCCACCATCACCACCAGTAGGAAGGCTCCTTGTTGCCAAGGTGACCTCTCTCGTTGATTTGTGCTTCTGCCTGGCTTGCAGTAACAAATGGTTTTATGGATTGTTGGATGTTTAGTGTTTAGGCAATAGTGATGATGATGTGCAAATTATTCTAGTGTTATCCCATTACCTGAAACCACTGATAATGTGAAACCATCTTCTTTTGGTTTTTGCTTGCTTGCTGCCACCTCATACAAGTATACTAATGCTTGTTGCAACTAAAGTTAGTGTTTCACTCACTCCTTATGGTGAAAATAGTGGGACTTGTGACAAATCTTGTCATTAATGCTATTGCTAGCTTCAAAATGATTTTATATGAAAGAGGAGACTCTGTTTACATTCCTTAATTTCAGTGACAAAAGCAACTACTGTGTCAAGTGACTTATTTGTGTCTTCTGCTTTTGATGTTCCTGGATGATTGCTTAGGTTGCATCGTTTTCTCGAGGAGGGGAGTGAACGCACTCCTCCCTGATCTCGTTGTTGTCTTTTTTTGGGCTTATGCTTCGGTTGCTTTGTAGATCAAGTCTGTATCACCCTCTCCTCCAAGAGTTTGGCAAGGTAGGGCATCAATCCTCCTTCCCTTTGCTTCTTCTGCTTTTCTTGATCAAGTCCGCATCTGATGCGTATTATGTGCAGGTGGTTTGCTCCCATCTGATCTGGTGAAGGGGGCCAAGGAGAAGCTGCTGCATTTGAAACCAAGGTGATCAACATCACCACCATCTAGTCCCAAGGTGAATTCTCCAGCCTCTCCCCTCTATTTGTTTTGATTTGGCCGCTGTCAAGTATTTCAGTAGAGGACATGGGAGGAGAATCGTGTATTCTGTTAGAGAAATATTGCTTGTATTTGCAAGTTTGAAGGCATGTATCAACAGACTTGACTTGTCTTGTACATGTATGTAATGAGACCAGGAGAATCATGTTTAGGAATCACTAAACTGAGCTTGCAATTTCTTGAAGAAATGTTCAAGTTTTGCTTTTCTATAAAACCACATGAATCAACTTTTGGTAGCAGCATATTTCCTTTTGCTCAAGTACATTATGTCCAATCTTAGACTAGTTCAGTGACCTGTTATATGCTTCTAGATTGCAAGTTCATCAACTTGTTTGTATACATAGAATCTGATGATATTGTTGGCTCCTTTGTTTTTCCGCACATAAATTTTACTTAGAATGCTACCTTCTATTTGTCTGTTCTAGAGTTAGTTCTATGTTGCTGGTATACCATGACCTATGGGGAGGTCAGTATAATATGGTGCAGGGGAAGATTGATAGGTGAATGAATGCTAAATGGTTGCGATGCATATATGACTTCAGATGCCGTCCTAATGTTTATGTCCAGCAATATTTTTGGTCTTGAACTGCAAACACATGTTTAATTGTCTAGATAACTTCACAAACAAGCTTGTGTCTTTTTCTAGTATAGTACTTTTTTCTAGTTGGCGTATCTAAGAACCCTTTCCCTCTATAACCAGGACATGTGCAGACTATGTTGATGGCATGGACGGGCAAGTGTCATACCATGTTAGGAAGAATAAATACAAAAGCTTTTGGAAAGGCGAAAGCAGTTTGCATTACACCACTGGGACTCCTGTTGCCGTGTGTTTGCAGTGGTGGCCGCCTCTTCTTACTCCAGTGCAGGTGAGCCACTCGGTTCCTTCTCCTGCCCTCTCACATGCCACGAGGAGCCTGATCATTGTGCCGTGGCCATGATGTGCCGGCCATTGTGCTGATGTTGTAGTGCTTGTGGTGGTGGTCATTTGGCCACCAATCCTTGACCGAGTTTTCCAAGCCCATCTTCTAGCTGACGTGTCTATACACTATATGTGGTGTATATTGTTCGACAATAGATGTGTAGGTCTCTGGAAAATAATGTATGTACTAGTTGTGCTTGTGGTCATACTACTATTCTCCTAAAATCACAATCTTCTTTGTTGATCCCTTGCTATAGAAGATTAAGTTTGAAAAGTTGCTCTGGTGGATGATTCCTTAACTTTTGCATGTGGATTTGAAGCACTAACTTGGAAGTTTTATTCCTATGGCCATCAGGATAGGTGTCGTGGAATGGGTGGATGATGGTGAGCGACCAGTGGATCTGGCCGAATACGCCGGCTGGTGGGGGCGGTGGCCTTGGAACCAGACATTGGAGACACCCAGATATCCTGCTGCTTGGCTGAGGGAGGGGGGCGTCACTCAAGGTGTCTTGTTTGCCACAATCTATTGCATGCGTAGTACTTGCTTGAAACAGTAGTGCGGTGTATGTAATGTTCCCCATAGGCCTTCTTGAAGGTATTGTTTTTCATTTATATCTTGTGTGGATCAATCTTGCCGAGGTTGTAAATTTTGGGCAAACAGCTGTATGAAATGCTTGGTTCATCTTGTCAAGAACCAATTTTTTATTGGGTTATCTCAATTTAGCTGGAACCATTTATTCTTGTTAACTGCTGCATACATCTCAGATAATCCAGAGTTTCCTTCTTTGCATCAATTTATGATTGTTGAGGCAAGATGCCTGATTGAGGCCCGTTTGATTGTTGGCTGAGTGTTGCGATGCATCTATAATCCCATTCCTATGGCTGGCAACTCACTTGGGCTGACTGTGATTTTCATTTGATATAGCTCACAAGCCGTGCCGTCTTTTATGGTATTTCTGGTTGTATTTGCAGGTTGAAGCTTCAGTTTCAAACATGAATTCTAGAATTGAGTCTCATGAATATTGCTATTGTTTTGAAAAAAAGAGATGAGATGCATACATTGTAGACATAACATCGTGATGGTCAGCGCCGACGTCGGGTTCAGCAAGCGAACCAGGTACACGTTTGCACTCTGTTAGGTATATGTAGGGTAGACTGGATCTGGTAAAAACTGGAGCTCACGCACACGTAAGAAAAATAGCATAGTCTGTGTTATTGCTTATGTAGATTGATAGTGGCCGGCGAGTTCGAATTTGTAGCATATGTATCCATGGTCAGGGCTACCTGCCTGGTGTTATTTTAGGGAGCAATTAGGGAATATAATTAGTATCCCATGTTTGGAAATGAAACAACCTGCTGCGTCGTGCCATTATTTCAGGAAGGAAGTTTAACATTGGCTCAAAATCAGCCCTTCTATATAGCGCCTGGTTTCTAGGAGGTTAGTAGCTAGAGTATACATGTGATGTGTAGAACAAAACAAACACCTAACAGATCCTAATCCATGCATGGCGGCATGTAGCTGAAGAATAATAATAATAACAAACTCTAACAGAAAGGAAGCAGATGCAAAGTTTGTTTGGATAGACACGAAATAAATCATAATCAGCGTACAAGAAAAGAAGGAGCTCCTCGCACGTATGGGAACTACCTGCCTAACGAGAAACTGAAGGAAGGAAACGTAACAAATCTTGGTAGTACAATAATTCTCTGGTCTCCCTCCTAGAAACCAGGCCGCTTCTAAAACCAACGAGACGCATCCCCCTTTAATTACTGCTATCTCTCCGCCTCCTCCTCCTCCTCCTCCTCCTCCATTACTCCCCTCCCTTGTGATCCATTGGCTCCCGCACGCCTCACGCGGATCGGGCTCCCCTCCCTCGCGATCCATTGGCTCCTGCACGCCTCACGCGGATCCGGCTCCTATCCAACGTCCCTCGGCGCTCCCCGCTCGCTCAAAACTGGCCAAGCCGTACGCCATCTTCTCTATAAATGGCCATCATCTTCTCCACGAACGCCCTTTGCTACTGATATTTCCCTCTAGATATTTTCCTCGAGCCTTTATCCCCTTTTTCCCTTGATACCGCACACAGCGAGTACCCAAGGTTGTGTCGCGTCCTTGTCATGAAGCTGGGTTGTACCGTAGGTTTGTTACTTTTGCCCCCCATCTCTGTTCCTTGATCTAATCTTCTTCAAGAAAATCTTGGCTCAACCTGACAATTGTTTCATTTTCCGTGTAACCTGTGATGCATATGATCCTACTTAGGCCTTGAGGAGGTAGTGCTGCAGGCAACAAGTACTTCTTCGCACAAGCACAAGCACAAGCTATGGAGATATGCTCGACAAGGCGATGGGCCAGCCGTGTACATGACATGACGGTTGTTTGATTCAGAACGAGTTCCACAAAAGTTCATCCAAGCAAAGGTACTGGAAAAAAATACCTGCTTCCTTTCATTGGTAAAGTTGATTGTCTTGATTTGAATCTTTTTTTCCAGTAGTATGCAGAGTCGAGCCAATAGGGCATGAATTCCACAATCCTTGTCCCATAGTAAATCATACACCAGTTTTAGTACAAGATTCAATCAGATAATGATATGAAAACCTACCGGTGAATCGATCATGTCCTATTGCTCGTGGTCACCAAATTTTCTGAACAAGCAAACCACAAGGTGCTTGTTCAGTGCAAGCAAAGTTAGTATTGAAATAATATATGCATCGGTGCTTCCTTCGCTGCATTTTATATCTTATGTGGATAAAACTAATCACCAGCCGATGTAAAATATATTAGCATATGACCCTCATCTTGCCTGTCTTTTTGATCTGTATGTGGATTGCAATTTTTTCCTTGTACATGATTCAATTATAAAACTGGGCCTCATATTTAAATTACTCTGTTCGGTAGACAATGAGATTCAGGTAGTCAGGTACTCTTAGATTTTTCTTTTCTTTCAGAAGATAGGTCATTACAATATTAATTGTTTCATAATTGGTACTGTTTCCAACGATACAGCAAAAGCATCTTGTGTCTTTTTCAACTACTCTGTATGATAAGTCCTGCAAGCATCTTGTGTGGTTGAAAATTTACCACCACGTCTTGGATCCACTATATGATAAGCCCTGCAAGCATCCTGTGTCTTTTCAGCTACTCTATAATAGCATGTACACGTCCCTCATATAATAGCATGTACACGTCCCTCATACATCCTGTGTCTAAAACCATACTTGTGCACCCTTGTTTGTGTCTGGGTGTTAAAGCAACAACAACATGGGCACAATGCACCAGGAGCACCTTCCCTAGAGAAGACTTGCTCAACAAATATACAAGTTCTTTCCTCCAACATGGGCACAATGCCATGGGCACATTTTTGCCCTCATGGCCCGTGTACATCCACGACTAGTTTTGTGGAAGATGGGCTTGCTGTGAACCTTTATGAGTTAATAAAGTTTGGGATGCCTTTCGAGAAAAATAATGAGAAGCTGTTGGTTGTTTGGTGGACCCTAGTAGGTCATGTTGTATTAATCCAGCCTTTATAGTCGGAAAAGGAAAATGTTTTTTCGCCTCGTGTAGTGGATGCATTATTTTTGACGCGTTATGATGCCGAAATTTCCGGTCAAAATTGCCCCGACTACGGCATAGGTAAGCTACTTCGGTTGATCTACTCTATTTTTTTCTTATGCTCTGTGTGCCCATGACCATCGAGTCATCGTAGCAGTTTGTCATTGATTTGAGTTATGTGACCATTGAAATTCCACATTTCATGCTGATTAATGAACACTTGGAATCGAGTTAATGCTCAGTATTTTACGCTTGACACCTGAACAACTAATCATGAAGAATTTGGGTAGTTATTGATGCCTACAGGCATGCATCCAGGTTTCACCATTATTAACCCAAATATGGTTTAGGTTCAGGTCCTAACTAATAAGAACATGATGCTACTACACTTGTTTTTATCTCCTGGTTCCTAATTGCTACTGTGAGCTTGACTATATCCTTTAAAATGTTATGTTCTTTCTTTGATATAGGCATCTAAATGACCAGTGATAACTGGCAGCAGCATCTTAGTACAGATAGCTTGCTTGTTTCATGGTTTCGCATCATGAAGCCTGTTCCCCCCTACTCCCTGGTTTCTTTCTACCTGGGCATCATTTCTTACCCACAGGTATTTTTAGGAGAATGCGTGGGATCACGATAGTCTGGCGTCATTGAAGTTTTAGTTGTGTTAAGATGATTATTTCAAAACCAGGACATCACTAGTAGACAACTGAGTCAAAAGGAGAGCACCTCAGCATGCAAATTTATTCAGATGCAACATACTCTTTTTGAACTATTATTTTACTGTCCTGGTATTGGTATTTTCACTGCCGAACTGTAAATTTTGCAATTGAAGCCTGTTTTTTTACGAATTGAGATTTATTGTTCATGATATTTATTTTTGGAATCAAATACCGTGACCCAGTGAAAAGAAATATCTGTAAGGAATGTTTGGGAGAATCAAATGATACCCTATTGACATACTATGGGATAAAAGTGCCATAGAAACAAGTAGTCATGTGAAATCATCATATATTTCCTATCTGTATTAGGCATAAACCATCCATACCTGAGTAACTTAGTCCTTGCTGCGTATCTAGAAACCTTATAATATTATCACACACCTGTTCACACACACGTGAGTCCACACAGCTGTTTTGCCTCGTGTAGTGGATGCATTACTTTCGACGCGTTATGCTGCCGAAATTTCCGGTCAAAATTGCCCCGACTTGTCGAAATTTTGTCCTTATTTGTAAGGAAACAAGAGATTTAGGGTGTTGGATGCAAAATGCTAGGGACCTAGCTGCAAGATTAAGTTGTTTATGGGGATGCTAAAAGAAGAAAAGGCTGTCCTCCTGGACAAAGAAAAGAAAAAGATTACGCATGTTATTCATCATCGATCATGGCATGGAAGACAGTGCAGGTTGGTGGTTGCGGCTCGATGGATCGATGGTTTCAGAGGCAGCAGCCAGCTAGCCGGTACACGTATACGTACTAAAATACGTACGCTCGAAGCAAGCACAGCATTGACGCATCTGCAGGAACTCCAAGTCTCCAACGGACTTGACTTTGTCTCCTCGATCGTGAGTTTAGTTTGCAATGCAAATGCTCCAAAACCATGCCCCCACGTTTCGACATGTAGCTCCAAAACAGAGAAATGGGTAACCATATGTTTCTCTATCTCCGTCCTAAGGCTGAGTTCCTCTGGAAAATCATATGAATCCTACAAAAACAATTTGGCGGGATATCATAAACAATTTTTCAGTTTAGTTGGCGAATCGACAAATCAAGCGACCGACATAGTACATCGGCAGCCGCGAACAGCGACAGGACATTGACATGAGGAGGAGGGTGCCCATTGTTGTTCTCCGCCGTCTGTAATCTCACCGCCGAGAGGCCCCACTAATGGGAAACTGAACCTATATGAAAAAGATGAGCCTAAAAACGGAAGAACGTCCGTGTAGCATCTGGACCATCCGTGTAGCATCAAATCATAGGAGTTGGTCGGTGTGGGAGAGGACGATCTTGTTATGAGCACCCTGAATCCACAACCGTGAGCATGAGAATCATGTCAATGCATATCTTTGGCTGCTACATATTGACCCTGCATGCAGAGGAGTTAAAACTTAAAACAAAGTAAGTTCAGTGACATGGAAATATTATTAAGTTCCAATCATGACAGGGTGACTAAGTGAAGGAAGCTGGTATAGACTAAAACGTTCATAAACAAAAGCTGAGGATGTATGGAAAACTTCAGAACTACTATTCCCTAAAAGAAAAATCAGCAGAAATATACTACTCAGCCAATTATTGGAGTGCATACATCCTGCGAACCGAAGATGCTGGTATATGATTGAACTATAAATAGAATAAATAAAAGGGTCTTAGTCCTCTCGGCCTCCACTAACGGAAATGGAACCTATAAAATACTGCATAAGTTTCAGACCAAAAGACTGTAGGCACAAGGCTAAAGGATGAGTTGAGACTTCTAAACGGTAAAACGATAAAATAGTTCTCCCATCCATGATTATGCGAACCATGCATCAGACCTGCTTACCAGATCAACGTTGCACTTCACGAAAGGAAACGCCTTGAAGATGTTGTTCACTTTTGCGCACCAATCGACACATGGAGTGACACCATGTGCCAGCCTCAGAGTCACTCTTTTAAGCATTCGAGCAGATGTGAACATGACTTTGAAAAAATCAAACTCATGGTCCTCCCCATGGAGGCCTTCAATTTCCACGGTTTCAAGACCAGCCAACGGGATAGTTTGTGTTCTCCAGTCCATGGGCGCACCACAGAAACAATTTACCTGGCATGTTTCTTTCACCTAGTAAAAGAATGTGAATTACAATGACATATTATAGATGTTCAACTATTGAGACCTTAGCTCAAGAATAATAATAATGTGTCTACAATTTTTTGTTATTGAACATATACTGCATACATATTCCGAATGTGTATGGAAAGCGATAAATTACCTCTGATCTTTGAAGGATGATCCTAAGGTTCTGAATAGCTCTACGAATACGATGCAACCCAAAGAGACGCAACACCAATGCTCCAAACGCATGCCCTGTGGTTGTAAGATGTAGGTCCAAACGAGAGAATTTGGAAACCATATGTTTATCAAGCTCTGCCGCAAAGGTGTGCTCCGCATTTAGATATCTGTATGAACTCTGCAAAATCAATTCAAGATGACATCACGGTTAAGTTCGTCAGTTTACGCGGTAGCAAATCCGGTGAATTGAGCAAGCAAGCAAGACAGGAGAGATGCATACTTGGGCAGCCATGTGTAGGGAGAGGACATGGCCGGTTGGGATCTGTGAGCATGCGCCTTTCCGGGAGTGGTCGGTGGTGTTTAAGCCAACCTCCAAGAGGCCCCAGAGACCAAGCCTATAAGTGGGCTTTTATAGGAGCACCTCCACGAGACCTTCTCCGCCATTGGTGCGGAGACGGAGGAGACCCTGAGATCGCCGCGGGCACGGAAAGACAGGTTCAATTGCTTAAGCACAGGCGCCTTGATGTCTATACGGGATGTACATCTGTTGCTGCTCTCCACAGAGAGTTGGTGCAGCGACGCCGAGTGGATTGTGATGTTGTCCATGGCCACCATACCATTGTTGTTCACCCGGAGGATGCGGATGCGCGGGCAACGAGGGATCAAGGCGGCGAGGTCGACCTTGCAGCCGGAGAGGCAGAGTCTCTCCAGCGAGGGGAAGCCGGAGGATGGCGGGAGCAAGCGGAGGCGGGGCGCGCGCAGGTCGACGGAGGTGGCGTGGTCGAAGCGGGGCAGGTTCACCCCCACTAGGGAGCACTGCGTGCTCCACGGGAGATCGTAGAGCAGCACCATGGGAACCTCGAAGGCGAAGAGCATCTCCGCGGGCGACAGCGCCGCCACGGCGCGGAGCAGCGAGGAGATGATGGCGGGGGTGATCGTGCCAGCCTGCCAGGGGACACGGATGTCGAGGTAGTAATGGCATACGTCGGGACGGGCGGCGTGGGCCAGCGCGGCCTTGAGCGAGTGGAGCGGGACTTCGTGGAGTTTGACGGTGACGCAGGGCAGGCGGGTCCAGAGGCCGCGCCACCGTTGGGAGAGGAGGCCGGTGCGCGCGGCGTAGCGTGTGGAGGCGAGGCCATCGAGGACCTGGAGGAGCAGATCGTCCGGAAGGGCGCTGATGAGGTCGGCTGAACCTGCTGGCGGGCCGTTCTCCGTCTCCTCCATGTTGGAAACCCCAATGCTGCAAACTAAGCCCGAGGTTAGGAGACGGAGACAGTAATTAGAGCAACAGAAATACGTAATTTAGGGAATATAGGACTCCTTTTTTCAAGGAATAGGACTTTTTTTTACACGAGGTGTAATATACAACTCTGTTGGTTTTCCTATAGTTTTCTATTAGAGGTGTTTTTCTATGGTATAGTAAAAATATACGATCAATCAGACTACCAGGCCTACGGAGGATCGATCGTGGAGGATCCCGGGCGAGGAGGATCCGTTCGGCGAGACCGCTTCTCGCTCGAAGCCCATCAAATCGCTCGAAGTCCGGGATCGATCGTGGAGGATTCCTGGCGATGGAGTTGAGGATTTTTCGGACCCAAATTTACCGATCCATGGAAACCGACGCCAACTCCGGTTCGTATTCCCCGGCCGATCCTTGTACTAGTGCTCGCTTTCTCTCGCGCGCACACCGCATGCATCCAACCGCGTCGCAGTATTGTTAGGGTTCGACGCCAACTCCGCTCCGCTCCGCATGCATCCAAGCGCGCGCACCGCTCCGGGATCGATCCAAACTTACCGATCCATGGAAATCGACGCCAACTCCGGTTCGTATTCCCCGGCCGATCCTTCTACTAGTGCTCGCTTTCGTCGTCGTCAGATCCCCAAACCCGAAATCTCACCGCGTGCATGCAATCGCGTTTGCAGTATTAGGTTTTCCAGCGAGCTAGCCATGGAGGACAGCGGGTCACCAGCCGACCGCATCAGCTCCCTCCCGGACGATCTGCTCCACCTCATCCTCCTCCGCCTCGGCTGCGCACGCGACGCCGCGCGCGCCTGCGTCCTCTCCCGCCGCTGGCCCCGCGTCTGCTCCGGCCTCCCCAAGCCCGAGCTCGACGTCACCCTCCACCACGTCCCGCTCGACTGGCTCGAGGACGCGCTCCGGCGCGCCGCCGGCCCCGGGGTGCGCCTCCTCGACATCCACGTCGCCCTCGGGCCGCAAGATGGAAGCAGGGCGCGGTTCGTCCCCCCGGTCGGGCCGCAAGACGGCAGCACGCCGCCGTTCGTTCCACCCGTCGGGTCGCAGGGCCGCAGTGGGCCGCCGTTCGTCCCACCCGTCGGGCCGCTAGACCGCTGGAGGCCGCGGTACGTTGCTGGCACCAATTTCTCAACAAAAAACGTTGTTGGCACCAGCCTCTCCGCGGTGCTCCGCGCCGCCGCGGCTCTCGCGCCGGTGGAGCTCCGCTTCATGGTCGCGCAGACGCGGGCCCCTTTTCTCGTAGGGCTACCCCGCTTCCTCCGTGCCACCTCGATGGAGCTGCACGGGCTGGACCTCCGCTTGCATTTGCAACCCTCACAGGCCGGCGCCGGGTTCCCGTTGCTTGAGAGGCTGACCCTCTCCGGCTGCAACGTCGACCTCGGGGTCTTGATCCCTAACTGCCCGCGCCTGCAGGTGCTCACGGTGGACGACTTCACCGTCCGCTCGACGTCGCTGCAAGAGCTCCTCGTGAACCGCATGAAGGCCATGAGAGGCCGCGCAGAGGCATGCGCGCTTAGGCAATTGACGGCGTTGTCCTCCTTCCTGGACGGCGGCGAGCATAGCTGGTCCTGCTCGTATCCCAAGGTGACTCATGGGCTTGGTCTTTGGGGCCTCTTGGAGCTGGGCTTGAAGACATCACAGAGACAAGGAGAGGAGGTCTTGTCCCTGCACATGGGTGCCCAAGTACGTCTCCTGTCATCCTTTGCTCAGTCTACAATTTATACCCAACTTGTTAGTGATGGATGTCTTGCCGAATTGTTATGCAGGATTCATTGAGCTTTCAAGTTGCAAAGTGCGGATTTGTGGCGGAGATAGGTAAATATGTGGTCACCCAGTTCTCTACGATGAATCTACATCTTACAACAAAGGGGCATGCGTTTGGAGCATTTGTGTTGTGTCTCCTTGGCATGCATCATCTTAGAGAGATACATAACTTTAACATCGTTGTGTCGAGATCAGAGGTAATTTATCGCCCTTCTTATATAATTGGAATATATATGGTACCCGTGCAAGAAAATTTTAAGGGGAGAATCCATAATACATTGACCTGATTCACAACTATTTTAGGTGAAAGAAGCATGCCCACTAAATTGTCCATGTGATGGCCCAAAGGGTTGGAGATCCCAAACTATCTCCTTGAATCTTCAAAAAGTGCAAATTGAAGGCTTCAAAGGGGAGAATCATGAGTTAGATTTCTTGAAAGTGGTACTTAAATGCTCACCGATGCTTAAAAGTGTGACTGTGAAGCTGCCAGATCAGGACATGCCAAGTGATGATTGGTGCACAAAAATACACAATATTTTTGGAGAGTATCCATGTGTGGAAGGCAACATTGATCTTATCTCTGGTTAGTAGGTGTTCTGCTTGCATGATTAGCATAGGAACAATTACTTTTACCTTATGCATGATTAACATGTTCCTAGATGCGCCAACTGCTTTTATGTAATTATGTTTGTATGGGTCTGTTGAATCCGAAACTCATGCTTGATAACCGAATGGCAGAACATCTTCCTTTTCGTCGAAAGATAAAGAAAAGAAAATTCATGCTTGACCAATGTTATCCTTGTGCATGTGTTTTGTTCTGAAACTTTTATTGGTATGTTCTCTTGAGTGTCACTCATGCCTACCTCTTCTCTCTTTATTTCCTGGGGGACTAGCCATGGTGATGCTCTTTAGAGCAAGGTTAATAACCAACAACTGGCTATAAAAGGTTGCAGCGTCACATATTGCCAACCTAATAGTCTACTATACTAGTCAGTCATACTTGCATGCTATGCCATTAGTATGTGGTCCTCCTTACTCTCCCACAAAAGGTGTTGGAGCCCATGATACAATTGGCCGTAAATCTATAGCCTGTTTTTCTTCTCTCTCCTCTGCTCTCTTCTTCAACTAAGAAAAAATTCGGATATGACATCTCTTACAGCCCACTTACGTCATGCTATTATACATTCTCTCAGTAATGTCATCGTGTTCTTAGGTTCTGTTCCCAATTAATGAGGCCCAATGGATGACACTCTCATTTTATCTATCTAGCATTCATTGATATCGTCTACTTAAGTTTGCACATACTAGATGACATATTGTTTCTCTACTATACACTATAGAGGCATGCTCTTTTCACCATCTTAAAGAACAAGGCAGCCAACAGACTGACTCAGCCACCCAGGGCCCGGCACGAACGTGTAGCACACACACCCACTTGTAAATTGTTGAGGGCAATGTAACTTTAGCCGAGACATGTATATAAGGTAGTTCAGGGGCCTCTCGTAGGTAAGCTGATTCACGGGAACACTTCACGAATTGGGACCTAGGCAGTGGCGAATAAAAACCATTGGGGGTGAAATGTAAATGGCAAAGATGGGGGGGGGGGGGGGGAGGGAGGCGGAGGCTAATATCTAGGCCCTTCAAATAAAATTTTGTTCGGAATACTCTCGCGGGGGGGGGGGGGGGGTAGTGTGATAGCCTTGCTTAATAGGGATGATAGACTACTTATATCAATAAGGAATTCCTTCTTTTTCGGAAGCCCATTCGGACAGAACTCCAAAGTTAAGCGTGCTCAGCTTGGAGTAATTTCAGAATGGGTGATCGACCGGGAAGTTGCTCCCAGGTGCGCACGAGTGAGGACAAAGTGCGCAGAAAAGACTAGTATTGATCTGTGGGGCCAGGCTAGATCCCGCCAAGAGTAACGACCACCAGCGGATGTGTCTGGGGCGTTACAAGTAGCGACCCCCTGGCCTCAAAATAGCTCCGCCGTTGGACCTATGGTTCCTTGCATAACATTTCATCTCCCACCTCTGTCACCGCCAATATCACCTTCTAAACATGATGCCTTGCCGAGATCTCACCGATCTGTGACTGTCACACAATGGAATACTCCCTTTGTCCCAATATAAATGTGTTAACCTTAGTACAATTTTGTATTAAAGCTAGTACAAAGTTGAGATATCTCTTTTGGGACGGAGGGAGTACATCTCAGCAGCAAGAGTAGGGTGTTACCTTCTCCTAGAGGGCCCAACACTAGGTAGATCATTCTAATCTACCAATCGTTGGCCCCTCCAAAAAATTAGCTATCTCCCTATATATATAGCCATGCCAAAAATGAACACCGAAGACGTCATTGGCTTGGACTAGTTTCGTGCCAACTAACTGCGCCAACGTTTACGAACTGAGTAATTAATAATATGAATTTGGAGCCAAAAAGTTTTACATCAACATTACCAAGTTTGCAAACCAACAACCCGACGCCTCACATGAAGAAAAATAACCAAAATCACCAAGAAAGGTTAAACTTATTACAAAACTGCAAAATTCTTATACAAATACGTGCACGCATTCCAGCGGATCTGCCGTCTAGTTCGTCGGATCGAAAATTCTTCTAAACCTTGAGTGGCTTGCAGACGACGGTGGCGTGGTTGCGGATCTGGTTGCTGAACTGTCCGGGCTTCTCCGTGGTATCGATCTTGTCCTGCCCCAGCGGTGGCAGCAGCTGGAAGTTCTGCACCAGGCGGCCGAGTGTGATGCCGATGATGGGCAGCGCGAGGATGATCCCCGGGCAGCTCCTCCGGCCGACACTGAAGGGCACGAACCGGAAGTCGTTACCATTGGCCTCGACAGCCCTCTCCTCCTCGAGGAACCGCTCTGGCCGGAACTCGTCGGCGCGCACCCAACGCTTGGGGTCGTTGGCAAGGAACCAGGCGTTGACGAGGATCTTGGACTCGGCAGGGATGTCGTAGCCGGCGAGCTTGGCGTCCTTGAGGTTCATGTGTGGCATGA